>CM039482.1:11461577-11678626 GCA_022433065.1 Begonia loranthoides
GTCAGCCTTAACTCCCGTCTAAACATATAAGTGTGGACCTCTAATGGCTATGTGGACACTTCCAAATTCGCATAAAACAACCTCACAATCCTCTCACTATAACTCCCCCCATTTGGCACAAACTGGCTAAACCAACCCCCTCAAACAATTGTTGAATTCCCAACTCTGCCAACGACTCCAATTATACTCTTTTAGACACAATAATTGAACGGTGTTTAACATCAGCTTCATATCGATCATCTACATAAGCTATCCTGAAAAGTGGGGAGGGGGAATCCGCTGCAACGAGTTGGAAATAGATCAGTGCACCTCTGGTCGATTGTTGTTCAGATTGTGGCACAATTCTGCCAGATTGCACCGCCGCAATTTCTCCAGATTATACCGTGGCGGTGTCTCTAGATTGCACTGCGGTGGTTTCTCCAGCTTGCACCACGGCGGTTTCTCCAGCTTGCACCGCAACAGTTTCTCCTTACGCCACTAGTGCTTCTTCTTGCACCGTGGCTAGTTGAGGTCAGTGAACTTTACTGACGATGTCAGTTGCAAGCCGACAATGTTGACGGCCAGAGTTCGTCGTTTTTGCCTCTGGTTGCTAGTGAGTTTGCGATGTGGTCCCTTTCGCTTGGTCAGCATTTTCTTTGCGCCGAATTCCATTGGTCTCTCTTACATTGGAACGAAGGTCTAAGAGTTTGAGAGTTCAATGGTTCACCTAGGGTTGTTCGCGGTGAAGATGCCCGGAGCCCACGATTGAGTCTTATGTAGTTTGACAGAGGATCAACGAACGAGGCACACTAAACCGCCGCGGCTTCATAAGAAACTGTCTCAGTGTGAAGATAAACCGTTACGGTGTCATAGGACACCGCAACAGTTTATAGGTAAACAGCGGCGGTTTGGTAAGACATCGTGGTGAGCCATCCAAAATGTCGTGTGGTTTTTTAAAAACTATGGAGCCACAACGGTTTCTATACGAACCGTCGCGACTCTATAGTTTTAAAAACATCACACGACATTTTGGATTGCCTATTGTAGTGTCCTATGACATCGCAGCAATTTATTAGCACACCGTAGCGGTTTAGTATGACACCGCGGCAGCCCATTCAAATTGTCGTGTGATTTTTTTAAAACTATGGAGCCGCGACTGTTTGTTTACGAACTACTGAGCGCAACATTATCACTTTTAATAGTAAACGTGACAGGGATGCTAGCGACGTTAATTTTCTATAGTTTAATTATTTAATTGTTAAAAAAAAATGATGATAGTTGATTTTTCAAAAATAATAAAAGTGATAGTTATTTTGTCATTTTCTCCTATATTAATAACAACAATGCAAATTGGTTGCACCTAATTAAATATGCCATAAATACAAGGCTACATCTGCAAAAATCCAAAAACTGGTCGGTCCGGCTCTATTCTTATATCTGAACTCGGAATTCAACTCGGCGTCATCTCTTCCGAAACTCTTCTGTTGAAAACACCATATTTCCATAATTCAGATTATAAGGCAGCTGTTCCGATTGGAACTCTAGTTTTCTCTCTCCCCTGAAATTTTCATTCCTTCGATTGTCGTTTTCTTTCCTGCTATTCATGGCATCTGGATCCTCGGGTCGCGTCAACCGGAGCTCCAAAGGTTTTGATTTCGGCTCTGATGACATTCTCTGTTCGTACGTTGACTTTTCTGATAAAGAACAATCGAAGGGAAGCCTCAGTGAAGCCGTGATTGGAGCTAATTCGAGCGCGGTAGGGTATTCTACCAATGTCAGTGGGATTAATTGAGCTTTCACGCCAAAGATTAATGTTCAATCAGAAGTTGTAAATTGGATTTTTAGTTGATGAATTTAACCTGAGATCAATGCGCATGTTTTAGCGCTTTACTTTTTGCGTTCGACGGGGTAGTTGGGAAAAGAGGGATTGAAATTCTCAGGTCCCAGTCTGAGAATTTTTTTTTCCTTCTTTTTTGATCAATATTCTATGTTTACTGATCAAAGGAGTGATTTATGAATTAATCTGGCTTTGCTGGAGAGTATGTGTCAATTTGGGCAGTGAGGCGATCGAAAATTTCTTGCTTTTTGATGTATACATATGACATACACTGTTTTCTAGTCAATATCGATGTAAGACTGATGTATTAATTAAAATAATATCTTCTATGAGCAGGACTTTCATAAAAGTAGAATTGCAAGATCTTCAGAGTTTCCTGCTACTTCCTATAGCAAACCAGAAGATTCATTCCATGATGATATGGTTTCCATTGTTGAGAAAAGCATAAAAAAACACACTGATAATCTCATGCGATTCCTTGGGGGAATAAGTTCGAGGCTGTCTCAGTTGGAGCTATATTGCTATAATATTGATAAGTCGATTGGAGAAATGCGATCTGATTTGGCTCGTGATCACGATGAGGCAGACTCAAAACTCAAATCCTTGGGGAAAACTGTTCAAGAAGTGAGTTTTCCTTCCAAATATTATTAACTTCATTCTGTCACAGCTTGAAGTGCTTCAGTTTATGAGGATGTAACCCGATTAATGCTTCGGATATGAACTACTTAATTAACTTTATTCTCTTTAAAAAATTTATCATGCTTCTCCACAAAGTGACTTTGCTACATTATTATTTTTATCACAATATATTGACATGGCAAGTGTTATGTTATTAATGAATATAATTCTTTGATTGAATTTTTGTTTAGCATGTTTGCTAAGCATGTTTATCTATATATATGCATGATCCCTTTACAAATACATTAGGAAATCAGCAAAAATATCGCATATCTTGCTTGGACAGGGAAGTTAAAATTCAAGAAATTGCATATTCTTTGATATAATGTATTGTTTCAGTTGCCAATAATGATGGTTAACAGACGGACCGTTTGTCCAAGTGTTTTCATATGTCAGTGTATCCACAGCTACAGTCACACTCGGTTCATGGAATCTTTCATTTTAGTTAGTTTAAAAATCCAATTTCCTGGAGATCTGGTGTGCTATTCTGTGAAATGTTTATTTTATTTTACAACTTTTTCTTTGCTGACAGATGCTATGTAATTGTTTCCGCAGGTCCACAGGTCTGTACAAATACTAAGAGACAAGCAAGAACTTGATGAAACTCAAAAAGAACTAGCCAAGCTTCAGCTTTTGCAGAAAGGGTCCTCTTCTTCAAACCAAGCCCAAGGAAACGAGGAGAAAACATCATCACCCGCATCAGTCCCTCAGAAAATGGAAGATACCTCTGGACCACAAAACCTACAATTAGCTCTTGTGTTGCCCAATCAGGTTGCTCCTCAGCAACAGCCAGTAGCTCCTCCCCCCTCACAGGCACCCCCACAGAATTCTGCTGAGCAACCATCCTATTTCATTCCTTCCTCACAACTTCAAAATCCACCAGTCATTACCCAAAACACCCAGAATCAATACCTTACTCCAAATCCTCAATATCGTGCACCACATTTGCAAGATGCAGTTCAGGCTAGTTCACAGCCAATGCACTCACAAGTGAGTCAAATGGCTCCAATGCAACCCTTCCCTCAATATCAGCAACAATGGCCTCAACAATCGCCACAGATGAGACCTCCACCAGCTGCAGCATATCCTTCCTACACACCAAGTCAACCATCTAATTCTCCTCCACAGGAAACACCCCCAAGCAGTATGCAGATGCAATATTCTTCTGTTGCTCAGGCGGGATCACACATTGATACAATGCCTTATGGTTATGGTGGAGTTAGCAGAACAATTCCTCCGCAAAACATGATTTCATTTGGAGCACAAGCAGGTGATGGGTATGTATCTTCTGAACCCCCAATGGGAAACACATATATGATTTATGACAGGGAAGAGGGAAGAGCTCATCATCCAGCTCAACAAGCTCATCTTCCTCAGGGTGGATATCCTCCAGCAAATGCATCTCCTCATAATCCAAACCTCTCCCTATTCATTAGAAATCACCCTTACAGAGATTTGATTGAGAAATTGAGTAGCATGGGTTTCAGGAGTGACAATATTTTAGGCGTGATTCAGAGGTTGGAGGAAAGTGGTCAGCCTGTTGATTTCAATGCAGTTCTGGATAAGCTGAATGTGCCCTCCCACTCTTCTACTGGCTCTCAGAGAGGATGGACAGGTTAATATTTATTACTTCAAAAGTTTATCAGTCAATTTAATCAAGTCTGACATTGGTTTAGGAAGTGGATAATGACATTGTATAATTGTAGTTCGCTTGAATATCGATCTGATGAGTTGTTTTCATGTATATTTTTTCTAATTTCTTCGAGACGACTGTTTTTGGTTGCTCTGGTTTATTCGGGGCTGCTTTGGAAAACTTGTTCGACAGTTCAATATTTGGAGACAATTGGGATAAAGCTTAAATGATTTGTAACACATGTTTTTTTATCACACGCATGCATGTTATTAATTACAAGTATGTGTACTTCACAGCATGATCACACATTAAAGAACAGAATAGTTGCGCTGCTTTGTTGAATAACATTAGTTTATTTTGTTCCTAACATGAACAAAGTATGTTATTTAGTAGAAAATGTTTAGCGTTGAATAGATGTTTGAAAGTTGAAGGTATAAATTAATCGAGGAGAAGGTGAGTGGTATGATAAATTATATATAACTAAAATAATATATTATTTAGACTAATGAATGAATCACGCGAAAATTTGAGCGATTGTGTATATTTTATTTTATGTTGTCATTAATTCATCACTTAAATTCTAGCAGGCACCGTTTTTGCGGAAAGCAACTTTTTGGCTTTTTCATGAATTGGCCTTGATAGATATTCTTGTTTTTGAATTTCTAGGAAAATAAATAAAAGGGAAAATGACAAATCAACCATCGTGGTTTTAGGTCAATGACAAGTCAACCACTGTGGTTTAAGTCTTAACAAGTTAACCACTAACGTATGGAAAAATGACGAATCTATCATCGCAGTCACGTTTTCTGTTAAAACATAGTCGGGACGCCGCGACGGCGTCCTAGGACACCGCAGCGGCATTCTAAGAAACCGCCGCGGCGTCCCGAGCAAACCGCGGCGGCATCCTGCATTTTTTAGGGTTAAAAATGTTTGATCGCAAATTTGAGGGCTTAAACGATTGATTTAGGGCTCGAAAACGGGGGTCTTAGAATAAATTCCATGACAAGTCGTAGATCTCTGAGAGAGCTTCGATTTGATACCTTCTGCGTCCAATTCCGACACTCGTAACGAAAGTTATGGTCGTTTGAAGTTGAATAGGTCGAAAATCTAATAAAGGGAAAATGACAAATCAACCATTGTGGTTTCAAGTCAATGACAAGTCAACCATTGTGGTTTAAGTTTTAACAAGGTAACCACTAAGGTACATCTCAATGACAAATCAACCATCGCAGTTACGGTCGCCGTTAACTAGCGCGCCGCCTCGGTGTCCCACCGCGCCCTGGCGGCGCCCCGTGTTTCGAAAAATAACACACAAGTGTTGACTGGAGTAGCGACTAGTCGCCACGCCGCCGCGGTGTTGTAGGACACCACGGTGGTTTCCCGGACTGGGAATTTATATAAACAGAGAGCTAACTCCTCTCGACAGTAAGAGGCATTTGATCAGCGATTAGCGAACCCTAGAGAAGTGCAAGAGCTGAAGAGAAAGGAATTTTGGCGAAGTTAAAGAATTTTTTTACAAGCAAATGGAGTCATGGACTGAGGAAGAATCTGTTATTAACCGTCAATGTGACGTGGGGCCCACAGAGACATTGTTGGCCAATCAAAACGAGGTACGTGGAATTGGACATGAAGTTGCTATTGTCTTGCATTCTGTCTCAGCAAATTTAAACGAAGAGGATAATGAGGACCTCCGATCAGCATGCCAATGCAGTACCGATGAAGACATGGACATGGCTGAGAGTAGGCTCTCACGCCTACCAGAAGCACAATGCACATTTGTTGGTATGAGCCTTGGAAAAAAATGCAGTTCGTTGAATAAAGTTAGAGAAGAAATTGTCGATCATGCTTTGAAGAATGGGTACGGGATTAAATTCACCCACAGCGATGCGACTCGATTGAGGGCCAAATGCGAAGAAGGGTGCACGTGGCAGCTGCACGCCTCAAAATTTCAAAATGAAATGACGTTTCAAATAAAGTCCTACAATGACGTTCACACTTGCTCTAGAAAGATGGAAAGTCGCCATGCCACTGCGAAATGGGTGGCAACCCATTACTTAGATAGATTTAAAAGTCAGCCCGATTGGAACGTATATTCCATAATTGAGACAATCAGGAAGGACATCAACGTTAACATAACAAGCAGCCTTGCTAGAAGGGCAAGAAATGCTGCCAAGAAAATGAATGAAGGGGATGGCAATGAGCAATACAAGCTCATATGGTCCTATGCTGAGGAGATTCGGAGGTCGAATCCTGGAAGTTCACTGCGTGTTGACCTTGATATGAGTGTATTTAAAAGGATGTACATGTACTTGGATGCATGCAAGAGGGCTGTGGTGAACTGTGGTAGACCGGTGATTTGTTTAGATGGTTGCCACTTGAAGGGGGTGATTCCGGGACAGCTGCTGACCGCTGTGACCATCAACGAGAACGATGGTATGTATCCGATTGCTGTAGCAGTCGTTGAAGCAGAAAATAGAGATTCATGGAAATGGTTTCTAGAATTGTTGTTGGACAATCTAAACACCCTATCTGGCATTGGATGGACATTCATTTCGGATCGACAAAAGGTACGGTTCATTGCTTTTTTCATTATGTGTGTATGTTATGCATTTTTTACCAATGTCCCTCTCTTATTATGAATCTTTGCAGGGATTAGTGCCAGCGGTCAGAGAGGTGACATGGCAAGCAGACCATCGGTTTTGCATCCGACACCTGTATGCCAATTTTCAAAAACAATTTAAAGGCAAGTTGTTCAAGGATGCAATGTGGACTGCATCAAGAGCCACAACAAGGAGGCAATTTGAGAAGGAGATGGCCAAGTTAGCTGTCCTTGACCCGGCGGCCCACGAATATTTAGCAGCAATAGATGTAAGATGTTGGGCCAAACATGCCTTCTCTTCCATCCCAAAATGCGACATAAGCCTCAACAAGCTCAGCAAGTCCTTCAATGCCTGCATCCTACCCTCCCGGGACAAACCAATTCTAAGTATGTTCGAGATTATTCGAAAGGGCATCATGGGTAGGATCGTTAAAAAACATGAAAAGATGGCTCGCTTGACCGAACGGTTGTGTCCAATGATTAGCAGCCGTCTCGCTAAAGTACAACATGCTAGTAGAAATTGGAACCCCCAGTTTGCAGGCCGTGCCAAGTTTGAGGTCAGCAACAGTAACGACATGTACTCTGTCGATTTGGACAAGTGTACGTGTACATGTTACCGGTGGGAATTGACCGGCATCCCCTGTGTCCATGCAATCCCGTGCATTCAGTTCATGAGGCGATCTCCAGAAGTATTTATGGATGCTTGCTATCATCGAGAAACATACATGGCAATGTACTCTCACTTCCTCTCCCCCCTCAATGGGTCAATCGAGTGGCCTCGTGTGACAAATCTTGATCCAATTACCACCGCCATTTAAAAGGCTTCCAGGAAGGCCACGCGTACGTAGAGTACGGGATGTGGACGAGGCTCCAAGCCGGACGGTGCTATCCAGAAGACATCTGAACGTCACTTGTGGGCGGTGTGGTCGTGTGGGGCACAATTCCCGCACTTGCGATGGGGCAGGAGAGTCAAGTGCTGGGCCATGCAGGGGGAGCGCCCGAGGCAGCGGAACAAGCAGAGGCGGCAGAGGCAGAGGAAGGTCGGAGGGCACTTTTATGGGGTTCAGAGTCCCCGAGTTAGCCCCCTCCCTAGTCCCCGAGACAGAGCCTGCCAGAGTCCCTACGACACAGGTGAGCCCCTGATGTCGTTCACGTTTTCAAGTGTTATTTGATAAATGCTAATTTCATTTGCAATTTGTTTTGCAGGAGTCGATTGCTCAAGATCCACAAACCCAAACGTATCGGACAGTGGACCTTAACCTTCCGTGATACGAGTGTTTCGTACATATTGTTGTAATTGTGACTAAATTTAAATATCTGACTTGTTGTATAAATGTTTTGGTTTTGTATATCACTCAATTTATATCCACCAGTGTGCACGGCTAAGGAAAAGAGGGGACTAAGTTATAAGCGAAATTTTGCATACATCCGGCGTCGCGGAAAGCCGCAGCGGCGTCCCAAGCAGCCCGCTGAGGCGTGCCGAGAAGCCCTTGCGGCGTCCCAAATTTAATCGGCTCTATACATAACGTGCCAAGGCTAGGGCTCGCCAATTTTCACCCATCTTCAACGCTCAAAAACCCCGAAACCACTCGGCGACCACTTTTCAAGGCGAGAGATTTTCACGGCGAGAGCTTATGTAAAATGAACGTGTACCAACGAGCAAGGAAATTGGCCGCCAAGCGTGGGAAGGCACCGACCGAGGAACCCGCGGCGCCGTCCTACATGGAGCAACCGGCGGCGTCCTACACTGAGGAAACCGCGGCGACGTACTTTGAGCAACCCGCTGCGGCGTCCTCCGTTGAGCACACCGTAGCGGCGTCCCAGCATTCCCAACCCGAAGCACCGTGGGATTTTCAACATGAACCCGCTGTAGAACATGGCGAAGAAGATTCCGGACGCTCAATTGTCCGGGTTGAACCTGTCACCACTGGGCGGAGGGTCAAATTATTCAGGTCTAGACAATGCAAATCACGGTACGAGGATGATATTCAGAACCGTACAATTATTGCCTCAAAAATTGTGGACCTGGACTCATTGGCTGGCATGGGGATTAAAGATCTTATGCAATCTGCTGGCTTAGCCAGGTTGTGCCAGATGAGAGGCAGTTACTCCGAACAAGCTATCAAATTGTTGTATGCAAATTTGAAACTGTCGACTGAGCCAATGGAGTTAACGACGTTGGTGTTTGGACGGGAGGTGAGGCTGACTCCCCAGGTCCTAAATATCTTGCTTGATTGTGATATGGATGGCCCAAGCGAGGAATACTATCATGTGTCTCAGGAGCCACCATTTGTCAGCCGGGGAGAAGGGCTACAAGTGCTAAGATTGCTGCACCGCGATCCAGAGGTTGAAGAGTACCACAAGCCGAAGGCCAAGGACCTTCATGTCATAGCCCAATTGGTCCACCTGATCATGACGTACACCATTTTGCCGCGGGATGGGCATCGAGACCATGTTAGTTGCATGGATCTCTATATGTTGGAGAAGGTGTTCACCGGGAAAAATGTGGACATTGGATATATCATCCTCAGCCACATGAATGAGGTGTTGAACATACCTTCGAAGAACCTCCGGTTCAATTGGTTGATACAGACCATATGTGACGAATATGGAGTGCCCATCCCTGAGGACGAGCCGAGAATTGTGGAGTCGCCGTTACACATTTACAATCAACAAAAGGTGGACTGCATGCGGTTCACAAAAGTTGGAGGGAAATGGCGGCGCAAGTACACCAACCAGGCAGCACCTCGACCTCCACCCCCCTCAAAGCCTCAGGAGGCAGCCCCCGGGTATGAACAGCAGCCTCCTCCTCAGTCATCGCACTTCACTCTGATGCCTGAGGAGACGACCGACTGGAGGATCAGAATGGATATGAGAATGCAAATGATGGAGGAGCACCTCCAAAGAATGGATGACCTCGCAGCCGAGAGACATCAAATGGCGCAGGAGTGGAATTTGCAAGCAGCGGCCCTCGCCGAAGAGAGGCACCGAATGCAACAAGACTGGAATATGCAAGCAGCAGCCCTTGCGGAAGAGAGGCATCGCATTGAAGTTAGAAATCACTTCAACTAAAACACAACCAAAATGATAAAAAGAAACACAATGAGAGAAATTGGGAGAAAGGAAAATATACACGAGCGGCGAGATCGGCATCGACGCGGATTTCGCCCTTCGCCTTCGTGGATTTCGCACTTCTGGAGAGGGTTTCGCTGGTCACCTTCGCAGAGCTGGTTGCCGCCCTTCGCAGTTCGCCCTTCTTCGGGAGAGTTCACGTTTGCGGGAAAGGAGGCTAACAGAAGGTGCTAGGTGCAAACATAGCATACATTAAGGTGAATTTAAAAAAAAAATTAAAGTTGAAGGTGAAATATAAAAAATATCCTATACTTGAAGGTGAAACTTGATAATTACCCATAAATTAATGAGGGGAAGGGGGAACGGAGGGGAAGGCCTTCGGCCATTTCGCAGGGAGAAGAGGCGAGCTTCTCCTCACAAACGACGTTCAGACCAGACGACCGCCGATGAGCGACGAACGAGCGACGGCAACGGCGAGCTTCTTCACGGTGTGGGACGATTGCTGCGGCGATGTCCGGTCCTGCGAGCGACGACGAACAGCGTAAAGTTAGGGCTCGAATCGGCGAATTTGGGGATTTCGCAGGCAGCCGTTTCTAGCGTCGATTTCGGTATGTGGGTCAAGTTCTCCTGTTTTCTGTTGATCGGGTGTCACTGGGAATGATTGGCAGCGAGCGATCGACGTCTAGGCTTGAACGACTGGACTGGGCTTCGGTTCAATTGGGCTGCTTCGCTAGTCCAGTCCAGCTTGCGGGTTGGTCATCTAATCTGTTTCAATGTATCTGGCGGTTTGGAAGGAAAACTAAATGGCAGTGGCGTGGAGCTCGATCCGAAGCATCCGCTTCTGCCGGAAATTGTGGGATTTATTGGGTAAGCAGTTATGCATTTCAAATTATTGCCTTCTGTGTTTAAATGAAGAGTGATGCTGAGACCAAAAAGCTCTCTGGAGGGAAACTCTCGGGTGTTACTGCCTTGTGTGTTGGTTGCTGTCCATGTTCTGGGGTTGAAAGCTGAGAGAAAACTGTAGAAAATCTAGAAGAATTGTATGGGTGAAGGCTGAGATGTTGGAGCTCTCGGATTCTATACAAGTATCGGAAGCATGAAAGAGGGTAACGACGGAACGCTAATGCGCATTAAAGTTTGAGGTAAGGATTAAAGGGTGTTTTTGGACATTGAGGCCCTACACCACAAGCATGGATGCGTGAGTGATTGTGTTTTCCATTGTTGTTATTGTTCCTTGTGATTGATGATTCCCAGTTATAATTCGTTTATCTGTTTCTATACTGTGACTGTTAATTAGGGAGGTTGATAGTGATAATGTTAGTTGTTGGTTCGTTAGTCTTGATAATAACGAGTAAAATGAACTGCTGTGGGGTATTCCTTTACTGGTATCTTCTCTTTAGATGCTTGCTTGGTGTTCATGCAGATTTTTTGTATGGTAGTTTATTGTTCTTACTGAAATTGTGATTGTTATGGATGCTTTTCTTTACTGTAATAGTGACTTCAATCAATATTAGATAGTAAATGGCAAATAGTAAATGACGATGAACGATGTGATAAGTGCAAATAAACTATTCATCTCATTAGCGATGACTTTGTCTTGTTATTTTATTTCTTGCTAACTATAGTGATTACCCGACAATATTTACTTGTGTTATAATTCTTTGTTATTATTCTGCCACCACTTTTTAATCAAAATATGTTAATTATTACTTAAGCGTCATTTAGCTAAGCATGTTAATCTAACTAGCATGTTTAGAGGTTGATTAACGTATGTTAAATGAACAGCAACGAAGCTGATCTGCCACTGAGCATGTGATTTGTATTAGTAGATATTGTAGCATGTTAGCTTAGCTTGTAAATGTTTATTTCTTGGTTCTGGATAGGAACCTTCTGGTTTTAGCTTATATAAATTCGTTTAACATGTTTATTGTTGAATGCTATTATCAAGCATGATGATTAATTAGAGTAAATAAATAGACATGATTGACCCTTAAGCATAGATAGCATGAAAATCTGATTAGAGCAATCAAATTAATTAGAAATTGAGCACATTAATCGAATCACCTAACTAATTTATAATTGTTAATTACTTCTTGGGCATGCCAATCTATTTAGGAATATCTAACCATCTAGAGAGCACGTTTAATTGATTATTCTAGCATGTTTAATGGTTATCATTTTATTGAGCATAATATTGACAATAAAGCATGTAAATTATTCTTTAAACATGATAAGTGAATATTAAATCTAAGAATGATTAGTTAACAAGGATAAAAGTACGTAATCAACCTCAAGCATGTAAATTACTTAGGATAATTAACTAGACGCTAATTATAATCATCTCGAGCATGTAACGAGCATGTATGCATTATTCGTTGTCTAAGCATGTTTTTGTTGTTTATTGTTTAAAGCATGTTTCTATGTTTAGTTTAGTTTAGTTTAACGAGCATGCTTAGTTAATCGTAATTCAACGCATGCTTATTTACCATGTATTTATTATATGTGCAATTTTTAATTATAGTTTACCTTCAATTACTTTTATTTCAACGTGCACTTCAATTTCATAATCAATGTTTTACTTTACTAAAGAGTAGAATGGTAAAGAGAATGAAGTAACGTGAATAAGTTAATGGTCTCAAGGATCACACTTATTATGCGAATGGATGTTTTATAAATTGCCTTTGTTGTTGTTTTCTTGGTATTGCCTAAGATCTCAATTCATAGGAGCATGTTAATAACTGATTAGAATAATGATTTCGAAATATAAACGTAGGGAGCATGTAATTGGGCTAGGATAATTTACATGTCCATCGATAGTATGCTTTTGATTCTCTTCCGAATGATATTGTTTTATTAATTTAAGCATGTTTTTCTTGTTGCAATTCGTCGTACGCGTTTTCAGTTACTGCTACTCTATTTATATGTGTTGAGTGTGCTATTCCATTTGGTCGATTACTTTCCATGTTAAATGCGCTTTCATTTCTAGTTACTTCTATTTTAATGTGCACTTTAATTATTATGAATGTTGTATTGTGAAGCATCATGCATCATGTTAGGTTGAGAATGTATGTTCATACATCATGTAATAAAAACAAAGTAGGGAGTGCTCCCATGAGGTGGTACTCACATGCATGGTAAGGAAAGTAAAATGATAAAGAAAAGACCAAAGGAAATGAACGAAAAGAAAAGGGAGTTAGGAGGCGGATGGGTAGCGGTCCTAGCCTGATAATTAGGAAATGCCCCTACCATATCGGGAACAGGACCTAGTTATCCATAGGAGGTTAGGTCCGACTCACTATACCATCCCATACGGGTTCTTCTAATCTCCAGCTCGAAGTACGAGTAAACAAAGAAAGAAAGAAAGAAAACGTAAATGAAAGAATTGGTTTGGGTAGCCCCCATTATAAATGAACTAAAGAGAGTCATAAGCATAATGCATTTCTCTTTTTTCTTACTAAGCCCTTTGGGCTTACAGTTGCTTATGGTGTAGATGTAGATACTAGTACGCTATGAGGAATGCACGGACTAGGAGTAGCAAAAGATAAAGAACAAACAATAGCAAGTAGGGATAATGGGTTTGCACGCTCGAGGGATGCTTATGGCTGGCCGAAAAACTGTTTTAATTAACTTAAGTTGTAATAAATCGTATTTAAATGTTTTGTTTTTCTTTAGTTAAATTGTATTTACGCTTCCATAACGTTTTACATTATTAATTTTGATTTAAAGCTTCCGCATAAGTTTTACTAAATGTGATTTTATACCGAGTTTTACGAAAGAGTCAGTAGTGATCCGGTCAGACGCACTCTGATTTACTTTCAAAAAGAAAATTCAAATTTTCACGCATTTTAAATGATTTACGAAAAATCTGGGTTATTACACGTATAATAAACTCAATTATATCAATGGTGGACACCAGAACAGTTTACTGTACTTAGATCTACAGCGAGCAGTTCATATGATGACATCATTTCACAATGTCAGAGTTTAATACAAACATAAGGATTCCATGGTAACATGTGAGCAGTAGTTTACACTATAGCTACTCATTTCCTATCCAGTCACAAGGCATATCGATCATGATTCCAAGAAATTGACAGTGAAATTTTCCAATACTCTACCAAGTTCAGTTCAGATCATAAACTACAGAATAACTACCAATTTCCATTGATCATGTTTTTCATCCAATTCAAAATCTACTATCAATTGCATGTCTTTCATCCAATTAACAACATAAAAATTTGCTGAACTACCATTCATGCTTTACATTCAAGCACTAAATAATAAAATCAAACTAACAAACAAAACCCGTAATGTATGGCCTCCCTTGGCCAACTACAAATTTTAATCCTTACCTTAAATATCCAACAGCAAAATCACAGCAAAACAATAAGCATAGCAGCAAAATATTAGCAATTAGCTGCCAATGTTTATCTCCAATCCTTCCAATCTCCCAATAGTTCCTTCACGGTACAACACTAAAATGAATTCCAATACTCATAATCAACTCATCTTAACTATTGAAGGTTCACTATTAAATCAAAACCTTTACTTAACTTCATGGTGGACAGACTTCACCTCAACCCTTTAGAGCAGCCCCTAATTATATCACACTACACTTCATTAACTCACTAAGTCTTTCAAACACAAGACACTTTTCCAACGTTTGTAAAATGGCAACAAGGATAGAGCTCCTACCTCTTATAGACGGAAGGTGAGGAAGAAAAAGGAGCTGGCAGCTGCAAGCAGGGATAAGCTGAATCTGCAGGTTGAAGGCTGACAAATCACCCAATTCAAGAGGAAGTGGTCCAATGACCCATTACCATGTGGAAAAGCTTCCACAACCTCAGGGGAGAGCTGGACGCTGCAGTGGTAGGCTGGAGAGAGAGATTTTGTATTGTGGCTTACAAAATCAGAAGAGAGAGAGAGATTTATAAATGCGTTTCTCGGAAATTCTCGATAATCCAAACGAGTCGAGTCGTCCGCGACCTTGTCCTCACTGTCCGCAACTCTATTTGGGACGAGAAGACGTGTCCTAAAACCTCATCTGTACCGTCCGCAGGCGACATTCAGACACGATGTCTCGTCTGAATCTTCGTCCGCAATTCGTCCGAATGTGTCATCAAATTGTCTAGAGTCAAATCGGACGCGAGCCATCTTCATCTGCACTTGTCCACAAGTCGTTCGAAAATGAGTTCTAAATTGTACATATTCAAATCGGACGCAAACCATCTTCGTCCGCGTCGTCCGCAAGTAATCTGAAACTCCACTGTTATGCATTTTTTCTTAAATTTTCACACTTAACTTATTTTCAAATATTAACTCTGTACTTTCTAAACATATTTGACGCGTTCCATTACATAACATGATATACTATTATATATTCAATTTCTCATATTTAATACATCAAAAAAGAAAAAATATTTTCGGGATATTACATCATAGGATTTTATAATTCCAAATGCTCGCATACGATTCGAGGGCATCCACAATAGCATCCAACCTCCCCATTTATACTCCAACACACTTAAACATTTAAAATTCACTAAATTATCATCATCAAATTAACAATTTTACTTTGACAGTCGATAAAAACAACAATAAACCATTCCTTTCAAACATAAATGCCACCTTACACATGATATCTAAAATTTTTGGGATGTTACAAAACCGATATTTTAAAATAAATCTATAATTGAACGTATTTTTTAAGAAATAAGAAACTTCATTAATTTGAATTTGAAGAGACCAAATAAATGGTAAGAAAATTAATAATAGCCAATTTGGACATGTTCATCAACGGTCCAAAATTATACCAATCACTAAACCACGTGCAGACCGTTCACATGTAAAACGACATCGACAGGCATGTAAAACGGCAACGCGGAGAAAGAAATAGCCGTCTTCTTCTCCTGCTGCTTCGTCGTCGTCTTCTTCTTCTTACCAGTCTGTCATAGTTTATCTTCCCCATCCTTCTCCCTCTCTAAGGAGACCTGAAGGCTGAAGCAACCCTCGCAAATTTTGAGCTCACCAGAGCTACATCTTTCCGATCTAAATGCCATGAGTTCCCGCCAACGTCCTCCGCCTCCGCTTCCTTCTGGTTCAAGCCGCGCTGCTACGCTTGTCCAAAATGAAGTTTATAACATCATTCCGGTTCATAATCTGCTTGCAGACCACCCTTCTCTTCGTTTTCCGGAGGTACGTGCCGCCACGGCCGCCTTAAAGACAGTCGGGAACCTCCGGAAACCCCCGTTTGTTGAATGGCTACCTCACATGGACCTCCTCGATTGGCTCGCTCTATTTTTTGGTTTTCAGAGGGATAATGTTCGGAATCAGAGGGAGCATCTCATCCTCCATCTGGCTAACGCTCAGATGCGGTTAACTCCTCCTCCTGACAACATTGATACTCTCGATGCCGGCGTATTACGTCGTTTCAGGAAAAAGCTTTTGAAGAATTACACCACGTGGTGTTCGTATTTGGGGAAGAAGTCAAACATTTGGATATCAGATCGTCGTGAGGCGGATCAACGCCGGGAATTGCTGTATGTTTCCTTGTTCTTGCTGATTTGGGGTGAGTCTGCAAATTTACGATTTGTTCCTGAATGTATTTGTTATATTTTTCATCATATGGCGATGGAATTAAATAAGATTTTGGAGGATTATATTGATGAGAATACTGGTCAGCCTGTGCTTCCCTCAATTTCTGGGGAAAATGCTTTTTTAAATTGTATTGTGAAACCAATTTACCAGACAATTAAAGCCGAAGTTGAGTGCAGTAATAATGGGACTGCCCCACATAGGGTGTGGAGGAACTATGATGATATCAATGAGTACTTCTGGAGTAAGAGGTGTTTTGAGAAGCTCAAATGGCCGATTGATGTGAGCAGTAACTTTTTTGTGACTTCGAGTAAGAGTAGGCATGTTGGTAAGACTGGTTTTGTTGAGCAAAGATCGTTTTGGAACTTGTTTCGTAGTTTTGATCGCTTGTGGATCATGTTGATTCTGTTTCTTCAGGCGGCACTGATTATTGCATTAACAGAGAAAATGCCTTGGGATGCGTTGAAAGAGAGACAGATTCAAGCTGAAGTGTTGTCCGTGTTTCTCACTTGGAGTTGTCTAAGATTTTTGCAGTCCTTGCTGGATATAGCAATGCAGTATAGTTTGGTTTCAAGGGAGACATTGGGGCTTGGAGTGAGGATGGTGATGAAGAGCATCGTTGCAGCAGTGTGGATTGTTTTGTTTGGTGTATTTTATTGGAGAATCTGGGATCAAAGAAATCATGATAAGACATGGTCTAGAGCTGCAGAAAATCGGTTGTTCACTTTTGTTGAGGTGGCTACAGTTTTTATTCTTCCAGAGCTTCTAGCCATAGTGCTCTTTATGCTGCCATGGATTAGGAACTTTATTGAGAATAAAAACTGGAAAATCTTTTATATGTTATCGTGGTGGTTTCAGAGCCGGAGTTTTGTCGGTCGTGGCTTGAGGGAGGGCCTCGTAGACAATATTAAGTACAGTATATTCTGGGTATTTGTCCTTTCTTCGAAATTCAGTTTCAGTTATTTTCTTCAGATCAAGCCCTTAATTGCCCCCACAAAAGCAATATTGGATCTTGATAATGTACACTATGAATGGCATCAAATTTTCAGTGGGAGTAATAAATTTGCAGTCGCCCTATTGTGGATTCCTGTTGTGCTAATTTACCTCATGGATATACAGATCTGGTATGCAATATTTTCCTCCTTTGCTGGGGTTGGAGTGGGGCTGCTTGATCATTTGGGCGAAATAAGGAATATCCAGCAGCTCAGGCTGAGATTCCAATTCTTTGCGAGTGCAATTCAATTTAATCTCATGCCGGAGGAGCAACTTCTAAACACAAGGGGAACGCTGAGGAACAAATTTCAAGATGCCATTCGTCGGTTAAAGCTGAGATATGGTTTTGGCAAGCCATATAAGAAGCTTGAGTCTAACCAGATTGAAGCCACTAAATTTGCTATTATATGGAATGAAATTATCACGATTTTTAGGGAGGAGGATATCATCTCTGACCATGAGGTAGAGCTGTTGGAGCTTCCCCAGAATTCATGGAATGTAAAGGTTGTACGTTGGCCCTGTTTTCTCCTCTGCAATGAGCTGCTGCTTGCACTTAGTCAAGCTAAAGAATTGGTAGATGCTCCTGATCGGTGGCTTTGGTATAAAATATGCAAGAATGAGTACAGGCGGTGTGCTGTGATAGAAGCTTATGATTGTATTAACCACTTGCTACGTGAGATTCTTGAACAAAATTCTGAAGAGAGATCAATTGTGACTGTTTTGTTCAAGCAAATTGACCACTTCATTCAGATTGAGAAGTTCACGAGGGAATTCAATATGACTGCACTTCCCAAGCTCCATACCAAGTTGATCAAACTTGTTGAGCTATTGAACAAACCCAAGAAAGATTTACACCAAGTGGTGAATACTCTTCAGGCCCTTTACGAGATTTGTATTAGAGATTTTATAAAGGACAAAAAGAGCAATGAACAGTTGAAAGAGGATGGATTAGCTCCTCGTGATTCAGGGCTTCTTTTCGAAAATGCCATTGTGTTGCCAGATTCTAGTAATGAAACTTTCTACAAGCAGATTCGTCGATTGCACACAATTCTAACCTCCCGGGACTCTATTAATAATATACCTGTTAATCTTGAAGCAAGGCGCCGGATAGCTTTTTTCAGTAACTCCTTATTTATGAACATCCCGCATGCACCACAGGTTGAGAAAATGATGGCTTTCAGTGTTCTAACGCCATACTACAGTGAAGAAGTTCTATTGAGTAGAGAACAACTTCGAACGGAGAATGAGGACGGGATTTCTATAATTTACTACTTGCAAACAATTTATGTTGATGACTGGAAAAATTTCATGGAGAGAATGCGCCGAGAAGGAATGGTGAAAGATGATGAAATATGGACGACAAAATTGAGAGATCTGAGGCTTTGGGCATCATACCGTGGCCAGACACTCACCCGAACAGTAAGAGGAATGATGTATTATTACAGAGCTTTAAAGATGCTGGCTTTTCTGGACTCTGCCTCAGAGATAGACATTAAGGAAGGATCACGAGAGCTTGGATCAATGAGACGAGACAAGGGTCTAGATAGTTCGACCTTAGAGATGTCTGAGTCTTCTAGAAGTTTGAGTAGAACAAGCAGTTCAGTTAGTTTATTATTTAAAGGCCATGAATATGGTACTGCTTTAATGAAGTACACTTATGTGATTGCCTGCCAGATATATGGGACTCAAAAAGCCAAAAAAGATCCTCATGCTGAAGAAATCTTGTATTTGATGAAAAACAATGAAGCCCTTCGAGTTGCTTATGTTGATGAAGTTTCCACCGGGAGAGACGAGAAAGACTATTATTCTGTTTTAGTGAAGTATGACCATCAGTTAGATAAAGAAGTTGAAATTTACCGTGTAAAATTGCCTGGTCCTTTGAAGCTTGGTGAAGGAAAACCAGAAAATCAAAATCATGCCATTATATTTACAAGGGGTGATGCAGTGCAGACGATAGATATGAACCAAGATAATTACTTTGAGGAGGCTCTCAAAATGCGAAATTTGTTGGAAGAATTTGGACGCAATTATGGCATCCGGACACCTACTATTTTGGGAGTTAGAGAACATGTTTTTACTGGCTCAGTTTCATCTCTTGCTTGGTTTATGTCAGCTCAAGAAACAAGTTTTGTCACTTTGGGCCAGCGTGTTTTGGCAAATCCTTTGAAAGTTCGAATGCATTACGGCCATCCAGATGTGTTTGACAGGTTTTGGTTTTTGACTCGAGGTGGGATCAGTAAAGCTTCCAGGGTGATTAATATTAGTGAGGATATATTCGCTGGATTTAATTGCACTTTGCGCGGAGGCAATGTCACTCATCACGAGTACATCCAAGTTGGCAAAGGAAGGGATGTCGGGTTGAATCAGGTGTCCATGTTTGAGGCCAAAGTTGCTAGCGGAAATGGTGAGCAAGTTCTCAGTAGAGATGTCTACAGATTGGGTCATAGGCTGGACTTCTTTCGGATGTTATCATTCTTTTACACCACAGTGGGATTTTTTTTCAACACGATGATGGTAATTTTAACTGTGTATGCATTTTTATGGGGCCGACTTTATCTTGCTTTAAGCGGTATTGAGAAGGCTATTGCGGGGAGTGTCAATAATGGAGCTCTTGCTACTATTTTGAATCAGCAATTCATCGTTCAACTTGGTCTTTTTACTGCTCTCCCTATGATTGTCGAAAATTCCCTGGAACATGGTTTCCTTCAATCAATCTGGGATTTCTTGACTATGCAGCTCCAGCTTTCATCTGTTTTTTATACATTTTCCATGGGGACCCGTGCTCATTACTTTGGTAGGACTATTCTTCATGGTGGTGCCAAATATCGGGCTACTGGGCGTGGCTTCGTTGTGGAGCACAAAAGTTTTGCGGAAAATTATAGACTTTATGCCCGCAGTCACTTTGTGAAAGCAGTTGAACTTGGTCTTATACTTACTATTTATGCAGCGTATAGTCCAGTATCCAATGACACATTTGTTTATATTGCAATGACCATCACAAGTTGGTTCCTGGTAATGTCATGGATATTGGCCCCATTCATTTTCAATCCTTCCGGCTTTGATTGGTTAAAAACTGTCTATGATTTTGATGACTTTATGAACTGGATTTGGTATCGCGGAAGTGTCTTTGCAAAAGCTGAACAGAGCTGGGAAAGATGGTGGAATGAAGAACAAGATCATCTCAGGACGACAGGTTTGTGGGGGAAGATCTTTGAGGTTATCTTAGACCTCAGATTTTTCTTTTTTCAATATGGAATTGTGTATCAACTTGGTATATCTGCTGAAAGTACCAGTATTGCTGTTTATTTGTTGTCTTGGATATATGTCTTTGTCGCCTTTGGAATTTTTGTTGTCGTAGCATATGCAAGAGACAAATATGCAGCAAGAGAGCACATCTACTATCGGATGGTTCAGTTCCTACTCATCATACTGGCCATACTTGTGATAATTGCACTGCTGGAATTCACAGAATTCAAATTTAAGGATATTTTTACTAGTTTGTTGGCGTTCATTCCGACTGGATGGGGCCTAATATTGATTGCGCAGGTCTTCCGTCCCTTGCTTGAAAAAACCGTGCTATGGGAAGTAGTTGTTGCTGTATCTAGACTTTATGACATAATGTTTGGAACTGTCATCATGGCCCCTGTAGCTCTACTCTCATGGTTGCCCGGGTTTCAATCGATGCAGACTAGGATCTTGTTCAATGAAGCATTTAGTAGAGGTCTGCGAATTTTCCAGATTGTAACAGGGAAGAAATCTAAGGTGGACCTGTGATTTCAAGGTAATCTTGAATCATCTACTTGTTGTTTACTCTCCAATATTTTTGCATGTCAATGGGGATGTATAATCTTCTGTCATGTCAACTTTCTCAATTCAAAGCAATGCTTGTGTCATTGATATCCTGTAACTGAAAAATGGGCTGGGTTCTGCAGGGATTATATTGGCATGAGATGAAAAACCGGAGGATTTTATGGTCGAGCTTTGTAAAATGGCCTGTGGAGGGATTTTCAATGCGATTCAGATGGTTTTGTGATTACATGATCAATCAAATAGAAGTGTGATTGTTTTGGGGGGATGAGATTTGGTTTTACTTTTGATGTCAAGTGTTTTTGGACAATTTGTGTCGATATTTATTTAGAAATCAGAATACGTAGTGTGGTAGTTTGCTTCCCTGTTTCAACTTTTCATATTTTTTGTCAGGCAGCCATTTGTTTGTGTTCTTCAGTTCTGCTCGTCCCCCAGGCCCAGCTGCATCAATGGAGGTATGGGTTTCTTGCTGGATTCTATCATGGATTTCTCTTTCATTTTCTTTCAAACCTTGTTCGGGCCACTCAGATAGCTATCGAGGGTTTCTTCGTCGATACCTCCTTTTTCCAGCTAATTTCTCATTGCACCATACGGTTGCTCGCCATTTACATGGCGGCTACAGAACGAAACAAGGGAAGCTATTTTTCTGGGTTATTTGTCCTAGGATAATAATTGAATAAAATTTCAATCTCCGGCGCCAATCGTTTCCCGCCAAAGCAATTTCCCGCCAATTTTCATCGCCATTACAGCACCTTCTATATAAACAAAATCCTGATTCTGCATTACTCCCATTGGAGGATCTAGCGGTACAGAAGAAAGCACTGGGTATTCGTTTAAGCTCTTGTACAATGGTAGTCTCTCTTGGCCCTGGTAAATTCTACGGTCGGAGTCTTCCCCGTCCTCGGTACTACACCGACGTCAAGCTCAACGACGCTCGCGTCGATCAGCCGGTCCCGGTTCTTGATCCGCTTCTCGAATGGGCTAACGAGGCTCACTGGTCCATGGGAGGCCTCAGCTTCAAGCGCTTACGCCTACAAGGCCGCATCGAAGGTAGCGTTAGCAAGCTTCGAGTCGAACGCGAGAAATCGTCGAAGAAGAAGCAGCAAAACCAGATCAGGACATCTGGTTCGGATAAATCAGACAATGTTCGCGATTTCACGAAATCGAAATCAGTGTCTCCCCCGCCTGCTCCGATCGCTCCAAAGCGTCGAAGATTTATGGCTTTGTTTGAGGGAGAAAACGAAGAAGAGGAAGGACTGAAATCCGTTCCAGTCGTGAAGAAGCGCAGATTAGTGAAGAAGCTTGGCGATGATTTCGATCGAGTAGCTTTGGAAAACGTGATTGACAGTCCATCGAAAGGACTCCGAAGCCCAATTTTGAAGGGGAAGGAAATCGGCGAAGCGGTGATGAAGGTAGTTCAGGATCTGAACAAGGAGAATTCCAAGGGTGAGAAAATGAAAGGTGGAGATGGTAACAATGGCGGAGAAAACGAATCTGATTCAGTTAAATCGACTAGATGTTCCCCAAGATTAGCTAACAAGAAACAACCATGGTAGTTCATTCTTCAAGTACAGCTTCTCTTTAGTTCATGCTTCGTCTTCTCCAATTTCAATTTGAACTGGTTTTTAGTTTCTTAATTTACAAGCATGAATTCTCTGACTGTAATTTGCTTCATAATTGTTCCAATTTCGCCATTACAATAAAATTTAACTTCCATATCCATAGAAAAAGCTCAAAGCTTTACACTCTGCAACAATTTCATACACTATCCGCTAATCTAAACTAATCATCTCTATGCACAAATCCATCAGAAAGATTGAGATCTTCAATTTTCCTTTAAACGCGTAAGATATATGAAAAACATCAACCCATGTGGTCTTTCTCATCTGGTCAAGGAATCTGATGCCCATTCATCTCCTCGAAGAACACAGCTCCTTCAAAGGACTTTGAAGCTGCCCTTTTCTCCCAACTCTGGCCAACCTGCACGATTGGTGGACTAATAGGCGATAAGTGGGCGGCCTTTCCCATGGTACGATTCCAAAATCGTCGTTATACTCTTCCATTCCTTCAACGAAGAATTGCCAGGCCAATGAACCTGCTCCGGCCCAGTTTCTCTTTGCTGATTTGTAAATGACGTCTAAAACTGTTCTATAGAACTGATCTCTATGTTCTGGTTGGAAACCCTTGTTTTGGTTTGACAATCCGAATTCGGTGAACATAACTGGTCGGCTCAGGTCTCTGTTGCCATCCTCGATGTGAGAAAGCATCCACTTAGAGACAAATTTGAGTTTGTCTTCTAATTCTTGTTCATGAAACCTAGTTAAAAACAATCATGTCCTTCAACATTTTGGTCTCCATTAAAAAGTGAATTTCTCGGCCTTAATCTAAGCGCTTACCAATGGTCTGGATAGATATGGACGGACGCGAAATCAATGGCCGATACCATGGAGTTGCTGACGAAATCAGAGCCGAGTCTGGATGCCCATTCTTCTGGATTTACAGTCAGCCTCTTGGGGCTTTTAGGACCATAGAATCCTTCAAGACCCACAGTAAGCAGATGGTTATTGTCAATTGATTTCACAAATGCTGCCATTTCTTCTATCCACTCCTGCGTTTAAATACCAATTTAATAGATTAGATTTCATCATAAAGTTTCAATGTTTAAGAGTAATGAGCATGTTTTTGAGTGTGAGAAGTTTTTAAAAGCTGAGAAATAAGCCGGATTAGACCCAAGAAGAAGCCCGTAGCTTACCTGGAGAGTATCCCCAGATGCATCAGTCATGCAGCGAGGCTCGTTTATCAACTCCCACCCGAAAATGGCGGGGTCTTTTCTATATTCAATTCCGGTGATGGTGTTCCTCCTCGTTAGAACACTCTACAAAAGGTATTTCACTTGTAACATGAGGATAAATTATAAATCTGAGCAGCTGGTAGATTGTACATACCTTGATATAATTTTTAAAATATTGTCGAATGGAGGGATCGTAGAAGAATGAGTCGTTTGAAGAGCTTAATCCGACGCCTTCCTGCCACGCCCATTTGACGTACTGAGTCTTCCCACCATATGCTTGCAGGTTGTTAACTAAGCAAAGAAGAAGCCTTATACCATGTTGCCTCGCTTCTGCAATGACAAAATCCAATGCCTGCAAACCCCATTCAATTGCTAGAAAGATTACATGCCAAACCAACATTGTTTTACTCGAGAACTAAGCCAATTTCCTTCATGAAAAGACAGAAACAGATCATAATCACAGCAAAGCACATCGAACTCAGCACCGGAATTGGTAAAATGTTATACTGTTTTGCCAACAAAATCTTCAGTTCGAAGAAAAAGATAAAAAAGGGTTGCAAACAGTTGAACTGATATCGATATTTAACACAAAGTCTGCGAAATTTCACATCTTGTAAGTTTTTTCACACGCACTGAAAGAACTTGTCATCCCAAGTCAACATGGCTTATGATCTTCAACTAATCAGACCCATTTTTCTTTCCAGTCTTCACATATTATGTGCTAAACAAGGATGATGACATAAACTATGAATGATTTCTCATTCAAACACCCTCCCACTCTCTATCTCTCTCTCTCTCAACACAAACGAAGATCAAGTCTGGTTGGTTGCCTGTAGTGAAAACCATACAACTTGTTTAACTATGCAACCTACAAATATAAACAGATAGTCAACAGGATCATTTTGTACAAAAGTTGTCCAAATCTGAGCAAATCCGATACCTTAAAAACTTTCTCATTATATTGGCCAGGAGAAACTTGAAGGGCATTGTAGGTACCGTCGTTAAAAGCCCAAGTCCGGCAAATGGTGAGTCCCATCTGAGCACCATACTGCATCATCGCCCTGATCCTCGGCCGGTTATATTCCTCAACCGCATGGTCCATGAACCAGTAAGAATTCCATCCATTTATATAAAAAGCGTTACCATTCAATACAAACTGCGTTCCATTCCTCTCAACAAAATCCAGCTTCGTTTCTTGCTTATAACTAATCTTCAGTTCACCAAAAGACATGTAAATGAAAGCCATGCAAGATGCGAGACCAAGAATTTGGAAGAGTAGCCCAATTCCAACCGCCATTTCTCTGTAGCGAAAGAAATTCAAAGCCAAAAATCGGCAAATATTGAAGATTTTCTTGAATACCCTGTTTGATCTTATCTGATTTTACAGCCAGATGCGAGCAGAAATTCCCTTAAAAAGCCAATCGTTGGCAAACCCAGATCCTTATTTCGAAAGAGTATTGTATAATGATTGGAAAAGAGAAGGAAAACACAAATCCTTTTCCAATCGGAGCAATGCAGTGTGGTTACGATGTGCAGGTCAATTTTCAAAATGCACAATTAAATAGCTTTTTCGGATTTCGGAGGTGGGTTTTTATAAGAAAACTGTCGGAAGTGGAGGACAATACACGAGATGCGGAGAGTGCAGAGCATGTAAGGGACGAACAAATATAATTACACCTACCCCTACAAAAAAAAAAAAAAACCCAGAACGAGTAAAAGCCGCAGAGTTTATGGTGAGAAGTTGATGTCTTCCTTCCCGCATAAATCAGATCTGAAAATATGTTTCGAAGCCTTTTTTAAAGACCAATGTTCTTCCTTGACCAAGTGTCTTCTTCATGCACGCAAGACCCTGAAATGGGTCGTATGTGGTGCTCTGATACTCTGGTGTTATCTTCACCTTCTGAGTACAATAATGTTAAGATGAAAATATAAAAAATATACATATATATTTAAATATGCATTTTTTATCTGAAGAATATTCGCTTGAGCTGCAGAAAATTTCAAATTTCCATACAAATAGTGCAAGATTATCTTCCAGAATCAAGATTGATTACATGAAGAGACAAAACCCATTACACTAAACAAAAATCCACCATAATTCAAGCACTCTATCCCGGGTGAATGCTTGGATTAGTTTAAAAATGTTGAATTCTTTCGTCACTAAGTGGGAGGTGATGGCAATGGCCGATGTAATTAGAGTTTTATTGTAACATTTTTTGGTGCTTTCAGTATAATATTGTCCGCTTTAAGTTAAATCCTGTAAGATTTTGTTATTAGAGTTAGCCCAAAACGTGTTATACTAGATAGGGAGGAGAACCCTAGTTATAAACCATACATTTTTTACTCTCTCAAGCGATGTAGGATTGTGCACCCCTACTGATATGGGTCGGACTCACATCTGGGTCTTTCCTAGTCTTCAAAGGGCGGGCTGCCACAATCTCCTCCCCTTGGGAAATTGACGTCCTCGTCGGTCACACTTCTTGTTGAGATTACGCTTTGATATCATTTGTAACATCCCCTGGTGCTCCTAGTATAATATTGTCCGCTTTGGGCCTAGGCTCGCACAATTTTATTCTTGGGGTTAACCCAAAACGCGTTGTACTAGGTAGGGAGGGAAACCCTACTTATAAACCATGTATTTTCTACTCTCTCAAACGATATGAGATTGTGCCCCCCACTGATATGGGTCAAACTCACACCTAGGTCTTTTTTGGCATTCACAGGGTGGACTGCCACATTTATAATGAAAAATGACATCTTTTCTTGAGCAGATTCTAAAATCTGATGATGTAGAAGAAATGTTGTCTAGTTTCAAAACAAGGACTTTATAAACACACACACGTGTGTGTAACTGTAACATCTTGTTCATGTCTTTCCTTTTTCATTAGTCATATATAAAAATTTTTGCTTTTTAAATTTTATAAAATAAACGAAGGAAAAATATCAAAGTGATCAAAAGCGGAAGTGAATAAAGATTTCAAAACATAAATTCGCCACGTCAACAAAACTATGCATAGTTAGCAAAACATTGACCAATTTAAAACTAATTAAATCACCACTTTAAAATTGTTTAAAACAACCATGTTTCCTTTATGTGAGCCATAACCCCAAGGTTAACACATGGGGTAACACAAGTGCTCGTCATGTCATGCTCCTTCCACGTGTACTTCGCTAGGATCATTACTATCACTTACATGACAAGATAAAACTGTGAGCCTAATGCCCAGTAAGAGATAGAATCAAATATGTATGCATGCTTATGTCTTTTACATCAGAAAAGAATCCACCCTTCCTGTTCTTTAACCACAGTCTCATTAAAAATCCAGGACATTGGAGATATTTCCCACGGAAGAGAATAAATACATCTTCAAGATCAAACCTTGGGCAGATCCATCACCCATCCCAATGGGGATGAGATTACCTCTTCTCGTAGTTCTCCTAAGTAGATCTGATACTATTCTTCCCAACCTCCAACTCCTATTTACAATTATTTAATATGTTTCTCTCCCGTGCAATGCATGTAAACTCCAATCCTATCATGATAGTTCTAAGGGTTTCTAATCATGCATGATATGAATGTATGTCACAAAATAGTTCATATAAACAAGTTTAAATCAATCCAATACATGTTGTCACTACAATATCAATAAGGCAGAAAATCAACATGTTTATCATCACTAAAAGCGAACTCTCTAACATAGTATTAATAACGCCTATACAATTAAACTTAAACTCAACAAGCCACCGTAACATGCTAACAAAGAATCATGCAACAAAAGTATATTTATCATGTTCTTATTCTAGCAATTTATCAGTCTTCTTTACATGTTGTAAACTAACATCCCTACATGGTATTAACAACACATATAGAATCAAACCCAAACTCCACTAAATCACCATAACATGTTATGCCACAAAACAGTATATTCAACGTTCATAGAAAAACAAAGTGAATAGGGAATGAAACTAATAATTTCTATCAAGGAATTCTCAACTTTACTTGTCCAGAGTAAGTTACCCTTTTCACATATTTTCTTTTTAGTGTTTTGTCAAGACAGTATACAACAAAGTAAAGTTTATCAAAATATCACAAGATTACATAACAGAGAACTATCTAAATCTTCAAGGTAATATCATCAGCAGGTTTTCTACCAAAGCAGTAACAGACAACAGACAAATTATCAACAATAACACAAACAATCCTACTTTTGTGATGTAGACCTTTTCAAGCAAAACACATGCGAATCTCTTACCTCCTTCGTAAATCCAACCTGCGGAACTTCCTCTTTTTCCTTCTCGAGCAGCACTGCAACTCCTCTTCTCCAGACGACCAACGTAGCTCACTCCTTTTTTGAAGCAGAAAACTCTTGTGTGAATGCCAACCTCCAAAGCTCACATTTATAGGCATAAATCAAGGAGGTGACGACCCATGGAGCTTTCACTTGTCTAAAACCGCCCAACCAGCCAATAAAAATGGAGTAGCAAACGTTTTTCAAACAATAGCAGACTATTTTCAGGCGATTGTCAAACTTCCGGGTTGATCACCTTCATGAGGATGATAGATCACAAACCTTCATAATAGACTATTTTCTCGAATCTCAATCGATCACCAACGTAGTGGACGATCGATTGCTCAACATTTCACTTGCCACTGTAATATTTTGCGTGAACACTGGTCGATCACCCTCCTTTGGATGAACGACCCCTTCCGATTTGGCTAGACTCTATATAGAAACTACTTTGGAACCGGTCAATCATCTTCCTTCCCGTGATCGACCGCTTCCAATTTTGCTAGAATCTGTATTAATTTTCAAGAAGGAGATCGACCGCCTCTACCTGATTGACCTCCACCCTTCAAAACTACCTTCTTCCACTTAATTAACCATTCTTCTAATATTAATTTCATATATATATATATATATATTTCAATACACTATTACGAACACATTTCTTCTATCAATATATATATATTCCGCCAAAAGTTTTTACATTATACATAGAAGAATTTTTTCTGGATATTACAATGACAGAGAGTCATATCTTAATCTCTTTTTATTTATCTAACGTATTTAACCAAAAAAAATTTTGAACTCTAGGTGTATAGGTAAGAAACAAGCTCAATATTAAACCATTTTTGTTAATACATTAAATCATGAACTATGAAAAATGAACAAAGTAAATTTTTTAGTTACATTTTCTATAAAAAAAAATAGGTATGGACAACTTGGCAACCTGCATACGTCCTCACTTTAATTAGCAGACGACCACAGCAATCTGCGAACGTCCTCACTTCTGCAGTCGTCCGCACTTTAATTAGCGTTCGAGCAAGGCAATCAACAAACGTCCACAACATTAAATCTAATTATTAAATTCAAATTAATCAAAATTAATTTAAAAGGAAATTAACAAAACAAATCCTGAACTTTAGGATCAGCGACAAGCCAAATTTTAAAGAAATGTCTGGAACAACTAAAATCTCAAACTATGGAAAATGAACGATGCACACCTCCTAGTCATGTTTCACGTAAAAAAAGGGCGAGGCTAATACCACAATCATGTTTTTCACTTAAAAACGTCAAGAGCTGTCTAACGGGGACGTCCAAGGATCAACAACAGACGTTCTTCAATGACGAGGGATATCCAAGGCCAATCCATGAGAAGGGGCTCCCAAGGATCAACCTTAAAGGTCATCATAAGGCTAAGGGACGTCCAAGGGACGCCCATGGTGGTCGTTGGACTAAGAGACAAACGTCCTGCAATGAAGATTGACTTTTAAGATGGGAGAAGGGGCACTGGTAGATGAAGGTTTCTGCCATTGGATGAAGGGACAGACGTCCTCCAATCTGGACATTCTTCATGAGTTGTGAAACTTTAAAATTGTGTCATTTGAGGGAAGAAATAGAAAACTATATTAATTTAACGTTGGCATATAATTTGAAAAAAGAGAGAGGTTTCGAAACTATAAGTTGAAGGATATTTGTTGAAAGCTGAGGGACATTTGTTGTGGGTTGAGAGACATCCATCATAAGTTAAGGGATATCCATTATTGTTAGAGTTCAGTGTGATCCGAATTCTAGTTGGGCTGGGTTGGGCCTGTATCCAATATTAGGGTTATTTATTTTCTCTATATATTAATACTTGAGTTGCAAAACTCATTGTACCTTGATTTCTGATTAGTGATTTCTCCTCTGCCCGTGATTTTTTCACATAAATTTTGGTGTCCCTGCTTTTGGAGTTTTCTTTTTCCGTTTTGTGTTCAATTCTCAATTATTGGTATCAAAGCTTGGTTGAGGTTCTATATACCAATTCTCACAATTAGTATCAGAGCAGGTTAAGAGTTTCAATACTCATATTGAAAGGAATTTGGGCTTGCAATTTTTTTGTGAAAAATTGTAATTTGGGAAAAAAAAAACTTTTTACTTTTGTTTCCTGCGTGTCATCTCAGCCTTTTCTTTAACAGTGTATTTTTTGTGTTCTTAAACAGAGAATAAGAGAAGCTCTCGTTCGATCTTCTCTGTTGCCAAACAGAGAACTCGTGTCGACATTCATCCTCAGAACAGAGAGGAAAAGGATGCCCACTGCTCATCTGATTGCCTACCATCGTGGCACAGAGCCAACCAATTTCAAATCTATCTGTAAAAGGAGTTGTCAGTGTACGACTCTGTGCGCCACTATTCACCCGCCAGTGTCCTCCCGTCACTGTCTGCAAAAGGAGTCACCAAAGTCTTCAATGAAACTATCCGAAGCAGAAAGTCCTAATTTTCTATTTTTGACGAACCACCAGAGCGACGCCCAGATCGCCAAACCTTCGATCGCCGTTTTCCATCACCTTCTGCAGATCGTAGACTTCTGACCAAGATTTTTCAATCCCACTGAGCTCCAATTTTCCGCCTATTATGCTTCCTCCGATTGGCCGTAGTAAGAGCTGCGATTTGCAGCCTTAAGAAATTTGTAAAACATTGGGATAGGTTTTTTGATTGAGAATTTTTGGTTTGGGTGTGAAATATTTGTGGGTGCAAAATTTTGGTGTTGAAATTTTTTGGTTTAGATAATCCTGTGAAAATTTTCTGAAATTACTTAGGGATTAAAGTTCTTAGGCTGATATTTTGAGTTCATATATTTTTGCAGAAATTCTGAAATTTTTAGGGGAGATGAATTTGCTAAAATTTGATATTCTATTGTTGGATCAAAATACAAGATTTCAGTTATGGTAGGTGAAGATGCGAGATGTTCTCATACAGATGGATTCAGACGACGCGTTGTTAGGACTCGATAAAATGCCCACGTCATGGAGTGAAGAGGAGAAACTTTGAAAGGATCAAAAAATTTTATCTTTGATACGTCTGCTTTTGTCAAATCAGATTTTGCAGGATGTTTTGAACGAAAAATTTGCCACTGAGTTATAGTTCATATTGAAGTAGTTGTGTATGAGAAAAACCCTGACTAGCAAGTTTCATTTAAAGCAACATCTTTATTCTTATCAGTTAATGAAAGAAGTTCCTATTACATAGCACTTGGCTGCATTCAAGAAGTTAGTTTCAGATTTGGAGATTATGGGATGCAAATACGATGATGAGGATTTGAGGTTGATTCTACTAGGCTCGTTGCTTACTTCATATGGTATTTTTAGAGATATAATTTTATATGGTAAAGAAAGTCTAACTCAGGAAGAGGTTTATGGTTCTTTGTTATCAAAGGAAAATATATAACAAATTGTTGTTGGATCCGAGTCTTGAGGTGAGGGACTCGTCGTTTGGGGTAACATAAGAAAGTCAAGGAACCGTGATAGAATCTGCTACTTCTGTCAGAAGAAGGGGCACATCAAAGCTGAGTGTCATAAATTGCATAATGAAATAAAGAGAGTTGCTGAGAAGGAAAAACAACTAATGACGTTTGGTGAAGTTGTTGTCGTAGAAGAAGAAGACTATAGCGATGGAGATCTTCTAATTGTGTCAGAGGGAAACTCAAAGCCAAACAAGGATTGGATTTTAGATTCAGCTTATACATTTCATATGTGTTACAATTGGGAGGGGTTTTCGACATATGAGACCATTTTAGGAGGTGTTTTATTAATGGGTAATAACACACCTTGCAAGATAGCTGGTATTGGTACCATCAGAATCAAAATGTTTGATGGAGTTGTGAGAACACTGGGTAATGTGTGACATGTTCCTAATTTAAAGAAGAATCTGATCTCGTTGAGTACTCTAGATTCGAAAGAGTACAAGTACAACGCTGTAAGTGGAGCCATAAAGATAAATATGGGTGTTCTCATCAAGTTAAAAGGACACAGAAGCTCTGCAAATTTAATGTGTTACATGGTTCTACAATGACGAATAATAAAGTTGCAAAATTTGTGAATTAACATTCTAAAAGTTTTTTGGAGAAAACTCAAAAGAAGTCAAGTTCTCAAGTGAAGTTTAAGTTGGGATCTGAATCTACATCAGAGCCGATATGTCAGCTTATTACGGATGTTCAAGATGAAGCAGTCACCATATCGTTACCAGTTTCAGTTTCATGTCAGAGTGGTATCTAGGAGTGTGCAAACCGAACCGAAAATAAAGAATTGAACCGAAACTGGTCAATTCGGTTAAGTTCGGTTCAATTTTGCACACCTAAAAACCGAAGTTTGGTTCCTTTTGGTAAGAATCAGGTTTTTGTGGTTCGATTTTTGGTTTTGGTTTCTCAAAACTGAAAAAATGGAAACCGAACCGCTTGTTCTATCTGTAATTTGTTCTGTTATGTGTTTTGTTCCTGACTTATAGTGTTCCCGACCCTTCCCGACTCATTCCTTCCTAAGTTCCCGTCCATCATCCACTGTTTGATCGTCTTCGTCTTCGATCATCTTTGGTGCTCATCCGTTGTTCGATTCATTGTAGTTGCCGCTTAAATCTGCAAGTTCAAATTGCAGAAGACTCCACTCAACTCTACTTTGAAAAGTCACGTCGCCACTCGCCACTCGCCAGGTCACTGTCTCGGTCGCTGTCAGAGAGTCACCTCTGCCCTCTCGGCTGCCAATCGCCAGTCGCCTCTCGCTCAGTCTCCCTCAACCCTTTGGCTCTAGTGCAAACTGCAGATTACTTGGTAAATCTGATTATTTCTAATTGCTATGATTGCTATTCTAAATTTGATTGTGATTGCTGTGATTTTGTTATGATTGCTGTGATTCTAAATCCATTTCATGGATTATTTCAAGCATTGTTGTAGTGAATTTGGAAATATTGAAAATATCCAAGCATTGTTGCTATGATTTTTGGATTATCTGATTCTGATTGCTATGAATTGATTGCTGGGATTGCTAGGATTTTGGAAAATATTGGAAATATCCAAATTTTGTCTGTGATTGCTGTGATTTTGGAATTATTGGAAATAGTTGAGAACTCTATTTTCCTTAGTGATTGATTTAATTTTGGAAATATTGGTTTAATTATTTTCTTCTGATTGTGAGTCATTTAGCATATCTCAATTGTGAGTCGTTTTAGTTTAGCATGTTTCTGTTTGATTGGATGTTTCTCTTTATGTTTGAATGAAAGATTTTTCATTTGGCTAAAATTGATTCTGAAAAGATTCAAATTGTTGAAACTATAGAAAATGAAAAACATTAATGAAACTGTACATGGTTCTACTATTAACCCTATTACTAGTCAAACCAAAAGAAAAAAAATCAAAAGTTTGGAATCATTTTATTATGATTGAAAACACTTATCATAACAATCCTAGAGCGAAATATAATCATTGTTCATAGACATATGCATGTCATACATCGAAGAATGATACATCAAACTTGAAAAAACACATTAGTAGTTGCAAAAAATTGTTGGCAAGTGTTGATGTGAAGCAAAAAACTTTAAGCATCCAAAATATGAATAGTATAGGATCCACTTGTAATCTATCATGTTTTAGTGTTGCAACTTGCCGAGAACTATTGACAAAAATAATTATTATTGATGAATTGCCTTTGAAGTTTGTTAAAGGAGAGGGTTTTTGAGCGTTGATCAATATGTGCAACCGAAATTTGTTGTACCCTCTAGAACTACAATTGCACGAGATATTGTTGGAATGTATGAGAAAGAAAAAATAAAGTTGAAAGAATACTTTAGAAACACATCTCAACGAGTATGCTTGACTACCGATACATGAACTTCAATTCAAATTTGAATTATATGGTTTTAACTGCCCATTATGTTGATAGTGATTGGACATTGCATAAGAAAATTATTAATTTTTGTTTGATTGCGAATCATAAAGGTGAAACGATTGGTAGAGAAGCAGAAAGACGCTTATTTGAATGGGGAATTGAAAATGTTTTGACAATCACAGTTGATAACGCTTCTTCAAATGATGTTGTCATTTCATATTTGATCAAAAGTGTTCAAAATTTGAATGAATTAGTTTTGAATGGGGAATACATGCATATGCGATGTTTTCCACATATTTTGAATTTAATTGTATATGATGGTTTAAAAGACCATCACGAATCTATCACGAGAGTACGTAGAGTTGTGAAGTACGTTCGATCTTTGCCTGCAAGACTATAAAATTTTAAGAAATGTGTTGAAAATGTTAAGGTAACGTGCAAAAGTAGTGTTTCTCTTGATGTGCCTACTAGATGGAATTCAGCATATTTGATGTTAGAAAGCGCCGAAAAATTTGAAAAAGCTTTTGAGAAGTTAAAAGAAACTGATATTCATTATCTTGTTGATTTGGGTGGAGAAAGACCTCCCACACGACAGAAGATTTGGGTAATATTCAAGAACTTATCAAGTTTTTGAAGATTTTTTATGATACGACTATAAATGTTTCAGTCTCCTTACATATTACTCCCAATATTTATTTCAGTGAAGTATGTAATTTAAAAATTATTATCCAAGACTACGTTGAGTGTGATAATCCATTATTATGAAAAATGACTACTGGAATGCAATGAAAGTTTGATAAATATTGGGGAAGCTGCGATAAAATGAATTTTTTGATATATGAGGTAGTTGTATTAGATCCAAGATGTAAAATAAAATTTTTGAAACATTGTCTTACTATGTTAGTTGATAATGATAAGACAAATGATTTGATCAGTCATGTAAAACTTATGATTGAAAGATTATATTTTGAGTATAGAGGTGATTCGAGGTTTGAAAATTCTAAAGAAAATTGTAGTACTACAAGTGTTACAACAACGTCTATAGTGTTGAGACAAAGGAGCGCTTTGACTCACAATAAAGCATATAAGATGTTCTATAGCCGTCACGAAGAGCAAGATGTTTCAAATACTCGGACAGTAGTTGATCAATATTTATATGAAGGATGGACAAATTTTCAGACAAGCAAGATATTCTAATATGGTGGAAATTGAATTCATTGAAATTTCCAATTTTAAACAAATTGGCAATAGATGTATTGGTATTCCTATTTCAACTATTGCATCGGAATCAGCTTTTAGTAGTAGAGAACGAATACTTGATTCATTTCACAGTTTTTTATCCCTAAAGATTGTCGAGGCGCATATTTGCACTCAAAGCTGAATTCGATCATCAAAACATCAATATGTCAACTTTAATGATGTAGTGGATGATATTGAACAATGTATGTTTTATATTGATAGTATTTTTTTATTATATTTGTTTTATTAATTACTATTTTTTAAATATTTTTTTTTGAATTTATCTTTTTTAGATATTATATCAATTAATGAAGATGATTAAGTGAATTAGTCGGAACTTAATAGCAATGACATCTTAGAACAAGGTATTTATATTTTTATTAATTTTAAAATTTTTTTGTAATTACTTTCTTTCAAATAATTTATTCAAAATTGTATCTATTTTTTTGCAGTTTATAATCTGAAATTTGAAGACACTAGATAATGAACATTACAAAATGCAAGGATAATTTTTTTTTTTGGTTATAATTTGTCAATATGAAGTCTGAAGTTCTGTTGGAACTTGGTGAGTTTTATACTTTTTTTCTTCTCTTCTTAAACTGAAACGATTTGTTTGTTAATATAGGGACAGAGACATAAGTTGAGGGTATGAGGGATGTCCTTTATAGGTTGAAAGACATCCCTCAACCTATAAAGGACGTCCCTCAACCTATAAGGATGTCCCTTATAAGTTGAGGAATGCAAAACCGGAACCAAACTGGAACAAAAGCCAAATTATTGGTTCGGTTCCAATTACCCGAAAACTCGATTCCAATTTTGATATTTCAAAATCGAAATAGACGGGATCGGTTCGGTACCATATCAAAACTGAAACGAACCGGTTTATGAACACCCCTATTGGTATCATCAAAGGCAAAACCAAAAGAAAAGGTAAGCTTGACAGCGATATAGTGATACTACTTCTGTGGGTAATGCTTTGAGTGTGTTCGAGAGTATTGATTTCAGTGGGGAGTCTTCAACATATTCACATGCAGTTCGTTGTGACATCTCTGATAATTTGGTGGTACCATGAAGTAGATGTGATTTCTTCCCGAGTGTGTCTCTCAAGTTTAAGCAGAGCTTAAACTTGATCGGTATCAAATATTGAGTTGGCCCAGCAGGGGCCTTTGTGGAAGATGAGGTTAGTTTTTGTTAGAGTTTTGCGGATTCGTTTGCCTTGCATTGGAATTTCTTTGAGATGGAGATTGTTAGAGTTCAGTGTTATAGATTCATTTTGAGGTGGGCTGAGAAGCTTGCATTGGGTCTCTCATGTAGAATTTGTGTCAATGTGGAGATTGTTAGAGTTCGGTGTGACCCAAATTCTAGTTGGGCCGGGTTGGGCTCGTATGACATGCCTCAGGGACCGAGGCCTATTACTCGATCGCAAACAAGGTCCTTACTTTCATTTAGCCAAATTACTGATGATCTTGTTTCTTTTGCAGGTATTAACTTCGAGGATGGTTCCATTTGGGATGTTGTCCCAACGGATAGGGAGCAGCCCGTGCATGTCTTGACTTGGGACACACGTGAGTGTTGTGAGCTTCATCAGACGGGAATTTGTTTTCCCGGCATCCCAAACGTGTAACCTTTCAATTCTGCATACTTTTATTTATTTATTATTTTTATTTTCATGGCAAACATTGAGCCTATTTTGTGAGGGTAAAGCATGGTTATAAGCTTTACTCATTCATGCATTTAGATTGTTGGTTAGGTTAGATGGTGATGATTGAGTTATGGGCTAAGTCCAATCCTTTTCAAGCCCAAGGAAAGAGCAAGCCCAAAGCAAACATCAAGGAGCTGCCACGTGTACGCCATGCATGTTCTTCCACCAGCTTTAATCTCGGCCATTCATTCCACATTCATCCAAGAGCCTGCATATTGCCACCCACATGCCTCATCTTGGCCGTCCATCATCTGCCTCATCTCGACCGTCCATCACCCCTACTCATCATCACCTAGGTTATAAATTTCCATGGTTAGACGCATTGAAAGACAACTTTTGACGAGATTAATATATTACTATTTCCCTTCCCTGTGAGGAGATTCCGACTCCGTCGAGCGGCCGCCCCGGATCTTCGAATCCGAGACGAAGTAGAGGACTTCCTTGTTAGCAAGCTCGTGGTGCTTGAGCTAACTCTTAAGTTTTCCCTTTTCAAACTTCCATTGGGAGTTTGAGCGAGGAAAAACCGAACCATTGCCCGCGATCGGTAGATTTTCTTCGAAAATCTAGAATCCGTGAACCTAACGTTAGATAGTTCCCGGATCCGATCAAAGGTTTACATCTCCGTCCCTGTCATTCTTCGTGGGTTGCTAACACGTACTTCCTTTTGCAGGTCGTCTCGTGTCATCGTATCCAATATTAGAGTTATTTATTTTCTTTATATATTGGTGCTTGAGTCACAAAAACTATTGTACCTTGATTTCTTATTAATAATTTCTCCTATACTCGTGATTTTTTCTCGTAAGGGTTTTCCACATAAATCTTGATATCCCTGCTTCCACAGTTTTCTTTTTTCCATTTCGTGTTCGATTCTGAACAATTGTGGATTGAGGGATATCCGTCGTAAGCTGAGAGACATCCGTTGTGGAACGAGGGACATCCATCGTAAACTGAGGGACGTTCGTTGTGGGTTGAGGGACATCTGTTGTAAGCTGAGGGACGTCTTACAATGCTTTCAACGTTGAGGGAACGTCATCATTTAGTACGACGTCCCTTATCCTAATATGACGTCATCCATTTTAAACAACGGACGTCCCTCTTCACAATGGATATCCCTCGTCTTAATACGACATCATCCCTTCTAAACAACGGACATCCCTCAATGCATATTTGCGAACAGTGAAATGAATATCCGTGAACAGTGAAGTAGATATCCGCATCGGACAGGAACACATCTGCAGATAGGAGAAATCACGTTTCATGGATATTTGCTTTCTCAAGTTACAATGAACATTCATCCTCATTGGAGGACGTTCGTATCTTCATCCACTAGCCACCATAGATGTCCTTAGCCTTACAATGGCCCCAAGATTGATACTTGGACGTCCTTCCCCGTGGATAAGCCTTAGACGTCTCTATTCATGGATCAGTCTTGGACGTCCTGTTGTTGATCCTTAGATGTTCTCGTTGGATGGCTCTTGATGTTTTTAAGTAGGAAAACGTGACTGTGGTGTTAGCCTCGCTATTTTTTTTCCAAGAAACATGAATGCAAGGTTTGAGTAATTCATTTATCATAGTTTGAGATTTTAGTTATACGTGAAATTTCTTTAAAGTTTGGCTTGTAGCTGATCCCAAAGTTTAAGATTTATTTTATTAATTTCCCCAATTTTAATTACCATCTATAACGTAATCTATATTATCAAATTAATTCAAATTATTCAATTAATATGGTAGTATAAATTGATTTGAATTAATGTGACAATTTAGATTAATTTAGTAGTATAAATTGATTTGAATTAATGTGATAATTTGAATTAAGTATGATAATTTGAGTTAATTTAATTTGGATTGTAATTTGAATTAATTAGGTAATTTAGATTACCTTACCTATGGTAATTTGAATTAATAAGATAATTTGGATTGTATTACATAAGATACTTGAATTAATTTAAATTAATTGAGTAACGTTACCTATGGTACTTTGGATTACGTTGTATATTGTAATTTGGATTAATTTAGATTGATTTGGTACTTTAAAATAATTTGATAATTTAAGTTACGTTAAAAAAATAGGTCATGTTGTCCATTTAAAACAAGTCTGAACGATTGCATCAACCTGTAGACATCTGAACTTTAATTAGCGATCGACTATAGGAACCGGCGATCAATTACAATATTAAATCTAAATTAATTTAAATCAATTGAAATTACAATCCAAATTATTATCAAATTAATTGAAATTACCATATATAACATAATTCAAATTATCATACTCAAAAAATTATTTTAAATTACTGAATTAATTTAAATTACCATAGGTAATGTAATTCAAATTAATTAATTAAAATTATATCAAATTACAATTAATTCAATAATTTAAATTAATTACTTTAGATTTTGTTATATATGTTAATTTGAATTAATTTAGATTAATTTTGGTAATTTAAAATAATTTGAATTAATTTAGTAATTTAAATTACTTGGAATATGATAATTTAAATTACTTTAATAATTTTGATTAAATTACATACAGTAATTTGAACTAATTTAAATTTTATGATTTAGAATAGAATTTATTACCGAAACAATTTAAAATTGTGATTGTGAATGACCTCAGGATATTTTTGTTAAACTTTCAAAGTTGGGGAGATTATTATAATAATATTTTGGCACCGACTGGAGACATTAGACAATGAAATTATAATGGAAGTTGTACCAAAAATTATGTTCCCAAAAAAGAGAAATGCTTTCTGTCCTGCAAGTGCCAGGCGATTTCCAGCCGTAGTATTTAATGAAGTACTAGTCCCCTCATGTGTATCAAGCACTCTCCTTGAGTGATTCAGCAAGCAACCCACTAATCCAATTCCTCGCCGTTATTTTTGTTAATATATGACTCTGGATTAAAATTAACGGAGTTTGAATTCCGTTAAATATTTTATTACAACCGTGAAGTATAAAAGGATGAAAAGTTTCAATTTTCATGAAGCGGGAAAGAAGAGAAGAAGGGAAGAAGAGCTCTGTTCTTGACAGTGAAAAGCAGGGACGAACAGAGATGAATAGTGTTGTTTTTGATGAAATTTGCGGTGAAGCAGATATTGACGGTGAGTTCAATGGAGATTCTGTTCTGTAGAATATTTCTTCTTCTTGTGCTGAGGTTTCTGTAGAGTCTGTAATTCTCCTGAAAATTCTTGATTAATACAAGTGGATACCCTTGCCCGTGGATGTAGGACGTTTATGTCCGAACCACGTAATTCTTGTGTTGTGATTGTTTTACTTTTTTCTTGTGATCATCTGAGAGTGTTACGGTGAGTGTTAACGCCACAATTGGTGCGGTGAGCGTGGACTTCTTTTGCTCACCCGCGACTTTCAGATTAAAGATTCAAGTTCTTGCAAAACCTACCTGCAAGATTCAGTCTGACTACCCCGATCCCACTTCATGGCAAAATTTGTAATACCCGTGTTCCTCCATTTTCCTCGTTATTGTAAATTGGATCCATTTTTGGTCATCAATGACATTTTTGGAGTTGGTTATGTTTAATTTAAGTGTTGGAATAAGTGGTTATAAATTAGAGTAAGTGTGGAAGTAGTTTGTTAGGTTTTTATTGTGATTTCTCGGGTTGGGGACGCAGAGGACGCAGTTCTGCGTCCTCACTTGCCTCTTTTGCGGACGCCGCGGACGAGGAGGACGGCATTTCTTGCGTCCGGTTCGCCTCTGGACTATCCTGTTTGATGCGGACGGTTCAAGCGGACGCTGCGGACGAAAGTTTTAGCGTCCGGTTCGCCTCTGGACTATCCTGCTTGATGCGGACGGTTCAAGCGGACGATGCGGACGCCATCTTTAGCGTCCAATTTGCCTCTGTTTTGCCTTATGCGGACGCTGAGTGAGGACGATGATTGGCGTCCGCAAGATCGCAGAATCGCGGGATTGAGTGGGTCAACCACTCCATCTCCATGCCATCCCTTATGCATTGACCCTCAATCGTCCCCCTAAGATGGACTCGACCTTAGGCACCTAAATTAAGGGTTTTAATTGCCTAGGGAGGGTTAGGGTATGGGGAAGGGGATGGGTTGATGACTTTTACCCCATTTATTTGAGTAAAATATGCAATTAATGGCACCTTGCAATAAAAGCCCTCCTCCCACGAAAATTGGAGTTCATTTTGGATAAAAAACCTGCTGGAGAGTGTGTGGTGGTGAAGTGTGCTTTGGTAGAGGAGAAAGTGTGAGGAAAAAGCTTGGAGTCAAGGTTTTTGCACAAGAATTGTAAAGGATTTCTACACCTCCGAGTTTCCACAAGAAAACCAAGGTAAGGAATAGGTCTTGGCATTCCAAATGCCCTACACCACAAGTAATGGCCTCTTGTTTAGGTCCAAAAGTAGGAATATATGTTGGTTGTTTAGGTTTCCTTCATTTTGTTGCATAAATGCTAGTTTCCACTTTGTCAATGCTAAAGTTTAAGTCAAATGCATGTCTTTGGATTATTGAATTAGCATAGCATGAAATCTTGGATTGATTAGCATCCTATTGTGCTCGTTTTATGCATGCAACTCCGTTCGGAGTTTGGGACTGGTTAGGATTAGAAAGGCACCTAAATTGCCTAAGATTTTCCATGCTTTTAAGTTTGGTTAATTGAAAATGTAGGATGCACGTATGCTAGATTTAATCGAGTAATCCCGTTTATATATTTCATGCTAGGTTTGAGTTCCTTGTTTCATAATGCCTATTAATTATGTTTTCATTGAATTGCCCTATAAATGTGAATTGTTAGAGTTTAAGGATGAAGTTCATGGTCTTAGCAACCTTAGGAAATACCACCACTTGGGAGGTATTCATGATGTGAGCGAAATGAATTAATAAAGTATGTAAAAGGGAGATAGAGACCGGGTTAATGGGTCGGAATTTAATCGGTGGACAAAATGAAAGATGTTCCCGCCCATGGGATTTATGTGAAACGAAACGAAACGAAACGAAACAAAACGAAACGAAACAAAATGAATGATGGTCCACTCTAGGGTATTGGATTCCGAAACTCACCCCCATTGCCCGCTAGGGTTCCCTAATCTCCCCACTCGATCCTTTTCGAGTAAAAGATGACGATAAGTAAAGACGGTTGGTTGAAACCCTTCCGATTGCATATGAGTGAGAGGCATTTGATGTGTTATTGTATTGTTTGTTTTCATTCCTTACTAAGCCTGTTTTTGGGCTTACAGTGTCTACTTGTGGTGTAGGTAACTATGAGTCAATCTATCCAGAGGTTGACGAAGGGGAGTTTCCCGTGGAGGAGGCGAGTTATCCGGCGAGGTAGACTTGTGGTTGTGGCCCTCCTAAGTAAAAATGGTTGTTTTAATTAAGTCCATTTGAGGTCAAATGTTTTGATTTAGTTGTCCTATTTTGGCTTGTACAACCTAATGTTTAAATTCCGCTTAAGAACTCTGATTTGGTTTTATGAATGAATGCTCTAGTTTTAAAAAGGAAAATTTTATTTCCGCTATGTTTTTATTTATGAAAAAGGGGTTTTAAAAGACGGGTCGTTACAAAATTTGAAGTGGACAAATTCACAGGGTCTAATGATTTTAGCCTGTGGCGGGTAAAAATGCGTGCCCTTCTGGTTCATCAAGGATTGGCTCAAGCCATTGATGAACCAGCGATGAAGGCACTGAAAGAACTGGACAAGGCAAAAGCTGAGGACGTTGAATCAAAGGCTCACAGTGCCATTCTGTTGAGTCTTGGTGATGAGGTACTTCGCGAGGTTACAGAAGAAAGAGAGGCCCTCACTGTCTGGCTAAAACTTGAAGCCTTATACATGAAAAGATCACTGGCTAATCGTCTTTATTTGAAGAAAAAGTTGTACACTTTGACTATGGATGAAATGAAGGAAATGCGCAAACATGTAGATGATTTTAATAAAATCATCTTGGACCTCAACAGCATCGGTGTGAAGGTGGAAGAGGAAGATCAGGCCATCATCCTACTCAGTTCACTACCAAAGGTGTATGAACATTTTGTTGATACAATGGTATATGGCAAGCAGACACTAACGATGTCTGAGGTTAAAGCTGCACTCAATTCCAAGGAATTGCAGAAGAGGTCTGACATCAAGGAAACCTCTGATGGTGAAGGCCTGATCACTAGGGGCCGCTCACAAACCAGAGATAGCAAACATCAAAAGGGTAGATCAAGATCAAAATCCAAAGGTGGCAGGAAATGTTTTTTCTGCCACAAAGAAGGACACTTCAAACGTGATTGCTATGAATGGAAGAGAAAGAAAAATGAGAGGAAACCCGAGAAAGGAGAAGTTTCAATAGCTTCTGATGGGTACGAATCATCTGATGTATTAGTTGCTTCTGCTGAGGACTCAAAGGAATTGTGGATTCTCGATTCAGGCTGCTCTTTTCACATGACTCCAAGGAAGGAGTGGCTGCAGGAATATTGCTCTAAAACTGGTGGAAAGGTACTACTTGGCAACAATCAATCATGCCAAGTGGAAGGAGAAGGAAGCATACAAATACTTATGCACGATGGTTGCATAAGAACATTGCAAAGTGTGAGATATGTACCAAATCTGAAACGAAATTTGATTTCCATTGGAATGTTGGACAAAGCAGGCTGCACCGTGAAAATAGAAAAGGAAATAATGAGAATACAGAAAGGTATACTCACTGTCATGAAAGGGAATCTCCAAAATGGCTTGTATGTCCTCCAAGGAAAAACCACCTCAGGAGAATCTAATAACACTAGCCATGATCAGACTAGTGTTGCTGAGCTCTGGCATAAAAGACTTGGACATGTAAGCCAAGGTGGACTACTTGAATTGCAGAAGCAAAAGTTGTTGACAGAAATGGATCTGTCGAAACTCAAATTTTGTGAGACATGCATACTAGGCAAAAGTACCCGTGTCAAGTTCAATAGGTCCACACAAAAATCTGCTGCAATCCTTGACTACATCCATTCCGATGTATGGGGTCCGGAGAAAACTGCTTCAAAAGGTGGAGCTCATTATTTTCTGTCCATAATTGACGACTTCTCAAGAAAGCTATGGTTATACTGTCTAAAGACTAAAGATAAGGTTTTTGAAACCTTTAAGCAGTGGAAGAACATGGTTGAAAAACAGACAGGATCCAAAGTAAAGAAGCTCAGGACTGATAATGGTATGGAATTTTGTTCAAACGCTTTTAATGATTTCTGTAAAGAGGAAGGCATTGTTCGACACTTGACAGTGAGCCACACTCCCCAACAAAATGGGTTGGCTGAGAGAATGAACCGTACAATACTAGAGAAGGTTAGATGCATGATGATCACAGCAGGCCTTCCACAGGTGTTTTGGGCAGAGGCTGCTGCCACCGCCGCATACATAATAAACCTATCTCCCTCAGCTGCACTCGACTTCAAGACTCCGTTTGAAGTTTGGCATAAATATACAGCTGATTACAATATGTTGAAAACGTTTGGATGTGCTGCTTATGCACATTGCAAACAGGACAAGATCCAACCCCGTGCCAAGAGGTGCATCTTTCTGGGTTATCAAGAAGGTACCAAAGGCTACCGCCTCTGGTGTCTTGAACCTGGCCAACAACGGGTAATAATCAGCAGAGATGTCACTTTTAACGAGTGTGAATTTCCTTACAGACACCCATCTGACAAGTCTGTTGATACTGAGTACAGACATCATCTGAATGCCCCCATTGAGGTGGAGTGTGACAGGGAAGACGTCAGTAAAGATCAATCAGTACAGCAACTAACTACTGATATACAGAGCAATGAAGAACTCACTGATCCGGATGAAAGTGAACAAGTTGATTATCAGTTAACACGGGACAGAACAAGAAGAATTATCAGACCCGTTCAGAGACTTGGATATGCAGATATTATAGCATATGCACTTCAGGTTTCAGCAGATCTCACTCAAAATGAACCTTGCAGCTACACCGAAGCAATAACCAGACCTGACAAAGATCAGTGGATAAGGGCCATGGAGGAGGAAATGAGCTCCTTAGAGAGAAACAAAACTTGGACTCTCGTAGATAAACCAAAAACACACAAAATAATTGGATCCAAGTGGCTGTACAAAATAAAGGAAGGAACTGATAAACTGGATAAGCCTAGGTACAAAGCTAGGCTGGTGGCTAAAGGCTTTACTCAAAAGGAAGGTGTAGACTACAATGAGATTTACTCACCTGTTGTCAAACAAACTTCTATCAGAGTGTTTCTATCCATGGTGGCAGTAAGAAATTTAGAATTGGAACAAATGGATGTAAGAACTGCATTCTTACATGGTGACCTTGAAGAAAAAATCTACATCTCTCAACCTGAGGGATTTCAGGACAAGGAAGAAAATAAGGTGTGTTTACTGCATAAATCTCTCTATGGTCTCAAGCAATCTCCCAGGCAATGGAACAAAAGATTCAATGACTTTATCACCGGAATTGGTTTCATCAGAAGCAAAAATGACCAGTGTGTTTACAGAAGAGGATCAACCTATGTTGAATCAGTGTATGTTCTGATCTACGTAGATGATATCCTAATAGCTGGCAGAAGATCAGATGAGATTGAAAAACTCAAGGTTGAACTTGGAAATGAATTTGAGATGAAGGATATGGGTCCTGCCAAGAAAATTCTTGGAATAGAAATTAAAAGAAACAGAAAGCAGAACATCATAACACTTTCCCAGAAACATTATCTGCAGAAAGTGTTGAACAGGTTCAACTTCAATAATATGAAACCTGTATTAACACCTTTGGGAGCTCACTTCAAGTTGAGCATTCAACAAAGTCCAACAACTGAGGATGAAAAGGTGTTAATGAATCGAATACCTTACTCAAATGTTATAGGAAGTTTGATGTACGCTATGATATGTACTAGGCCAGACTTAGCGTATGCTGTGAGCATAATTAGCAGATTCATGGCAAATCCTGGGTTACCTCATTGGCATGCACTGAAATGGCTAATAAGGTACATTACAGGATCATTAGATGTTTCTCTGGTACTAGGAAACTGGAAGTTTGATGAAGAATCTATAACAGGGTATGTAGATTCTGATTTTGCTGGATGTAAAGATACTAAGAAATCTATCTCTGGATACATTTTTACTGTTCTTGGTGGAGTTGTAAGTTGGAAAGCATGCCTGCAGAAAGTGGTTACTCTATCCACTACAGAGGCCGAATATGTTGCAGCATGTGAAGGGGTTAAAGAAGCACTATGACTGATGGGCTTAGTTAAAGACTTTGGTATAGACAGTGTTCAAGTAAACGTATTCTGTGATAACCAAAGTGCACTGCATTTGGCAAAGAATCCTATGTTTCACGATAGAACGAAACATATTGATGTTAAATATCACTTCATACGTGAAGTGATCAGCCAAGGTCGAGTGAATCTGCAGAAAATTAGTACAACAGATAACCCTGCAGATATGCTAACGAAGGTGCTCCCAGTTTCTAAGTTTAGACACTGTCTGAACTTAGTTAACGTTCGCCAGTGACTTCAAAAGGAAATGGTGGTGAAGGGTATCAATTTTAATTCAGATTCAAGGTGGAGAATTGTTAATATATGACTCTGGATTAAAATTAACGGAGTTTGAATTCCGTTAAATATTTTATTACAACCGTGAAGTATAAAGGGATGAAAAGTTTCAATTTTCATGAAGCGGGAAAGAAGAGAAGAAGGGAAGAAGAGCTCTGTTCTTGACAGTGAAAAGCAGGGACGAACAGAGATGAACAGTGTTGTTTTTGATGAAATTTGCGGTGAAGCAGATATTGACGGTGAGTTCAATGGAGATTCTGTTCTGTAGAATATTTCTTCTTCTTGTGCTGAGGTTTCTGTAGAGTCTGTAATTCTCCTGAAAATTCTTGATTAATACAAGTGGATACCCTTGCCCGTGGATGTAGGACCTTTATGTCCGAACCACGTAATTCTTGTGTTGTGATTGTTTTACTTTTTTCTTGTGATCATCTGAGAGTGTTACGGTGAGTGTTAACGCCACAATTTTCCCCTCTTCACAAGTAATCTATCCGTTGCCCTTGATGGCATCTACCTATTTACTAAATGCCTAGAGTTAATTTGGGCAGGCATCATGCGTCAATACATTTGTCTGCTTCCGCAAAAACACAAGTGCATGAAACGGTCCTCTTCATTTACCTTTTGTCTTCACTTTGATGACCGAGAGAGAGAGAGAGAGAGAGAGAAGCCATTCTTAAGCTACCTGGACAGACACAGAGCATCGTAACATTCCTCTCTTCTTCTTTCGGCAATCAGAAGAAGAAGATCCTTTACTTCTTGCATACCCATGGCCACAAGAGTATTTTAATTGACAAGACTTTTCCTTTCGTAACAGTAACAAAAGGGTTGCTGCAGTAATCACTCTAAGTAGACCTTAAAAAGTGAAGAGAGATGGAGAAATTGTACCTGGAAAAATGGAGAACCTGTACCAAACTCAACAACCCTCTTAGAATTGCTCCACGTCTATATGCCCTCACAAGCACATCTTACCCACCAAGGCCTAAACAGCAAAATCATTAAACAATTCGACTAATGCTTTCAACGACTAAGACATAAGCCAACTAATGGCTGCCTTGTTTGGAAAAAAATCTTCACCACAGGCCCCACGATCTCATTATCATGAACCATTCTCCACCCATTTAAAGCTCACAAGTCACAAACATCAATTTCTCAAGCAACAAAGCACCTTTTCCAGAGCTTCTTCTCACAGAATCTTAAATATTTTACTCCAACACAACCCATCGCCTTTCCTCCTTGATTATCCTACCCAAAGTTAAGAAATGCAGAAGGCAATATTCAAATATGTCAAAACTTTGGATTACTCATACTTCTCCCTCCATAAATATTCAGGAAGGAAGGCCCAAGAAAGAGCCAACTATGCATCCCCACCCCCGATTCAGAGTTCCAGCGTAGAAATAGAGAGTGTAAAATCAGTAAGCAGAAATCAGGAACCCTAATCCTAGGATGACAGAAAAGAAAAAAAGAAGGCAATTAGGCAATTGCGATTCGTTTTGCTGCTGCTTTCCTTAGACACCGCTTCCGACTGATGGTTTCATCTACGAACCGCATGTCGTTTGAACTTCATAAAACCGACATGACGTATATTGAATGCGATTAGTGGATCGCCCCCGCTCAGTCGACATGTCACGTGGAGCTACCAATTCGTCCGTATCGATGTCGACAAGTAGGGCCAGGCGATTAAAGCTAGCCAGCGACTTAACATGTAAACGACATTTTAACTCAAAAGGGCCCGCATTTTAAATCACTTGCTAATAATTGAAGAAGTCTATGGGACTCGAGTAGGCAGTGGCCCACAAGACTGGTTTTAATTGCGAGGAATTCTATTATATTCAATATAATTTTCAGTTTTATTCTCAACATATTTAATTTTTAGCGAATAAAAGAGACAAAACTCTATCTAAGTAATGTCCATATCGTCACCACTAAATTCTTCCAAAATTTTGACAATACGAATATGGTAAGATTGATCAGAAGGTCAGAATAGTAGCACAAAATATAATCAATAATCATACAGATGTCTTCTAAAAAAATTACTAAATTCAAAGACAATGAATGAAAATCTTGATTATCAAAACAATTAGGTTCGTTGTTGAGTAAAACTTTTGAGGCGGAGATGAAAAGGTTGTTGTGTTTAAGAACAATGCAATATTGACCCACTCTTTTCTTACCGCTATAGACTCCCTCAATGGCTACGGTTTATAGATCAGATTTAGGGGCGTGAGTGGCATAGTCTCATGGCATAGATTCTAATTATTTCTATCACAACTAAGAGGTAGGGCATGATAAAAATGTCGAGTTGAATGACCTGATTGTCGGAGACGACTCGATTGCCTAACCTAAAATATGGTCTATGGTATGTAGTAGAATACTTCAACAAAATTCAAAGTTATAATTCACACAAGATAGGCTAAAGTCCAAATAATGATCACACAATAAAATAAATCAAACACAATATAGTGCAGGAAAATCAAAATATTTGACATCTAATATAATTATACAGATCATAATGAAAACAGAGAAAAATAAGTTCTCACCAAAGAAAAGAGAATAAATAAGCACTCCCAATAATATAAAGAACACACAAGAAACTCTTTAACAACAGTTGTAACATCCCGTATTTTTCTATTTATTTAAAATGCGTAAAATTTAAAATTTTCTTTTCGTAAAAACATCAGAGTCTTTTTCCTTTGTCAAACCTAATTTTTAAAACCCTTTACTTTCACTTTTCTCAGTTTCCTTTCACCTTTATCACCTTTATCAATTTACTTTCAAAAGCCATAACATTTTTTGAATAAAATGCAGCAGAATAAAAACAGAACATTAAAGAATAAGAAATAAGTTACAAAACTCTTTTTCAAATACTTTTCTTTTAACTTTTTAGCCCAGCCAGCCACAAGATCCACCTGTGCAAATCCTTCATCAACTGTCTTTAACCTGTTCATCTGTTGCTCGTTCGTACCTACATCACAAGACCTAAACTAATGAGCCTAACGCTCAGTAAGTGATAAATTGAAATGAAATGCAATGCATGACCATACAATGCAGTTTAAGCCAAGAGTGCATACATGACAAACACCGTGAGACCATGAGAAAACCTGGTCATTCCATATATATATATATTTCAAGGGGTTTTCCCAGGCCGTATACACTCTTTTGTTACGAAAACGTTGGGGATTTCAAAACAGGAAGCAATGAACCCTGATATCCCATGTCGCTAACCTAGGGGCTTTCTAATCCATCCAACATGGATCTATGTGACAATGGGACGTCATTGTTTTCCCGAACCCGCACACACCTATTTACATAGATTATTATGTCATACAATATGCATGTACAATCCTATATGCAATAAATGTCTAATAAACACATCATTAAAAGAACCTAAACCTAGTAAACATACAGCATACAATCCTAATTCTTGCGATGTAGGGTCCGAAGACCAAAATACAGTCAATATCAACTTACCTGGCGTCCACAACACGTTTCTGCATCTTCTCTCATCTTAGTACCTTCAAAACCATTTAAATCACGTATTATTCCTCCTATTTCTATGACTTAACACTTTCTCTATCTGAATATGGACAATGGAATAGCAAACCTCACAATGTTGCTCATTCCATCAATGTGACAAGATAAAGTAACTTTACAAAATCGAATAGTAATTTAGCAGAAAACCATATGTCCCACATCAGAGTAGAGAACCAGTTAATGCCTATTGTAACATGAAAGGACCGAGTGAATACATTATAAAGCCATCTTCATATTTTCTTAATCATTCAAGACTTATTGACGTACCAGAAATTTTCCACTTTTCTCAATTTAACAACACCCCTACAGTTAACATTCACATCCACATATAGCAGTAATCAATGTTACCCAAAATAACCAAACGTAACAGATTTCCAAATCTAACTTCGTGGCAGAAGCTGAACAACAGAATAACAATAACAGATTCAACTTCAACAATAATCAAACTAAAGCTTCACAGAGAGTAGATTGTAACCATAATTGACAGAACAACCATCCACAGAAACTAACAAAGTCCAATCACACAATCCTCATTGCACATATCCATAACTCCATGTAAAAGACTATATAAATGACTTTGTAATACCTGCATACTTGAAACACGCCCAAAAGTGGCAACACATCTCAACGCGACCTCCAAAAGTTGTCTTTAGTTTGGTCATTCACCAACTTGCTCTTTGTCCATTAAATCATTTATAGCATGTCACCAACAGAAGAAAAAGACAACTTGTCATAATCCAAAACCAATCCAACAAAACAACAGATTATTCAAGATATCCCTTGACAGGAACCAATATCCAATATTCATCAATATACTATCCACCTTTCACAAATAATAATCAAGAAAACATAGACATCATCCAAAGAAGGCACAACAACACCAACAAGATGTTTTTGATTATCAACAGAGGCATCATATTGCAACAGAGGCATAGTTTCAGATTATTCATCAATAAAACCCATCACAGAAAGCATATTCATGTACCCAAAACTTTTTTGATAATATCCTTCTTTTATCAAAACTATAACGAAATAGATAACAAAATCCCAACCCAACATCCAAGGCAGCATCTAAGGAATCCCAGAAGAGTTGAGAGAGAAGTCATCATACCTGTTGAGTACACTTCTCCTCACTTCAATTCTGTACAAATACAAACTGCCTCACTAGAAAACCCAAAGAGCAAAAGACAGTTTCTCCAAGAGCTCACTGCCAGCTAAGTAATTGACTCAACCAATTTAGTTGTAGACCAACTTGGATTGAACCCGAACCAAACTCCCAGCGAACCAAGCCCTGTCATCACCGGCCACTGCCATTTCAGGCCAAAGAAATTCACGGCAATTTCAAACAGTCGAAACATCCTATTCAGAATGCAAATTGACTTACTTGAAGCCCACATCTCGCGGGAGTTCATTGTTCCCGCAACATGGCACACCTCCGAGTCCTAACTCGCCATTCATCGCTCGCCGTGCACCTCCCCGTCCGACGCACCTCTGTTTGCTAACAGCCCGTCGAGCTCGAGCCTTCGTCGCCGAAGATCGTCGCTGCTCTCCTCTTCTCGCGTCGTCCCGATCGCCCTCCCGCTCTCTCTGCCTTCTCTCTCTGTTTCTCTCTCTCTCTCTCTCTCTCTCTGTCTCTCTTTCTCTCTTTCAAATGGCCGAAGGCCATTAACGTAATTTAAACCAATTTAAATCAATTGGTCACCTTTAATTTTAAATCCCTCATATAAACCTTGTTTAAAACCGAATTCCCAATTATTTTGGACCGAGTCGAACCAAAATCAGTTCAGTCCATATCATGTCATTAGAATATCTCGATATTTCATTCGACTAATTCAACTATCGAATTTATTTTTCCATTTATCATTTTTAAATTTTGATAGAAAAATCGGGATATTACAACAGTTATTCCTGATCACAACGATTTTTGCCTAGAAAAAATTATTAGTCTTTTAGGGTGAGCGACTAAACTTAGTAAGAATCCTTAAACTATGCCCAATGTACGAAAAAACATGTTTTTATCTTTTATTAGTGAAAAACCATGAACCAGTGAAAAAAAATACAAGCATGGATTTACTTTGAAAACCTTTTTATTATTTAAAAACATACTTCAAAAGCCATCGGAGGGCGAGTTTCAAAAACCATTGATACATACCATATCACAGCTATACACAAAATAATGCCACCATCATTTTCCATTGAAAAAAAAAACAATAGGAGTGAAAATAAAGTCACTTATGGATCTTTACACAACAAATGCCCATTGATGCAGTGAAAATAAAGTCACTTATGGATCTTTACACAACAAATGCCCATTGATGCATAAGAGAAAGAGAAGTGACTTTCCTGAGACGAATCAAAGCATAGCGAAATCATCCTGGTCAGGTTTTGGAATTTGCACCTAAGGACATGACTTCGGAGCTACCCCACTACAATATTGTGGGCACAAAAAAAATTACTTTCTCATAGTAGAAAGTGTGTATTAATTAAGTGACTTAGATGATGGACCCAAAACAGTTGATTTTCCTTCCAAGATATAATGTGAAATACCATTTGTGCTAAACCAACATACTGTTAAATTGTACATGTTAGGTTTTATGTGTGATCTATTATAAAATAAGGGTTTGGAAACTATGATGCATATACAAATATAGTAAAAGAAACTCCTATCTCAACGGCGGTTAGCGTTCATACTGCTGGGAACAATACTCTTAAGAATAAGCCCAAAGTCGGCGAACTCATCAGAACCTATAACCAAAACAGAAGTAACAATCCATTCCAAAGAAAATAAAGAATCCACACAAGGGAAAAAAAATAGGAGTGTGCAAAACTGAACCGGTACCCAGAACCGAATCGGAACTGGCGGTTTCAGTACCAGTTCGGTGTTGTTTTGCATAGCACCGGACCGAATTTTGGTTCTGTTTGAGCATATATGAAATTATCGGTCCGGTGCTCAGTTCTCGATTGGTAGAACCGGAGAACCTGAACCGGCCTGATAGAACCAAGGAATTTAAAAAATTAGGGCTCACTGCACTGCTCACTTCACAGTTCCTTGCTCGATAGTCGACCCTCAGCACTTTGCCTCTGCAAGACAAGAATCCTGACTGCCAATTTCTGAGACTCTCCCCTCCCGAATCGGCGACTCCCGAGCCTCTATCTTCGTCTCTCGATCCCCAACCCAAACGAGTCCCCAACCCAAATGAGTTCGAAGACTGAACGTTGAACGGCGTTCTTCTTCCAATCCAGGCATGCTTCTCACCGTTCTCAGTTCGTATTTCTGTTCTGGCTCTTTGTCTTCTCGCCATTCTAGTCCAGGAGTGCTTCTCGCCCTTCTCGGTTCTTCTTCCAGTCCAAGCGTGCTCTAGGGCTTCTCGCCATTCTTCTTCCACTCATCACAGTTCATAGAGTGACAGAGCTGGTATTTTTGTTTGTCTTCCCTCTTGTATGTAGTCATTTAATTTGTTTTGATGGTATAGATTTGTTAGTAGTACTCTATCGATTTTTCTTGTTTGATGATAGTCATTGTTGGTTGGTTTGGTTCTGCGATCAATCAATGCTTTAACTGTTGACTTGTCTGTTGTCGTTTCCTGGTTGTGTTCCTTGTGGCTTGTTAGTTGTTAATTGTTATTAGTCTTGTTATAGATTACTAGACAATTGGTGAAGGAGAAATGGTTACGAAAAAGGGTTAATTTTGAAAAATGATTGCTTGATGTTGTTCAATTGTTGTTTTAAGAATCTAAATTTCAGAATTTGGATTGCCTACCCTGTTGTGGTTTGTTGATTCTGTTTTATTGTTGTTTGAGAATCTGAGATTATGATAATGATTTTGTTTGCTTCTTTTTTGAGATTATGAATCTGTTAATTTGGCTAGTATAAATAATTTGATGTTGAAATGGGTTTTTAAATTGTTGAAAATGTAGATAATGGAAAGCGTTCATGAAACTATAGAGAGTGTTAATGTTAACCCTATTACGGGTCAAATGAAGAGGAAAAAATCTGATGTTTGGATTCATTTTACTATGGTTGAAAGCACTGATACGAACAACCCTAGAGCAAAATGTAATTATTGTTCTTAGACATATGCATGTCATCCAACAAAGAATGAGACTTCAAGCTTGAAAAAGTACATTAGTTCTTGTAAAAAATTGTTGGCAAGTGTAGATACAAAGCAAAAGACTTTAAGCTTCCAAAATGTAGATAAAACGGGATCAACTTCCACACTTGCCTCTTTTAGTAGTGCAACTGGCCGAGAACTACTAGCAAAAATGGTTATTATTGATGAAGTGTCTTTTGAGTTTGTTGAATCAGATGGTTTTAGAGTTTATTCTAATTGTTTACAACCGAAATTTGTTGTACCCTCTAGAACTACGATTGCATGAAATGTTATTGGAATTTATGAGAAAGAGAAAACAAAGTTGAAAGAATACTTTAAAAACACATCTCAATGCGTATGCTTGACTACGGATACATGGACTTCCATTCAAAATTTGAATTATATGGTTTTAACTGCGCATTTTGTTGATTGTGATTGGAATTTGCATAAGAAGATTATCAATTTTTGTTTGATTGCAAATCATAAAGGTGAAACCATTAGTAAAGAAGTAGAGAGATGTCTATTTCAATGGGGGATTGAAAATGTTTTGACAATTACAGTGGATAATGCTTCTTCTAATGATGTGGTCATTTCTTATTTGGTTAAAAGTATTTGAAATTAGAATGGTTTAGTTTTGAATAGTGAATACATGCATATGCGATGTTTTGCGCATATTTTGAATTTGATAGTATGTGATGGTGTAAAAGACTATCACGAATCTATTACGAGAGTACATCGAGCTGTGAAGTATGTTCGATTTTCTCCTGCGAGACTACAAAATTTTCAGAAATGTGTGCAAAATGTTAAAATTGGGTGTAAAAGTAGTGTTTCTCTCGATGTGCCTATAAGATGGAATTCCACATATTTGATGTTGGAAAGCGCAGAAAAGTTTGAAAAAGCTTTTGAGAAATTGAAAGAAACAGATGTTAATTATCTTGCTGATTTGGTTGGAGAAAGTCCTCCCACAAAAGAACTTCAAAAATTATATCTCGAGTCTAGAGGTGATTCGGGATTGGAAAATTCAGAAGACAATTATAGTATTACAAGTGTACTAACAACATCTACAATCTTGAGACAAAAGAGCAGTTTGAGCCACAACAAGCTACATGAGATGTTTTATACTCGCCCCAAAGAACAAGATGTTTCAATTACTCGGTCAGAACTTGATCAATATTTATATGAAGCATTGAAAAATTTTTCAGACAAACAAGACATTCTCATATAGTGGAAAATTAATTCATTGAAATTTCCAATTCTGAGCAACTTGGCAAGAGATATATTGGCTATTCCTATTTCTACTGTTGCATCAGAGTCAGCTTTTAGTAGTAAAGGACGAGTACTTTATCCATTTCGCAGTTCTTTGTCCCCAAAGACTGTCGAGGCGCTTATTTGCACTCAAAGCTGGATTTGATCTTCGAAATATGAATCAATCAACTTTAATGATGGTCTGGATGAACCAGATATCTTTTATATTGACAATGTTTTTCTTTTATATTTGTTTTATTAATTACTATGTTTTATAAATTTGTTTTTAATTTATATTTTTCAGAGATTATACAAATTAATGATGCTGATGAAGTGAATTAGTCTGAAATTGATAGTGATGACTGATGACAACGTCTAACAAGGTGTTTATATTTTTATTTATTTTGAACCATATTATCATCATTTTTTTTTGCTTGTGATGTTGTATCATTCCAATATTCAATTGATTACTGTTTTTGACATGCAGGGACTTGGAACTAAGTAACTCAGTTGAGGGTTGAAATTTTAATTCATTTTTATTTTTTTATAATTATCGTTTGTCAACTAATTACTTCTAACTCGTATTGTATAATATTCATTCTTTGGTAGTTTATATTCCGAAATTTGAAGATAATGCACATTGGACTTGGAGTCTTGGACAATGGAATGGACAATGAAATTGGACACAAGAAAATATTTTTTTTTTGTTCATTTAATCTAAAATTTTATAACTTTTTTTATTTCTGAATGTTTTTTTTTATCTTGTAACTTCACTTTTTCGGTTTTTATTTATTTTTGTTATTTTATATATTTGTTAGTTTATTTATGGTTGTTTTATTTATACTAGGTTAATGTTGTGTGTATAGTATAATTATTTAGGATTTTTTTTTGCATTTTTTATTTTTATAATATTTAAAAATAATAATAATAAGTTTGGTAACGAACCGGAACTGGTACCGCAGAACTGGTTCCGGTACCGGTTCGGCACCCGGGTCCCATTGGACCAGTTCGGTGCGGTTTCACTTCGGAATTGGACCGAACCGGACCGTGAACACCCCTAAAGAAAAGAACAGAACACTTAGGAAAAAAATGGAACCCAAAGAAATTTACACCACGATAGCTACTCTTAGCCTCCTCGAATCTTGCCTAGAAAAGCGGGATCCTTTGGGTGAGTGACTAACTCACTATGAAACCCTTTACTATACCCAAATGTATGTGAAAACTGGTTTTATTATTTTATTTTAAAAACAATGAGTTTGTGGGAATATTTTTTACCTTATGTAGCAATAATTTTCTCTCAAACTGCCATGATTGTCTTTGGAAAGAATGCATCATAATTGTGAGATCTTCAAAGCAAAAATCTCAATTTGTGAATTTGTCTTCGTATAAGAAAGCCCTCTAAGAGCAGCCGAAGAAGGGTATGTTAGATTTCGGTGTGACTTGAATTCTATTGGACTAGGCCGGTAGGCCCGCATTGTAAATCTTATTTAGGGTTTTGTTTTCTCTATAAATTGATGTAAGCTAGACTGGCAAAATTCACTGTTGTATTTTGATCTTAATAGTAGATTCATTCCTCTTCCTTTGGTTTTTTCCCGAAAGGGTTTTTCCACGTAAATCTGGTGTCCCACATCATATTTTCTTTTTCTAGTTATCATTCGATCTTTAACAGGGTAATAGCTGAACTAACTTGAATTCCTTTCCTTTGTGTTGCCAAGAGAGATCAACCCCAACAAAAAATTTTTGTGACTCGCTACGTTTTGGAATCGAAGGTTTGGTTCGAGTGTTTGAAATTTCTCCCTAAAAGGTGCAAAAGGCAAGCTCGCGGTCATAGGTTGCTCGCATCTGGTTGACTGCCTATTAAACAGGTTCATCATTGAAGGTTTCTGGTTGATCGCTAATTAATTTTCGGTTGAACGTAATTCATCCAGAAGTGACTCCTTCAAAAGTTTGTGTTTTCCAGTCGTCTACAATTATGCTATTGGTTGACTAGATGCTGTGCCATGAGCCCACCTTAGTTTTTTATCTTGTTTTATTTTTAATTTTTTTATTAAAAAATTTAACTTATTTAAAGTTTTGTCATTATGTTGGCTATTTAGTTTAGAGTTAAGATTTTGTTTAGAGAATTGAAGTTTGATTATTGAATAGAAGATTATAGATTTCTCTCTAGTGGATTCTTGTGGGATGTCTCTCAGATCATTACCTTATCATTTAAGATTGGTGAGCTTGAGTATGACTTTTTAGTGGGAACTTTGTCTAACTCTCTCAAGTTAGAAAGCGAGTGGGTTCCCATAATTTCACCATTGTTTCTATATCTTCCCTTTACCTTCTTTAACTCGTTGTTTCTTCACATGGTATTCATAGAGTTGATCTTTGATGCTTAAAAATAGTCCTAATTGTTGTGAAGAAGCTTCCATGAGTTTTGGGATAGAATGTTTGGTTTGAGTATTTGGAATTTCTCCCAAAAAGGTGCAAAATGCAACCTTGCAGTCGCAGGTTGCCCACGTCTAGTCAACCTCCTATTAAACAGATTCATCGTTAAAGACTTTTGGTTGATTGCTAATCAATTTCTGGTTGACCACAATATATAAAGGCAAACTCCTTCGAAATTGTGTGTTTTCCGGTCGACCGCATTTCAGCTGCTGATTGAGTACTCAATTCTGAAAATCACCTAAAGCACGTCATAAAATAAAAGTATAAAACTAGCGTACATATAGTTTAAAAATTGGCATGCTGTTAAACAGGACATGTCGGTTTATACGTGTGATAACTCACAAAATAAATAGTTTTGAAAATCATGATGTAATGCACTACATTAGAGAAACTTCTACTCAATGACGAAGAAAGCCCATGCTATGGGAACAGGTATCGAAATAAAAAACATCATCATAATCTAAAACAAAACTAATATCAAATCCATACCAGTTCACTTGAAAAAGGTGGATGAGTCTTATATAAGAATTAGGAACCCAAACTAAAAGGATTAACAACCAAAATCCTAAGAAATACACTATGCGGTCGACCAGGACTTTGCAGCAGTCGACCAAACCATGCAACGGTCAACCTGAAACGCCCCGTTTATTTTAAAACTGTTTTTCTCTTTAAAAATCATGGTATAAAATTTTTTTTACTTTATTCAAAATGTGTTAATTAATTTTCATTTGACAATATATTAGAGTTATTCAAACGGAAGTAGATATTGATAATTCAAACATAGTTTAAGTTTTACAATAAAGACCCATCATTAAAAAACACTTATTTAAAATACTCATTATACTGTGAGCCATAACCAATTAGGTCGAACCCGGCTGATAACCCAAGGGATCCTCCTAAAATATCTCCTCCTCTGCTAGTACATCAACACTTGTATCACCTACACCAACAAGACTTAACTAACGAGTCTTTTGCTCAGTAAGTGATATAAAATAAAGATGCATTGCATTTTAAAAATCTTTTTCGTTTTCCATTTACATTTCTTTTCTTTTTCCGTTTTCCTTTTTTATTTCACTTTTCTTTTCTATCAAAAATACCCCAGAAAGACCCTCGGGTTTACCCTGGACTTTATACCCTTGGTCTTAGAATACCCCGGAAAGGACCTCGGGCTTACGCTAGACCTTAGTTTTAGAATGCCCCGAAAAGAACCTCGGGCACACCCTAGACATTAGCACCAAAATTACTTTTTTGAAATATATATTATTGTTGTGCAATATTATGTCTATTATGGTTTTTATATGAATTGTCTTCTGTATGTTATATGTACTTTTAGTCTTAGGCATCATAACGATAGAAACAATTAGGAATATCACCACGGGGTGGCCACACGCCTTGAGTGAGGAAAAACATTAATCTCTTCCCTTGTCTGGATCACAAGACTAATTAACGTAATTAATTAGAAACCATAGGATTCTCCAAACTTCACGCTCTATGTACGAGTTATTCCTAAAATACGTAACTATGCCTAATATACGTAATTAAAAGATTGGTTTGGGGTGGACTCATTCCGAAGAATTAAAAGAGTGGCATTTCATATACATAAACCATTTTCTTACTGGGCCTTTAAGCTCACGTCTTACTTGCGGTGTAGGTACACATGACGCACAGAGTCTTCAAGCAAATGAAGCAGCAGTTGATGATGGATTTACACGCGCAAAGCTTGTGGTTGGCCAGACTATGTAAAGTGAGAGATAATTGAAATGTAATTAAATTAAGTTTTCTAAAGTGTAATTAATTTGTATTTATTTGTATTTCCATTTCTTAGTTCTTTTTCAAACGATTTCATTAACGCTTCTGCAAATGTTTTTAAATTCTGAAATGTTTAAGTGTTTCTAATGGCCCAGATTGCACTCTGATATGTTTTTCTTTAAATTTAACTTAATTTTTAAATGTATGAAAAATCCGAGTCGTTACAAAACATGTCATTAAAAGAACCTACTTCTAATAAACATACAGAAATCAATAGCACAAAATATGGAACATGCTCAATTTGTGGGAAAACAGTAAACAACCTAATTATTCTATTAAAGCGGTGAACAGTCAGCAAACAAGGTCCTAATTCTTGTGGTGTAGGGTCCGGATACCAAAGCACAGTAAGTATCAACTTACCTGGATTTCTTAGCGCGTTTGTATCGTTACCATTTTCCTCGTTAATACCTTCATAACAACATTCACTAATTAAAATCTATTATTTATTATTTCATTTCTTTTTATTAATCGTGGATAAAACCGATTAGAATATTTCCAGGAAAGACTGGCGGTTCTTGACAGATCACTTAGAACCAGTCTCCTTAGACAGAATATTCATTCCAAATAAATTTCCAAGTAAGGTTGATGGGTCACAATGGATCTACTTAAATACCAGTCTCTTTAGACAGAACTTATTTACACAATACAATTACACCACTACAATTAATTGTGATACTAATAATAATAATATATTTTTATTTCTAACTAACATGGCGATTATAACACTATTATATTTTAATTTACCATTTCTAATTTACTTTGGTGATAATAACGATAGAATGTTAGATATAATCATTTTTATATAATTTTGACGATAGTAACGGTAATATATTGAATTTAACATTTCAATATAATTTTGGTGATAATAAAGATAATATATTGAATTTCACATTTCAATATAATTTCGGGGATAATAACGGTATCATTTAGTATTTCAATATAATTTTGGCGATAATAACGATAATATATTGAATTTAATATTTCTAAAACAATATAACGATAATAACAATAATATTAATTAAAACTATCAACTAAATAACTATAGGAGAGATAGAGATTCATTACCAAAATTTCTAGGCCGACTGCGTAATTTTTCTCCGCCGGAAACTCCTCTAAAAACCAGAATAACAAATCTACCCCTAAACTTCAAAATCCAGAATCCTCACCAATTTCACTCAAAAACTCACACCTCTCACACTCTAAATTTTGCTCCTTCAGCTAGTGTGAGTTTCACAAAGGAGATGAGCCTATTTATAGGCAATTTGAGGAAGAAAATCAATGGGTAGGATTAAATTTTTAGTCTATTAGTTAGGCCAAAGTTTGGCTAATTGTTTACGGAAGTTTGGCCAAATTTGCAGGACTCCACACCACTTTTTTTATACTTTAATTTAATATAATTCTATTTAAATATTTCATTCTATATTAATTCATTTATTTTATTTATATATTTATATACGTATCGTAATTGAAACTATCTAATCTTTATTTGCAATTTAATCGTCGGGGTATTACACAACCAAGACTTTGTAATGGTCGACTAGACCAGGTAGTAGTTGACCAAACCCCTGCAGCAGTCAACCAGCGTAGTTGATCAGATTAATAGCATTTTTGGTCGACCTAATCGGCCATTCCTGTGGTCAATCAACTATCGACCAGGATGTCATTTTCCAGCGACAGACAGCGAGAAAAACTCATCTCCTTCATCTATTTTCACCTCCAATCAATCTAAAATCTTGCAAAAACTAAGGATCGACCAATTTATTGCCAAAACAACATAAAATTTTGAGTTTCCAACCTTAAAATTCAAATCCGACGTAAACGAAAACTAAACGTTTAAAATAGGGTTTAGATTCGGATTTACCCTAGAAGAACATTAACAAAACTTGTAAATTGAGATGTTGGAAACTCAATTTTGACGACATAATTCCTCCTCCTTCGATCTCTCTATCTCTCTCTCATTTTATTTTATTTTATTAAAATTCTAATATATAATATATAATAATAAATTATATATTAAATAAATCTTTGAATACTAATTCGTTAGAAATCCAAATGTTATCCGAAACTTAATCTATGGTAACTCTAAAAATTTTCTAGTCAACACGCATAAGTTGACATTGAAAAAGCAGAAAAATCTTACCCAAAAAACTTATTAGTATAAAAATAGCACGTTTTACAAGTCAAGTCTCAAAACTTATCATAAACTCATCATCAGTATATATATAATTCTTCCTATCTCCCTTTGATTTTTTTTTTTCAACCTAAAACAATAATAACTCGATACATGTTAATTATTTTACATTTTAGTGCAAAGTTCCATAATTTACATCCATAAGTTTCTATTAGAATTGAAACATACCATTGGCGATTCTGAGATTTTCTTAGTGATTCAAACCTACACAACTCTGATCCAGAGTTTTTTCGACAAGATTTTCATATCTACACTATGGTTCAACATTAAAAAGGTTGTCGATTTATAGTCCTTTGGCAGAATTCCACATGTTCAAATCTAAAATCATATTTCTAAAATAAAATTTTGATTTTTTTAAAAATTTGTGAAATAGACAAGAAAGTTGACTTACTCTTGCAATCCCTTGGAGAAAACTAGAAATATTGTGCGCTGGATGATTGATTTGCTATCAACTTAATAGAACTTTGATCCCCGGTGTAATTTTCTCTTTGCAGCTGTCTCTCTCTCTATCGCTCATTGACAAAAAGAGGAAATTTGGTTCAGAGTGATTAAGTTACTGTTGGGCTTGACCCATATTTTTTGGACTGAGGATAAAAGGGGGTTTTGTGGCTAATAAAACCCTAGAGTGATAACAAAAGATAGAGTGAGAGTGAGAGAGAAGATAGAAGGGAGAGATTTTTGAATTTTTTAGAGTAGCTGGAATTGAATTTAATTTCTCAATATTCAACCGTTGGATCACCTTGAAGTTTGAATTGTAGGTTTGCAACATCAAGGAGTATATTATGAACGGTTAGATCGTCATTTAAGCTTTCTAAGGTGATCTGTTGGGGTAAAAAATGACTACAGTTTGGTAGCCCTAGATTTATCCTCTCTTACGTTCTTACGTTTTGTTATCTTTCAAGATTAGTGTGTTCAAGTTTGATGAATATTGTATGCCTCTAGTTTGTTGAGCTAGAGAGAACTTTGGTGTACCCATTATTTCTGTTATAGTGGAAGGTTTGATTAAGTGGCCTACGAATCCCGTGATTTCTTACTCTCATACTTTTGAGGGTTTTCCATGCTAAAAATTTGGTATTATGATCTCGTTATTTTTATTGGTTTGCTTTGCCTATTTGATTGTATTAAAAGAGAAAAATGTATTTTTATTCCGCTGTGTATTTGAGTTTTTTTCTTAACAAGTGGTATCAGAGCATTAGGTTGTTTTGGTAGTTATTCTTGTGCTTGTCAAATGGAGGAGTCTAGTAATAGTAGCAATACTATGATTAAGCTCACAGCTACCAATTACTCGATATGGAAGTCGCGAATGGAAGATCTATTATATTGTCTAGATTATGAAGACACACTTTTGGGAGATGAGGGCAAACCAAATGAGATGTTTGAAAAGATTGGGTCAAGTTGAATAGGAAAGCAGTTGGCAAAATTCGACAGTGGGTCCATAATAGTGTTTATCAGCATGTTGCTAATGAGATAAATGCCAGCAAGGTTTGAGACATTTTAAGGGAGTTGTATGAAAAGAAGAATGCGCAGAATAAATCTTTTCTTTTCAGGAAATTGATGTATCTTCGATACACATATGGAACTCCAGTTTCTGATCACTTGAATGTTTTTCAGGGAATTCTGAATCAATTGGCAGCACTTGACATAAAGCTAGATGATGAGATACATGCTTTGTATTTGATTAGTTCATTGTCTAATAGTTGGGAAACTCTTGTTGTTTCTCTTAGCAATTCTGCTCCTGATGGTGTTCTCACTTTGAAGATGGTGAAAGAAAGCTTGTTGAATGAAGAAAACAAAAGAAAAGAGCAAGGGCTAATTGGACAGAGTCAGGTGTTAGTTTCAGAGAGACAAGGTAAAAGCAAGAGTAGAAATCAGAAGAGCCGTGACAGTAATCACAAATCATGAGGGAAGTCTTAGATAAGAAATGACTTCAGATGTTTCTATTGTAACAAATCAGGACACAAGAAATCTCAGTGTAGAAAATGGTTGAGATAACAAAAACACAATCAGAAAGATGAAGAGAAGATAGATGATGTCAATACAACAACAGCTGTAGATGGAGATGTAACCATTATTTGCGATGATAGTAGTATTAACCTCACATGTCAGGATCCTCGTTGGGTATTAGATTTTGGTGCTTCATACCATGTTACTTCTTAGCGTGATGTATTTTCTACCTACAGTGTTGGTGAGTTTGGTCATGTGAAGATGGAGAACAATACAGAGTGCATGATAGTAGGCATGAGTGATGTCTACATGAATATTGATGCCGGATGTCGATTGCGTTTGAAGAATGTGAGACATGTTCCTGATATTCATCTAAATTTGATCTCCACTTGTATACTTGATGACGAGGGATACCATAGCCACTTTAGTGAAAGTAAGTGGAAGCTCACTAAGGGGTCATTGGTGGTTGCCAGAGGAAAGAAACACAATTCTCTTTATTTGGTGCAGGCTATGTCTGATGACAGAGAAGTGAATGTAGTTGATGACTCATTTACTCAACTATGGCATATGAGGCTTGGACACATGAGTAAGAATGATATGCAGGAGCTTTATCAGAAATAGATAATTTCTGGTTTGAAGTCTACAGAGCTAGAGGTATGCACTCATTGTTTAGTTGGTAAACAACATAGGGCATTTTTTAAAACCTTGCCTCCATCTAGAAGACCAAATGTGTTAGATTTGGTGCAAATTGATATTTGTTCTATAGATACTATGAGTCTCGGTGGTGCTTGTTATTATATTACTTTTATTGATGATTATTTCAAAAAGTGTGGGCTTATGCTTTGAAGACTAAAGATCAAGCTTTAAGTTTCTTCAAACTTTTCCAAGTGTCAGTTGAGAGAGAAACTGGCAAGAAATTAAAATGTGTTCGCTTAGATAATGGTGGTGAATACAGAGGGCCATTGTAGGAGTACTACAGAACTCATGGGATCAAGTTTAAGAAAACAGTGCGAAAAATGCCCCAGCACAATGGAGTTGCAGAGAGGATGAACCACTCGATTAATGATAGGATTCATTGTATGCTCTCTCATGCAAAATTGCCGAAATCCTTTTGGGGGGAGACAATGAGATTAGCGGTTGACTTGATAAATCTTTCGCCTTCAGTTCTTTTGAATCATGATATACCTCAGAAGGTATGGTCAGGGAAAGATATTTCATATTGGCACTTGAGAGTTTTTGGCTACAGGGCATTTGTGCATATTCCTAGAGATGAGAGATCTAAACTTGACAGTCAAACGAGACTATTCATTTTCATTTGGTACAGTCATAAGGAGTCTAGGTACAGATTTTGGGATCCGATCAACAAGAAAGTTATCAGAAGTAGAGATGCAGTTTTGTTGGAAGATCAAACCATTGCAGACTTTGATAAGACAGAGAAACCAAAGTCTAGCAGTGAAGAGCAAGTTGATTCAGGTATGGTTCATCCACCTATAGTGCCTATTAATGATAACAGAGATACACAGACAGATGATCCTCATAAATCAGTTGAAGAAAACCCAGTAGAGTCATCAGTTGAGCCTCAGTTGAAAAGATCCACTAGAGACAGGGAACCTTCTAGAAGATATTCTGTAATGCTCTGCATTTTTAAAACCTTTTATTTCATTATATTTTCAGTCATAAAAATTTTTCATTTTCTTTATTCTTAAAACGTGTTCAATAAAAACATATCAGAGTAAATTAGCAGAATAATTTCAAAACATTATTCAATAAAAGTCTTTTTATTTTACAAAATTATTTAGAAAGTTCACAGTCCATTATATTACAAAACATTACCGAAATAAAATCATTGTTTAAAACAACCCGATTTTTTATGTGAGCCATAACCTTCACGTCGAATCCGGTTGATAACCCAAGACCTCAACCGGCAATGCCTCCTCCTTCGCATTGACATCAATATAATCATCTGTATCACGGGTAAGAAAATGACCCTAATGCTCAGCAAGAAATAGAATGTATGTTTATGCTCATGCTTATGCAGTTGTTATCCAAAAAAGAATCTATCTTTTCTTCCTTTCATCATTTTCTTTTCGTTTCCTTTCCTTTATATTTGCTTTCTTTATCAGAGATAGGATTCATTTGTTAGTATGGCTTAACCAACTCCATACTCTACATGAGCTGGAGGTTTCCATCAGGGGTGTCACCACTACCGTCACCTAATCTCTGTTCGACGTTTGAGGACTAAGAGCAATGATACATCTATTGGTCTTGTGGCTTAACTAACTCCACACTCTACATGAGCTGGAGGTTTCCATCAGGGGTGTCCACCCTCTCTCCCGAACCCTCACACGTCCCTTTTACGTTTATTCATTATTTTTTATTATCATGTCATGCATATGTCACATTTTTATAAGCCTTATCATGATACATGAATGTCAGTTCATATTCAATTCATAGCAGTTCAAAATTTCTTAAAAGAATTAAAGCAGTCAACTATAATTCATGCTATAAGTCAAACATTTCATATATTTTCATAGATAGCAGTTTACAGTTTATTTAGCAGAGAAAGATTCACATACTAATTAACAAGGAATATTTATATGTTATTTAACAGGGCAGTTTATATGACAATCAAAAGAGGTAAACAGTTCATATTTAATCATAATAAGAAAATAATAGAATCATAGATCATTTTCACGTACAAAACTGAATCCTGTCTAGAGTACTAATCCGCACAACAGCCTAATAATATTTCTAACCACTCTTTCAACCAACAAAAAACCACTAAATAATATCGTCTCTTTGCCATTAACCCAAAAATAGTAAAATACTCATTCCCTTCTCTATTATTTTTCTAAGCTTTAGCAGGTCATTATTCACCAACATAACTCTTTTTATTAACCAGAGTCTTATTTCCACCAGCAAAACATAAAGCAATATTCAATCCAAGATAGCATCTCAGAACCGTAAATCTATATCTTTAAATAATCATTTCTTGTCTATCATCAACAATTTCAACTATCACAAGGCTTTCCAAATTATAGCAGGAGCTTAATCAAAATCACAAGTTTTTCCAAGTTATAGCATTAGTTTAAAAACCATTGAACCACACATACTAGCAGCTAGAAGGCAACAAACTTCAGCAATTCACAACAGAGGACAATTTACAGATTCATTATTCATCAATTAGTTTCTTTTAATCAACTAGAGAGCAATCCAAAAACTATTTCAAATTCACAGCAGATAACAAATGGAAATCGCACAGCAGATAATCAACCAAAGCAATCTCGTGATGCAGGGCCTCCATTGGCCAACTTGTATCCTATTTCTCACTTGAAATTCCTCTGTCAAAGTTTTTCTCCCATAGCAGTTGGTTCTCTCCTTTTTAAATTGGTACCCATGCTCTCCCCTTTAACACTCCTCTTCGGTCAGCAATTGATAGGCAGAGGTTAACTCTTCTCTCTTCTTTCTGCAGACAACTAGGGAAACCTTTCAAAGCTTCTTTCCCTAGATTTTGCATCATGTCTTTGACTTATGCAGCAAGGTGGTAGAGAAGGTCATAAAGGAGGAGAGGAACTCACGGGTACATCTCTCCTATCTCCATTATTTCTCCGACAGCCCTCCTCACTTTTCTTCTATGCATTAATTCACAGTCTTCACTCCACCATTTTCTAGCTTTCTACTTAATTTTCCGTCTTCCATTTACTCACCGGCAACATCCATCAGGAAATGGAATCCGACTACACTCGACCGAACAATTCAAATGGGCCAGAGTTGATGCGTCGGACCGGACTAGCTCACCCAATCGCAACAATTTGTTCATCTAGAAAACCCCTACCGTTTCATCCTGCAAATTCATCCACACCAATTCACATCCAACAATCGCAGCAACAATTTCAAGCAATTCGTCCAAATACCAGGGAGATAAATTACAGAACAAAACAACCAACTTACCCAGGCTGAAACTCAACCCGTGGAATCACGGTCCAATTGTGCCCTAGCTCGGCACGGTTCACCTCCATGGTTTGTCGCGCCGACGACCAGTCGACCTTCGAACCCATCACACACGCGGGTGAAGTCCCGCGATCGCTGATTCACCCTCGCGCACACCGAACCTGAGCCTTCGCATCTCCTGCTCCGGTCCTCCCTGTCGCGGTTCCTCACTCTCCCTCATTCACTAAAACATTTAGCTCTAAATCATTTCCCCCCTTTCTCCTAAAACAATCAAGGCAATACCCACTTCCAGAGCGAATCGCCAAACCAGACCAGCAAACCGGGCTAACTAAATCTCCAGCCGAACCGAACCAGTCCTCCTTCTCCCATTTAATGTTTCTTTTTAATTCTTTAAAAAGAGTTGTGGATGAAAAAGTTTTTACAAGAATTGGGTCATGAACAAGATAAATTGATTTTGTACTGTGATAGTCAGAGTGCAATTTATCTTAGTAAGAATTCCATTTTTCACTCTCGCACGAAACATATTGATGTGAGATATCATTGGATTTGTGAAGTATTGGAATCGAAGATGCTACAACTTGAAAAGATTCATACTAGTGAAAATGGATCTGAAATGATGACGAAAACTTTGCATAAAGAGAAGCTTAAAACTTGCAGACAAAAAGCGGGTGTGCTAGAGCCCAATGTATGAGCCGAGGGAGAGATTTGTTGGGTTAGACCCATATTGTTTTGGTTGAGTATAAAAGAGGGTTTGGTAGCTAATGAAACCCTAGAGTGATGAAAAAATATAGAGTGAGAGTAAGAGAAAAGATAGAAGAGGAAGAGATTTTTGGAATTTTCAGAGCAGCTAGAATCAAATTTAGTTTTCTCAATATTCAACCGTTGGATCACCTTGAAATTTGAACTGTAGGTTTGCAACATCAAGGAGTATATTTTGAATGGTGAAGAGCGTCATTTGAGCTTTTTAAGGTGGTCTGTTGGGGTAAAAACAAGATTGCAGTTTGGTAACTTTAGATTTATCCTCTCTTACGTTTTGTTATCTTCAAAGATTAGTGTGTTCAATCTTGATGAATATTGTATGTCTCTAGTTTGTTGAGCTAGAGAGAACTTTGGTGTACCCATTATTTCTGTTATAGTGGAAGATTTGATTAAGTGGCCTACGAATCCCATGGTTTTTTACTCTCATACTTTTGAAGGTTTTCCAAGCTAAAAGTTTGGTATTGTGATCTCGTTATTTTTGTTGTTTTGCTTTACCTATTTGATTGCACAAAGAGAGAAAAAAATATTTTTATTTTGCTGTGTATTTGAGTTTTTTTTCAACAGTTACTAACCTACCTAAGGAGGAATTAAATCAGTCATCAATCCAATTAGTCTCTCATTTGGTAACGACTCTCACACTTAAGGTAAGATTAACAAATAAAATAAAATTTCATAATTCATCTTTAAAAATTATGGTAGTTACAACATCCATAACACAGATTTGACCCATATACATCAATTTCAATCAAAGATTTTGGGTTTTAAACTCGAAATTTGATTTTCTAACTAAAACACAAAAAAATAACGAAATAGTGGTTTGGATTCAAAGTACCCTTGAAGAATATTGTTAGAACCTGAAAATCTAGACATCAAAAACTCGAATTGACAACAAAACTCCCTCTAAATTTGTAGCGTCTCTCCCTCTCTCTCGGTCTCTTTCTTCCTACCAAACTAAAGGGCTTAAGCCCTTTTTTTTTATGAAAAATAAATTTTATTTTATAAATTTTTAAGTTAATATATAAAATATAATAGGGAAATCAACAAAACAACCATTAAACTATGGGATTAATGACAAGGCAACCACTAAACAAATTATGCTAACAACTAAAACACTCAACTATGGGATAGAGCAAACATCGCTATCACACTTTTCGTTAAAAAATATTTTCTTTCCACAGAGGAAAGATTACTTTCTGCTACAGAAAATGAATCATTGAAATAAGACTAAGAAAAATTACTTTCCTCTAGGAAAAGCAGTCATTCTGCAAAGGAAAGATGACTTTCCGAAGAGGAAAGATTACTTGCTGCAACGGAAACTCATCTTTCCTAAGTTATATTCCAATGACTCACTTTTCCTAGTGGAAAAATGACTTTCTATAGAGGCAAAATTACTTCTGCAGTGGAAATATGACTTTCCACAGAGAAAAGATAATTTTCTGCAGAGGAATCTATTCTTTCTACTCTTTATGCTTAATTTGTTGAATTTTTTGTCGTTTTTTAGTGTAGCAAACAACGAATTTTTCAACGAGTTTCTTCAATGGATTAGAAACATGTCTAATTTGAAGTATATTGACTTTTCAATAAACAATTAACTCAAAATCTTTAATTCTGATACCAAAATTGGTTCTGAACAGCTTAATATTTCTAAAATCTGTTTTCCATCAAGCTTCCTTAGTGAATCAGAAACATGTTTAGTTTGGAGTACATTAATTTTTCAACAAGCAATTAACTGAAAATCGATTTCGAACAAGTTAATTGAAAATCTTCCATTTTGAAAAGTCTTCTTGTTTTTAACGTTTCTTTCAACAGATTAATGGTGATATTTGCTTCGTTCAATTCCCATAGTTGATTGTTTTTGTTAGTAAAAATTGTTTAGTGGTTAACTTGTTATTGATTCCATAGTTCAGTGGTTGTTGTGTTAATTTCCCAATATAATACATTATTTAATATATATTAAATAAATTCTTAAATTTTGACTTGCTAAAAATGCAAATGTTATCAAAAACTCTATTTGAAATAGCTTCAATTTACTTACACTATTTCAAATTTTTAATTTCACTATAACTCCTAAATCTTTATAGGTTTGATAATTTGATAGAAAATTTACATGTGCTTGAATGGTGATGAGTTAAGAAAATTTGAGTTGACATGAATTAAATTGACATTGGAAAAAGTAAAAGAAAATTATTAATTAAAAATTCACGAATCTTATAATTTCATTTTTTTATCAAATCTTTTAGGTTTTATATATTTACTACGCAAACAAACTCTCATTTTCATTTTGATTTGTTATTATAAAATTTTTTGTTATAATCGTAGTTCTAGTTGTGGTTATGTTTTAGGGGATTTCATATAAATTTCCGTGTTCTTTCTTTATAATTATCATACTTTATTTCATTATGACCAAAACAAATAAAGAATCTAAAGAGATATTCATGTAAAGATGTGAAGTAAAATGCAAAGAACATATTGTAAGTTAAGCTTAAAGAAAGGGTCCTGAAAGGGTGCAAAAGTCCATGCAAAGAAATAAATGGAGGTTGCTTTCACATTGATGATAAGTATATAATATAGAGTTGGATAATATCCACAAGATGATGTCAGCTTGGCCTCCTCGTTCAAATCCTTTGAATTAGCAAAACTAAAACAAACATACGTAATAAATCATTTTTTTTTTTGGTAGTTAAATAAAAACTTCAATGTGATGTACTAAAACATATAAACGGTGGGTAAAGATAATAATAGTTCATTGTTTATGTGTATTTTAATTAAACACCACAAATCCATTATAGTTGAGGCGAACTGTGGACCAGGCCTGCCTTAAACTTCCACCCAACCATGTTTATTAATAAGTTAGTGTTTTAGTTTGCTGGTTTGGAATGATGGATGAACGCCCCTGGGGAGACTGAAGTCTACTATTTCTTTTTTGTTATTATTATTCTTTTTAAAGATTCAAGGAGGTAGCTGAGTGAGTCTACTATTTCTTTTTCTTAGATAACTTATAAGAACAAATAGTAATAGTAATCACGTTAAATTTTAATATTGGTAAAAAATAAATAAAAGATCCATTTTGAGACTTGTAGAGTTTCCTGTGGGTGGGTGGGTGGGTTCAAATGTCTATTTAGGCAACTGTGGGTTAGGAGGGGAAAGCTTATGTGTATTATCACGAAGCCCGCTAGAATGAGATTGAGGGTTGGAGACGTGTTAGAAGGTGGTAGTACTGCTTATGACGTTCATGCGCATCAAAACTTTTACCAGATGATTCTTGAGCTTTGCAAGAGTCAACTCTCTTTAATTTATTTTTTTCTTCGTCTGGTGTTCAAATCCAAGCCTTCTTATTCCATGTTTTTGATAAATGAACAAGGAAAAACTGATCTTTAAATAAAGAAAGGATTTGCAACTTCCCGGATGAGTTGGCTACGTTGTAAACTTAATTTTCAAGTGACTTGAAAGTTGGAAAAGATGAGACTTGTATAATCCTCGCAGATTTTGTTCGTCTGTTTTTTCAGAATAATGCAACTTCGAAGTATAAACAAATGACACGAAATCTGAACAAAACATGAATTTTATATAGCACACATTTAAGTTAACATTCATTACAATTTTGAAATGTAAACAAATTACACGAAATGTACATAAACATTTTACAACTTTTACAACTTCTTTGTCTTGCCAGGCCGCAGATCTTTGACCGCAAAAGATAAGTTCGGGTCCATGACTACATGTTGTGCTTTCTCCCACAAAGGTCCCTCATACTCAAAGATGGCTGGGTCATGCTCATGAAATTGTTGGTCAATTTTGCATTTATGCAGCATGCTCATCCCCACACTCGTACACCTGAAGCTGGCGTACAGGCTGCAATACAAAGGGAAAATAAGCGAGAATATGCAGTAACCAATATTAAGAATTTACATAAGGGAAAATACATACGTGTCTTTGTTAGTGGGAGCACAGATCATTGAGATAGATTCCGACAACAATTGCTAGTAACCATGCTGAGTGTGGAGGTCAACGGACGACATAAAACATTGCTGCTTCGGTTGTGTCTGGAAGGAAAACAACGCATTAGATGATCCCAGTTAACTTGAACAACAACCCGGAGAAGCGAGATGATTACTTACGTGAATCCACCCTAATGAGATTAGATTGTGCTCTTGATGATACGCCAATATGGCTGCCTCGTTTTCAGCACAGCATATACGTTCAGATGAGTACTACGATCAAATCTTATAAATTAACATATAAAGAAGGCTTCTCACCATATCTGGCATCCCGTGTTGCTCGGGGAAGATGAGATTAGTGACTTCGTAATGATCCCCCGTCCGCTTCCCCCAAGAACTGCGCACGTCTCTCTGTTCATTTGAGTATTTCTTTGCACATACGTCTCGAACACGGTCATCAAATTATGAGCCTGCAAGAAAAATGTCAAATGTCGTTAGAGTAACAAAACATTAACATGAACCAACACACACATATAACCAACTCACAGACGTACCGCTTGCACCCTTCTAAGCAGCCGATTCTCGTCGTCCTCTTCGTTCTCGGCATGTTGGCCGCTTCCAGCACCAGTGCTACAAATGAACCCCATGACATTCCGTCAAACATTAATAAAGTAGATACTCGACCTTGCGTACAAAGTCAATCACTTACGTGCGATGTGAGGCTGATGCTGCCGTTGATGACGACGATGACACACAAGCTGATCGCCTCTCACGTCGTTCAAGTGTTGCCATCATATCACGGTGCCAATCTGTTGCTTGCAAATGGCGCTCTTGTGCAATGCGATGCCTCTCTTCCGCAAGGGCTGCTGCTTGCATATTCCAGTCTTGTTGCATTCGGTGCCTCTCTTCGGCGAGGGCCGCTGCTTGCAAATTCCACTCTTGAGCCATTTGATGTCTATCAGCTGCGAAGTCTTCCATTCTGCACAGTTGGATTTGTTGCATTTGGAGGTGCTCCTCCATCATTTGAATTCTCATATCCATTCTGATCCTCCAGTCGGTCGTCTCCTCAGGCATCGGAGTGAAGTGCGATGAGTGAGGAGGAGGCTGCTATTCATACCCGTGGGCTGCCTGCTGAGGCTCTGAGGGGGGCGGAGGTCGAGGTCGAGGTGCTGCCTGGCTGATGTACTTGCGCTGCCATTCCCCTCCAACGTTTGTGAACCGCATGCGGTCCACCTTTGTTTGATTGTAAACGTGTAACAACGACTCCTCAATTCTCGGCTCGTACTCAGGGATGGGCACTCCGAATTGGTCACATATGCTCTGTATCAACCAATTGTACGGGAGGTTCTTCGAAGGTATGTTCAACACCTCATTCATGTGGCTGAGGATGATATATCCAATGTCCACATTTTTCCCGGTGAACACCTTCTCCAGTATGTAAAGATCCATGCAACTGACATGGTCTCGATGCCCATCCCGCGGCAAAATGGTGTACGTCATGATCAGGTGGACCAATTGGGCTATGACATTAAGGTCCTTGCCCTTCGGCTTGTGGTACTCTTCAAACTCTGGATCGCGGTGCAATAATCTCAGCACGTGTAGCCCTTCTCCCCGGCTGACAAATGGTGGCTCCCGAGACACATGATAGTATTCCTCGCCGAGGCCATCCATTTCACATTCAAGCAAGATATTTAGGACCTGGGGAGTCAGCCTCAACTCCCGTCCAAACACCAACGTCGTTAGCTCCATTGGCTCCATCGACAGTCTCAAATTTGCATAGAAAATTTTGATAGCTTGTTCGCAGTAACTGCCTCTCATCTAGCACAACCCGGCTAAGCCAGCAGATTGCATAAGATCTTTAATTCCCATGGCAGCCAATGAGTCCAGGTCCACAATTTTGGAGACAATAATTGTACGGTTCTGAATATCATCCTCCTACCGTGATTTGCATTGTCTAGACCTAAATAATTTGACCCTCCGCCCAGCGGTGACAGGTTCAACCCGGACAATTGAGCGTTCGGTTTCTTCTTCGCTTTGTTCTACCGAGGGTTCATGTTGAAATTCCCACGGTGCTCTGGGTTGCTCATGCTGGGACGTCGCTGCGGTGTGCTCAACGTTCGACCCCACCAGTTGCTTAGCGTACGCCGCCTCGGGTTGCTTAGAGTATGCAATCGTGGGTTGATCAGTGTCGGACGCCGCCGGTTGCTCAGTGTAGGACGCCGCCCGGGTTGCTCGGCCGTTGCCTTCCCACGCTTGGCCGCCAATTTCCTTGCTTGTTGGTACTGTTTCATTTTCTGTCTTTGATCGCCGTGAAAATTGATCGCCGTGAAAATTGGTCGCTGAGTGGTTTAGGGGTTTTTGAGCGTAGAAGATTGGTGCAAATGGCGAGCCCCAGTCTTTGCACGTTATGTATAGAGCCAATTAAAATTGGGACGCCGCATGGGCTTCCTGGCACGCCTCAGCGACTGCTTGGGACGCCGCTGCGGCTTCCTGGGACGCCGTATGTATGCAAGATTTCGCTTATAACTTAGTCGCCTCTTTTCCTTAGCCATGCACACTGGTGGATATAAATTGATTGATACACAAAACCAAAACATTTTTACATTGAACAATTGCGGTGAACTTGATACAACAAGTCAAATATTTAAATTTAGTCACAATTACAACAATATGTAGCAAACACTTGTATCATGGAAGGTTAAGGTCCACCATCCGGTATGTTTGTGTTTGTGGACCTTGCGCAACCGACTCCTGCAAAACAAATTGCAAATGAAATTAGCATTTTTCAAATAACACTTGAAAACGTGAACGGCATCAGGGGCTCACCTGTATTGTAGGGACTCTGTCAGGCTCTGTCTCGGGGACTAGGGAGGGGGCTAACTCGGGGACTCTGAACCCATAAAAGTGCCCTCCGACCTTCCTCTGCCTCTGTCGCCTCTTCCTTTACCGCTGCCTCGGGCGCTCCCCCTGCATGGCCCAGCACTTGAGACTCCTGCCCCATCGCAAGTGTGGGAATTGCACCCCACACGACCACACCGCCCACAAGTGACGTTCAGCTGTCTTCTGGTTAGCACCGTCCGGCTTGGTTCCTCGTCCACATCCCGCACTCTACGTACGCGTGGCCTTCCTGGAAGCCTTTTAAATGGCAATGGGGTAATTGGATCAAGATTCGTCACCGGAGGCCACTCAATTGACCCATTGAGGGGGCGGAGGAAGTGGGAGTACATTGTCATGTATGTTTCCCGATGATGGCACGCATTCACAAATTCTTTCGGAGATCTCCTCATGAACTGAATGCACGAGATTGCATGGACACAGGGGATGCCGGTCAAGTCCCACCGGAAACATGTACACGTACACTTGTCCAAATCGACAGAGTACATGTCGGTACTGTTGCTGACCTCAAACTGGGCACGGTGTGCAAACTGGGGGCTCCAATTTCTACTGGTATGTTGTACTTTGGCGAGGCGGCTGCTAATCATTGGACACAACTGTTCGGTCAAGCAAGTCATCTTTTCATTTTTTTTAACGATCCTACCCATGATGCCCTTTCGAATAATCTCGAACATACTTAGAATTGATTTGTCCCGGGCGGGTAGGATGCAGGCATTGAAGGACTCGCTGAGGTTGTTGAGGCTTATGTCGCACTTTGGGATGGAAGAGAAGACATGTTTGGCCCAACATCTTACATCTATTGCTCCTAAATAGTCATGGGCCGCCGGGTCAAGGACAATTAACTTGGTCATCTCCTTGTCAAATTGCCTCCTTGTTGTGGCTCTTGATGCAGCCCACATTGCATCCTTAAACAACCTGCCTTTAAATTGTTTTTGAAAATTGGCATATAGGTGTCGAATGCAAAACTGATGGTCTGCTTGCCATGCCTCCTCTCTGACCGCTGGTATTAGTCCCTGCAAAGATTCATAATATGAGAGGGACATTGGTAAAAAATGCATAACATACACACATAATGAAACAAGCAATGGACCGCACCTTTTGTCTATCCGAAATGATTGTCCATCCATTGCCAGATGGGGTGTTTAGATCGTCCACCAACAATTCTAGAAACCATTTCCATGAAGCTCTATTTTCTGCTTTAACGACTGCTACAGCAATCGGATACATACATTGTTCCCATCGATGGTCACAGCGGTCAGCAGCTGTCTCGGAGTCACTCCCTTCAAGTGGCAACCATCTAAACAAATCACCGATCTACCACAGTTCAACACAGCCCTCTTACATGCATCCAAGCACATGTACATCCTTTGAAATACATTCATATCAAGGTCAATACGCAGTGAACTTCCAGGATTCGACCTCCGAATCCCCTCAGCATAGGACCATATGAGCTTGTATTGCTCATTGCCATCCCCTTCGTTCATTTTCTTGGCGACATTTCTTGCCCTTCTAGCAAGGCTGGCTGTTATGATAACGTTGATGTCCTTCCTGACGGTCTCAATTATGGAAGATATGTCCCAGTTGGGCTGACTTTTAAATCTATCTAAGTAATGCGTTGCCACCCATTTCGCAGTGGCATGGTGACTTTCCATCTTTCTAGAGCAAGTGTGAACGTCATTGTAGGACTTTATTTGAAACGTCATTTCATTTTGCATTTTTGAGGCGTGCAGCTGCCACGTGCACCCTTCTACTCATTTGGCCCGCAACCGAGTCGCATCGCTGTGGGTGAATTTAATCCTGTACCCATTCTTCAAAGCATGATCGACAATTTCTTCTCTAATTTTATTGAATGAACTGTATTTTTTGCCAAGGCCCATACCAACAAATGTGCATTGTGCTTCTGGTTGGCGTGGGAGCCTACTCTCAGCCATGTCCATATCTTCATCGCTACTGCATTGGCATGCTGATCGAAGGTCCTCATCATCCTCTTCGTTTAAATTTACTGAAACAGAATGCAAGACAATTGCAACTTCATGTCCAATTCCACGTACCTCGTTCTGATTGGCCAACAATGTCTCTGTGGGCCCCATGTCACATTGACGGTTAATAACAGATTCTTCCTCAGTCCATGACTCCATTTGCTTGTCAAAAAATTCTTCAACTTGGCCAAAATTCCTTTCTTTTCAGCTCTCGCACTTCTCTAGGGTTCGCTAATTGCTGATCAAATGCCTCTTATTGTCGAGAGGAGTTAGCTCTTTGTTTATATAAATTCACGGTCTGGGAAACCGCCGTGGGGTCCTAGGACGCCGCCTCAGCCTCCTAGGACACCGCATCGGGGGCGTAGGGACGCCGCTGCGGCGTCTTAGGACACTGGAGCGGTGCCCTAGGATGCCGCCTCAGCGAATTCAATTTAAACTCCCACTTTTCCTTTTTTTCCCAGAACGACGATGCAGTTGCCTCGGCGGCTTCCTGGGACGCCTCAGCGGCATTGTGGGAAGTCCCGGTGCGCTGCCGGGGCGTTCCGGGACGCTGTGATGGCGGCCCTAGACGCCTCAGCGACGTTGTGGGAGCCGCTGGGGCGTCCCGAGGAGCCGTCGGGGCGTCTCGGGGAGCCGTTAGGGCGTCTTGGAGAGCCGTCAAGGCGTCGCGAGGCGCCGCCGGGGCATCTCGGGGAGCCGCTGGGGCGTCCCGGGGTGCCGTTGGGGCATCCCAGGACGCCGCGGTGGCGTGGCGACTAGTCGCTGCGTCCAGGCAACACTTGTGCCTGTTATCCTTCGCAACACGGGCTGCCACTGAGGCATGATGGGACACTGTAACAGCGCGCTAGTTAACAACCGTAACTACAATAGTTAATTTCTCATTTAAACGTATGTTAGTGGTTATTTTATTCAAACTTAAATCACAATAATTACCTTGTTATTGATTTAAAACTAATTTGTCATTTTTCCTTACCTTTTTCCCTCGTAGAAAACTTTCCGGTATTTTATCATTGCTATGTGCTGGTGGCCTCTTAACAGGTCCCACTTTAGGGTCTTGGATGGCTGTCTTTTACTGGACGTTAGTGTTGACTTGGTATTGGGTAAATGATTTCACTAAAAATAATTGGCGGCTTCAGCTTTTTACACCCATGAAACTCGCGTTTGATCGTCAAAGCCTTGGAAAGATTGTCCCCTTCAGCATTCTTATCCATCATATGATTAATTCTAGTGTCTGAATAGTATTTTGTGATATATAATGAAAGAAACGGGATTTTTTAGAGATCAGCCTTTCTGATGGCTTTAAATAAGTTAGTTGTTTGTTGAATTAGTAAGAAATTAAAGCTCGAGCTCTTGAACAGTTCATAAAAGTGGAGGTTTATTGGGTAACTTACAGAATTGTTCTGGCCACGGAAGCGTAGTTCTGTGGGATTGTTTTCTGGGTTTTTGTTGCATTATGGGTTGCATATGGTCTAAGGTTTTTTCTGTGGAAGACAGCCATGAAGTTTCAAAAAAATATTCTACGTCAGACAAGTATTTCTCAGAACTTCATGTTTCTTCCGACGATTCTTCGAAAATCAACGAGGAGATTAAGCGGAAATTGGGTCGTAGGGAGGGATCTGTCGCGCTGTACGATAAGAAAAACAGTGGTTCAGAATATTTAAATGGCGATCAAATTGAGAGGAAAAAGACGGATGAGCCTCAAGCTTCAGCTCCTAATCATCCCTGTCCGGGAAGAATTCCCAGAGTTGAAGAGGCTGAGCAGATCGCTGCAGGGTGGCCTTCCTGGTTAGCCACGGCTGCAAGCGAAGCTCTCAAAGGGTGGATACCTCAGCAGTCAAATACTTTCGAAAAGCTAAATAAAGTTAGTTCCGTTCGGTTTAATTTCATTTTACTTGGTAAAAATCCGTTCTTTTCCTTGCGAGATTGTGCGAAGCTTGCAACGGAATTGAAAATTCAGTAAAACTTTACTATTTGTAGTGATTTTAATGTGTGTGATGAAATAATCTGATCTCCTCATTCGTGGGTTTTATCTAATGTGTATGAAGGCCTACAATTCCTGCAGATTGGCCAAGGAACTTACAGCAGTGTTTATCGAGCTCGAGACGTGAGAGAAAACAAAATGGTCGCCTTAAAAAGGGTACAATTCGACAATCATCGTACCGAAAGTATCAAATTTATGGCAAGGGAAATCCTCGTTTTGCGTCGACTCGATCATCCAAACATAATAAAATTGGAAGGCATAATCACATCTCAGTCATCTTGTACCATGTACCTGATTTTCGAGTATATGGAACACGATCTCACTGGATTAGCCGCTTGTCCGGGAGTGAAGTTTAGCGAGCCTCAGGTACTTGAAAACAAGATGAGTCTACTTTGAGTGATTCTTCTAAAATCTAGCCTTTTCTTTTTGGCATTTCAGGTGAAATGTTATATGCAACAACTTTTGAGAGGACTCGACCATTGTCATAGTCGCGGAATTCTTCATCGAGACATAAAGGGTTCAAATCTCCTGATTGGCAACAATGGGATCTTGAAAATTGCGGATTTTGGATTAGCCATCTTTTTCGATCCCCAGAAAGCGGTTCAAATGACTAGCCGGGTCATAACTCTGTGGTATCGACCGCCAGAACTTTTACTCGGAGCATCTCAGTATGGGGTTGGTGTGGATTTATGGAGCACTGGCTGTATCTTAGGAGAGTTATATGCTGGCAAGCCTATCTTACCTGGAAAAACAGAGGTGCAGAATGAATTATTCTTATGCTTTTACCTAAATTCATCAAATGTTCATATTTTTCTATCCTTTAGGTTGAACAACTGCATAAAATATTTAAACTTTGCGGCTCACCGCCGGACGATTACTGGAATAACCTGAAATCACGGCTTTCGACAGCAATGAAACCTCCAATGACGTATTTACGATGTCTCAGAGACACGTTCAAAGATTTTCCTCCTCCTGCTCTAAAGCTTTTGGATACCTTACTCTCTGTGGATCCTGCAGAGCGAGGAAGTGCAGCAGAAGCCCTCAAGAGTGAGGTAATCCATTTTTTAGTCTCCAAAATATGGAATGAAACAAATATTTACTCTGGAATAGATCATATTCATGGTAATACAAATCCTTGGCTGCTCAGTAAACTAGCACTTGGAAATCATCATTTAGAGTGCAAATAATTCTTTCTACAGTTCTTCACGAGTAGCCCTCTTGCGTGTGATCCTTGGAGTTTGCCGAAATATTCTCCTTCCAAAGAGATTGATGCAAAGTTGTGGGGGGAAGAAGCAAGAAGGTAGTTGACCTATCAAGTAGCTCAAAAGTTTATGGGGAATTGGAGGTTTTTAATGAATTCAAATCAATGACTAAATTTATTTGTTCAGGAATAGAGTTCTCGGCGGAGTGGTTGAGCTAGAAAGGAGAGGACCAAAGGTGCCTGGGGAAGTTAAGGCTGCTGAGTTAGCCAATTTAATGCAGGTTAGTCTATATGAAGATTACACTTTTGCTTTGCACCACATTTCTAAACTTTGCAACTTTTCTTTTGAATTGCAGAAAGTTAGAGAATGCCAAGCGAACTCGAAGAAGCGAAATGGAATGAATAGGCCTCGACCTCAAGTTCTTTCTCAGTTTCTGATTGGTCGACAAACTGGATTCTCTCATTCGGAACCCATAATTCACATACCGAAGAGTGCTAAATCTCGATATGAGTCTCGTAATGCCTTTAAAGATTCGAGCAACTCTTCAACTAAGCCAGCCGAAACTGATCAAGGTATTCGTCATCGTTCATCGCCGAAACCGACAAATGAAGTTACTAATTTTCCGGCATCTGCAACTGATGTCCAAGCTGGAAGGAAACGGGAAAGAATACATCACCGTGATAGAAACATAGATAGTGATCATGTAGAAGATGAAATTGCCTGTATCAAGGAGGCATCTCTGGTAAATTCTTTCTTCCTACCCAATCAGTCTTTTTCTGCGTTCTTTTGTTCAATTCCACACTTGAAGAGGAGATTTTACCAATATGGAAGTTCAATCATATTTAGTTAGGAATAAACTGAGTTTTTCTAAAAGTTAGACTTCGTTGGCATCTTTTAGAAACTTCCTGAAAATGTAACCTTGTTCTTCTAAAAAAAAGAGTTGGAATCTCAATTTGATCTTACTCATAATTATTTTATCTTCTCAAAAACATGTTTTCTTTTATAATGATGATCACAAGTTACATCAATGTCAAAATGAGGCTGTTCATCATACTTATGTTTGTATATTTTTTACATCAGCATGGACGTGGACCAAGCGGGAACCAAATCTACGTATCAGAGTCCTTTCTTGTTACGTCAAGTAATGCTGACAAGATGATTAAAGTACACGACCGCCGTATTCGAGAATACACTCGACAAGCGCGAGTAGAAAGGGCAAACTAGAAACCACAGAATCAAGAGAGGAAGTCACCAAAATCTTCACCATATGTGTATAATCCAGAGGGATGAATCATCTTTTTACAGTCAGTATTAAAAATCTCTACTTTTTTATAGTAGATCTGGATTATGAGGAGGAAAAGTAAGCACAGAAGTGAAAATAGTGATGTTCATGTTGTAGCAATCAATAGCAAAACTATGCAGTTTTTGGATAGGAATTTTCTGGAGCTAATGTTGATCTTTTTTAGATAATATGGAAGTGGAATGAGCATATAAAAGCCGGGCTAGCGAGAAAATAGTAACACTTGTCTGAAGTTTATTGAGGAATTTAGTATCCAAAGATGAAGAGAATAATATTGAACAACTTCTACATCCATTTGTTGTGATCATCGATTTCATGATTTCTTCTTTGGTCAGTCCCACTTGCCTCCTAAAAACTTTGCGGACAATGAATGTGAGCAATATAAATGACAACATCCAAAATTGGTAATTAACAAAAAAAAAAAAAAAACTCTGAATTATAGGAAAGTGACAAGCCAAATCTTAAATTAAGTTTACTAATAACTAAAACCTTGAACTATAGAAAATGAATGACGCAAACCTCACAATCACGTTTTCCGTTAAAAGACGTCTTCTGAACATCCTCGCCACCTACGGATGCTCGATTATGCCCATTCATATGAAAACGGGCGTTCGTACTTATAACGGACATCCGCATTTACCCATTTACATAGAAGCGGATGCCCGCTTCCTAAAAATGACGTTCGTTAATATGTGAACGTTAATAGGAAGGACGTCCGCTCTTCAAATATATAATTTCATGTATTTTTGTATAAGTACGGACGTTCGCACATAGAGTAGATGTTCTTTCAACTCCATCTACGTAAGTTGAAACTTGAAAGGATGTCCAAACATCTACGAGAATCCTAAATCCTAAACACCATTCAAGAGCGAAAGAGTAGTAGAAATCAAGTGTTTGAGTTTTGTACATCAAATGGCGCCGAGGAGAGGAATCAACAATAAAAAATCTAGCGATCAAGAATCCGTTAATCGCAAAATGGAGGTGGAGTCTATTTCAACATTTCAGGCTGATGAGCTTTATGCGTTCGATCATGAAACTGTTATAAAGGTGTCCATTCGATCTCAACATCTCAAGACGATGAGCTTATTTCATTATGCGACTTCGATCTCAACATCTCAAGACGATGAGCTTATTTCATTATGCGACTTAAAAGATGATTGGGGGGGGTTGGGGAGGAAGAGTAGGCAGGAATGTTCCTCCTCGAGTCTTTGTCTAGGAAAGAAGTATAGTTTGTTGAACGCAATTAGAGAAGAAGTCGTGGATTATACGTTGAAGAATGGATATGGGATAAAGTTTGTCAAAAGTGAATCTCATCGATTGACGGCCGTGTACAAGGAAGGATGTAATTAGCTGATTCACATCTAAAAAATGCATGGTGAAATTACGTTTCAAATAAAGAGCTATAACGAGGTTCACACCTGTTTACAACAGATGAAAAGCCAACATGTTTCTGCCAAATGGGTGGCAAATTAATACTTGAACATGTTTAAAAGTCAAATCAAATGAAACATTCCTTCCATCATTGAGACAGTCAAGAAGGATTTTAATATCAACATTACTCTGAGTCTTGTTAGAAGGGATGACGACAAACAATATAAGCAACTAGTGTCTGCCGTGCTAGGTGCACATCTTTAATTATGTGGCTTAATTGTATTATTTTATTTTTTAGTAACTTAATTGTACTAATGTCTTATTGGTATCATCATGAAGAAAAATTCAATTTAGCTAATTGGTTGTATGGTGATTCCAGTCACTTTATATGTTCTTGCATATTTGATGTATGGACATCCAAAGATTGCACATGGATATTAGAGGGAGTCCCTTGAATGTCCATGCAGCAAACAAGCAAGAACATATAAAGTTATTGTATCACTCCAATTAGCCAACTTGAGTTTCTTTCAATGCAAATGATTTTAGGGCAAATGATTGTACATTATATTTTAATGCAAGCATTATTCACTCACTGGGCAAATGATTTTATATAATAATCTACAATAATTAGTCAAAGAACAATGTTAGATCAATTCATAAATTGACATACTCTCGTATGTCATTTCATTAATTGATATAATCAGTCCCTCGACATTGGATGACGTTTAAAGGCTGATCCTTCGACAGTCCCTTGGCATTGGAGGACATCCAACACTGATCCTTGTATGTCTCTCGGTATTGGAAGACGTCCAAGGCTCTTTAGACGTCCCTCGGACGTCCATGTGCCAGCCTCGGACGTCTCTCAATGTGAGAGGACATCTAAGGCTGATCCTTGGACGTCCCTCGAACATCTATGTGCTAGCCTCAGACGTCCCTAGGCGTTGGGGGATGTCTCAGGTTGATCCTTGGATGTCCCTCAGTTGTCCATGTGCCAGCCTCAGACGTCCCTCAACGTTGGAGGACGTCCAAGGATGATCCTTGGACGTCTCTTGGAGTTGGAAGACGTCCAAATCTGATTATTAGAAGTCCCTCGGCGTTAGAGGATGCCCGAAGTTGATCCTTGGATATCCCTTTGACGTCTATGTGCCATTTCAAAACTAAAATAACCAAATATGAATACAAAAAATTAATAAATGAAGTAAAAAGACAACTAAAATAACCAATCAGAATATCAAATATACAACTATATTATCAAACGTAACAATTACATTATCAAATGTACAATTACAGTAGTAGTTAAAAATGTATATTAACAAAAAAATTACATTAATAACAAATGTACTATTACACTTGTCGGAGATCAACGACGTTGAAACCCAATTTTGGGTTCATATATATACATTTGAGGAGTGTTCGAAAAGAGACTCTAGAGGCTCTTCGTGAAAATGGAATCCACTATGATGACAGTTACGAATCACTGACACACCGATATGGTTCGAGATTTGAAATATGTTGTATGGACTAAAATAAGAAGAGTTAAATTAGTATGTAATTTAAAAACACAATGATTATGACACAAAGTGTGAGAAAATATACCATTTTTTATCTGTAGGGGCCATGACAATTGCAATTGTCTCTCATAACATCACCTAGTAGGCATAATGAATGTGCAGGTCAACTGATGGCATGAAACATGTCTTGCTTTGAGTGTATTTGAAATTTAAACTTGAAGGATCGATATGCGCCTATAGAAGAGGGGGGGTGTGAATTTAGGCATTATAATCTTTTCGTTCAATGTGGAATTCTCTAAACCCTAAGTGATTTATCACAATTATATAGACAAATAATGCACAAATATAAAGAGAGAGAGAGAGAGTTAGAGAGTTGACACTGCTATGTTTACGCAGTTCGGCAATTCCGGCCTACATCCACGCTCTTAGCATTCCACTTGGAGATCCCGAATCGCCCAATCTCTCCGATTGGCGAAGTTTGACTTCTGGGTGTCAAACAAACCTTTTATAGTTGACTATTTCTTAAGGCGTCACCCTTCTCTCTTTGACTATTACGGGGCGTCACCATTTGCTTGACGACTTTGTAGGGCGTCACCATTTGCTTGACGAATTCGTAGGGCGTCACCCTTTTCGTTTAGGTATAATGATTTGCGGAATTGTAAAAAAAATCTAAATCTTAACTCTCCCAATAACAACTCTCAAGTTTAGGGATTGGGAGAGTAGGTTACAAGCTCACTAAAATAATTGAGAAGTCGAGTGTAAATTTCGGCAGAGCTTCGCTACTTTTCTCGTCGGTTGCTTTGAGATTTGGAGTGTCTTCTATTTATAGACAACTCATTTTCTGTCGACCCAATCCTTTTTCGATCGACCGCTTCTAGTCATTGGAGATATAACCGTTAAAAATCCGACTATTGTAAAATAGTCATTTGTGACTTTTGAGCTTTTTCAATCGCATCTCTCAACCACTTGTTTGACCTCTTCTTGTCTAAAACAATTTGGAGCTATCTGTGATGCTTTTTGGTCGCCTTCTTTGACCGCATCCTTCGACCGTGTCTCATCCAAAAAAGTCTAGCAAAACTCCAGAAGCAATCTGTGTATGTTTTCGGTTGCTATCTTCGACTGCGGCTTCGACCACTTCTCGACTGAAAAACACCAGATTGCACAGCATACAAATTCGGACGCTTCAGCCGCGTTCTCGCTTCATCCAAATCTTTGAAGTGTAATTTGTAAAGCTTTTTGGTCCCATAACTCCACCGGGTCTTTGACCGCGTCTTGTCCAAAATCTTCTGGAGTAATCTATGTATGATTTCGAATGATGTCTTCGACCGCGGCTTTGACCGCGTCACTTCCGAAAACATCTAGAATGAAATTCTTCTCTTTGATTCGCAATTCTCGAATTCTCGAATTCTCTAAGTCCCAAAATGATATTTAGTCACTACATAAACTTAGATAAACATGTTAGCCCAACTTAATACCCATTTAGAGAGTATTTCTAATAAATATATATGTAAATATTATGATTATACCATTAGGCACATTATCACTAAAAACACAATAAACAACTTATTATTTTAATCAAAATAACTAAGCCTAACACATTTAGGCTAATAATCTCCCCCTTTTTGATGATGACAAAATCTAATAAGTTGTTTGTTCCTAAACCTAAACATGTGCATAGATTATTGTATATTTGATCATTTCCTCTCAGTTTATGCAATATATCTAACATTTAATTTCATGCATACATGCTATACCAATTCTTTACTCCATAACAATTTTTCACTCCCCCATAACAATTTATACATTTCTCTCCCCCTTTTTGTCATAATAAAAAAGAATTCATAGGGGAGGGGAGTTACAAAACAATCAAAGTTATCAAAATAAATGTCATTACCTCATTGCAAAATCTATACAAAAAACAAACAATTGAGGGAATTTATACATTCAAATCAATTCAAATTACCAAGAAAAATATACCAATTTATACATCCACAATCAAAACTAACTCAAATTTCTAAGAAAGATACCAAGTTTACAAAATCAAAATAACAATTCAAATTTTCTCTTCTCCTATATTAATACTCATAAACAAAGAATGGGGATGTTTCTCAATTTAAACAATTTCTCTCCCCCCTTAGAGCAATTAACACAAATTATAATTTTTCTTCCCATTTAAAATTTTCAACAAGCATATATTGAGGGAAAAATAAACACTAAGAACCATCCATTTTCAAGAACAAATAAGATACCAATTGAAAATGTTCATGGATGATTCAAGTTAAAAGAAAACTTTCTCTCCCCCTGTCTCAATGCACACAATCAAATAGTTGGAGATAGAATGATACCAAAATAAAATACTTTAAAATATACTAATTGAAAAAAAATGATCTTAATGATACCAAAACAAAATAATTTCAAAATGATACCAATGCACATAATCAAATAATCGGGGATAGAAATTCAAAACAGATACCAATTGTTAAAGTTCAAAACAATAGAAAATCATTGATACCAATGGGAATATAAACAATTTTTCTTCTCCTTTTAGTCAATATGTAACACCCAATCATTTGGGGAATTACCAAAGACTCAAAATAATTCGACAAATTAAATCTCCCCATTTGACATTAAACAAAGCATAATAGATGGGGGTATTTTTCAAAGAATTAAACAATTCTATTTTCTCCCCTTATGTTAATAACCAATTTTAATTTTATGGGGATAATCAAATCTTCAAAACAAAACAACTATCTCTCCCAATTTATCACTAAACAATTTCAATCTATTGAAAAACATCAAATCAAAATTAACATCCAACAATATAAGCATTTTAAAAAACCAATTGTTGGAACCAAGCAAAAAATATATCAATTGAAGAAAGAATAAAACTTTCAACTTAAAGATACCAATTGAGGAAATAAAGCCAATTCGAAACAATGATACCACAAAAAAAAAAAGAATATACAAATAGGAGACTCAAATACTCGCAAATGAAATAAAAATCCAACCTATATGAAAAACTATCAATTAAATCCAAATCAAGAATAAATAACAAATTAAGCCAATTGTCAAATCTAATTATGTACCTCCATGATAGATTTTTCATATTTATTGCATTGAAGGCTCGCTCTTGATACTTCTCCCTTTTGTGTTGGATACTCAATTATCGATCTCATTTAAGCTCCTTAGGAGAACCTCCAACCTACAAGAAAAATCAATTGTGTTGCTTTGGTACCCAGGAACCCACACAAATTTGTAACCTAGATTATATTTCAATTTAAAATTTAAGCTCAAAGGACAAACAAAATATTTATGTCCAATACAATTACAAGAATTACAAATAGATGTGCCAACAAAGAAATTGTTATAATTTTTCTTCTTTGTAAAGGGTTGATAGCCAATACCGGCTTTATCAAATGTAACCCTTTGCGAACCTAAGAGCATATTAAAATTTTTGCTACCGTTAGTGAATTTAAGCACAATAGAGCTCAAATCATCATTTTTAGCTTTCAATTCACAAATATCAATTTCAAGAGATTTAATTGTAGCATTCAAGTCTTCATTCATGCTATTTAAATCAATAATTTGATTCTCAAAAGATTTAGTCAAATTGGCATGCTTTTCAATCAAATTGTTATTTTTCTTTTTCAACAATTTATATCTACGTTTAAGCTCGTTGAAACTCTCAAGCAATTCATTGAAGGCATCTAGAAAATCATTGTCATCATTATCATTATCGGAATCGCTAGAAGAAATGTGTACCTTTTTCTTATTGGGCATGAAGCAAATGTGAGAGACTTCTTCAATCTCGGAAGAGGAGTCCTCGCTATCATCCCATGTGGCCTTGAATACTTTCTTCTTTGAGGCTTTGGGCTTCTTCCTTGCCTTGGGGCATTCGGTGGATGAGTGGCTGGGTTTTTCACACCCATAGCACACAACACCTTTCTTCCCCTTTTCCTTCTTCCTTTGAAGACATTTGTCCAACTTTCGGGTGAGGAGCTTTAACTCTTTATCTTCTCCTTAATCCTCTTCCTCGGAATCATTGTAAGATCCAGTAACTTTTTACCGTATAATTTTTTTTTTCTTTCTTTAAAACATTTTAGTGAGGGAAAAACCAGAGTAACAATAAGCGAAAGTCTCAGAGTAAACATACAGCTGAAGTCTACCACAAACTAGTAGTTTAAAAGCTATTAAATAAATACAAATAAAACATTAGCTTAAAACAATTTGAAGCCATTAAACAGTTGAAAACTTTTAAAAACATTTAAATATGTTTATTCCATTTTCGTGAGCCATAACCCCCAAGGTCAATGTCGCCAACAGCACAAATGCCCAACCTGGCAATACTCCATTAACTATGTCCTTTATCAGCTTTATCCAATCATCGGCTCCTTACCTACATCACAAGACCTAACTATGAGCCTAAACCTCAATAAGCGGTAGAAATGTAAAACATGAAATACACATACATCTCTTAAAGTATGTACTAAATTTTCAGTTTTACTTATGTGTTACTGTTCTTTTCTTTTACTGTTATTTATTCCGTTTCTGCACCGGGCATGTAATATTTGCCCATATTTTCAAAAAAAAAAAATTTATATACTTATTTGGGGGAAATGTTTTGGGAAAATGTCTCCCCTACTATTAATGGGCGTTCAGATAGGGAGGAGTTTCCTTCCGAAAACTACTCCTCCCCAACAATTGATAATCCACATTCCCTTGATTTCTTCATCCCTCGTCGATCGTTCCTCTTCCCCTAGGTCAATATTTTTCACTTCTATAGTGGAATCACCGAATTTGGTGAGTTGACTCCGTTTTCTCTATAATTTCACTTTCTACCAAAATGTCAAATTCTTATGCAAAAATCTACCTCTTGATGCTTGAAGGAAATCATACTTCAGTTTAGGTCGATTACAGAGGATGAAATCATCGATTTTTTAGACTGAACAGAGTCTTCAGAGATCGACATTTGGTAAGACCCGATATGAAAAACTGAATTTTTATTTTATCTATTGATGAATTGGATTTTGGATTTGCGGATTGGTATTGTGAGCTAATTTCTAAATTGGTTGGATTTCGATATTTTGGATGGTAGACTTAGGTTGTTGTGACTGGAAATATATTTGAATTGCAATGGACGAACTTCGTGGGATTTATCCGTGTCAAGCCATTAGGATGCGACTCAGCAGAGGCTGAACCGTAGATTATGAAGCCGTCGACTTTGATGGTTAGGCGACTGGCTGAGTTGGGAAACCTTGGCCGGAGGTGAAGTCGCCCGTAGCGATGGAGACGATGTCTCGTTCACATTTCGACCATGGAATACAAAGGCCATGACAATAAGGATTGTGAATTCAGGCCTTGGGCTGCGGTTCTCCCTACTTGGGTCTCGGTTTGGGCTTCAATAAACAGTAGCCCAAATCTCATTTTGGACTGTGGTGTATCATTGTTTAGGTTGCAGACCAAAACTTTAATTGGGTCTGTTTGGGCCTATTTATGGGCCAGATTTGGGTATTCCTCTACCCTATTATTTTGGATTAAATTCTAAATGATGATTAGAAAATTATTTACATAAAAAATTAAATCCTTAATCTAATACTTCAAATTTTTAAATAGGTACCCGAATTTAATTAAAATTTGTGGGCTATTGGATTTGGGCCTTTTTAGATATTGGGTTTTGGTCGGTGAAAACCCACTTCGAGGTAGTGATTTACTTTATGCACTGCATTGCATAATTTTTTTGAAGTGAATATTTTGAGACTTGTCTCATATTAAAATGACGCGTCCATTTTTAAAACTGTCAGATTTTTATATAATATTTTATTTTCACTGTTCACGTTTCATTTAAACATGCCTATAAATATTTATTGATCAACTTGGCCGTGCGAATCAAGTTTGATCGACCCGATTTGGGGTCTATTTTGTTTTCACACATTCTACCGTGCAGAATGTGTTTGTTTGTTATTGAATTGGGCAATAGGAGATTTTTCAAATGTTCTTGGGTTCGAATCCCGAAAGTGCTAATAGGTAATAGGATAGCCGTATGTGCCGTGTTCTTGGGTTGTGAATCCATAAACCTGATCAGGGTATTATTTGGCTTTTGCGATAGCCAGACATCGCCTTTATTCTGTTATATGCCTATGGCATGGTGTGCTCGGAGTCCGTGGGTAAGTCAATTTTTATTGAGATTTTTAATTTGTACAACAAGGGCTTATTTTAATTACGTACCACATATTAGTCGGTGATTTTATACACATGCCCTTTTGTACCCCCTTTTCTGAAAGGAAATTATGAAACGTGAGTTTTAAATTCATGCATGCTTAAACATCATTTTAATTAAATTTTTCTTTAAAAACGTAATCCCTATTGAGTTTAGTCAACTCACCCTAATGACACCTTTCAGGATTTTATCAGTTGGATTTTCAATTGCCAAGTCAAATTTAGATCCAGCAAAATTTTATTTTTACTCTACCTTGAGTGATTTTGTGAGGTATATTTTATCTGGATAACTGTAATCTCTATTCATAATTTTGCACAGTTATTTCATTTTGAATTATATTGTTTTACTATTTGATATCACTTGTTGAACTTGATAAGCCCATGTTTGTTGGGCCCTGGCTATAATTAACATTTTAAGTCTATCGCTGTTAATTAATAAAACTTAAGAGAAAAAGGGTTGGGCGATTCGATTATTTGGGCTGAGTCGTTTCCCGTTCTGTCTCGGGTCCCTTTTGGGTCGTGATAGGGCGTATCCAATCGAAACACAAAAACTACTATTTATGTATATTTCATTTAATTCTATTACTGTTCTATTTTCATTTAGTTCCAGTTACCCATCCAAGTGTTAGAGATGTCAACATGACAAGGTAGAGCGGTTTATGCACAAGACGGTCATCCCATGGCACACACCTAATACACTGCCCAGGCAGCCATCTAGTGGCACACACCTAAGTGACCAACTCAAGAACTTACATCTCTAACCATCTATTTATGTTTATTCAATTTCGTGTACTTTAGGATTCGAAGTCTTAAGGTTTTCATGCGCATACAATTCTATCTAACGTGTTCCTCGATTGTGTCCTCATAACGTGATCCATTCCTAACTAAGGAACTAAACCTAATTCTAATAAACATACAAATCATAATAAACAATTAAACAAACAATAAACGACCCCTAATTCTTGTGATGTAGGCCTTTTGAGACAAAATACATGTAGTACCATTTACCTAGAGTCCTTAGCTTTAATGAGTTACGACTTAGAGTTTCTTCTCGAAACCTATTTATCAACAACATAAAATTATCAATAATGATTCACCAATGATCAACCCTAGCTGCCAGCAATTCATTGCCTAACAGATCTCCTTAATTCAACTTAACAATTTACTCCAACAAAGCATAGCTTCACAATATGTCCAACAACTCTAAAAGAATCAATCATCTACCTTAACCACCTTAACATTGACTTTCAACCCTATCTTTCAACAATGTAAGTTTCCATAAATAATTAGGGTATAATGTCCACTAGATAGTTCTTTAGCAATAAAAACCCAACTACTTATCCTTTTAACCAATAGAATGTAGCTTCCAACATTATCCAACTAGTCAACTCAACATCTTATTCCACATGATAATAACTTGCACCAATAAAATATTCACTGGGCCATGATTTATCAAAGTAGTTTCTTTAACACATGAAGAATATATCCACCAACAAGTTTAATTCATTAAATCATGCAGAGAGCAATTCATCCTATCGTATAATTCACATGCAATAACCAAACTCTAACATCATTTTCAAACTCTAACATCATTTTCATAAGTTACGGCAGTAATCACACTAATATTTCCCACTTAATCAACCAATACAATATAACCAATTTGGGACAGAAATCCAACAAACAGAATATTTCTTATATCACTATCATTCAACATAGAACAAATTGAAAGAATCCAATACTTGAAGTATCAAAGAACATGAAACCAAACGGAACTCCCAAACTCCCTATCTCCTTCACCAATTCCCAGCCACTAGAAGAACCCGAGATACAGAGGACCTCGAACCCTCACCCAAGTCTCACACAGAACCCATCATAATCTTTCCCTCAACTCTAGAAATCCTCACGGCCTAACACTCTCACAAACACAATTGCAGAAGCAAGACTTCACTCGCTGTTTCTCACAAAATTTCGGCAAAGATTCCCTATAGTTTTTCTTCTTTGTCAAACTCTCGTCCCACACTTCTCAATTTATAGGCATCCATCCAATGACTCCTCAGCGTCCTACTAAACATGGAAGTCCAAAGGAACACAACTCTTCAACGTCCAGACGCGTACAACTTAGACTTCAGAAGTTTCTAGCGACGACGTTTCCAATCCAGGTGACTCTTCAGTTTGGCGGTCGATCGATTCATCTTTGGCCGATTGACCGCCAGTCATTCAATCAACCTTAGATTCCTTCTTTAAAATCAATGGTCGATCGCAATGGTCAATCGTTTTCAGTGAGCGATCGATCGCCAATCGTCTAAAACATTTCCTACTTTAAACGTCGGTCGATCGATTAATGCAGTGGACGATCGACCGCTATTTCCTTCCAATCGACCGCCACACAAAATATTCATGTGAATATTAAAATTTTTTAATATTCTTAATATCACGTGAATAATATGTATTCAACCTCCATAAATCTATATAGTATACTCTTAATAATCCATAAATCACTTTCCCAAATTATTCTAATCTAAATTATTCTATACTTTTGTGCATAATTCACATTTCCTCCATCACTTAATTCTAAACCTAATATATCCATGAATATTACCAACAATCTTATCATATTCAAGTACATTTTTTCTAACAAATTTCACTAACTGTCAACCTAGTTGATATCGTTCTATCTAACTCCAAATATCATCAAATAATACCGGTATCACAATTCACTTTATCTAAATATGTTTCTCTTGGTCAATACCTTAATCGTCCATTTTAGCTCCAAATACCCATAATTATTACTTAAGTCGTATGTTTAGCATCACGAAAATTGGGGAAATTACAATCATCCTCTTCCTCTTAATCATTTTTAGAGCTTGAGGAGGCTTTGAAAGCTAGGGTCTTTGGTGGAATTCCCTTCTCCTTTTGTTCCTCATCGTTTTTCATTAACGTGATCTCGTGCGTCGTTAAGGAATCGATGAGTTCCTCCATCGTTAAGACCTTGAGATTACGTGCCTCTTGGATTGCCATCACCTTAGGTTGCCACTTCCTTGGTAGAAACCTAAGAATTTTTCTCACCAACTCTTCGTTGGAATAAACTCTACCAAGCACTTTCAAACCATTAGTGAGGTTAGTAAAATGAGTAAACATACAAGCAATGGTTTAATCTTTTTTCGTACAAAATAGTTCATATTCATGAATGAGCATACTCATTTTAGTTTTAAAATGAGTACAAAGAGAGAAATTATATAAACAAATAATGCACAAATATAAAGAGAGAAAGTTAGAGAGTTGACACCGATATGTTTACGCGGTTTGGCAACTCCGGCCTACGTCCATGCTCCAAGTGTTCCACTTGGAGATCCCTAATCGCCCAATCTCCCCGATTGGCAAAGTTTGACTTCCGGGTGTCAAACAAACCTTTTAAGTTGACTCTTTCTTAGGGCGTCACCCTTCTCTCTTTGACTATTGTAGGGCGTCACCCTTTGCTTGACGAATTCATAGGGCGTCACTCTTTTTTGTTTAGGTACAATGATTTATGGAATTGTAAAAACAATCTAAACCCTGACTCTTCCAATAACAACTCTCAAGTTTAGGGATTGGGAGAGTAGGTTACAGGCTCACTAAAATAATTGAGAAGTCGAGTGTAAATTTTGGTAGAGCTTTGCTACTTCTCTCGTTGATTGCTTTGAGCTTTGGAGTGTCTTCTATTTATAGACAACTCATTTTCGGTTGACCCAATTCTTTTTCTATCGAGCACTTCTAGTCGTTGGAGATATAACTATTAAAAATCCAACCATTGTAAAATAGTTGTTTGTGACTTTTGAGCTTTTTTAGTCGCATCTCTTGACCGCTGATTCGACTGCTTCTCGTTAGAAACACTTCGGAGCTCTCTGTGAAGCTTTTTGGTCACCTTCTTTGACCACAGCCTTTGACCACGTCTCGTCCGAAAAATTCTAGCAAAACTCCAGAAGCAATCTGTGTATGTTTTCGGTCTCCATCTTTGACCACGGCTTCGATCGTAGCTTCAACCACGTCTCGACCGAAAAAACCCAAGATTGCATAGCATACAAATTCGGAGCTTCAGCTGCATCCTCGCTTCGTCCAAATCTTTGAAGAGTAATCTGTAAAGCTTTTCAATCTCATAACTCAACTGGGTCTTTGATCGCGTCTCATCTGAAATCTTCTGGAGTAATCTATGTATGAATTCGGACTAGGTCTTCGATCACAGCTTCGACCGCGTCTCGTCCGAAAACGTCCAGAATGAAATTCTTCTCTTTGATTCGCAATTCTCGAATTCTCTAAGTCCCAAAATTATATTTAGTCACTACATGAAGTTAGATAAACATATTAGCCCAACTTAATACTCGTTTTGAGAGTATTTCCAATAAATATATATGTAAATATTATAATTATACCATTAAGCACATTATCACTAAAAATACAATAAACAACTTATTATTTCAATCAAAATATCCATCATCAAAATAACTAAGTATAACACATTTAAGCTAACAAAACCATGTATTATAAGTGGTTTAATTAGGGAAAAAAATATTGTAGGAAGAATTAAAAGTGACTTACATGGATCTAACCAAGACTCATAAGCGAGTTCCTCCATTGAACGCTGACTATCTCTTCCTCATTCAATGCGTTGCACCACATAAAAAAAAGTCAAGAGATTTATTTAACATAACAACTTCTTAAACATTGATAAAAAATTATCTTCACCAAGTCAGATGTTGACTTTTGCTTCGAAATGATGAGAGTTATGATCTCGAAAACATTGTTTTTTTGAAAAAATACAACATGAAGCAAAATGTATTAACCATGTAATAAAAAATGAGAATAAATTTTAATTGATACCGTTTCTTACCTCTATACCTGCAAGAATACCACATGTCTCCTGATTCTTTTTGGTATTTGCAGGAGTCAATCTCATGAAATCCTTCATCAATTTCACAAACTGCAATAATTAGTTTAAGTACTACCATCAGACTACTAAGTTTAAATTTTATACATCGCACAAAAGCAAATTGAAGACATACCATGTGTAAATTTTGATGTGAAGTAGGTCCTGGAACTGCTTAATTCGATGGAAGACTTGTCGCCAATATCTTCTGAAAATTGGCCAGTGTTGGAGGCTTGATGATAAGACATCTTCATAGTTATAACACATTGTTATATCTAATTCAAAGATCTGAAACCAAAGAACTAATACATTTTATGAAAAGTGCATATAAACTAAAAGACTTATAGACATCCATCTGGTTTGCTGTTGAAAGCTAGAGGGGCTACTAGAGGTGTGACACCTAAAAAATTTCAACGAATAATTTAATGTATAATGTTATTTTTTTAAATTAAATGAGTAACTAACTTTACATTTAGAATTTATATTCTCGTGGCGAAAATAAATGTTTTGGTGAAAATTAGAAATTTATGTATTCCTGTAATGAAGTATTATATTTTAATAAAAAATAGATATTTTCTTTTATTAAGTATCTTTTGGATTAAAAGTTGGGAGTGGAAATTTAAGATTAAACTGATTGAGGTGTATCCATAGAAATGTTGGCGACTGAGAAAGTGTTTGTGTTTGTAGCAGAAGTGTTGGTGTCCTTGGATAGTTGGTTTAGGAAGGATATGTAGCCCCTCTTGAGTTGTGTTTTTAGAATGAGGTGTCTCCGCAGAAGTGTTGGTGACTGCAGAAGTGTTGGTATTCGTAGCAGAAGTGTTGATGTCTGCAAATACTTGGTTTAAGAAGGACACATGGCCATGCATGAGTGGTGTTTACAGAGGGAGCGAATATCTACCATGGAAGCGTTGGTGTCTGTAGATGTGAGGTGCAATTCACTGAACGAAGTTTATGTATGGAAAGATATATAAACGTGATAGATAATGATTGGTAGACAATGTGAGTGGATATCTACAACGGAAGCGCTGGCGTTCGTAGAAGCATTGGTGTCTACGAATGTGAGCTAAAATCTGCAGAATGAGGATTGTCTGCAGAAAGATATGTGAACGTGGGTTACTGTGATTGACGGACAATGTAAGCGGATATCCGCGGTGAAAGCGTTGGCATATGTGAAAGCATTGGTGTTCATGGATTTGAGGTGGGATGAGGTTTGTCTGCGGAAAGATCTGTGCATGTGACGGATGGTGATTGGCGAACAATGTGAGCTGGTATCCTCAGCGGAAGTGTTGGTGTCTGGGGATGTGAGGTGGAATCCACAAAATGGGGTTTGTTCGCAAAAAAACATGTGAACGTGGCAGATTGTTATTGGTAAACAATGTGTCCGTAAATGTGAGGTCGAATCAAAATAATGAGGTTTGTCTGCAGAAGGATATGTGCATGCAACATATGGTGATTGATGAACAATATGAGTGAGGCGGATATCAACAGTAGAAGTGTATGCGTCCACAGTGAAAGTGCACGTGTCTGCGATAGAAATCACATGCATCTGTGGTGGAAGTACACTCGTTCGCTGCAACTATACATGACATGTTCCAGAAGCGTTTGTCTGCAGAATTTTTTGATTGCTCATATTTTTTGGATTGCGATATATTTTTGGATTGTTGATTTATTGAAAGGAAGGATGTTGATTTATAAAAAAGAAGGTTGTGATGAAACCCTAATCATTCATGCATTAGGTGCCGCAAAGTCTAGAATTTTTCTTAAAATTCTCTAGAGGAAAACAAAACGTGTTGTAAATGAAATGGATTAGAGGTTGACCTGAAGCAAGAAATAACCACTTTAAGAGATCAAAACTGTGTTAAGGCCCTGAGGTAATTGATGTTTGCATGCGTTTGGCCTTCTGACCTACATCATAAAGTGCTATACTATTTATTTATTCCAATTATTGCTTTGCTTGTGATTGTTAGCCTAAGTGTAGTTAGGCTCATTGATTTTGATGATGATTATATTGATTGTAGCTATAAGTTGTTTAATGATGTTATTCTTAATTGTTTCATGTTATATTTATATTGATATTCCTTAGAAATACCCTCAATACGAGTATTAAGATGTGCTAACATGTTTATCTAAGTCCATATAGTGAATATGCATCATATTGGGACTTAGAAATATCAAGGATGGAAAAAGAAAGGAGTTGAGGTTGAGTAAAATGGAGTTCTTGTTGACCAAAAATACTCTGTAAAGGCTGTAGTCGAGGGACCGTTCGAGGGACCGGTCGAGTGGACTGACCAAAATTGAATACAGATTACTCTAGGAACTTTTGGTCAAGCAAGCAAACGAGGGATCGGTTGACAAGATTGACCAAAATGTAACACAGACTGCTCGAAGATATTCGGACTACAAAGCGGTCGACGATGCAGACAAAGAGATCGACCAAAAAACAACATAGAGAGCACCTTGGGTTTCAGGTTGAGCAAGCAGTCGAGCATATGGAGATGTCCGTTTGAAGTAAGGATATATAATTCACAAGAGAAGAAATAAAACCCAAGTACTATTAGCGGCTATTTCATTGGATATGCCGATAAGTTTAAGGGTTATAGATTCTATTGTCTATCTTATAACACTAAAATTATAAAGTCAAGAAATGCCAAATTTCTTGAAAATCACTTGATTAGTGACAGTGATTGTAACGCCCCTAAGCGTTAAAACCTTTAAAAAAACAATACATTTGTAGAAAACCGGGTTCTTTAGAAAAACCTCCTTTGAAATTAGAGCTTGGTAAAACTCAACATATATTAAATATATTTTCGTACTCTTTTAAAACCATGCAGTGGGAGTCTTTAAGAAAACTCATTTAGAAGTTAAATGTAGTAAAACCCATCTTTTAAAATAACCAAAAGCATTTATAAATGTTTCATTTTAAGTCTAATATCAATAAATCTTAACAAAGAGTTTACATCATTAAATTCATCTTTTCTTAAATCTCATCCACAGTCAAATTAGCTTCGACAATGCCCTAGCTTTGCCCATGAAAATTTCTCTTCAACTGCGCTATTAAATGATCCTTTCATCATGTTCCTTAATCTCCATCATTATCTATATCGCAAAGTTCACCTATGAGCCTAACGCTCAGCAAGAGATGTACAACATAAAGCGTGTAACATACAAAATGCAACATATGATATGACTATGAGATGCAACACGTAAAAATAGTTATTCTTTCAGTCATTAGTCTTTTTTTTCTTTTTCTTTCACTTTACAGTTTAATCGTTTGGGACATCAATCTAAAGGAGAGCGACACCATTTGGTCCACCTCATGAGGGACAACCAACTTGAACCCCGCCATAACGATTTTTTACGTTTATTCAGTCCATCTTTTTTTTCCTTATTATCTTTCTTAATGAAAACATTTTTCATGAATGCATGTCCATATCCATAACATAATGATAGTCTAATATGCATGAACATATTCGTAAAATAATGGCAGTCTAACATACATGAACATATCAATAACAAGTCCTCGATTCATAGTCCGTAGACATCATGAACAACAATTCAGACAACAACATCAAATAGTAAACATATCCTCGATCCATAGCCAATAGGCATCAAAGACATAATAACATAACATCTCTAAATTCATTGTCTTTCTATCTCAATGTTACATATCCCTAAGAAGAAATTACAAAAAACGTCTAACATGCATCAAATCCTTGAACAATAGCCATAGGCATCATAGAAACATCACAGTAACCATATCCTCCAGACTTACAAGTATAACATCATATATTATCATTAACAAAATCATCTAGCAACTATAACTGTAATACCCCGACTTTTTATATCAGAATTTAATAAGAATAATTAGAAATTAATTAGGGGTATTTGGATTAATTAGAAAATTATCAAGGTATTACCAAAGACGTAACTGATAGATTATAATTTAACGAAAAATTATTGGATGCTAATTAGTCTTAATTAAGGAGAGTATTATATTGGATAATTAAATGAAATTATAACTTAAAGTGGAGAAATATGGATTGAACCAGTTTGGTCTGGCTTGATCTGGAAGTAATTAAGTGGTTCAATTTTTAGTTAATTGTTGAAGAATAAAAAGAGATTTATTGGATTTGTTGAATTAAGGATTAAGAGAGGGATTAATTAGAGATTAAGTGATTATTTATTGTGGAATTAGAAATTAATGGTGTTTGGAGATGTAGAACCGGTTCGGTTTGTGTGGTTTGTGACTGGTCAGGTTTAAATTAGAAGAAAATAGGGAGAGGATTTTGGTCTGCAAAATAATAGAGAGAGGGAGAAAGAGGCGTGAGATCGAGAGAGAGACGAAGGCGTGAGATGGAGACCGAGAGAGGCGACGACGACAACGAGTTCGGCGAGCATGTGAGCGACGAAGGCTCGGGTGGCGACATCCTGACAAGCGGCTGTGAGTGATGAGGAACGGCGATGCGGTTCACGGGCTAGGGCTCGGGATCGATGTTTCTGCCGACGATGATTTTTGGCTTCGGGCGAGGTATGTCCAGTCGATTTCCTCTTTCCCCTTCATGTTCTGATGGTCGGACGTTGGCAGGGGCGATCGGTAATGGCGATTCGCGATTGGCAGGGAGGATTTTGCTGAGGTAGGGCTGGCGGTTCGCGAAGGGAACGACTGGAATGTGCGGGTTCAGTCCTGTTGGTTCTGCATTGAACCATTTCAGTTGTTCTGCCAGCACAATGAGACACAATTCTTCCTTGACTGATGGGAAGTGGTTGGCGGATTGAAGAGGGAGGCATCCATCTTCAAGAGGCTGTCGAAGCCATAATTGTGCTGTAGAAGAAATGAAGAAGACTATCTGGTGTGATGAAGGATAAATTGACAGTGAATTCCCCTCTGTGAGAGCTGGAGGCCGAGTATCCTTCTGAGGAGATGAAAGAGCAGAGTGCTCTCTGGAGCTAATGGCTGAGTGTTGAAGCTCCTGACTCGGGTGTCCTTGGTATGGAGATTCTCCTTTGATGCTACTATTGGATATTCTGGACTCTATTTCTGCTTAATGTAAACTATTGGGAATATTGTGCTATGTTGTTGGGATTGACTTGTGAACGCTTGTTTGACTGTTAGCTCTGTTTTGGATATGTTTTCCATTGATTAATTTGGTTGGTGTTCTCTAGTTGGATTGCACTGAGAAAATGGGTTGGTTAAGTTGCTGCTGAATGATACTTATCGATTTAGTTTATCCTTTTGGATAGCTTGTTGCTTGATTTGAGATGTCAGGAATAATACACTTTGTTAGATTCTTGCTTTCTGGTTCTGGTTATGGTTGTTGTTGGATTTAGCTCTGTTGTCTGGTGGATTAGTTAATGCTCTGTTAATAATTAGTTTAGCTACGGACTCTGTGGGATTTATGTTTCTGGATTTTGTGGTGTGAATGGTTAAGCTGTTAAGGGACGGTGATAAGTATTGATTATAAACCTGTTAAATGGAACCTCTGTGCTGGAATGACAGTGATAATTGCTTAGCTAATGTTTTTAGTACTTCATGAAGCATGAATAGGCATATTTAGATGTTGATAAGTGTAGAAGTGTGATATTTGGAAATGAACCTGTTTAGTTGCAGCAGCTTTGGTAATATGTTTGGTTTAGAATTGAGCTATTAATTGGACAAAGGCATGATAATAATTGGAAATGAATGTTGGAATTAATTAGTAAGCTAAGTAGTAATTAATAAAACGATTCTAATTAGGAGATTTTAGTAAGTAACGAGGAATTAGAATAAAAAAGACGTTAAGATTTAATAAGTAGATTAAATGATTTTATTAATGACTAGATGTTTCTAAATTTCGAAGGTACTAAAAAGAAGGAAGATAACAATTAAGTTGAATGCTGTAAGAATCGAGGTAAGTGATATGTGCGTGTTTTGGTCTTCGGACCCTACATCGCAAGAATAGGAAATGCATGTTTCGTTGCTTACCGCTTTCCAAGCATGTCTACAGTCTTTAATAGCATGTTTCGTTGTTTACTGTTTTAAATAGCATGCTTTGATGTTTACCATTTTAAAGCATGTCTATAGTTATTAATCGCATGTTTTGTTGCTTACCGCTTTCCAAGCATGTCTACAGTTCTTAATAACACGTTTCGTTGTTTACTGCTTTTAAAGCATGCTTACAGTCATTAATCACACGTTTTGGTGAATTGCACGCTGAATGTTTATTTATGCTTTCAGAAATTGAATGCATTCACGAGTATCAAACGAAACAAATACAAATAACGAACAAATCATAAGCCATAAAAAGTAATAAGCGAATGAAGAAACAAATCACGAACAAAGAAATCGATAACAAACGAATAATAAGTCATAATAAAGTAAAGAAAAGAAAATGATAACGATATGACGTGAGGCCGTTTAAGTCCTTCGTGGACACGGTCGCTAGCGATCTTTCGGATTATGCCATCGTCGCTAGCAAACTTTTGGATTATGTCATTGCTACTCGTATCTGTTGCAAGGTCCCTGGATTATGTTGGGACAAACGGCCAATGATGAGCAGACTTTCGGATTATGCCATTGCTGCTATATTGGAGGTCAACGATGAAAAGAACGACCAATGAAAGATAATAATCAAGACTCAAAAGACAAAAGATAAGAAGAAAAGATGAAAACGATAATTTAAAACGTAAAAGATAAAAAGATAAGGAAAAGACGAGAAATGAAACTGTATGTAGTATTTTAGTATGATAGGTGTTATCACTTATTGAGCCTTAGGATCATAATTTAAGTCTTGCGATGTAGGTACAAGTATGAGAGAAAAATGACGAATAGATGTAGAAACAGCTGATGAAGGATTTGTACAGACGAGACTTATAGTTGGTTAGGCTAACGAATGTAAAGAGAATTTGTACACTATAAAGTAATACTTTAATTAACTATCTGTAAATGAACTATTTTAAGCTTCCGCTACGTTTTTAAAGAAAAAGTACTTTACGCTTCCGCTAGATTTTATAACCATAGTTGTCTACCAAATTATCAAACGATTTTGGTAACGATAAAAAGAAAAATGATTTTAACGGTCCAGTTACAAGAAACGCACTCTGATTATATTTTAAAAGGGTTTTAATGAAGATTTCAATAGCTTTAGAAAAATTTTAAATTTTAACACATTTTAAAAGGTAACGAAAAATCGGGTCGTTACAATAACAAGATCCTCAAACTTCATCGTTCTGTAAATATAAACAATGCATCCACAGTGTACTAATAGTTCTCACTAACAACATATAAACTAGAACTAAGCTTAACATCTATCTTCATGCATCACAAAAACAAAACATCCTCGACTCATGAACGTAAAATAACACAGTAAGTAAAGTAGTACATCCCCAAGAATTCATAAGTAAAACATTAAGCAATGAACAATCAAAGTACCACATATCCTCAAACGAAAACCCGAAGGCATCAAGGACAATAAAATCATCAAACGTACAAACCCTAATGTCTTTGTGATGTAGGCAAAAGACAAAGCACAATTAACACCACTTACAAAATATCCTCGTGAAGGTCTGCCTAATCCAAACCAAAACCATCAATATGTTGTCCATTCCAAACTCACCTTACGCTGTTTCTTCCTTTCAAATAAATGTGTAATTAGCCATTAACTAATACCCATAAATCACTTACTGTCAACATGAATTCTAGGACTAGAGACGGCAGATAACTCACCGTGAGATAACCTAGAGGGAACCTACCGAGAGACAACCCGGAGGGAAGTCAACTTAAGGCTTGAGAGAAAGCTCTCATCACCACCCACGACTTCTAGGGTAACCCAAGTCTCACCCTAACTTTTCTATTTAAAGTCGTATAATCATAGAGCTACGTGGGAGTAAATCCCATGAAAATCGCATCCTCAACCCATAATTTTCCAAAATAGTCCAATGATCAACTCGTAGCTTAAACATAATATGGAAAGTAATCTGTTTAAAACTGCCTGAGCTGTAGTGGATGTGAAGCCAGCTGTAAGAGACGTCTACAGAACGCCATTCGTCCAATGGCCAACTACCACGTCAGCTAAAATTTAAATTCGCGATCGCTAAAACGATCGTGGACAGCTACACTACAGCAGAAGCCAACGCTTTCGCAGGAACCCTAATCCAAAGGCTCACCGTGTGCCACGTGTTCTAATGTATCACTAAACTGCGAACTCATTAAAGCAAACAATGGCGTTTCATGTCGTCTTATGTACTATTTGTGGACAACAATCCATTCGCGGAAATGAACGCTTCTGCTAAGTCATCGTTGACCAAGACATCACTAATCCAAATGACACCGTCTCCCCATCTAAACACGTAATAACTAAAACGACGATATTTCTATATACTCAACACTCTCAAAATGGAATCTTCCCTATCCAAAGAATCTTTTCCTATCCAACGAATTAAATTTCTCCTGCTAATTTTGATCTAACGACTCATCATTCCTCCTGAAATCTAACGGCCCTCTTTCCTCCACTAATCAAATCTACGGTCCAAAACACTCCTGCACTCAAACGTATCAACACTCTCGCAGAAGCATCTTCTACTTAATCCGACGACTCACTCCTCTACCGCTTAATTGGTCCAACGACTCAGTGTTCATCCGTGTAAAACACTTTTTGTGAGGAATCGTTTCTCCTTCCTAATCAATCCCAGTTGTCCCTAACTCTCATCCTACGGCTCCATTGCATTCGATCCTCCTACGCTATATTTCCTTAATTTTCAGAATTAGACCATTGAACTAACACTGAAACTTTTTTTCCTTAACTGTGGATTACCATTATTTCTTTAATAATTCTAGTATATTTAGTTTTCCTAATTCCTTAATAAATCCTCCTAAATTTCTTAATAATTTTTATTTTATTTTATTCAATATAAAATAAAATTCTTTTCTTTAAATCTTTCTTAATTTCTATAATTCTAATGATTCCACCATTTTAATTTTCATTCATTAAAATTCTCCAATTAACCTGTCAAATTATAAATTATCGTATGAAAAATCTGGGTGTTACAGTGATCAATTTCATGACATTGTTAATGAAGTTTAATGGTTTATATTTGTGATAATCCATCGTTTTCATTATCATAACTTTATGTTCGTGTCCTTTAAAGAAACACATACACTAGATTCACTCTTTGATGGAAAAAAGTATTTTGATGTCTTATACTTTAGGTCATCAATCCTATCAATCTAACGAATTTCAATTTACTAAAATTTTACACCATCAAAAAGAGATTGATCAAGGGTTGGAAGAGCCTAAACCGTGAAGAACGATAAAAGTCAAATAAAACATAAAGTTAAAGCTTCAATGACGAAAGGTACGTAAATAATTCCGCATACGATTTAATTGCTTATAAAATTTAAAAAAACATGTTCAAATTGTGATTAAAGTCTAACATAAATATTTTAACCACTCAACATGAATTTACCTCGTAGCATCGACAACCCAAAAATATTCTTCTTGAATTAGCTTGTTTCCATGAAGTTTGAAAAAAAGCCTTTACTACACATGCAATGAATACAATTCTACTGTAAGTAAAATAGAGTAAAAACAATAATACAAAAAATGTTTTTGGAAAAACTTCTGATGCAGTATTGTAAACATAGGACTCTAATGGAACTCTCTAACTGCCACGACCCGGAGGTGGGCTTAACAGGATTACTGGGTCAGGTGACTTGATCCTCAAAGAGAACCCGGTCGCCCAACCCAAGGCTAAGGAGAAGCAAAAATCTTAACATGAAATTAAGCCTAAACTCAAATCACGTGGGTTGGGGTCCATAGAGTGATAAGTTAGAGACATGATAGTATAAATAAAGAATGTATAGTGCAGGAATTAAATCTAACAACACCAAAACTACAAATCTCAAATGTACCCAGTACGAAGGGATTAGATTGATGAACCTCCACACATTCAGGAAAAGATCAATACACCCACTAGAGGGGTACCGGCAATGCCCCATAACAACACATGCAGATCCCATGCACTGAACCTACACCTTAACCTGAAAAAAAAAAAGAGTCTAAGAGGTGAGTGACAAACTCAGTTGGGAAATCGATACTAAATGCAATGTATGCGAAAAACTGTTTTTCTCATCATTTTGAAAACCACTTTGTGCTTTTCATTTATCGTACAAGGATTTTAAAATATTCAAAACCTCTTTATCATATTATTGAAACCAGCCTATGGCCCTCGATGTAGCTACATCAAAATCTGTTGTATACATAGACAACTATATCACTAAATATGTCAACATCGTTTTCCGCACAAAAACGTCATCAGTGAAAAGGGATTGTCACACAAGGACTTATCTGGCACACACCACAGAAAGGTACTCATTTGTCATGAGCAATACCTCATGAGACAGAGAAAATCAAGCGACGGCAATTCAGAGATCCAGCATGTCACCCAAGTTGCCGACAAGCCAAAGCTTAGCGCCGACAAGACTCGTATAATCACCCGGATGTGCCGACAAGCCGTAGCTCAATGTTGATATGATCCGTATAATCGAAGTAACAGATAAGGTTGCTCACGATGGATTGCTTCTTAACAAAAATACCTATAGGTTCCAAATTGACAATAATTGCTGACAAGCGGAGCTACGAGCCACCATGCCACCCGTCAAATGGAACGATACTAGGATAGGCAAAAGTTAGCAATTGGCAACCTTCAATACATTTGACTAAACACCCTAGCCATGTTTTGGGGCTCGAAACCCAAGGATGTATCATCAACGTCCCATCTCCATTTCCACTTCTGGGGCTTGAAACACAATGACATATCACCAATACCCTATCACCCTTTCACACATACAAACAACCAATCTTCTCGCAGTAGAAGTTTACATTGGATAGTCTCGTGATGCTTTAACGCTAGAGTGCTCAAAGCATCAAGAGGATTCATCCTCCCAACATATATGCACAGAATATCAACTAAACATATAGGTGCACAGAATATCAAACAATATATCATGTATGATAAAATAAACGTGAAAAAATATACATATACGTAAAAACAGATGTGTTGTCGAAACAATCTTTGTCGGGTTTTCAAGTGTGGTATCCCACAAAATATCAGTTTTGAAAACATGTTATAATGCAATGCAGAAAGTATAAAGATCCTTATCTCATAGGTGATCATGACACGTTTACCGATAAGCTAACTCCATGCTCTATCGGAAGTAAGGGTCGCATCACTACCATCTCCAGAACATATAACAAGGTCGATGTCAACATCCCGACAATCACACGTGGGAAACATATAAGTTTCAAACAAGACTAGAAATCCAAGACGATCTCTAGGGACAACCACAAATCATAAACCGGAAATCAAATCTAGGAATAACCCCAAGAGTCCTGGATTGAAACGCAAAACCATACCAAGACTCAGACATGGCGGGTGAAGCTGAATGGAGTTCGCTAACCCATCTCTGAGAAGCAAACAGTGCAGTCCAACAAAACACAACCACGGTCAATCATGACCATATAATGTCGACGAGACACACCGATGGTCATTCGGCACCTCATAGTGGTCGACACGACATGTCCGCAACCATCCAAGACTCAACAGTCGAGGAGACTCATCTAAAGTCAATCGAGAATGACTTTAGTGGAAAATCATATCGAAAACCATAAACCGAACCAAGCCTAAAACCTTACCAAAAGACAAGAATTTTCCAACAATGAGTCAAGAGGAATAGATGGAAGGACCCTATGTCAAGTCAGGAATCCAACTGATGCACAAACGGCTCGACGTGACAAAACGAGGACAAATTCCCATTTCTGGTCTACCAGAAGTGACATTGGTTGACCATTGGTCGACTAGTAGCACTACCTGGTTGACCCACGGTCAACTGTGACACACTGGTGACACACCGGTTGACCGGCGTCGACCAGTAACATTCCTACGGTCGATTAGAGCACTAGTCGACTGGAATTGCCAAAAAATCACAGTTTTCCCCATGTGTTGCTTGATTTTTCGACTTCTAACGACAAATAACCCTGCATATACTCTAATACCACCAATATAAACAAAAAATTTCCATCGGATTTAAGTTTTTAACCACAAATCCAAAGTCAATCAAAACCCTAAACTTTGCATTCTAAAATGAAGGAGAAAACAAAAACACTACCAACGGCCTTTACAAAAGTTGTTGGTGTTAAAGATAGAAACCCGAATCCATTGTCAGAAATTGGAACCACTCCAATTCTGGACTCTCCCCTCTCCCCTTGTCTCTTCCTTGGCCGCGTGAAATGGAGAAGAGAAATCTTCTTTATTTCATTTATTTTAAAAAATATATATTATTTATTTATTTAAAATTATATTATATATATATATATGTATATTAAAAGATATAATATATAATAACATAAATTAAAATTTTGATTTAAAACCCAATTTAAATCTCTACTCTCGTAAAACACTAACTCAAAACAAATATTTAGTCAAAATAATTTACCAAAAACATTTTCACAATTAAATTACCTCTCGGTAAAATCCAATAAATAAATAAAAAAAATCCCACGGGATAGCTACGCAACAAAACTCAACAAACACGGAATTTGATCTAAGGCAACGAGAATTTATCGAGCAGAATCTGCATGTTCATGTCGTAGGGGAACACAAAATGTACGCATTTGTTGGACGCCTCACACGTGGTCGAAGACCAATGACACGTGGCAAGGACCTAGTTAGCTCAAAAAAAACTTGACTCAGTCAAAACGAAAAAATTTACATGTGACAATTTAAAAATTATAAAAAAAAAATCTCGGATTTTACAATGTAATTCCTAATCAACAATTCAAACGCTTTTAAGTGTCTTTTGATCCTCCTCATGTATTCTTATGTGTATATGTATCTACACACATGCGCGTCCGCGCACACACACATATATATACACATGCTCTTACTGGATGATTATTCAGTAACTGATTTTATCTAGAAAGAGTTTACAGAGAGATGAAGAAGAAGAAGAGGAGAGACGTGAAGGTAATTTTCATTGATTCCCTTTTGATTTTCCAGCTACATTTTATACTAATTGTAATATGGTTTAGCAGTTATTTGCAAATATATTCTTTAGAGCTATAATGATTTACAAGTCTACTGAACAAAATGGTTAAGCTAGGATGGCTTAGTGTTGATTCCAGAGGTTGAAATTGATGGAGCTAGAGTATGAACATCTTTAACTGCTGTTTCATCCATAACATTGCCTTCCCCTTCAACACTAACTTCGATCTCTAGTTGGAAACAATTGCTTAACTTCAATAACTCTCATCCATGAAGTATCTTCTAATGGTAAATCTTTCCACTGTATGAGAATCTGTTTCTCCGAAAGCCAGGCCCTTTTTAGCATTTCTGGTATTGACAATGGCTAAAGGGTCCCCTATTGGATGATTATTAACAAAATTTTCTAGAAGCAGCGTTGAGTGAATCCTCTTTATACAACTTTAATAAAGAGACATGGAAAACATTATACAATTTAGCACTGCTGAGTAATTCCAATTTATAGGCTACCATACTTTCCACAATTTTACAAGGCCCATAACATCATTTGTTAAGTTTGGTGTATGGTTGAGACATGAGATAAGATTGTCGGTAAGGTTGAAGTTTGACCAAAACCATATCACCCTTGTCAAAAGATTTTTCTCTTCGGTGTTTATCAGCTTGCTGTTTCATCCTGTTGCGAGTCTGTAAAAGGAATCACAGCAGGTGGTGGTCGACCATGCACCGCTTCTAATGGAGACATACAAATGGCTGAATGGAAGGAGGTATGAGAAGAAAATTCTGCCTAATGTAAAACTTTCTGTCATTGTGTTGGAGTATCCGTTGCCAAACACCATAAATATTGTTCTAGAATCTGCTTAGAAACGTTTGTTTGTCCATCTGATTGAGGATGATAGAAACTACCATATACTATCTTAGTAGCACTCAATTGCAATAATTTTTCCAAAATTTACTTGTGAAAATAAGATCTCTCACAGACAATGGTTTTTAGCAAACCATGTTGTTTGTAAACTGTTTGAGTAAAAACCTCAGCCACTTTGGTTGGTGAATAATGAGTTGGCAAGGCTGCAAAGTGTGCAAGTTTGTCAACCACAACCAAGATCGCCATATAGGAATTTCTCTCACGTATGTACTATTCCGTAACTCGAAATAAGGTATGGGATGAGTATCTTGAAGCAAAACAGCCCCTATACCAGTTTCAATAACAAATGGCTCGGAGAAATTTAGGGAGTAGTAGTCAAAGTTGTTTGCTGAAACGCTATTTCTGCCTCCTCATTCCACCTAAACGCATCTTTCTGCAGCAATGAAATTAGAGGTCAAACTCTAGAAGCATAATTCTTCACCAACTTTCTATTGCAGCCTGACAACCACCCCAAAAAACTCCTTAACTACTTGACAACATGTCCCAAATAGTCTATAACGTTTGTCCAAGCTACATTTGCTTAATTTAGCAAATAATTGGTTGGTCAACAAACAATTCAACACCACTTCTTAATGATAACAGTGTTCCTCTTTCCTTTTACGATATTTTCATTTTTTTGTTTGATGGTATCATGCTCCAGGATCGATTTTATTAAAAATGTGACTGATGGAATCAACAATTTCATCTTGATTTGTAATATTATTTATAGCTCTATACTCCATAGCTTATCGTCTACTTTCTTGACTAACCAAACAGGAGAAGAATGTAGACTTCTAATTTGGCTAAATTTCACCTTATTGTAGCATTTCCGAGACTAATCTAGAAATGAGGAAAAATAGAAAAGTTTGTTCTGCATATTTTTCCTAAATTCCACACTTCTGACGAGATTGATGAGAAGAAACTATTTTGCAACAATTAAAGTTTATATTTATTTAATAATAAATTGAATTTGTCTAAAAGTTAAGACTTGATTAACAATATTTAAGACTTGTGTATAAGTGATATAAATCTATGAGAAAGACAATTGAGAATCGATTTCCTAGCTTTTATAATTTTCTACATATGTGTCTCAGACATCTATAACAATATCAATTAGCTAATTCAGAATTATATAAGACAATAATTTGTCGATCTACTATGCGATATTCTTTTATTTATTCTCATCGTAAATCTATGCAAAGATGTAATAAAAGATAAAAGTGAGTTCCAATTGAGTTATGTGATACAAACCTATATGTCTATAATAAATATATGAAAAACCCTAATTTTATGTGTAAAACTATCTACACATTATTCAATACAAGTTACAGATTTCAAGTTAACGTGATAAACATGATACACAATATTAAATAAATTAATTGATAAAAAAATATAGCAAATTAGTGACACACAAATATCAATTCTAAAATTTGGTATTTTATTATTTCAATGTAAAAGAAATTAGTTAATGCTATCAATTTGTAAAACAACTCAGCCACCGACTTTGCAGAAAGTCGGCCTGGCCGAAGAATAATATTGCCGATTAATCATTGAAGTGGATGATGTTTCATAAAACTTATCGATCTAAAATAGATTTTATGATTTCTTCCCTGCTCAATCACACTTGCCCATTACAAACTAGTGCACATCCAATGACTTTGACTTGTCTTCTAACGTTGAATATTTTGTCCAGGGATCAAACTTAGAGTCAGCATTAGTTGTCTTGAATGAGCTCAAAATGCTCGCATTGCAATAAAAATGGTGTAATAAAATTATAGTTTTTTAGGTGAAGTGCATTTTAGCATTTTACTCTTTGGAAATCATCGTATCACACGAATTTGGTTTTACGACAACTTTAACAACGAAGACCAATGTGATATCTGGCCTAAAGGGTCCAACGAAAAAAAAAAAAAAATTTTAATTGAATTTGGGGAGACGTTTCCAAAAACGCCTCCCCGAGCCTTCAATGTCGCCATGGAAAATTAGAGATTTTTTCCTGATTTCTCCCCTATTCCTCTCCTTAAATGCCAACTTCTCCAGCTCTTATCTCCATCATGGCGAGATTTCCTTTCGTCAGACGATACGATTTAAGATTACTTTGGGTGGAATCGAAACTCCATAGCTGAGTCAAGTGTCAATAACGGTAAGTCTTGTTCTCCCAACTCTGAATTTTTAGTATTTGGATTGAAGTCTAAAACTTTGATTTGGCATTGTTAAGGGGAAAAACTGTCCGCGTTGAAGGAAAAGGGTTGAAGGTCTCAGTCAATTGGGGGGAAAATCACGTAGTCGGAAGTTGGGAACTTAAAGGTATAAAAATCAAATTTTTCCATTTGATTTTTGTTTCTGCTTCCTGGTATTGGTCTGAAAATTTAGATATGGATTTTACATATTGATTTTGTACTTTTAAGTTGGATTATTGGATTCTAATATAAGTTATTGTTGATTGGATAATTTGGAAAATTTTCCAGTTCTATTGTGCGAACTTCCGTCGGTGTAAAGCGTTAGGCAGCGACTCAGTTAACACTGAGTCGTGCTGCACATGTTACCAAACCATCGTATTTAGTTAGTGGGTGACTGGCCGAGACAAGGATTCTCGGCCAGAGTCGGTTTGTTCATTGTGGAGATCATAAGCGTTTGTTGATTGTTCGCGTCGAGAGGGGAGACGCAGCTTCATTCTCTACGGGTCATAGAACAGACCCGCGGGTCTGGATCCATGGGCTATGCCCTGGTTTATGGGCTGGCCTAAGCCCTGGGCCATGTGGCCAAATGATAAATGCCCAAGTCTGCTTGTGGGCTTGTTTTTGGCCTGTTTTGGGGTTTTTCTCTAACCTAATTAATTTAAAATAATGTTGGGGATTTTAAAACTAACTTACAGAATTTTCTAACTTCATTTTAGGTACCCAAATATTAATTTAAGTTGTGGACTCTATAAATGGACATTTAGAGTAATTGGGCTTTGATCGGAATGACCCATTTCGAGGTAGAGATTATTTATGCATTGCATTTGCATACTTTTTATAAAATAATTATTTTGAGACGAGTCTCATAATAAAACGACGCGTCCATTTTTATGACCGTTGAATTTTTATATTATATTTTATTTTCATTGTTTACGTTTCAATTAAGCATGCCTATAAATATTTGTTGATTAACTTAGTTGTGTGAATCAAGTTTGATCGACCCGATTTGGGGTCTATTTTATTTATATACATTCTACTGTGCGGAATGTGTTTGTTTGTTATTGAAATAGGCAATAGGAGATTTTTGAAATGTCCTTGAGTTCGAATCCCTAAATTGCAAATAGGTAATAGGACAGTTGTACGTGTCGTGTCCTTGGGTTGCGAATCCCTAAACATGATCAGGGTATTATTTGGCTTTTGCGATCGTCGAGTATCGCCTTTATTTTGTTATATGCCTATGGCATGATGTGCCCGAAGTCCGTGAGTGGTTCCATTTTCACTGTGATTTTTAATTTGTGCAACATGGGCTTATTTTAATTAGGTACCATGTATTACTGGGTGATTTCACACACATGCTCTTTTGTACATCTTTTTTCTGAAATGAATTTATAAAACGTAAGTTTTATATTCATGCATGCTTAAACATCATTTTAATTAATTTTTTTCAATAAAATCATAATCTCTATTGAGTTTAGTCAACTCACCCCAATGACACATTTTAGGAATTTATCAATTGGATTTCTAGTTGCCAAGTCAAGTTTTAATTAGTCAAAGTTTGATTTTTATTTTAGTATTCTCCTTTTAGAGATTTTTGTGAGATATATTTTATCTGGATAATTGTAATCCCTATTCTTAATTTTTGCACAATTATTTCATTTTGAATTATATTGCTTTACAATCTGATATCACTTGCTAGACTTGATAAGCCCATGTTTGTAGGGTCCTGGCTATTAACTAATAATTTAAGTCTTCTATTGTTAATTAATAACAATTTAAGAGAAAAAGGGTTGAGTGATTTGGTCCTTCTTACCAAGTCGTTCCCCGTTCTGTCTCAAGGCTCTTGCAGGTTGCGAAAACTTAATTACTAGTACCCCTAAATTCAGGGGGTTATTTGCCTAAAAAATAATACAAAAACCTTCTTGTTATTTATTTTTGAGTTTAAGGGATACTACACATTTTACCATAGATTTTCTTAAGAATATGTGGTGGTATCGAACGGATCGAGCTGATAGCCCCGATAGCCCTCGTAGTATGTACCTGTTTCAAGATGTAAATACACTACATATATTATGTTTAAATCACAAAACTTATCATGTACTTCGATTTTGACTGAGTGAATTGCTCTCATCTGAACAATTCGAAAAACATTTACATAGGGAATCTGTTCCTCATGCAAGGCTACTTCAAAGTTAGGTGTGGTCCTGACATTTTGACAAGTTATAGATCTCTGAGAGAGCTTCGATATGATACCTTCTGCAGCTGATTCTGAAACATGTAGCAAGAGTTATGGACGTTTGAAATTGCAAAAATCGAAAAAAAAACCTTGGATTCGAAAAGCATATACATAGGGAATCTGTTCCTCATGCAAGGCTACTTCAAAGTCAGCTATGGTCTTGACATTTTGACATATTATAGATCGCAAAAAAACCTTGGATTCGAAAAACATATACATAGGGAATCTGTTCCTCATGCAATACTACTTCAAAGTCAGTTGTGGTCCTGACATTTTGACAAGTATAGATCTTTGAGAGAGCTTCGATTTGAAACTTTCTGCAGACGATTTTGAAACCTGTAGCAAGAGTTATGGTCGTTTGAAGTTGAAAAATTGAAAAAATACGTTGGATTTGAAAAACATATACATAGGGAATCTGTTCATCATGCAAGGCTACTTCAAAGTCAGCTGTGGTCATGACATTTTGACAAGTTATAGACCTCAGAGGGTTTTGATTTGATACATTCTGCAGCCGATTTTGAAACTTGTAGCAAGAGTTATGGTCGTTTGAAGTTGCAAAAATCGAAAAAAGCCTTGGATTCGAAAAACATATACATAGGGAATCTGTTCTTCATGCAATGCTACTTCAAAGTCAGCTATGGTCATGACATTTTGACAAGTTATAGATCTCTGAGAGAGCTTCGATTTGATACCTTCTGTAGCCGATTCTGAAACCTATAGCAAGAGTTATAGTTGTTTGAAGTTGCAGAAATAAAAAAAAAAAAACCTTAGATTCGAAAAACATATACATAGGGAATCTGTTCCTCATGCAAGGCTACTTCAAAGTCAGCTGTGATCCTGACATTTTGACAAGTTATAGATATCTGAAAGAGCTTCAATTTGATACCTTCTGCAGCCGATTCTGAAACATGTAGAAAGAGTTATGGACGTTTGAAATTGCAAATATCGAAAAAAAACCTTGGATTCGAAAAACATATACATAGGGAATCTATTCCTCATGCAAGGCCACTTCAAAGTCAACTATGGTCCTGACATTTTGACAAGTTATAGATTTCTGAGAGTGTTTCGATTTGATACCTTCTGCTGCGATTCTGAAACCTGTAGCAAGAGTTATGGTTGTTTGAAGTTGCAAAAATTGCAAAAAAACCTTGGATTCGAAAAATATATATATATAGGGAGTCTGTTCCTCATGCAAGGCTATTTCAAAGTCAGCTATGGTCCTGACATTTTGATAAGTTATAGATCTCCGAGGGAGCTTCGATTTGATACCTTCTGCAGCCGATTCTGAAATCTATAGCAAGAGTTATAGTCGTTTGAAGTTGTAAAAATAAAAAAAAAATAAAAAAATCTTGGATTCAAAAAACATATACATTGGAATCTGTTCCTCATGCAAGGCTATTTCAAAGTCAACTGTGGTCCTGAGATTTTGACAAGTTATAAATCTCTGAGAGAGTTTCGATTTGATACCTTCTGCAGCCGATTCTAAAACATGTAGAAAGAGTTATGGACGTTTGAAATTGCAAAAATCGAAAAAAAATCTTCAATTCGAAAAACTAGGTAATCTGTTGTTACTCATTAAAATTTTTCAGGTAAATCTTGATGTTATTTTTTCTCTATTCACTTTGAAAATATTACACTTAAATGATTCATAAACAGATTTATTGTGTAAGTATATAATATTTTGTAAAAAATATAAATATAAAATCTTTAATTTCATAATTTTTTTTCCATTCCTATTCTCTCGATAATCAATTATATCTAGGGAAAATGACAAATCAACCATTGTGGTTTCAGGTCAATGACAAGTCAACCATTGTGGTTTAAGTGTTAACAAGGTAAACACTAACGTACGTCTAAATGACAAATCAACCATCGCAGTGACGGTCGCCGTTAATTACCGCGCCGCAACGGTGTCCCACCGCGCCGCGGCGGCGCCCCGCGTTGCGAAAAATGACACTCAAGTGTTGACTGGAGTCGCGACTAGTCGCCACGCCGCCGCGGTTTCCCGGACCGAATTTATATAAACAGAGAGCTAACTCCTCTGGACAGTAAGGAATTTGATCAGCGATTAGCGAACCCTAGAGAAGTGCGACAGCTGAAGAGAAAGGAATTTTGGCCAAGTTGAAGAATTTTTTGCCAAGAAAATGGAGTCATGGACTGAGGAAGAATCTGTTATTAACCGTCAATGTGACGTGGGGCCCACAGAGACATTGTTGGCCAATCAAAATGAGGTACGTGGTATTGGACATGAAGTTGCAATTGTCTTGCATTCTGTCTCAGCAAATTTAAACGAAGAGGATGATGAGGACCTCCGATCAGCAATCCAATGTAGTAGCGATGAAGACAGGGACATGGCTGAGAGTAGGCTCCCATGCCAACCAGAAGCACAATGCACATTTGTTGGTATGCACCTTGGCAAAAAATACAGTTCGTTGAATAAAATTAGAGAAGAAATTGTCGAGCATGCTTTGAAGAATGGGTACGGGGTTAAATTCACCCACAGCGATGCGACTCGATTGAGGGCAAAATGCGACGAAGGGTGCATGTGGCAGCTGCACGCCTCAAAAATAAAAAATGAAATGACGTTTCAAATAAAGTCCTACAATGATGTTCACACTTGCTCTAGAAAGATGGAAAGTCGCCATGCCAGTGCGAAATGGGTGGCAACCCATTACTTAGATAGATTTAAAAGTCAGCCCGATTGGTCTGTATCTTCCATAATTGAGACAGTCAGGAAGGACATCAACATTAACATAACAACCAGCCTTGCTAGAAGGGCAAGAAATGCCGCCAAGAAAATGAACGAAGGGGATGGCAATGAGCAATACAAGCTCATATGGTCCTATGCTGAGGAGATTCGGAGGTCGAATCCTGGAAGTTCACTGCGTGTTGACCTGGATATGAGTGTATTTAAAAGGATGTACATGTGCATGGATGCATGCAAGAGGGCAGTGTTGAACTATGGTAGACCTGTTATTTGTTTAGATGGCTGCCACTTGAAGGGGGTGACTCCGGGACAGCTGCTGACCGCTGTGACCATCGACGGGAACGATGGAATGTATCCGATTGCTGTAGCAGTCGTTGAAGCAGAAAATAGAGCTTCATGGAAATGGTTTCTTGAATTGTTGTTGGACGATCTAAACACCCTATCTGGCAATGGCTGGACATTCATTTCGGATCGACAAAAGGTGCGGTTCATTGCTTGGTTCCTTATGTGTGTCTGTTATGCATTTTTTACTAATGTCCCTCTCTCATTATGAATCTTTGCAGGGACTAGTGCCAGCGGTCAGAGAGGTGGCATGGCAAGCAGAGCATCGGTTTTGCATCCGACACCTGTATGCCAATTTTCAAAAACAATTTAAAGGCAGGTTGTTCAAGGATGCAATCTGGGCTGCATCAAGAGCCACAACAAGGGGGCAATTTGAGCATGAGATGGCCAAGTTAGCTGTCCTTCACCCAGCGGCCCACGAATATTTAGCAGCAATAGATGTAAGATGTTGGGCCAAACATGCCTTCTCTTCCATCCCAAAGTGCGACATAAGCCTCAACAACCTCAGCGAGTCCTTCAATGCCTGCATCCTACCCGCCCGGGACAAACCAATTCTAAGTATGTTCGAGATTATTCGAAAGGGCATCATGGGTAGGATCGTTAAAAAACATGAAAAGATGTCTCGCTCGACCGAACGGTTGTGTCCAAGGATTAGCAGCCGTCTCGCCAAAGTTCAACATGCTAGTAGAAATTGGAGCCCCCAGTTTGCAGGCCGTGCACAATTTGAGGTCAGCAACGGTAACGACATGTACTCTGTCAATTTGGACAAGTGTACGTGTACATGTTACCGGTGGGACTTGACCGGCATCCCCTGTGTCCATGCAATCCAGTGCATTCAGTTTATGAGGAGATCTCCGGAAGAATTTGTGGATCGGTGCTATCATCGGGAAACATACATAGAAATGTACTCCCACTTCCTCTCCCCCCTCAATGGACAAATCGAGTGGCGGCCGGTGACGAATCTTGATCCAATTACCCCACCGCCATTTAAAAGGCTTCCAGGAAGGCCACGCGTACGTAGGGTACGGGATGTGGACGAGGCCCCAAGCAGGACGGTGCTATCCAGAAGACATATAAACGTCACTTGTGGGCGGTGTGGTCGTGTGGGCCACAATTCCCGCACTTGCGATGGCGCAGGAGAGTCAAGTGCTGGGCAATGCAGGGGGAGCGCCCGAGGCAGCGGTACATTTCATGGCGGCAGAGGCAGAGGAAGGTCGGAGGCCACTTTTATGGGGTTCAGAGTCCCCGAGTTAGCCCCCTCCCTAGTCCCCGAGACAGATCCTGCCAGCGACCCTACGACACATGTGAGCCCTTGATGCCGTTCACGTTTTTAAGTGTTGTTTGATAAATGCTAATTTCATTTGCAATTTGTTTTGCAGGAGTTGGTTTCTCAAGATCGGGAAACACAAACGTATCGGACGGTGGACCTTAACCTTCCGTGATACGAGTGTTTGGTACATATTGATGTAATTGTGACTAAATTTAAATATCTGGCTTGTTGTACAAATGTTTTGGTTTTGTATATCACTCAATTTATATCCTCCAGTGTGCACGGCTAAGGAAAAGAGGCGATTCAGTTATAAGCGAAATTGTGCATACATACATGTAGTGTTTCTCCCGAACTTATCTTTTGTGATCAAAGATCTGCGGCGTCCCAAGACAAAGAAGTTGTAAAATGTTTATGTACATTTCGTGTAATTTGTTTACATTTCAAAGTTGTAATGGATGTTTTTGAAGAATGTGTGTTGTATTATAAAGTTCATGTTTTGTTCGGAATTCGTGTTATTTGTTTATAGTTCAATGTTGCATGAGCTTGATTGTCTGCTGTTGTTTTTGTACTGTGGATGCTTCTGGAACTACTTGCAATTTATGTGCAGGATGTATGCTTTGGGGGAGTAAAGCAACTAGAACAACTATGGCAAATTTTTTTTCATCTAAGGAGTTAAAATGCGTTGTGTATACTCAGGACGCCGCGGCGGTGTCCTACGACACCGCGGCGGCGCCCTAGGACGCCGCTGCGGCGTCCCGGGACGCCGCGGCGGCGTGGCGACTAGTCGCGACTCCAGTCAACACTTGAGTGTCATTTTTCGCAACGCGGGGCGCGCCGCGGCGCGGTGGGACACCGCTGCGGCGCGGTAATTAACGGCGACCGTCACTGCGATGGTTGATTTGTCATTTAGACGTACGTTAGTGTTTACCTTGTTAACACTTAAACCACAATGGTTGACTTGTCATTGACCTGAAACCACAATGGTTGATTTGTCATTTTCCCTTATATCTAAGTAAAAACAACATTATTTTTCAACTCAGTCATAATTGAATTTCAGCCTACAATGTTTAGGGTAACTGTACTCAATATTAATTCAAAAACTCAAATAAAAAAAAGGAAAATGAAGGACTGCAATCTGATTGATGTAGTGAGAAGAAAATCACGGGCAATTTGATGAAATGACAATTTCGCCAACATACTTGTTCTGTAAGGTACGAGAGAGAGAGAGAGAGAGAGAGAGAGAGAGAGAGAGAGAGAGAGAGCACAAACAAGTTAATTTTTGCTAAATAGATCAGTAGATCTGATTTTTAGATAGATCTGATTTTTAGAAGTTGTGATTTCAAAAAACTTTAATGGATTTAAGAAAAAAATTTTGGGTGAAGAAAATGGTTTCATAATCTTTGTTTGGACTTGGAGTGGCATTTTTAAAGGGTAAAATGATTTGATAACTGATAATGTGGAATTCAAAAGGAGAGAATTTCATGTTTTTGAACTTTTAAGGAGCTGTAACCTTATTATGTTCATCATTTCAAATCACATAAATAACGCATTAAAATCGAGACTCTATAAGGAAAAAATAAATGAAGTGTTTTTATGCATATCGTGGAATTTAAGAAAAGTGATTTTCTCTTAATGAATATTTTATAGAATATTCGATTTCTATTCTATTTTTCAAAGTGAGATCTTTCTAAACTAAGTCTCGTGGTTTTTTTCGATTTGGATTTTTATGTAAAATTATCGATTTCTATTTTTGTTATTATTTCTGTTACTTTTCGATTGTTATATCTTAACAATATAGAAAAATATTCATGATATTTTTTTTTTCAATCGCATCTACTATCATTTTTCATGTCTTTTTTTTAGTTGTGTAATTCTACTTTATAAGTTAGCTTTGTCAAAGTAGACTGGATTTGTCACGACCCGAAGGTGGATCTGATAGAAATGCTAGGTCAAGCGACTTGATCCTCAGAAAGAACCCGATCGCTCAGGCCAAGGCTAGGTTGTCAACGGAAGTCTTAATATAAAAATAAGCTCAAACCCCAAAACAAATGGGTCAAGGTCCACAGAGTGATCAACAAGAGTCATAAATAGCGTAATAATAAACAAAGAGAAAATAATGTGTAGGAATGAAGTCATTCAACACTACGACAATTTTAATAAAACTAATATAAAAAAGAAAAATTTCCACCAAGGGCAACAAGAGGAAACCACACCTCGGACGCCATACCAGACCACCATGAATTAAACCTGGAAAGATGAGGGGTCATTGAGCTGAGTGACTAACTGAATAAGAAAATTTATACTAAATGCAATGTAAGAGAAAACTGGTTTTACCTTTGTCAGAAAAACATTGTTAAATTTATCTTCTTATCATACTTGGACTTTTTAAATCACTTTTAAAAACGACTTCATCATTTTATCCAAAAAAATGGCCCATGGGCCACCTATGAGGCTTTTGCAAAACGCATTGTAGGCTTACATTGTTTTTTTATCTAAAAACATCATCAGTGAAAACAGATGGTTACACAAGTACCTATCTAGTACACAACATAGAAAGATGGTCATCTGTTGATGACAACACTTCATGAGTCCAAATAAAAAGGTGTATGTAGTCTGGAGACCAAGTGACAACACCATTCGTATAAACAATAACAAGATGACTAAATACCCTAATCAGGTTTAGGGATTTAGAACCCAAATAGCGTGTCACCACCGCCCTATTACCCATTTCAACTTTAGAGATTTGAAACCCAAGGACATGTCATCAATGTCCTATTACCCATTTCGCACGTTCATACAAGTAATCTTCATGTAGTAGAAGATGCACTGGATAACCTCGTGATGCTTTGATATAAAGACTATTCAAAGTATCAAGAGGATTCATCCACCCAGACATACAGATAACAAAATAATCAAAATAGCATGTACGATATATAAATGTGAGAAAATATACGTACATTTACTAAAAAATAAATGTGCTATCGAATAGTTCCCGTCAAATTTTCATACGTGGCAATCCACAAAATAATGGTTTGAAAACAATGATGCAATGCAGTGCATAAAGTATAAAAATTCATACTTCGATTACAACAGAAGCCTAATCGACCAACCACATGCGCCATCAGACACATGTACTAAAATCTATAAAATTATCAAAACCTAAGACATAATCGACTTCAAAATCTCAACCATCACACTAAAGATAAAAGATAGGTCCTAAATTGCGACAAGGAACCTAAATTGATATGAAACGACAAATGACCTCAAACTTAGGCGAGTCATACGTATATCGACGATAAAATTTGAAAGTTTAAATCAATATGTACAACTTTCGAAACTCTCTAATCAATAGACTTTCAAAATTTATCTAAAGAATAACTCATATTGACCCAATATAAAGATCTTCTCATTTCAACATTAACAAAGAAAGTTTTGACATCACCTCAATATATGTGCTAAATGATAGGGATAGAATTTCAACAAACGGAGGTCACTAGCATGTTTGGAACATCGAAACGTGTCAGGAAATGAGGCCCGTTAAATTTTCCAACATAGTTAGATAGTCAAAAAAGCGCGGTCCAACTGTCAACATAAAAATCAACAGTCAACTATAAATGTTTACCTCATCTGACACTCCATTAGTCAACGCTCAGTTAAGAGTCAACGCAACGTCAGCCGCTGACGTCAACACCACATCAACACTTCGGCGTCGGATCAGAACGAGAAGGGTCAGGTTTTTAAGGTTTTGAGCTCTTGAATCCAATGGTAGTTTCGGATTTTCAAGACGATGACTAGAATGGCCGGGATCTACGATTAAATTCACAATCGTAACTTTTCTGATGATCGAAAACACATCTGACCATGGATTCGATTGATCTTTGAGTCTAAATTATTCTCCTCGCCTAGAGCTTTCCAACAGTACATTGAACCTTGTGATCAGACATTTGGATTGTCGCTAACAAGCATTTAAAGTTTTGGTCGAAAAGTTTCTGGTGACGATTTTGACAACCCTATTCTCCCAAACGGAGCTGCCATTTTTTACTAATAATATATCAAATCAAAGTTCGTAATGTGAACTATCGATAAATTGTGGAGGTGTCGAACACCTCCACTCGACATGACTTTAGCAAGCGTCGGAAGTCCTACTGAAGTGAGAAAATGTAAATGGGTGAAAAATAGAGAGAGAAAGAGTTGATGTAAGAAGAGAGAGATAAAATATTAAAAAAAGAAAAGAAATGAATAGAGAGTGATAGAAGACAGAGAGCTTTGAAAAATTTTGAAAAAAAAATTAGGGAAATATGTAAAAGAAATAATAAAATAATAAATAAAATTTTTAATTAATTTAATATATATATATATATATATATATATATATATATATATATATATATAATAATTATAAAATATATTATATACATTGAATAACTATCAATTTTACAGAAATAACCTACGTCATTTTGACGCCCCATGATTTAATTTAAATTTACCAAACATGATCGCATAGTCTAAACCATATAGTGACACACGAATTCACCAGTTTGATTGAATACTCACACGTGGCATAAGACACATGACATGTAGAAAGAACCTGGTCAATACAAAAAATTTTGACTTAGACTGAAAATTTTAATTAGAAAAATCTAAAATCTAAAATATTTTCGATTTTACATCTTTCCTCCTTTAATGATTTTCGTCCCTGAAATTCAACACAACTTAAGGGGCCACTGAACAAGTGAGAGTACTTCAGACATGAACTCCTAGAAAACTCTCTATTCAGTGTGGTACCTATAGCACACAAACCAAGTGAATCTCCCAAAGAAGAACTTGATTCGTACGTTTTTGGCTTTTGACACTCTTAAAACAAGACGAAGACCTAAGAATGCGTTCAGAATCGACATTGAGCAAACATTGCAAAACGAATCAAATTCATAATGCGAAAACGATTCAACAAAGACAAGGAAATGTCACCCTAACAGAAATGAAGTGGATGACTCAATCAATCAGTCAACAAACGAACGAATTTCAAAATAGAAAAACTCATACGAATTGACAGAAGGCAAACAAGGTTATTCAACTAGTTATGGCGACCCACACAACATCGAACTGATGTGCAGTCCTTGTAACACTCGAGATGCAAGTTAACAAATTTACTCGATCAAAAACACATCTTAAACAAGATAAAGGAAAATACTAGTTGGATCTAGGTTTAGGCGTTAGTCAAAATGCTCTCCATGTAATGTCCCGCAGTGCTCCCAATACAATATTTTCTGTTTTGCATCGAATCCCGCACGGTTTTATTTTTGGGGTTAGCATAAAACCCGTTGTGCAAGGTAGGGAGGGGAACCCTTCTTATAAACTATGCATAGTCTACTCTCTCAAGGGATGTTGGATTGTGCACCCCCACTAATATGGGTCGAACTCACACCTAGGTCATTCCTAGACTTCACATAGCTGACTGCCACAATCTCCCCCGTTGAGGACCCGATGTCCTCGTCGACTACATTTTTGGTTGAGATTTGGCTCCGATACAATTTGTAACATCCCCCCAATGCTCCCAATACAATATTTTCTGCTTTGGGTCAAAACCCACACAGTTTTTTTTTTGGGGTTAGCCCAAAACGTGTTGTACGAGCTAGGGAGGCGAACCCTACTTATAAACCATACATTTTCTACTCTCTCAAGCGATGTGAGATTGTGCACCTCCACTGATATGCGCTGGACCCACACCTGGGCCATTCCTGGACTTCACAAGGTTGGCTGCCACACTCCACGCCTGAGCAATACTCTAAATCAATATTACAACCAACAACACTCTCTAACTTCATGTTGTTTGAGCATCAAGCTCAACAAGAGATTACTCAAGATTTGCAACACGCATGAAAACTCCAATCAAAGATGCGGAATAAGACTTCTCAACAAAACCAAGGAATGGTTGGGTAACTAAGCATCTAACGAAAACCAAATCTCGTGGACTTATAGGTAACCATTATGCCCTTCTGCACCAGAACACAACTAGAAACTAAATGTCTGATACACCAGCACAGACTGCCTATTGCTATTTCAATCAAGAACTATCAAATGTGGTACATCCAACAATCAACACTTATAAACCCAGAGTGCACCCCAGACCAATGCATCAAACACAAACCTGACATGTGTCTTATCTCACATAATAAACAACTAATTTTACAAAGAAAGGAACTATTTAAGGAAAATGAATTGAACAACCGACAAGAACCAGATAACCGACAAGTCTCAGAAATTCCCGAATTTTAGCACAACTCAAGACAACTACTACTATCTAGCACCTAACTCTAGATGATTTAACCAAGATACCAGACGAGAAACCGTAAGTCTAGAATCTAACACTGACATTCATGATGGTAGCCGGCATTGGTCAAACAGAATGGTAAGATAGGCAAAAAGAGATTTCAACTCTAGAATAGAAAACTGCCACCAAGAAAATCTCTAGCGAATCAATGACCGGAAACATCATAACAATGATTTAAAAATTTAGGAGGACGTGCAACAAAGTTTAACGAATAGTCAGGAAATCAATTCCTCCAAGGAAAAGCACATCGACTCAACACAGAGAAGTGATAGGACTTTACAGAAAACCAAACAGAGTTAGAAGAAACTACACCACCTGCCACAACACATGAGTGTCAACGGAAATGAATGAGATGAAATGCAAACTACGAGGACGCAAACACTCTAACTATCCTCGCACGAAACGACTCTACAACTAGGATTCTAGATTCCCAAAAACAATACAAAGCTCCCATACAGCATGGACGAGATCAAAATTAGAGGTCATAAGTAAGTTACGGCAGAACCAGACTTTCTAGTCGATGACATGCTAACTAGTTCATTAGGAAGTGCAACTCACATTCCTAGTTAACACACAACATGGACCAACTTAGCAGTGACACTACTCAACCAACCAACAGAAATCTCTACTCGGCTTCAACTCCTACCACCGTTTACACAACACCCAAGAAAAGGGAATTAATTGATAAGACATGGAACCCAAAAGAAAAGGATGATGATCCACTCTTCCAAAGTGCACGAAACCTTTACTAGATAATGACCAACAACAATTCTCATCTCACAAGAGATTTTGAAAGAATTCAAAATACAGCGTTCTAAAGAAGGAATGACCTAGAAGGCAAAAAAACTAACATTAACTGAATGAATCGAGACATGTAACATTGGAAGGCTCTTTACATTATAAACGACAATGCCAAGTATCCAAGGGGTTCCTACAAACCATCGATACAACCGACACTAGGAAAGAAACAATGGAGACAAAAAAAAATACAATCAACTTGAATCGAACAGTTTTCCAACAGAATAATTGGGTACAAGGATTGAACCACTATGGTCTCTTGATATACCAAAGTACAATAACCCTAAGGAATGATGAAAAGTAGGAAAAACAGTTTCAAGAATTACGTTTGAATTCTGACTAACTAGAAACATTGTTGTTCCATCAGTAAGAGTCTACTTACAGAACAAGTGCAATGGACACAGAAAACGAGCGCATGATCATGATGACAACACAACCTATTCCTAAGCAGATACAAAATGAGCCTCGACCAGAAAAGCCTCCACTGTAGTCGTCCTCTGGAAAAACCCATCAAACAACTCCAGTTTTTGGATCAAGTATTTCTAACAACCTACGCCTAGGTACACACAGAAACAAGACTCATTCAGAGACTTTAATCAATGGTTTCCGAACAAAGGGAACATATACTATACGTAACCGATCCAAGGTTTACTAACGAAAAGTCTTAACTCGAACTAATGAATTTCAAACAAGATGAGACATGTTCGAGATTTCAGAAACAGTGGAACCATGCTCTGATACAAAAAATTTCTTGCACACAAATAATCTTCACGCAGTAGAAGATACACGAGATAACCTCATGATGCTTTGATACTAAGTTTGTCCAAAGCATGAAGAGGATTCATTCACCAAGATATACAGATAACCAAAAATTAAAATACCATGTACGATAAATTAAACATGAAAAAACATACGTACATATATGTAAAAAATGGACGTGTTGTCGAACAGTCCCTATCAGATTTTTATATATAACAACCCACAAAATAATAGTTGGAAAACCATGATGCAATGCAATGCATAAAGTATAAAAATCCCTACCTCGATGACGACAGAAGTTTAACCGACAAGACACATGTGTCGTCGGACACAGGTGCTACCATAAAATTATCGAAACCTAAGACATAATCGACGTCAAAATCTTAACCATCATACTAGAGATAAAAGATATGTCTTAAATAGGGACAAGGAACCCAAATTGATATGAAATGACAAATGATACCAAACCTAGGCAAGTCATACGTGCATCGGCAATAAAATTTGAAAGTTTAAATTAATATGTACAACTTTCGAAACTATCTAATCAATAGACTTTCAAAATTTATATAAGGAATAACTCATATTGATCAAATATAAAGATTTTCTCATTTCAACATTAAAAAATAAAGTTTTTGTAATATCCTGATTTCCATAATGAGATTAAATAAAGATAATTGAAAATTAATTGGATATATTTGGATTATTGAGAATTATTTTGGGAAACAAAAACCGAATGGACGAAAGTGAATTGGATCGATAATAATCATCAAACAATTTTAGACTAACTCAAGGATTTGAAACGAGTCGAAAATAATTTAAGAATTTAATTAAATTAAATTGAAGGTGGAAATGATTAAATTAGGGGAAGGATTTGATTAAATTAAAAAAATAATAATAATAATAGGTATATATATACATAATAAATAAAAGAAAAATTAAAAAAAATAAAAGGAATTGCTAGAAGGCCATTCCTTCGCGTTGAAGTAGGGAGAAAGGGAGAGGGGGATCGGAGGGGAAGGGGCGACGGCGAGACGGAGAGGACGGCTGAACAACATGCTCGGGATACGATAACCGTCCAACTATGGCGACGGCAACGGTGACGCATGAACAGACGGTGACAGCATTGCGGCTTGGGCTCGTGTCGACCCTGTTCGGCGGCGTTTTTGGTGACAAAATTTGGTACGTTCGTCAAAGTTCCTCCTTTGTTGCGTTTCTGTTGAAAATTGTGTTGGTTGGATGAGAAAAATTAGGGGGTGAATCAACAAGATCCGATTCGTTGATGGGTCCCCTATGCTGACTGTGTGGGTTCGAACTCAAACCGCAACTCGGGAAGTCCAAGCCAGATTTGGCTAGTTCAGGGCGATAAGTTGTCGGCAGAAGACAACTTCTTAAAGTCTTCCAGTTGCAGAGAACATGGGGGGAGCCTCGGAAACGTGGAGAAATCAATGTGGAAATGAAGGCATTAACTGAAGCTGTCGATTAGGAGGGTGGAGTTGTGCTTTTAAATTCAAGTGCAGAGAGGGATTCCGAGGGGGGTTTGCAGAAAAACAGAAAAGAGAGATTGAGAGTTGTAGAGAGAGCAACTGTTTAGGTTGGTCTAGAATTTAGTGCAGCAAGCCTCCTCCAACAAATTGGGTAAGGAATGAGTTTGTTTTTGGCTTTGTGCTTTACACCCAAGTAAATTGTGTGTGTGAGTGTGCATTCTGGTTTTTGTTTTCTGTTATGGTTTTTCTTAGTTGTTTCCATGGTAGTAAAATGCTAAATGTTTAAGGATAAGAAAATGAGAACTACATTTACTAGAACTGCAAAAGTGCTTCTAAGAATGTTAAATTATGAAAAGGAAAAAGGGGATTCTAACGAATGAAATTGTAAAGAAAGCTATAATATTCACATATACCCAAGTGTTGTTTGATGTGAATTTTCTGTAGTTATTTGGTTTTTTAGTGGATTTTCTGTAGTTATTTGGTTCTTTAGATAGGTTGTAACTTGTAGTGTGAAAAGTCTTACTTGATACTCTAATACAACAAATGAGAAAGCTATGATATTCAAGACCCATGAAAAGTTATGAGGAAAAGAGAAAGATTTAGTATATGTAAGCATGTAACACGTGAGAGAAAACACATAAAAGCATGACTTGTTGGTGACATAGTTCAGAAGCATGTTTTATGTTCTCTAATTTATGCCTTATGACCTGTTCTTCCTATCATTCAGGGCTTAGTTATTATCATCCTTTCAGGATTCATTGATATGTGGCAGAAATAACAGATCAATTGTTGTGTAACTGGATAAAATCAATAATATAAACATGTTGTAGGCGGATAAAACCAATAATATAAACATGTTTGGTTTGTTAGCATGAATGTTTTGTAGATATACTCATTCTATATTCTTAAAGGCATGTGTACTGCACGGTTATGATTTGCGTTAAGAACTTCGCTACTAATATGTTTAATCTTTGCTGTAATCTAATTGCTCTTGTCCGATTTAACCATGCTGTAATTACTCCTGTTCCTTGGTTGAGTTAAAATTAGGAAATATTTTTGGTTAATTGTAAATTCAACACCCGTTGCAATGATTCATGATTTGTTTGTGAAATAAGCTATAAAGCATGATAAAATGTAGCTTACTGCTATTTGCAAATTCATTGTTTCTTATAGACTTGTTATGTATTGATTGTTAGGAAGAACCTAGATCGAGTCCATAATTAATAGAAACCAAGTAGGAGGGTAACCTTTGAAATGGTACCCACATGCATGAGTGAGGAAGAATGAAATGAAAAAGAAAGAACCCTAAAAGCGGGTATATGCCGGGATGGAAAGAAAGAACCCTAAAGGCGGTATATGCCGGGATAGAAAGAACAAACCCTAAAGGCGGGTATATGCCGAAACTAGGGAGTTGAGGTAGATGGGTAGTCCGGATGTAGTCTAGCTACTAGGATACACCCTCACCAAGTCGGGAAAGGGACTAGTATGCACACAGGAGATTAGATTCCGTACAGCTATGCCATCTCAAAGGAAAACCCTTAATCTCCGAGCTCGATGTACGAGTTTAAAGAACGAACGAAGAAAACGAACGTAATTAAAGAAAGTTGGATTGGGTGGCCCCCATTCCATCAAGAACTAAAGAGAGAAATGCATAATTGTTTTCCCCATATCCTTACTGAGCGTAAGCTCACGTCCTTACTTGTGGTGTAGGTAACGATGGAAATATGACAGCGATTAAGGAAGAGCTCATTCCGGTGGAGCCTGTGGTTGGTCCAACAATGGCGCCAGAGGAGTAGTAGTATAGCATGGTACGACATGAGGATACGAATGTTAAATTCAGTTTGTATTTTTATTTGAATAATTGGACTATGTAAGTTTTTATAACCTTGGATATGAACAATATTTTTATAAGTCGTTTTCTGATATAACTTCCTGTTTGGTAAATTAGTTTTCTCGTTTAATTATGCTTCCACAAATTTTTATTAATTCTTTCTCTTAAGAATGAAAGAATGATTTTATTAACGATTCGGATTTTATTGCACTCTGATAATGCTGTTTATTAGAAATGATTTTAATTAAGGATAATGAGTTTTTAAGACGATTTCAGAAATCTGGGTCGTTACAGTTTTGACATCACGTCAATATATGTGCCAAATGATTAGGATAGAATTTCAACAAAATGAGGTCACTAATGCATACAAAACGTCGAAATGAGTCAGGAAATGAGGTCCGTTAAATTTTCTGACATAGTTAGGAAGTCGAAAAACATGGTCAAACTGTCAATATAAAAGTTAATGGTTACTTCATCTGCCACGCTATCAGTAAAAGCATAGTCAGCAGTCAATGCCATGTCAGCCGCTGACGTCAACACTTAGGCGACCGGCTAAGGTGATTTTTTTTGCGACAACAACCAACGTTGGATCGAAACAAGAAGGATCAGGTTTTAAAGGTTTCAATGGATTCAAATTTTTGAGACAACACCCAAAATATTGGGATCTACGATTAAAGTCACAGTCATAACTTTTCCGATAAAGCTTCAAAAACACATTTGGCCATGAATTCGATCGATCTTTGGGTCTAAATTATTTTCCTTGGCAAAAGCTTTCCAACAATAGGTCGAACATCGTAATCAGGTATTGGAGTTGTAATCGACGAGCATTTAAAGTTTCGGTCAAAATGTTTTTTGTGACAATTTTGATAGCCTCGTTCTTCCAAACAGAGCTGCCATTTTTGACATATTATATACTAAATTGAAACTCTTAACACAAACTATCGATAAATGATGGAGATGTCAAACACCTCGACTTGATTCTGACTCCGACAAACTTTGAATTTATTGTTAGAGTGAGGAAGAGTAAATTGGTGAAAAATGGAGAGAGATAAAGAGTTGATGTGATAGGAAAAGAAAGGAAATATTATAAAAAAGGAAAGAAATTGATAGAGAGAGGGAGATAGAAGAGAGAGAAAAACTTTGAAAACAAATGATAAAAATATGTAAAAGAAATAATAAAATAATAATTTTTAAATTTTAAATAATTTAATATTATTTAATACATATAATAATTATAAAATATATTTAAAATATTAAATAATTACTAATTTTATAGAAATAATTCATGTTATCTCAACGCCACATAATTTAATTTAAATTTATCAAATATAATTGTATATTCCAAATCATACGGTGACACACGAATTCACTAGTTTGACTATTTGACTGAATGCTTACATGTGACATAAGATCTATGACATGTGGTAAGAACTTGGTCGACACAAACAATGAGTTATACTGAAAAATTTACATAAAAAAATGTAAAATCCAAAATTTTCCTTGCTTTAGAGGATTGTAATTGAAACCGTTTGTGACGATTATATTTGTGTATCAAAATTTTCCTTGGATACTTACTTGGAAAGGTAATTCTATTTAAAGAGAGTGTTTGATACACTTTTTTTTTATAATTATCCTAATCAATAATATCAACGCTATTATAACACAATTTTATTTATCCCAACAAACTCAGTGCCTAAACAGGGCCTTAATACCCTCAAACAAATAACCACTAATCTTATTTTCATAAAGAAAGAGAGGCTAATTGAGGAATTGGCCAACATAGGTTGTCAATATGATGAATTGATTGCAATGTGTAGCATATTATATGTATGAATGCACGTTGAAGTTCAAAGTAAAAAAAAAATCTTTTTTATTTTATTACTAAGCATTTAAGTCTCTCCTTGGTTCTGAATCAACATATTATGATCAGAGTTTTGAAAGTTTAGCTCATCACTTCTTTTATCCATTGAAAATAGGTTGTATTCGAGTGTTCTACTTTAAAAATCAGCGTCAGACCTGTCTTCAATTTTCCATGTTTTTATTCACAGTTTTATCTTGTTAATCTAATTATATACTTTCCATGTTTGAAGTGCTAAATCGATGATCTTTCATAGTTAGTTAGAGATTTTGACAGCTTCGATTCTTCTTTATTCAATTCCTACAAATGAATGGTCTATGTAACGACTCTAGTTATTCTAGTACAAAATTGTCCACTTTGCATTGAAGTCCATTCAGTTTTGTTCTTGAACTTAGCTCAAAATGTTTTGTACTAAATAGGGATGCAAATCTTACTTATAAACCATGCATTTTCTATTCTTCTAAGTGATATGAGATTCGTGCACCCCCATTAGTATGGGACAGACCCTCACATTGGTCATCTTTTGTAACGACCTGAATTTTTCATACATTTAAAAATACATTAAATTTTTAGAAAAACATATCAGAGTGCATGCCGGGCCGTTAGGAACACTTAAAACATTTCATAAGTAAAACATTTCAACAGTAAAAGCATTTGCGAAAACGTAATAATTTAAAGGAAATAAACTAAACATTTAAATTACAATTTATGAAAAGAAACTTAATTACAATTTAGAAATTGAATTACATTACAATTTAATCATCTCTCACTTCTCATAGCCCGGCCAACCACAAGCTTGTGCGTGTAAATCCCTCATCAATTGCTTTTTCACTTGCTAGAAGACTCCGCGCGTATGTGTACCTATACCGCAAGTAAGACATGAGCCTAAAGGCCCAGAAAAGAAATGAATTTATGCATATGAAATGCCTCTCTTTAATTCTTTGGAATGAGTCTGCCCCAAACCAACCTTTTAATTGCATATATTAGACATAGTTATGTGTTTTAGGAATAACTCATATATGGAGCATGGATTAGGGAAATTCTACGGTTTCTAATTATTTAAGTTAATTACTCTTGTGATCCCGACAAGGAAAATATTAGTTATTTTCCTCACTCAAGACGTGTGGCCACCCCGTTGTGGTGTTCCTAATTATTTCTAGCGTTATGAGATTATCCTAAACATACATACAAGGAACTAATCAAACTATACAATAGATTAAGCAAAACAATATGTTAAAGAATGATAACATGCTAGAGAAGTTTAATTTAAAGAACAATATACTAATCTCATTAACAGTTTGATAATCATGCTCGAAAGGTTAATTATTTACACTAGTTATATTTACATTGATTAATTATCATGCTCAATAGATTAATTCACAGCAGACTTAACAAAATCCAAGGAATAAAGGCAACCATATCAACAAAGGAATTATACAAGGCAATGTCAACAGAAAAACTATACAGGCTAACACCATCTAACAACAAGAGATACACTAAATTGATTAATATGTTTGGAAAGTTTTCAGCCTAAGTTTATTCACATGCTTTTATTAATTAGATTGTTCACATGCTTTCAAATAACTAAAAACAGCAGCGAATATAGAAAGAGAGAACTGCGAATACATGCCTTTTAAAGACTAAAATACAATAGCGAAAGTATCGAAGCAAAATAGCGAATACATGCTTTTTAATGATTAAAATACAGCAGCAAAAACAAACACTAATCATGCTTCTTAACAACGATAAATAGCAGTAAAAGATGCTAAAACAGGACGTCGAACAACAGTACTTAATCACAAACAAAGTAGCAAAGAATTAGGTCTACGAATCATGTCTCTTAACTACTACAGTCTACAACAATAATATCAAACAAGACATTGATGTCAGAATATCGTGTAAGAACTTATTGCAGAAACAAACAGTCAAGAAATCTACACTAGTAGCAGCCGAGAAGTCAACAGAAGCATAACAATAGAAAATCAGCTAAGAAAATAACTACAAAACATTTAACAACAACGAACAGCCAAGATTTGACAACCACAAGGTATCTCAAGGAAATCTACGCAACATCAACAAGCTAACAAAATCCACATAACACTAACACTAAATTCACGCACACACTTGCGGATAAGGCTTAGATGGCCGGACACTACCAATTCCTTTCCATTTTGACGAAAACCATAATAGGGACAGCTCACTAATTCCAGCTTTCCAATCTTCAAGGCAGCGGCAGCACTCCACAGATTAAATCACAGAGTAAACCATACAGACTAAATCACAGAGAGCTCTCGGCCATCACCCTTCTCTGCACTCTCTCTCACTCGCAGAAAATAAACACAATTGATGAAAATTGAAATATAAAACAAAATGAGGCAGTTAATCCCATGATTTCAGCCACCAACCTGATTTTTCGGCAGCACCAGATTCATCGGATCAAGCTCCACGCCTCAGTCTTTAGCTCCCTTTTGAACCGCCAGACAAGAAACACTGGAATGGACCGATTGAACCAAACCGCGAGCTACCCAGACCACCAACTGCCAAGTTGAACTGGAGCTCCCTTGCTTCCACCAATCCATCGTCGAATGCTCCCTGTCGACATCCGAGAAACGCCGTCGCCGTCGTGCATCACCAGCCATCTCCTCGCCATTGTCGTCGCCGGCAACGAGTCTGCAGGAGCTCCGAAGCTGGAAAACGTCGCTGGATACCGTCGCTAGATGGAACCCGAACATGAGCCCTAGCCGTGAACCGCCACTTCGCCACACCTGGACGTCGCGCATGTCGGACCCACCTTGTTGCCGTCCTTCCCCGTCACTCGCGATCCCGAGCCTTCGATCGCCCCGATCTCTCGCTCACGGAGTCTCCCTCTCCCTCTCTCTTTCTATCTATTCTTCTCTCTTTCGAGCTCTCTTTCTCTTGCAAATGGCCGAGAGCCATTGAATTAATCAATGGTTGGACCGGTTCTTGTTGAACCGGTTCAACCTTTACACTAATAATTAATTTAAATTAATTAAATTAAATATAATTTAATCCAATTTATTCATTAACTTTAAAAATACCTCTTTCATCATTTTAAATCCTTAATTAATTCATTAATGTAATTAAATTAATCCTTAATGTACAACAATTATAATAAATTCCAAATATTATAATTTAAATTTGTTAAATAAATATTTATTTTAATTATAGTAAATTCCATTTAATTTCAATAAATAGAAATTCTTATGAATGGAATTCTTAAGAATTCATCCTTCGTAATACACTGATAATTATAATTTCCTATTTTAAAAATATCGGGGTGTTACATCTTTGCCTTTGCAGGACAGGCTGCCATAATTTTCCCCCTTAGGGGCTTGATATCCTCATTGGCCACATTTCCGATTGGGTTTTAGCTATGATACCATTTGTAACATCCTTAGTCCTCCAAGTACAAAATTGTCCGTTTTTTACTAAAGCTCACACGATTTTATTCTTAAGGTTAGTCCAAAATGAGTTGTACTAAGTAGGGAGAAGAACCCTACTTATAAACCATCCATTTTTCATTCTCCCAAATAATGTGGAATTTGTGCACCCTCATTAGTATGAGTCAGAATCTTACATGAGTTATCTTTGCCTTTATAGGGCAAGCTATCACAATTTGAAAGAATTCTACATGTGATTTTTTAGGGTCATCAATGATATCAGTTCATCAAAGTAAAAGTTTCTCAAAATTCTTGACAATTATTGATAGTTACATCATTACTTATTCAATCGTGTAATTATACTATGCAGTAAGCTCTGTCAAAGAAAATTGAATTTTAAGTAAGACTGTTTATGATGTCTTTGCCTTTCTTGGAAACGTACTTAGAAAGGTAATTCTGCCTAAGGAGATTCTCTGGTATAGTCTTTCTTAGAAATTATCCTGATCAGTACTATCCATGCTATTACGACACTATTTTATTTATTCTAACAAGTGGTATCAAAGCTTTATTGCTATGGCTGGAAAAGTTCAATTTAAAAATTCAACGAAAATATGTTCTCATTACGGAAATTAAAAATGAAGCATTATTGCAGAAAGAGGGTTATGGTATAGCCATCAACAACAGATTAGCAACCGTTGAAAATTAAAAATGGATCAAAGCAGATGGAGTTGCTATCACCAATTTGCATCTTGCTTTAGCATATGAAATTTTATCAAGTGTCTTAGAAATGAAAACTATCAAGCAAATCTAGGATATGCTAACTAAATTATATGAAGCTAAGTTGTTGTATAATAACATCTTCTTGAAAAGAAAATTATATAGTATTCGGATGTCAGAGTTGACATCGGTGATGGATCAAATCAATACTCTTACTACATTATTTTCTCAACTATTAGCAATGGAGCACAAAATTGATGAGAATGAACGAGCTGAACTTTTATTTCAAAGTTTGTCTAATTCATAGGATCACCTTATTAAAAATTTGGACAACGATGCCACAAAGAGAACATGATGTTCAATGATATTACACCTATGGTTCTTGAAGAAGAAAGTAGACAAAAGGCTAAAGAGAACTCTTCTATGGAGGTTTTATCCGTAACGAGAGGGAGGTCAAAGGAATGGGGGACCTCTAGAGCTAGCACATCATTTAGATCAAAGTTGAGAATTAAAAAGAGTATCAAGTGCTATCATTGTGGCAAAATGGGCTATATGAAAAAAGACTACTAGAAGTTAAAGAAAGTACAAGGCACGAAGAGTGCTAAAGGGGAGACGAAGAGTACGACTACAAGTGCTTCTAAGGATGTCATTATATGCGAAGTTGCTGTCAACCTCATAACTCATGAATCATGCTGGATATGTGACTCTAGTGCATCTTACCATGTTACCTCAAAAGTAGAATCTTATGCATCTTACATTAGTGGCAATTTTGGCATCGTTAAAATGGGGAACAATCGAGTTTTCAAAATAATTAGAAAATATGATATTTGTATCCATACCAACACAAGTTGTGAGTTGGTGCTCAAAGATGTCAGACATGTTTAAGATATTAGACTAAATCTAATAACAGTCGGTGCTCTTAATGGTGTAAGATATAAGAAAAAATTAGCTAGTGATAAATGGAAGCTCATTAAAGGTTTGCTAGTTATAGCGAGAAGAATTAAAAAAATCTAGCTTGTTTGTAATTATAATACCTAGAAAATTTATTTTGTTAAGTGTGAAATATATGTTCACTATGTTTGATGATGGTGTAATAATATTGGTTGTTGATGATATTGATTTGTTTGGTTTGAATGAATAATTAATTGATTATAATAGATGTTGTGTTTTGTTTTTGAGGATGTGAACTTTTACCAATGTTGTGACCATCCTCAATTTTGGAGTGGACGTCTGGATAATTAATATGTTATGAGATAAAGTATGGTATGGTTTGGCAGACGTTTGCAAGTGCAAAATTGTCTTTGGAGTGGACATCCGACCTAGGTGATCAATTTTGGAAAAAAGAAATGCGGTCATCCGCATAAAATGGGCGGACACCTGCACGTGAAATATTGCTCCTAGAATGGACGTCTGGAAGGCAAAACATATATTTTGGACTGGGTGACCAGTTCAAGGGAAAAGAGTGTCTTGGGTAAGTTTGTGGTCGACCAATGTTAAGTGAGGTCGATTGATTCAAAGGTAGATTGTAATATTTCAGCCTCGGGTCGAAATGTGGTCGATCGGACATGAGGTTACTGTCGTTTGTAATTAGTGTATAAACTATGTTTCACGGACGTAAAAACATCCGTGGCGGATGTCCAGTATTTGAAAATTTTAAGTGCGGACACTCGAAATCAAGGAGCGGTCGTCCGGAAAGTTGAAAGGTCATCAATAAATAGGATTAGATGTCACGTTTTAACTGAGGAGAACATGATGACTAAGCACTTGAGGCTAATAAGGGTGACACATCATGCAAAGAGAATAAATTAAGGAAAGGACAAGCTTCTTTTGGGTTAAAAATCTCCAACTAGGAACTCTTGTGAAGCTGAAGAAACTCTAAAGGAGAAGTTCTCTCTTCTTTGACTTTTTACAGGTAATAAGGATTTTCTTCATAAATTATGAGAATTTTTAAGAGTTTGATTAGGTTTGCGAACTAAAAAGGATAGGAGGCATGAAAGTTTTCTAAATTGTGTACTTTTTGTGTGGAAAGTTAACGGTTGACCTAATAAGTTTCATATCCAAAACCATTTAACTATGTTATATTAGACCCTTCAAGGAAACAATAAGCTTTAGAATTAGTGGAATTGGTTAAGTATAGCTTAAGTTATGAATTTTCAAAGTTAGACAAAAATAGGGAGGAGATAAAAATGTGTGTATGTTTTAAGTTATAAGCATATGAATGGCTACTAACATGTAACTTATCATGTTTTAGGTTTTGAAACTCAAGGGGACATTTATTAAGTTGTTGTGATTAACTTAAAACTGCAAGGTAAGGGATATTGCATGTTTTTTTTTATCCTTTTAGCCTACATCACAAGATAATAGGAAAAGATTTATGACATTATTTGATATGTAGGATTATGACTTGGATTGAGATATTGTGTGTAGTATTGGTGAGTGTGACATTGTTTGATTTATTAGATTATATAAGGATATTATTATGATCAATTGGTTGTTCAATATTGACATGCTAAGATAGTGTAGTGACCCATTTTTCATTTTCCTTTACAAACCATTAAAAATAAAACGTACAGTAGAAGACCTTCACTTTAAAATCAATTAAAACTAAAAGAAAATGTGCTAAAACAAAATTATTTTCTTTAACTATTAAGAATATACATATTATACATATCGAACAAATCTCTTTCCTTAAACCATTCCTATTTAGTTTAACCAACACAATATCTCACCGTGAAAACCTTCCATCAACTGCTTCTCTTCATTTTCCACTAGTGTCGTTATCTACATCACAAGTCATAAGCTATTAGCTTAATGCGCAGCAAGAATGAATATCTAAAAACAGTAATTGTGAATGTGATATGCAAATGTTGTACAATATATACATAAATCATGCGTGTTCATCCAATCTTTCCTTTTTACGTTTATTCCTTTTTAGTCAATTATAGTTCAAACGATTAAAAAACATCAGTTCAAGAGAAAACATACATCCTCGAGTACTCTTAGGTAGAACCTTCACCCAATTCCCCCCATCTCACAATCATCTATTTACGTTTATTCAATTAACTCTTTTTAGTCATATAACAATTCAGACAATTGGAGATTATCAAGCCAAGGGAAAAGATACATCCTAAGGATCCATACTGGGCAGAACCGTCACTCAATCCTGACGAGGGATGATATACATCATCACGTAGTTCTCCCAAGTAGGGAGAGAGCTTCCGAGAGGAGTAGGGAGAGAGCTTCCGAGGTTGAGAGAATTTTTTCTTCCTTTTTCCCTTCAAACTTTCATCTTCTAAACGTATAAACTACCTCCTCCAGCCTTAAGCTAGAGGTATTCTCACACCAAAGCATAAACGTGATGATTCATCACACTTTAACCAATTAGAACATGACATTTTAGAGTGAATCTGTGACTTTTAACACATTTTTGTCGACAACTATTCATTTGAACGACCGCAAGTTCTACTTAGGCATAATTACCACTTAATTTGTCTTGAAGCCGATCGACCATCATTTCCCCATGATTGATTTCTATTCAGCCCGTGAGTAGCCTATTATCGAAAACTGGTCGTTCACCAATCAACCGCACATTTTAGACTTTACAATCTGTATAGACACTAATCGACCGCCCCTTCTTCCGCTGCGACTGAACTTTGCTAACTTTGTAATATGTTTAAAATCGATAGATCACCTTCTTTAGCTGATCGACTACTTCTCATGACTTTTACAATCCATTTGAAACCGATCGATCACCTTTTTTAGCTGATCGACCACTTCCCACAATGTTTACAATCTGTCTTTAAGATTGAACAATCACAAGGATTTTGATCAACCAGTACATCACCTGAGATTTTTTCATTGTTGATACCGGTCATTCATTGATCAACCACTACCTTATGGACTTGCACTCTGGGTTGAAACGGATTGACCACCATGAATTTGGTGGTCCACCAATCCAAAGTGGTCCACCAATCCAAACCCGTTTTACTTCTTATCAATATTGGTCGATCACTATAACTTTGATCGACCACTCCTATTCCAAATCTTATAATTTTACATAATACTCTTTAATTTCTTAATATACCCTTATTTCTTACTCTTTCATTCCTAAAATCAATCCCTACTCTTAACTATCACATAATTTCCTTTCCTAATTACTTATCACTTAAGCTTACTCTTATAATGCTTTACATGATCATTTTCAGGATATTATAGATAGATAATGAAATGTGATGTGTTAACATATTATAGGAACTTTTAGAAGATGATATGTATTGTTATGTTCGAATGCATTGATACTTTCACATGCATATTTCATGCATCATGATTTTCAAGAAAGTATGCAAAATATGATTTCATGCATATGTTTATAATTGATAGATAAAATAAATTGAATAAACGTAAATAGATGTTGTTGATCGAGGATTTAAGTTGATTGTCCCATATAAGGTGGACCAAATAAAATCACTCTTTCTTAGACTGATGTACCCCAGAGGCTGGACTATTATGTGATAGAAAAGAAAGACTAAACAGAAAATGCATATTTTTATAAAATTGCATACCATAAGCATATCATTGTTAATAATTTGATTTATTTCTTACTGAGCATTAAGCTCATAGATAAATCTTATGATGTAGATAATGAATGTGACTTGAATGAAGAAAATGTTGACTGTTGATAGTGGAATCGTAGTTGAAAGAGCATAGTTACATCGAGCACTTATGTTGAGTGGTGAGTTTGACCAATGGGTTATAACTCATGATGTTTGTCTAAATGTTTTAAAATGAAGTTTATGTACATTTAAATTGAATGGTTTGGAATAGTGTTTGTAAAATATGTTTTGGTATGTTTTGAACTGTATGAATGAATCTTTTATTTTGAAAGAAAAGTCTTCTACTACGTTATAATTTTAATGGCATGTCAAATACGTTTGAAAAAAAAGTTAAATAAAATGGGGTGTTACAATAACTCAAGTGATTGAGAAAGAAATATCAGTATATACTGTTTTAGATAACTCATCCATTGAGTTATGACACAAACAGATTGGTCATGTGAGTGAGAAAAGAGTTTAACTACTTGGCAACAGAGAACCTTTGCCACATATCATAAATAAAGTTATGCCAAATTGTATTCATTGTTTGACATGAAAACAAGACATATTTTTCTTTCAAAAAAATTGTACATCAAGAAATCTAGATGTATTAGAAGTCATCTTTTCAGATGTCTGTGTTGCCATGTCAATGAAAATGTTAGGCAGTACCCAACACATGGTTATATTTATTGATGATTATTCAAGGAAAGTTAAAGCTTATGCGCTTAAGTCCAAAGATGAGGGGTTTAACGTTTTCAAATAATTTCTTGCTCTCACAGAGCAAGAAAAGGGAAAGAAGTTAAAGTGCATTCACACAGACAATGATGAAAAATACTTAGGATCTATCAATGGATATTGTAAGATGCACAAGAACAGACACGAAAGATCAATTATAAAAACTCCTCAACAAAATGATGTTGTGAAAAGAATGAACAAAAAAAAATCCTGAAAAGGATAAGGTGCATGTTAAGACCTCTTTCTTGCATGGTGAACTAGAAGAAGAGATCTACATGGAGCAACCAAAATGATTCATCATTGAAAAAAGGAACATTTAGTATGTAGATTGAATAAGAGCTTGTATGGATTAAAGCAAGGCTCATGACAATGATACAAGAACTTTGATTCATTTATGGTCAATTAAGGATATAAGAAAACTTATGTTAGGTTAATAAGAATTAAACTTAGTTTTTTTATGATGTACAATTTAATTATCTCTAAGTTGTTTGTTAATTAAAAATAAAATTCTCATTGAGCATATTATTGATCTTCATTGAAAATACTCTCTAAAATGAGTATTTAAGTGTGCAAACATATTTATTGAAGTCTTTGTAGTTTATGTTTAAATTCTTGGAACTCACAAGCTTTAATTTAAGAAAATTACAAAGTGGTGGTTGACCAAAGCAGAATGGTGGTTGACCAAGAAGATTACAGAGTGCTTAAGTTTTTTCAAAGTGCAGAAAGTAGTCAACTAGGAGAATTTTTCATCAATTGTAACAATTACAAAGAGCTTGAGTTTTTCTAAAGTGCTAAAAGTGATCGACTAGGAGAGCTCGTGGTTGACATAACAATTAGAGAGAGAGAGTGAAATTTTGAAGAACACAAAGGGGTGAAACAGGGCAAAGAGTGGTCGGTTGAGAAAATGCTAGAGAGCTCTAAAATTTTTGAAGTACAAAACACGATCGACCAAGAAGAGTCACAGTCAACCAGAAAAATTATAGAGAGCAGACATTGTTTCGAAGTGTAGAACGTGGTCGACCAGAATGAGGCATAGTTGACCGACCAAATGATAGAGAGGAATGGTTTTCTTAATCGTGTTGAAGCAGTCGACTAGAGAAAACATAGGTCGACCGATGTGGTAGACCAAAACGTGTCTTGGATGATCAAATGCTCACAGAAAATTCCTAACGGTCATGAAGTGATGGACTGATGTAGTTGGGGGGTAGACTGAAGGACAGTTCTACAAAAAAAATCTATAAATAGGAAAGTGGTCCTTGGAGAAGTTTACCAAAAAAGCTATCTATAATGAATTACTACAAAAATTATCTTGAGTATTTTGAGTCTTCACTTGCAAGCATAAGAACCTAATCTCTCATTCTATTCACTTAAGTTGTTTTTAGTAAGAGTAAGGTGTCTTTGTGTTAAACATTGTTAGCTTAATAGGTATTAAGCTTAGTTGTTTTGATTATGTGTAATTTGTAGGATCGATATACGCCTATAGAGAGAGAGAGAGAGAGAGAGGGGGGGGGGGGGGGGTGAATATAGCGTTTCTAATATTTTCGTGCGATATTTTAATTCTCTAAATCCCTAAGTGATTTATCGAATACAATTAAATATGCAATCACATTAAATGCGTAAATTAAAGAGTAAGGGTTAGAGAAATGCACACAATATTTGTTTACGCGGTTCGGCAAACTCACCTACGTCCGCACTCCAAGTTCCACTTGGAGATACACTAAGTAATTGACTTACGGGTGCCAATAAAACCGTTTACAAATTGACTATTAGACGGGCGTCACCCTTGACTAATTATAAGGTTGTCAACCTTAGACTCTTATGAGTCGTCACCCTAAATTTGACTATTGCGGGGCGTCACTCAATTATTGAACTTACGGGCGTTCAATCTAGCATATGAGTATTTCAGGTTATCACCCTCGTGTGATGAATTCTTAGGGAATCACCCTTTACAACCAAGCACAATATAATTCGAAAATTTAAACCGCAATCTAGCTAATCCGAATTCTCTCAAATATAACTCGCAAATTTGGAATAGCGAGAATTGGATATACAACAATAGCTCACTGTGTGTAGTATTCAAGTATTGATTTTGGCAGAGCTTCGCCTCAAATATTCGATCGTTGTTGAGAGCTTAGAGTGATCCATTATTTATAGGCACTGTGCAAGCGGTCATCTGCATCGTCCTCTTCGTCCACATGACCGTTAAAATTTGTCCGTTGAAAATATAGCCATTGTGCAATTCTGTGCATTTGCGGACGCCAATCTATCGTCCGCATCGTCCGCGTCTATCGTCCGCATCTTCCATAGAACAGAAAAGATTCAAATCGGACACCAATTCTTGCGTCCGCATCATCTGCATCTATCATCCGCATCTTCCAGATTTGTTGGGGACGCCAAATCCATCCTCCTCTTCTTCGCTTCAACTCCGCACTCCTGAAGGGTTGCGGACGCCATTCACTGTCCGCGTTGTCCGCATGGCATCGTCCGCGTCATCCATCAAAATGGACAGATTCATATCGGACGCCATTCTTTGTGTCCGCCAAGTCTGCCTCATCCGCTTCTACACAGTTTAGTTTGGGGACGCTAAAATGGCGTCCTCACTTCACTCCAAATCTACCCTTGAACTATATTGAGTCCCTAAAAGATATCCAACACTACATGGACTCAAATAAACATGTTAGAACATTAATAATACCCATTTTGAGGGTATTTTCAATATACACGGATATAAATATTATGATAAAAATGATAAGAATAATATCCGAAACATATAAAATATAACACAAAATACAACTTATTGATTTATTAAATTAATCAACATTTTAGTCATCATCAAAATACAACTTAGTTTAACAAAAAGACTAACATAATTGAATTATCTCTAAGTCATTTATGAATTATAAATATGATTTCAATTGAGTATATTATTGATTTTTATTGAAAATACCCTCTAAAATTGGTATTTAAATGTACTAACATTTTTGTTCGAATCCTTGTAGTTAATGCCTTAATTTTTGGAACATACAAAGTTTAAATTAAGCAAAACAAGAAGTGGTGGTCGACCAAGAAGTTGAGGCGGTCAACTGGAATTCTTACAGAGAGCACAAAGTTTCAGAAATCAACAAAGGTGGTCAACCAAAGAAGAAGCACGGTGGACCAAAAAACTTACAGAGTGCTTGAAAAATCTGAATTGGTAAAAGTGGTCAACCAGTATGGATGTCGGTCATCCATAAATATTTTAAAGAGCGGACTCTGTTTTCTAAATGTGATGAACTGGTCAACCAATGAAGACATAGGTTGACCAATGCGGTAGACCAGAACAGAAATTGGTCTACCAAGTGCATAGAGAAAATGCTTAACGGTCATGAAGCAGTCAACCGAAATGATTGAATGGTCAACCATCAGCAGTTTGTTTGAAAAAATCTATGAATAGAGAGTTTTGTGGTAAGAGACAACCAGACAAGCTATCAAGAACAAAGTGCAGCAAAATTTTCTAGCATACTGAGCCTTCATTTACTAGCTTAAGAACCTACACACTTTTAATATTCATTAGTGTTATCATTAGTGAGACTGAGGTGATCTTGTATCAAATATTTTAACGAATCATCTTTTGTTTTGTGTGGTGAAGAAAAAGTCATTGTAATGTTGGATTGAAGCTTGGGAAGTTCAATCAACTATAACCATAAAGGTTGAAGTGGAAATATCTTCAAGAAGGAGCCTTGAAGCACGAACATAGACGTGTTTTGCTGAACCATGTTACCAAATTTGTTTGCACGTCTCTTACTTATCTCTTTCATTGCTTATTTTGGTTATGCTTGAAGCGTAGTAATTATCAAACTCGTATAAGATCATCTAGTGATACTCTGATAAAAGAATTTATTTAATCACACGAAAAAGTTTGTTAAGATTAATTCTCCCCTCCTCCCTCTGAGGCTAATTTCGATCTGATAAACATTTAAAAAAAAACCACCATTTGTATCTTTGTGATCAATTTGTTGGTGATGGAGAAGTCTTTGTATGGTTGGATTAACACCTAGAAGTTCAATCGACTGTAATCAAGAAGGTTGAAGTGATAAGATCTTCAAGGAGGAGCCTTGAATCGCAAACGAAGGCGTGTTTAGTTTAACCGTGTGACTAAATTTGTTTTCACTTTTCACCATTATCTCTTACGTTATTTGTTTAGTTGTGCTTGTAATTTAGTAATCATTAAACTCACTTAACAATCACTTAGAGATACCCAATGAATAAAATTTATTTAATTACACGAAAATGGTTAATAAGCCTAATTCACCCTCCTTAGTGTGTTCGTAAAAAGATTTACAAATGGTACATTTATAATCCTCTTACTTTATGTTGATAACATGCTAATTGTGGGACCAGATAAAAAAAATATTGCTAAGTTAAATAAAGAACTTAGCAAGCCTTTTGCCATAAATGACGTAGAACCTACAAAACAAATATTTGAGATGAGTATCACTTGTAATTAAAAAAAAAAGAAAAATTATGTCTATCATAAGACAAATCTATCAATAAAATTCTCAGCTAATTCTATATGAATAAGACGAAGCCTATTAATACTCCATTTGCTAAACATTTTAAGTTTACTTCCAAATAAATTTCTTCTAATGAAGAAGGAAACATAGAAATGCAAAGAATTTCATATGCCTCATCAATCGGCAGGTTGATGTATGTTATGGTTTGTACAAGACCTAACATTTCATATTCTGTTTGAGTAGTCAGGATATTTATATCAAATTTAGGCAGAGAGAATTGGAATGCAGTAAAATGTATTCTTAAGTACCTTAGAGGTACCTCTTAATTAAGCTTATGTTTTGGAAGAAATGAGCATTTGTTTGTAATACTTTGACTTCTCATATAAAAATTTAATAAGAATAATTGGAAAGTAATTGAAGGAATTTGGATTTTTGGATAATTGTTAAGGTATTACCAAGGACGTAACCGATAGATTATTATTTAGGAAATTTATCGGATGATAATTAAGATTTATTGGGGATAAATTGATTCAGGATTAATTAAATAAATAGGTAATTTAAATAAAATAAAAATAATAAAATAAGATTTAAAGTAGAGAAATAGGTGCTGTGACATTTCGGTCGATGTCACGGTCGAGTAATCCGACCGAAATGTGTTACAAATTACATTTGGGGTTTTTGATCGACCCGTGGTTGACTAGCGATTGAGTTGCAGACGTGAAGGATTTGAATCTGTTGAATTCGTTGACATTTCGATCGATATGCGATCGAGGATTTTGGATGTCTTCCTCGACTGAAAAATGGAGATTTAGCGAAAAATGAGAAGTAAAGGGTTAAACTGGTTCATCTTGAGCCGGTCCAGTTTGAAGATAAATGGGAAGAAATAAATTGTGTTTGAAGATTTAATTGATGGAAATTAATTAAGGAAATGGAATTGGAAAATTTAAATTGAACCCGTAATAATTGTTAATTGAAGTTTGGAATAAGTCGTGAGTTAAAATTTGAGTCGACTAATATATGGTACGTATATTCGACATTTAAAAATATATATGTAATATTAATTTATGAAAGTGGGGACTAATTAAATTAGAGAAAAATAAAGAATAAATTAAAGGAAAAGAATGGGAAGTAACCAGTTCAGCTCTGGTTCGGCTTAAGGAGAAATAAGGCAAAAGAAGAGATTAAATGGAGGAGTAAACTGGTTCTCCCTTGTGAACCCGTCCAGTTTTAAGAGAAAAGAGGGAGATGGGTCGCGAGCGATAGAGAGAACGAAGAGTAAAGAGAGAGATAGAGATTGGGACAGAGAGGGAGAGCAGAGGCAAAGAGGAATCGAGCGAGAGGAAGACGAAGGCTAGGGTGCGCTGTCCGGTGGACGTGCGAGCTGCGGGTTGCGACTTGCTGAGCGACGTTTCGGGGACTATGGCATGGGTTCGTTGGATCGAACATATTGCAAATTGGAGCTCCTGCTAGCTGCGATTTCCAGCTTCAGGTTGAGGTAAGCCATTTGTTTTGTCATGGCTTTCGGTTGTGGATGAATTCGACATGGACAAGAAGAGGTGCAGGGACGATTTGGCGAAAGCAGGGGGTTTTGGGCAGACTGTGGTTGAGTTGCTCTCTGCTTGTGTGCGGCCAATTTTGATGTGAACCGCGGCCTATGCGTTTCACGCTGTACTGGACCAGAATGGGTTTTCTTTAGCTGCTTCTCCAATCTTCACGTAATTCTCCAATGAGGATAAGACACCCTCCATGTGGTGGGGATGAATTGGACCACCTTCGTCAATGTGGGTCATTGCTTATCAGCCATCACCTCCTCCATGAAGTCTTCTCCTCAGCTATAAAAGAATGGCAACAGTGAGGTGTTATTTTAATTACAGAGTGAAGAAGAAGAATGGCCGAATGAAGAGAAAGAAGAAGGGGCCGAGAGGGAATTGAGAGTTGTGGCTATGAGATGATAGTGTGAGAGACCGAGTGTGTTCCTAGAGGAAGAAAACAGGGAAACTGCTGAGCTCTTGGGTGTTCTTCATGGTAAGGGAATCCTTGCTGTTTGTTTTGGATAATGTGACCATATACCTTGTAATGTGACCATATACCTTGTTGTATATTGTTCAGCATCTTGTGAAGTTATGAGTTATAGTCTACTAGTCTTAGCTACTTCAATGATAATGAGTTAGAATTGATTTAGGATGCCGGGAAATGGATTTGTAATTCTGCTACTTGTAACATATTATGAATGGGTAGTTGGATTTATTTCTCTGCTGATTCTTATTGTTGTGTGCTCTATAAATGGAAAAGATTTATTCTCTGTTAATGATCATTATGGGGAGTAACTGGTTGGAATGTTCCGTTGGATAATTATTCTGCATTTATATTGGGTTACTGGAGGTTGAAGAATAATTGGATAAATGTTGTCCTATTTTCGGTTAATGTTCACCGTTGGTTATTGATTGCTTAAATATGATCTATTGGTTTTTTTTCACTCAATGGAATGATTTACGCATAGGAATGAGTTTGTCTCTGCTAGGGAAGTTTTTGGAATTGGTTGGAAACATTCTCTGTTACATTACTACTTTGAGAAACCTTACTCTGTTAATGGCCTAGGGATGCTATTCCATTAGGGGTTATGGCTTACGGGTCTTTATGAATGGTTATTGAGGAATTGAATATTAATGTTATCGAATTATTAAAAAAATGGACTGCGAAAATGAGATTTGTAATTAGTAATTATTAATGATTAAATGTTATAAATTGTGAAGGTACTGAAAGAGAAGAAAATGATAACGAATGAGCGTTGAGCGCTTTAAGGAATTGAGGTAAGTGATACGCATGTGCTTTGATCCTTAGGGCCCTACATTGCAAGAATAGGAGATACACGTTGATTTGTTTACCGGTTTACTAGAATAATAAAATGTTGAGCATGTCTACAGTTTTATAAGTATGTCTATTGTTTTATAAGCATGCCTACTATTTTAAATAGCACGTCTACCATTTTAGAAAGCATAATTTGTGAATTGTATGTTGGTTGTTTTATTAGATTCCTTTAATCATATGACAGAGATTGTATGCATTAACGAGTATCATGCATCCCGTTTTTCAAAAGATACAAAAATCAGTTTTCATGCATGGTTTTGAAAAGGAAACGAAGAAGAAATGAAACGGTTATGAAATGTAAAGAAATGAACGTAAATGGATGTGACGAGATGTGAGGTTTGGTTGGCCGCTCCCCCTCGTCAAGTTTAGACATCTCTAATACTTTCAAGATAAGGTAAAGTTAAGAATTAAGATAAAGATAAAGATAAATATAAAGGGGTCGTCTGGGGATGTGAGGTTGAGTTGGCTACTCCTGCTTGTCAAGTTTAGACATCTCCAACGTTTTTCAAAATAAAATAAAGATAAAGATAAATATAAAGGGGTCGTCGGGGGATGTGAGGTTGAGTTGGCTGCTCCTCCTCATCAAGTTTAGACATCTCCAACGCATTTCAAGATAAAATAAAGATATATATAAAGATAAAAGGGGTTGTTTGGGGATGTGAGGTTGAGTTGGATGCTCCTCCTCGTCAAGTTTAGACATCTCCAACGTCTTTCAAGATAAAGTAAGGTAAAAATTAAGTAAAAAAAAAAAAGAACAGTAAAGTAAAGTCAATATAAAGTAAAGTTAAAATCAAGAAAACAAAAAAAGATAAAAGTAAAGGAGAGACAGAAAATGAATGGAGATAGAAATAGAAAATGAAAAGATATTTTTAAAGCTGCATGGCATATGCATAGTACATTTTACTTTATATTACTTACTGAGCTTTAGGCTCATTAGTTAAGCCTTGTGATGTAGGTATACATACAGGAGAACAGGTTAAGGAGCAGTTGGTGAAGGATTTGCACGCACAGATCTTGTGGCTGACTAGGCTAAATGGATTTAAAGAAAGATAGTTTGTAAAAAAAGTTTTGTAAAGTAATTAAACTGTATTTTAAAGGTTCATTTTATTTAAAAAGAACTTCCGCTATGTTTTACAAATGTTTTAATAAAAGTATTTCGATTATTGTCTTTTAACTAGTTTTCAGAACAAAAAGTCTTTTCGTTGTATTTATAATGAAAAAGTTTTAAATTTTATGCATTTTCAAAGGACATAAGTTACAGGTCGTTACATTATTAGTAGACTATATTGATGCAGATTGGAGTCATCGACTTCAGAAGATCAACATCAGAGTATTTGGTTACATTTGCTGAAGGAGCGTTATCATGTTAATCTAAGTGGTAAAAAATTAGTTGTATTATCGACAATAGAAACTGAGTTTATCGTAGCTACTAAGGCTTGTAAAGAAGTTTTGTTGATGTAAAAATTTCTAATAAAGTTATGTCATAAACAAGACAAATATATCTTTTATTGGGATAGTTAAAGTGTTATGCATTTGAGCAAGAATTCGAGCTTTTGAATGAAAGCTTGATTACATAGATATTAGGTATCATTGGATACAAGATGTGTTGGATACCAAACAAGTATATCTTGAGAAGATTCACACAGATGAAAATGACTCACACATGATGACAAAAATCTTGCAGAAAAGTAACCAAGAATTCTGTAGAAACTCTACACGATTATAACCTACCATATCATAAGTCGAGAGGGGGATATTTGTGAGGTGGTTGTCCCTCCTTAATGATGAGGGACCCACCTCGTAAATGTAAAGTTGAAAAAAACAATGAAAGAAGAAAGGCATTCAATGTCTTCTTATTTGCCAAAATTGTGAGATATGTTGTTTTGTATGATTTAGAGTTTGTCATTGTCCCTTACAAATAAGGAACTTTTTTTTAGAATCTCAACATCTAGAAAAAAGAAAAAAAAAAGAAGAGGAAGAGAGAAATAGTGATGATTATTTTTTAGGGAGAGAAAAGAAAAAATGTAAGGGAAAAATAGGTGCGGTGATTTTGTGTACATCGTGAAATCTAAATGTAGTGATTTTCTATTACTGAATATTCTTTAGAATATTATATTTCTACAAGAATATTATAATTCCTATTTGCCAAAATGAGATCTTTTTAAACTTGATTTCACGTAAAATTCTCATTGTCATTTTGCTATTATTTCTCTTACTTCTTGATTGTGTTTATCTAAATGATGTGGAAAAATATTCTTGATATTCTTTTTTGGATCACATATGCTTTCATTTTTCAAATCACTTATTCAGTGGTGTAATTGTACAAGGTAAGTTATCTCTATCAAAGTAAATTGGATTTTAAGTAAAATTGTTTGTGACACTTGTAATTTTTCTTGAAAACTTTTGAAAAAGTAATTATGTATAAAGAGATTACCTAATACAATTTTTTTTTTAAATCACTCTAATCAGTATTATTGACATCATTACAACACTATCAACAGAACTCAGTGGCCAAACAAAGCCTCCACATCCATAATCAAACAACCACTAATATTATTTTGAGAGAGCGAAAGATAGGCTGACTAGGTCATCAATATGATGAATTGATTGCAATGTGTAACATATTATATGTATGAATGCATGCTGAAGTTCAAAGTAAATGAAAATTTTTATTTCTGACCATTTAAGTCTCGCCTTGGTTTTGAATCAACATTTATGATTTAGGGTTTTGAAAGTTTAGCTCATCACTTCTTTCATCCATTGGAAATAGGTTGTATTCAAGTGTTTTATTTTGAAAATCAGCACCGAACCCATCTTCAATTTTCCATGTTATTATTCTTAGTTTTCTCTTTGTGGATTGAATTCAGTACTTTTCGTGTTTGAAGCGCTAAATTGATGTTCTTTTGTAGTTAGTTAGAGACTCTAATTGCTTCGATTCTTCTTTATTCAATTCCCAGAAATGTATGGTCTAAAAGAATTCTACAGGTGATTTTTAGGGCAACTCGGTATTCTTAATAAAACAGAGAAATTAGAACTAAGTCAAGATGATATGGATCAACACTTTCTTCTTGTGCCAAAGATCTTACCATTTCCCAAGAACTGAAGTTATAACTCTTTTCCATTTTCATCCAAGAGGTTTTATGTGTTTACATGCCCCTTCTTGACCCTAAAAAATGAGCAAACCTTTCTCAGGAACACATGCAAGATTCGTCACTTCAAAAAGGATAATGGTAACCTCAAATTTATAAATTTCATAGAAATAGAAATACATGTCCTGCTGAGGTAGTTTATCAGAGGAAAAGTTTCCCAAAGTTCTCGAAAGTTATTGACAAAAAGAATTGATCTTTATTTATGGGTTTTCTGAGTAAGATAATATTAGGACGTTTCCCATTGATTTCTAGAAGCAATTGTGGTTTGTGTGGAAGAATTTGGTTGAGTACATGGAACACGACCTTCTGGCACTAGCATCACGTCTAGGAGTCAAATTCACAAAATCGTAAGTAATTTGTGCTAACTATTCTTCGTTCTTCTATGGCTCTTCTGACTCGATGTTCTCATCGCGTGCTAGATTAAATGTTATGAGCAACAATTTCTACGGGGGCTCGATTATTGTCCCAATCAGGGGGTCTTGCATCATGACATAAAGAGCTCAAATCTTCTTATCGATGACAAGGGGCTATTGAAGATTGCAAATTTTGGTTAAGCGAGTTTTCACGACGCTCATAATGGTGTTCCTTTGACGATTCAGGTAGTGACACTTTGGTATAGACGATCGGAGCTCTTACTTGGAGTTGGCCGTTATGGAGCTGTAGTCGATATGTGGAGCGTTGGTTGTATTATCGCAGAGCTTTACACAAGAAACCCATTTTTACTCGGGAATATAGTCCTTGCAAAATGCTTGTGTTAAGATGGTCATCTATTTTTCAGGTTTTTTGAGGTTATGAAATCTCTGAAGGATGAACAGCTGCGTAAGATATTCATGCTTTGTGGGTTGCCATCAGAGGATTATTGCAGGAAATTGTAGCTACCTCCTTCGACACTTTTTAAGCCATCACATCCATATTGATGACGTGTAGCAGAATTGCTCAAGGAATATCCCTCTGCCACAGGGCCACTTGTTGACACTTTGCTATCTATCGAGCCCGCCAATCGAGTAACTGCAGCCAATGCTTTGAAAGGTTAGGTATTTGTTTCTTCTGGTTTTTCCCAAAATATTGTATAATATGCTTGTTTTCACTAACAAATATGAAGTCCGGTACTTTGGAATTACACTGATGTTTATCCAAGAGATTGGAGCTCATTTTTGAACTTTTCGACACTATCTCCGCCCAGATTAGGAGCCCGATTCAATTTGAAGCCCAACCTATGATTCAACATGGAGGCACGCCTAAAGAAGTAGAACTAGAGATTCCAACACATGTGCTCAATTAGCATATTGATGAAGAATCCACTAATGATAAAGAAGGGCCATGAATTTGAATTCATTCAAATTAGAATGGAGTTCAAATTCATTCAAATTTTTATTCAGCTTATTTTCAAGTTATTTTAAGTTTTTTAGGTAGTTTTAAATTCAAGTTATTTTTAAGTTTTCTAAGGAGTTTTAAATTCAAGTTATCTTTAAATTTCACATAGATAGATAAGGGTTTGTTAGGAGAATTATAAACCAATCATTTTTCTAGTAGGATTACTTTCAAGATGGGCTATAAATACCCACCAAACTCTTTAGAAGTTTTTCAGTTTTGAATAAATAAAATCCTTTTAGCTTTGACTATCTCTTCTCTTTCTCTTAGATTTTGAAATTCTAGTGATTGAAAAACAAAATTCAAGTGTTGTGGAAATTACTTGATTCTTAGATTCTTGCAAATCTTCTAGCCAATTTAGATTGGTGAAGTCGTTCAAAAATTACAATCAAACTCACTTTCTTGTTGGTGAGAATTCCCTTTTTGATTCATCAAGGAGGAGTTCTTTGAAGGAATAGAAAAATTGTAAATGAGCAATTTTTCCCCAAGCCAACCGGTCGATCATCATACTCGTAGTGATCGAGCGTCGTGCTTTCAATCGTCCAAAAAGTTTTTCTGGAGGTTCGACCACCAAGCTGAGTTTACTCAACTGCCACAATTTTTCAAAGGAGAGGTCGACTGCTTGATCGACTACCATTATCACATATTGCCTTTCCACAGAATTTTCAAGACTGTGATCAACCACACGATCGATCGCCAATTGCACAGTTTGGTTTCAAGTTTGACCACTTCTTCTTAAGGTCGACCTTTTTATCTTTTAATTTCATATGAGGCTTTCATTTTCGCATCACACATTGTAAGATAGCTCATATTGGTATCGTTAGAATAAGAATGTTTGATGAAATTGCCAAGACATTAGGTCATATATGACATTTTCTCAATTTGAAGAAAACTCTAATCTCGTTGAGCCCTTTAGATTCGAAAGGGTACGAGTTTAGCGCTGTAAGTGAATTTATGAATATCAGTAAGGGTGCTATCCTCATGTTAAAGGGATACAAAAGATCTGTAAATTTGTATGTATTATAGGATTCTACATTATTAGTAATAAGGCTGCTAAGTTTGCTAACTTACCTTCCAAAGGGTTGTTTGAGAAGACTAAAAAAAAGTCAAGTTATTAGATAAACTTCAAAATTGGTATGTAAATCTATATTAGAGCCGATATGTCAACCTATTACAGATGTTGATGGTAATGCCATCACCACATTGTTGTCAGTTTCTGTTTCACGTTAAAGTGATATTGTAACACCCCGATATTTTTAAAGTGGGTAATTATAATTATCGGGGTATTGCGAATGGCGTATTTATAAGAATTCCATTTATTAAGATTAAATGGAATTTACTGTAATTAAAATAAATAGTAATTTAATAAATTTAAATTATAATGTTTGGGATTAATTTAATTGTTTTACATTAAGAAATTAATTAAGATTAATTGAAAGATAAAAATAATAGAAATTTTATTAGGATGGATGCTGGCCGGTTAAAGCTAATTTATGTGTCTTGGTCCGGTTTAGGAATTTAAAAAAGGGGATTTATGGAATAAATTAGAGTTTAAAATAGATGATTTAATTGTGGTGTTAGAGTAAATTAATTAGTGAGAATTATTGAGTTAAGTATTTAATTGGGAATAAATTATAGTGGGATTAATTAGTGAATGAAATAATAAGTTAAATTTAAAATAAGTGAAGGAATTAAGATAAATTGGAAAGGATTAATGATTTAAGGAATGAATATATCGGTTCACACTATTTGAACCGGTTCACTAAGTGAACCGGTTGGGAGATGAAAAGAAATGGCTTGGCCATTTCTTCGCTGACAGAAGCGAGAAACGAGAAGGGAGAGAAAGATCGGAACCGAGAGATCGATTGGCTTCCAGCACGGCGACTCGAGCGAGCGAGTGAACGACAGCAACGATCCGACGAGCCTGCTTCGTCGCGGTGGGCTGGCGAGGTTTGGCGACGCTCCTCTTCGCGGCTAGGGCTTGCGATTTGGGGCTCGGGATCGAAGCTCCTGCCGTGGCGTTTTCCGGTGACGAATTGGAGGTATGTTGGTCTGGTTTTCTTCCTCTTTGTGTTCTAATGGTCGGACGTTGCTGGGGTGATCGGAATCGGCGATTTGTGGAGGATGCGAGGGCTGGTCTAGGCAGCTTCACCTGTCCGGGTGGCTCGCGGTTCAGCTCAATCCGGTCTGGATGGGAGTTGAGGTAGTGGCGTGGAGCTCGATCCGGATTATCAGCCTCAATGGCTGGAATCGTGAGATAAATAGTTTTGCATTTCAAATGTTACTTTCTGTGTATAAATAGGAGAGCTGAGCTCTCGGATGGATTCTCAGGTGTGCTGGAGGTCTGAGCTGAGAGCTCTCTGTGATTTAGTCTATGATTTAGTCTGTATGGTTTACTCTGTGATTTAGTCTGTGGAGTGCCACTGCTGCCGTGAAGATTGGAAAGCTGGCATTGGAGAGCCGTCCGTGTATGGTTTTCTTCAAAAGGTAAGAATTGGGTGTCTGGCCGTCTAAGCCCTACCCGCAAGTGTGTGTGAGTTGAGTTATGGTTTGACGAACTATGTTGTGTTTCTCTGCATCATTGCTAATTCCCTGAGATGTTCACTGTATGTTTTATATACTTGACTACCTTGTATGTTTTACTTCTGCGTGAGATTACGTTAGTGTCCCTGAATTGCTAATGCTAGACGTTGATTAAATGGATTTTTAGGTGATAATTGCTGGAATGAATTGCAGTAATTATTCCTCTGTCGATTTCCCCTGTTGTAGTATTTCCTTGGATGTATTGGTGTTGTTATTTCCCTCGTTGATACCTGTTGGTTGACATTTTTTTGTTAGAAATATAGATTTCCTTCACTGTTAATTGGTCTCTTTGCTTCAAATGCCTTACTTGACTGTGGTGATGGATGTATATGGTTTAAATGTGATGTACGCGTGAATGAGGAGAAGTATGAATGGGCTAAGAAGAGAGTATCTTTACTATTTTGTTCTCGTTATTTTCTTAATACCCGTATGAATTTTGTGTTAGGTAAACCATCAGCAATTATGTTGTTCTGTTATGTATATCCTTGTCTGTTTAATTGCTAATGACTCCTGATGTATGTTAATCAATTTAGTTTAACTAATCAATTAGTTATCTAAAGCATGTAAACTTATTAATCGGAGTTTGTAACCAATTAGCATGTTTAATAAATAGCTAATCATGGAATCCGACTAATAATTAACTAACGACTAATTAACTAGCATAACTAATTAGTTGTTAAATAACCTAATTAGCATAACAAACTAACGAGTTGTTAAATAAACGAATCCAAACCTGTAATCAATTTAGTGTGTCTCTTTAATGTTAGTTAGTGTAACCTATATGATTTTCTATATGTTCTCTATTGATATGTTGCTTTACATAATTCTTGTTATGAATAAATTCTTTGAGCATACTTTCTAAAATGAATAATTATAACTAGTGTAATTAACTAGTATATTGAGCATGCTAATCGAATTGTTAATATGTTAAGTATGTTAACCTAATCAACCTAGCTAACTAAACAAGATAATTAATAGAAGCATGTAAATAAATTAGAATACAACTTTTCAAGCATATTATGGTTGTTTAATGTATTGTTGTGCACATTTATGTCTGTTATGGTTTTGCTTAACTCATTGAATGAGCTGATAGGGTAGTTCCTTGTATGTTCTTTTAAGTAGTTTCATAACGCTAGAAACAATTAGAAACATCTCCACGGAGTGGCCACACGTCTTGAGTGAGGAAAATAACTAATATTTCTCTTGTCGGGATCACAAGACTAATTAACGTAATTAATTAGAAATTATAGTATTCCCCAAACTTCATGATCCATATACGAGTTATTTAGAAAACACGTAACTATTACTAAAATACATTGATTTGGGGCGGACCCATTCCGAAGAATTAAAGATAGGCATTTCATATGCATAAACTCATTTTCTTACTAGTCCTTTAGGCTCATGTCTTACTTGCGGTGTAGGTACACGTACAAGCGGAGTTTCTCGAGCAAGGAAGAAGCAGTTGGTGAGAAATTTGCACGTGCGAGCTGGTGATTGGCTAGGCTATGTAAAGTGAGAGACGATTGAATTCTAATTAATTTGTAATTAAATTCAGTTTTCCCTTTCATAAATTATAATTTAAATGCTTAGTTATTTCCTTTAAATTATTTACGCTTCCGCAAATATTTTATTTTCGCAATGATTTATTTCTGGAAAGTTTTTAAAGTGTTCCTAACGGCCCGGCGTGCACTCTGATATATTTTCTCAAAATTTAACGCATTTTTAAATGTATGAAAAATCTGGGTCGTTACAGATATCATCAAAGACAGATCCAAGAGAAGGTCAGAGCTCCACAACGATATAGTGAAACTAGTTCAGTGGGTTATGCATTCAATGTGTTCAAGGGTATTGATTTTATTATGAAGTCTTCAACATATTCAAATGTAATTCATTGTGACAACTCTAATAGCTCGATGTGCCATGGAAGAGATGTGATTTCTTCTCGAGTATGTCTCTCAAATTTAAGTAATGCTTAAACTTGATCAGGATCAGATACTGAGTTGGCCCTATATGGAAGAGGAAGTTATTTTTATTGGAGCTTTATATATTTGTTTACTTGCACGAAAATTTTTTTGAAAATGAAAATTATTAGAGTTTAGTGTTCTAGATTCGTTTTGAGGTGGACCTAGAAACTTGCGTTTGGGATCTCGAATGTGGAATTCGTGTTAAGGTAGAGATTGTTAAAGTTCAGTGTGACCCGATTCTAGTTAGATCAGGTCGGGTCTGTATTCAATATTAGAGTTTTTACATTAGTCTATATATTGTTACTTGAATTACAAAACTCATTGATACCTTGATTTGATCATAGTGAATTTCTTCTCTACCCATAGTTTTTTCCCAAATGGTTGTCCACGTAAATTTTGTTGTCCTTATTTTCTATGTACTTTATTTTTCCAATTTGCATTTGATTTTCAACATTAAGAAATCTAAGTAATCCCATAATTTAATAATTGATTACTTTTAATGTTTTTAACTGTGCAAATGTAAAACATGGAGAACAAACGACCTCCAAATTCACCGTTTTCTTGTGAAAAATGTTGCATAATGTTCACATTTCGTGATGCACTACAAGAACCGACTACTCGGTCCTGAGCCAAGAAAATCATTGTTTTTTTAACAAGTTATTATTGCGCAGCGGTCATAACACTTGAAGGACTTGAAGATGAACCTAAGCAAGAAGATAAGGGAAGGCCAAGACACATGCTCACTTGGAACACTTTTGCATCCCCTCGGCTAGCACAACATACCCGAGGCCACAATGATGTTCATGTTGCCGAGGCTTAAAGAGAGTCCCTAGTTGAAGATATGTTATTTAAATGGTTTGATATGTTTGTTAAGTTTATCTTTTGATGGAATATTGGATATTGGATAATTTTTTGATAGATTTAGGGTTGTTAGAAAGTTGACATTTTTGGAGTGCTCGGCTAGTGTGTTAGCCGAGCATTCATGTCTGAATTTTGCTATAAGGTTATTTTTGTAATTTTGTTTCAGATCAACTCTTAAGGAAATATTTAAACTTTCTTAAGGTTTTCCTAAAACCTAATTTTGATTGAAATTAGCTGCTGCTTCAACTCATTTGAAGGTTTTCCCTCTCAAACTTTGGCTACTAGTTCTAAGTTTTCAAACGAAAAAACTTATACGAAAAATCATGTCTCTCATAGTTCTTGGATTGGTCTTGGAGAGAGATCCTTATGCTAAATCTTCCTTCATCCGTTCCTAAGGTGAATCAAGTGTGAAGATTTAGAAGACCATCGTGAAACAAGATGGAGTGACTTCTTGCATAAGAGGTCCATTGAAGTCGGTATTATCAGTTCTAGGTGATATTAGACCAGCTTGTAAAGTCCATTTTCGGGTGTTCAGTTTGGAGTAACCGCCAAGGGTCAATCCTGTTGGTTTTTAGGTTTTCTCGGCATAGCAGAATTATCGATATTCATAACAATAGTAACATGTGTAACCTATATATATCATGAAAAATAATTTTACCATGAAAATAAAATTGATCGTTATTATAATATATTAATAATCATATGTATCAAAAATCTTATTTTTGATATAATCTAAAAGATTAAGAAATATACCTTTGTAGCTAACTTCACATAGATATAAAAAGAAGAATTTTGAAAGTAATTTCCTCAAATTTTAAAACCTTAGGTCTTCTCCATCAATCCTTTTCACCTCGAATAAACACGTGTGGGCATGATGAACATAGTAAGATCACATTTAATTTATGATAGATTGTATTCTCAACACATGAGACGATCTATTTGGATTTAGAGAACGCTTTTCTAAAGTCAATACAAAAGACTCACAAATTTGCTCTCAAAATGGATTCTTTAATTTCAAAGATTTTAACCATTCATGCTAATGAGGTTGGACCTCTATTTATAGTGGAACAACTCCATAATGGTCATTATGACATTTAAAGAAAACTACTACAAATATTAATCTCTCATTTAAGTTATAATACATTTATAACAAAAATGTTATGAAAATCAAAAGGTTTTGTCACCATAGCTCAACACTTGGCACTATGATATTAACTCAAATTTGACAAAATCCATTTTAAAAACTATTTTCAAAAGTTACTTTATGTGTTAATTAATTTTAATAATCAATAATTCAATTATTTCATTTAATGAAATATAACAAACATATTAACTATGATAACTTTTGTTATTTTGTCTTAATTAATTGAATAATCAATAATTCAATTATTCCATCTAATGGGAAATAATAAACTTATTATTGAGTGTATTAAATAATTAATTATTTAATCTTATTTGTTCATTTTTCTATTATTCGAATAATGATAAAAGGTGATAAAGAGACATATGAACCTATAGTTTTAAGCTCCAATAATATTTTGTTAATTGATATAAACTCTTTATATGAATTAACATAATTATTAACTCTAAAGTGATTCTGCTAAATACTTAGAATTGCACTCTAAAAAATTATAGAGTATATTTAATCAAAGTAATGTCCACTGATATAGTCATTTGCAATAGAGCTAGGTTTATAATCTGTTAATCTTTCATATTATATCTTTATCCTTGACTACCATTAGTTCTTTATTAAATAATTAATTTATAACGATTATGAATTGTGCGTTAATTATTCGATCCTTGAACTAACAAACAAAGGAATCTATAGAAATAGATTTCATTATATCAATATTAACATTCCCAGCTATTCATTTTAATTCACTCCCAATATACAAGGTATACGAATCGTAATTCATACAAATTTTTACCAAGTGAATCAAAGAATAAATTAAAATAAAATAAGAGTTTGTTAAATACAACGAATTAAGATCATGCATATATGACCATCATTATGATAAAATTAATTGTTCTATATTTAACGAAAAATTATCAAAACAATATAATTTTATTTGGTCCAGTCTTATATAATCATATTATATAAAATATATTTATCTTATGTCACTACATATATAGTCGGGATATGACTATACATTCTTAATGAGATAAACTATGTTTATGACTATGAACTATTTAAAGATTCTAATTTTAAAATTAAGTAATGGACATACTTTAATTATTACTCTTTATATTTTATCTCACATATATATAATATATATGTTAATATAAAGTTAGCATAATAACCAATGAATTTTCTGTGAATTTTATAAAACATAATTAAAAATATTAATATAATATCAATCAATTAAATTTATTTATATATTATAAAATTATTTTATTATATTTATTTGTTAGAAACATTATTCTCAACAAATTCCTCAATTGTTGTTTTCTTCGCACCGTATGGTGCATCATCTCGTCCATTCATCTTTCAAACTACAAAAGACAAAAACTCAAAATATTTAAGTATGTGATCATCATTGGACAACAAAATTATGGATATTTTAAAATAGATGTGGTGGGAGCAGAAGAATCATGTCAAGCGGCACATCCTTTACAATATGGACCATATTTTCATTAGGTTTATTATTTGTCGAACAAACTTTTCTATATAATTTGACTCTCTACGCAGTGAATTCTCTTTTTTTTTTTATTAGAATTTATTCATAAATCTTAATGTTATTTCTTCTATTTTTTCTGATGAAATATAAATGATATAAAAAATCAATCTATTTCTTAGTTATTAAACTAATGTTTTGATTTTCTAATTTGAATACTTTACGGCATGATTAACAACAGCCATATCTTTTGATATCTAACACGTGCTTTAAAATCTTAACTTCGTAGATAATGGAAAGCACGCCCACCCATCACGTCTAATTAAATATTCAAATAGTAATAGAAATTACAATCATTGCAACAGTGAAATAAACCTTTTTTAATTATATTAATTAATTAAGGGTAAATGACAAATCAACCATCGTAGTTTGTGATCAATGACAAGTCAACCACTAGGATATTTTTTTCAACAAATTAACCACTGACGTATGGGAAAATCACAAAGCAAACATCGCAGTTACGTTTTTTGTTCTCCGTTAACAAGTTAAAACGCAGTGTCACTGCGTTTTTACGCGAGGCACCGCGTTTTTACGGGGTGTCACCGCGTAAAAACGCGGTGACAGTGCCTTTAAATTCTATCTACACAGATCGAGCAGATCCAAATTTGGATCTGGCGATCTGCGAGACCCGCGACGACGAGAGTACGAAGCTGTGACACGACGACGAGAGTTCGAAGCTGCGACGCGACGTGTTGGCGAGTGCGACACGACGGGTTGGCGACGACGAGTTGGTGAGTGCGACTGCGATTTGCGGCGACGAGTTGGCAAGTGCGATTTCTCAACTGATTCCGGTATAGTTTCATTGCTTTGCTCCCCTGTTCCGATATCCGAGTGCGGTACAAGTAGTTTCATTAGTTTCAATTTCTGATTGTGGTACAGATAGTTTCATTAGTTTCGTTGCTTTGCATTACAGATTTGCATTACAGAGATTGTGGTACAGATAGTTTCATTATAGATAGTTTCATTGATTTACATTACAGATTTGCTCCCCTGTTCCGATTTGCATTACAGATAGTTTCATTGCTTTGATTAACTTAAGTTGGGATACCCAGCAATGTCGATGAAATATTTTTGGTTGCAGAGCAATCTGTAATGCAATTTACAAATTGCAATCTGTAAATTGATTTGCAGATTGCAATCTGTAAATTGCATTTTACAGATTGATTTACAGATTGCAATATGAAATGTAATGGCAATCTGTAATGCAATTGCAATATGTAATGCAATTTACAGATTGCAATCTGTAATGCAATTTACAAATTGCAATCTGGAATGCAATCTGTATTCCAGATTGCAATATGGAAATTGCAATTTACAGATTGATTTACAGATTGCAATATGGAATGCAATTGCAATCTGTAATACAGATTGCATTCCAGATTGCAATCTGGAATGCAATGTATAGATTTGTGTTGCTTTTGGTGATTGTGTTATCTTTGAAGACTTATTAAAGAGTATATGTACTGAATTGCAGAAAGAATCTCTTCTCTAGTTTTGTTTTTTTTCTTGGCAATCAAGTTGTTTACTTTGATTGATTTATATACGATAGACTATTTGCGTAAATACTATTATACTGACTTATGACATTTCGTTGGGTTATTATACTGCAGGTTGGCGAATTACTCAGGGAGCACAATGGACCGAGCTAGGAAATTCATGCAGAAGCGTGGGAGGAGAAGGGGGGAGGCTAGTGAAAGACGAGCAACCGAGGCGATGGAAGCCGCGTGGGGTGAATATGTTCAACATGAGGCGGTTGAAGAAGTTGAACAAGCAACGACGGTGGAAGACGAAGACACCGCCGAGCCTGAACAAGGAGAAACAGAGTTATTATTCAGTACAGACGATGCCAGAAGACGGTATGAAGAAGATGTTGAACACCGTGGCATTATTGTTTCCAAAGTAGTCGATTTTGACTCTTTCACGGAAATGGGCATTCAACATATGCTGGAAAATGCTGGATTACTCGGGTTGTGTCGGATGGGGGGCACTTATTGCGAGAGAGTCATTAAGATGTTTTACGCAAATTTCCAACTTTCTGAGGAGCCAGTTGAGGTGCAAACCTATATTTTTGGACGGGAGTTGAGATTCACTCTCGACCATATCAATACAATACTTGAATGTTATGGGGCAAGCGAGGAATATTATGGCATAGCTAAGACGAAGCCACCATTTATCAAGGAAGGAGATGGGTTAGACGTTCTTAGATTGTTGCACAAGGATCCTGAGATTGCCCATTACAAGAGGCCAAAGGCTAATGAGTTGAATGTAATGGCCCGAGTAATCCACATGATATTGACGTACACAATTTTGCCTAGGATTGGGCATCGCGACCATGTTACAAGCATAGATCTGTATATTTTAGAGAAGGTGTTCAGGGAAAAAAAAGTGAACATTGGATATATCATAGCGAAGCTCATGGAAGAGGTCGTCAACAACCCATCAATGAGCCTACCGTCCAATTGGCTTATCTATACTATAATTGAGCAGTTTGGGGTTCCCATTTCTGCGAATGAGCCAAGAATTGAAGCTACGACCACTGACACCTACAAAAGAGCCAACTTGGATCGATTGGGCATCACCCAAGTTGATGGCGGATGGTTCCGCAAGTCCAAACAGAAGGCAGCACCTCCACCCTTACAGAGCCTCAGTATGCAGGCACCTCTTATGATATGCCGCCTCCTCCCCACTTAGAGCCTGAGTATGTGTATGCAGCCCCCGAATATGAAATGCCACCTCCTCCACAATCATCACACTTTACTGCGATGCCTGAGGAGTCGTCTGCTTGGATGAGCAGAATGGAGGAGCTCCATCATGCGTCGATGACCAGAATGCAAATGATGGATGAGCACGTGCAAAGGCAACAAATCGAGCTATAAAGAGCTAACGAGCTCGCAACAGAGAGGTGGGCCATTGCCCAACAGTGGCAGGTGGAAGCATCAGAGAGCAGACGCGCCGCAGAGCAGTGGCGTATTCAAGAGGCGGAGCTCGCTGAAGCGAGGCATAGAGAAGTTGAACAGTGGCATCTTCAAGAGGCGGACCTCGCAGCAGAGAGGTATCGCCAATCCGAACAATGGCATGTTCGAGAAGAGGAGCGACATGTTCTAGAAGAGCAGCGACACCGTGAGGTGTTGGCCGCACTCAAGAGACGTGGGAGGCGATTAGCCCGATCATCATCCTCGTCATCGCCCAATGATGCACCTGATGCCACATTCCGCCTGTAAGTTATTTATGTTTTACGCAAAGTCCAGGTTTTTATTTTATTTTTGTTTCACGTGATGATGTGTTGTTGATTTGCAGTGACCCTGCCAGTCGCCGCCAAGGATCACCTGGAGCTGGGGTGCTCCAACCTCTGCCCAGAAGAGTTGTGCGCGTGGTACGTCTTTCATTTCGTTGTATGTGTGTTCAATCATGTTCATGCAAATGTTAGGATCTCGGCGTTGTTTGCAGCCTGTGTCGGTCATGTCCTCGTTCAAGATATATGTCCAGACAAATACCCATTACAACAAGGAGACGTGCGCAATTCTTGGGGGAAAGTTGGAGGGCGAACATTACGTTGTCTCACATCTCATCTTTCCGGAACAAGAAGGGACACCAAATACGGTGCGAACCCATCTTTGTATGTTAGTGTATAATCTATTATCTTACTACTCATCTGAACTTATATGCAGTGTATTGCGAGCAATGAAGAAGCCATATTGGCGTTTCATCAGTCAAAGAATCTATTGCAATTAGGGTGGATTCACGTAAGTCACCATCTCGTTTCTCCGAGTTATCGTGTATGTTCTCTTGAGATGATCTTATGACTTGTTTACATTGCAGACACACCCAAAGCAAAGGTTGTTTATGTCCTCCGTTGACTTGCACATCCAATATGGGTACCAGCGATTGTTGTGGGAGTCCATCTCTATCATTGTAACTCCATCAGACAAAAAGACGTATGTACTGTCTCTTGTGTAAATTCTTAATCTTGCTTTCCACGTCACTGACAAATAATTATTAACTTTGCATTGCAGGCCGTACGGCATCTTCCGGCTTACGGAAGAAGGGATGTTGGTGATGTCCAGCTGCAGAAATGAAAAACACTTCCACGAGCACGAACGTGAAATCTTTAAGTATAAGGGTGAGTTATACGGTGCTGCAGACGGGGTTCTATTGGACCTGAACGGAAGTTGTCTTTTAGAGGATTTGTGCCCGCCTCAGCCACGGCCACCGCCCCTGTCCAGAAAGAAGGCGCCATAATATAGTTCGTTCAGTATTTTTGTAGTTTATGTTTAGTTTAATTTGTGTACATTTTCTTTTTCGTTGTAAATTATGTGTAGTTGAAGGATTTCTGTGGTTGATTATGTTTACTTTAATGTTTGTACATTCTGGAATTGCTGTGGAGTTTTGTGCAGGATGTATGAAAATGGCGTTGTGGGAGTAAAGTAATAGAGGAGGTTCTGGCAAAAATTTTTTTGGATACCTTGCATATAAACACTCATGACACAGAAATAACTTCATGAACTAAACTCTCTCGTTACAGAAATAACGTCCCGCAATTCACCCTCACTCGCAAGAGGCCGTGCAAAAATGCGATCTGTTTGCAAGACACCGCGTAGAACGCTGTGTCTCGTGTTCGACACACCGCGTTCTACGCGGTGTCTTGTGAGACACCGCCTTCTACGCGGTGTCTCGCGTTCGAGACACTGCCTTCTACGCGGTGTCTCTCGCGTTCGAGACACCGCTAAGAAGGCGGTGTCTCGCGAGACACCGCGTAGAAGGTGGTGTCTTGCGAGACACTGTGTTCTTACGCGGTGTCTTCTCTGAAGACGCCTACTCTACTCTTTTTAACTCTGTCTTCTCCAGTCAAATTGGCATATTCGAACACATTTCGGAATCTATTAAGTAACCCTAAAAATTCTTGAGAGCTTCAAAGAGCGATTAGCGAAGGTGAAAAATTTGTTCAGAAGCGAATGGCGAGTGAAGAGCCTGTTATCAACCGTCAACTTGAAGTGGGACCCACAATCACTTGTGCGCTCAATGAAAATGAGGTACGTCAAATTGGAAATGAAGATGCGATTGTTTTGCATTCCGTATCAATAACTCTACATGAGGAGAACAATGACGACCTCTGTTCTTTATGTGAATCAACTAGTGATGAAGACATGGACATGGTCGAGAGTAGGCCTAGACGTCCAACACAAGTAGAAGACAGATTCCCTGGATTGGGCCTAGGTAAAAAGTACAGTTCATTGAAGAAGATTAGAGAAGAAATTGTTGAGCATGCATTGACGACCGGGTATGGAATTAAATTCCCCCATAGTGATGCGCATCGACTGAGGGCTGCTTGCCAGGAAGGCTGCCCGTGCCGGTTGCACGCCTCACAACTAAAAGATGAGATGACCTTCCAAATAAAATTTTACAATGACATTCACACATGCTCCAGAAAGATGGAAAGTCATCTTGCTACTGCCAAATGGGTTGCAACTCATTACTTAGACAGATTTAAAAGTCAGGTAGATTGGGACCTTCCGAACATAATTGAGATAGTGAGGAAGGACTTTAATGTCAATATCTCACCCAGTCTTGCTAGAAGGGCAAGAAGTGCAGCCAAAAAAATTAACGAAGGTGATGGAAATGAGCAATATAAACTCATATGGTCGTATGCAGCGGAGATTCGGAGGTCTAATCCGAGGAGCTCCGTGTGTGTGGACCTCGATATGAGTGTATTTAAAAGAATGTACATGTGTTTGGCTGCATGCAAGACGGCTGTGCTAACTTGTGGTAGACGACTTATTTGTTTGGACGGTTGCCATTTGAAGGGAGCCACTCCAGGCCAGTTGCTCACAGCTGTGACCATCGACGAGAATGATGACATGTATCCAATTGCTGTAGCGGTGGTCGAAGCAGAAAATAGGAATTCATGGAGCTGGTTTCTAGAATTGTTGCTCATGATCTAAACACTCCATTGGCAATGGATGGACAATCATTTCCGACCGTCAAAAGGTGCGGTTCATTGCTTTTGCCTTATGTGTAAAAGTTATGCATTTTGTAGGAATATGACTAATATTATGAATGTTTACAGGGTCTAGTGCCAGCTGTGAGCGCGGTGGCAGGGCAAGCTGACCATCGATTTTGCATCCGACACCTGTATGCCAATTTCCAAAAACAATTTAAAGGCAGGTTGTTAAAGGATGCAATGTGGGCCGCATCTCGAGCCGCTACTGTGAGACAATTTGAGAGAGAGATGGGTAAGTTATTTATGCTTGACAAGGCGGCCCACGAATACTTACATGGAATAGTTGTGACATTCTGGGCCAAACATGCCTTCAACTCCATCCCGAAGTGCGACATAAGCCTTAACAATCTGAGTGAGTCATTCAACGCCTGCCTCCTACCAGCCAGGGACAAACCAATTCTTAGTATGTTCGAGATCATCCGGAAGGGCATCATGGGTAGGATTGTGAAAAAAAATGAAAAGATGGCTCACTTGACGGACCTTTTGTGTCCAAAGATCAGCACTCGGCTCGCCAAACTACAACTTGCCGGGCGAAATTGGAGCCCCCAGTTTGCAGGAGCTGCCCAGTTTGAGGTCACCAATGGTAACGAACAGTACTCTGTCAATTTGGACAGGTGTACTTGTACATGTTACCGGTGGGAGTTGACCGGCATCCCATGTGTCCATGCAGTCCCGTGCATTCACTTCATGAGGAGATCCCTTGAGGAGTTTGTGCATGCGTGCTATCATCGGGAAACATATATGGCGATGTACTCCCACTTTATCCAGCTCGTCAATGGACCGATCGAGTGGCAGCCGGTGACAAATCTTGATCCTATTATCCCACCGCCATTTAAAAGGCTTCCAGGAAGACCGCGCAAACGTAGAATACGGGATGTGGAGGAGGCTCCAAGCCGGACAGTGTTGAACAGAAGAAATGTGAACGTCACTTGTGGTCGGTGTGGGCGTGTTGGGCACGATTCTCGCACATGCGATGGTGGAGGTGAGTCAAGTGCCGGGGCTTGCAGAGGGCGAGGCAGAGGCAGGGGTGGCAGAGGCAAGGGTGGCAGAGGCAGGTCAGAGGGAACATTTATGGGGTTCAGAGTTCCTGAGACAGCCCCCGAGAAAATTCCTGACCTAGTTCCTGAGACAGCTCCCGACAGAGTTCCTGACACGCAGGTGAGCCCTTTATCACATTTTTGTTTTCAATTGATGTTTGAAATATGCTAATTTCATTTGCATTGTGTTGTGCAGGAGTCTGATGCGCAACGTCCACACACACAATCGTACACAAACGTGGACCTTAACCTTCCGTGACACAGAGGGAACACAATTGTTTTACAATTTTAGTTGATGGATAGTTGCATGTTATTTAATACTTGTCTACTTGTAATGATATTACGGTGAATAATAATGCACTGATGTTGATTGGGTTGAGTTTAAGGTGATTGGTAAGTTTTATGTTATATAATTTCTAGGTATGGGTGTAGTTCTGGTAGGCTAGTGTAAGGTTAGATTAGTTAAGTGTAAGATGTGTTAGTATGAAAATGTTTCTCTGTTACTTTACTCCCCCAACGCAATTCTCATACATTCAGTATCTTCACAAACATTTTTTATCAAGTATAAACTACAACGGACATCATTGAACTATAGATCAATTACAACGGGTGTGTTTTTTTACGCGGGGTCTGTTCGTCGAGTCGCGGGATCTGTTCGTCGTGGGTTCCTGGAATTTCAACTGTTCTGGTCTTTTGCAAAAAAGACAGTGTCTGGTGCGAGACACCGCGTAAAAACGTGGTGTCTCGCGTAAAAACGCGGTGCCTAGCGTAAAAACGCGGTGACACCGCGTTTTAACTTGTTAACGGAGAAAGAAAAACGTAACTGCGATGTTTGCTTTGTTATTTTTCCATACGTCAGTGGTTAATTTGTTAAAAAAAATACCCTAATAGTTGACTTGTCATTGACCACAAACCATGATGGTTGATTTGTCATTTACCCATTAATTAATTATCTCATCAATAATTACACGGCTCATTTTTTAGCCCAACTAGACTCCTCGACACTTGATAAATCTTTGTAATTATTCTCTAATCATATTAAATAAATATATTTTGGCTATGACTTTTTTGGTCACATGAATAATGTTCATCATAAAAGTTGCTTTCAAAGTGGCGTGACATAGTCGTGTTTAGGATTTTGGTGATTATAGTAAGGAAGATTTAGAAAAGTGTACGAATCTTATGAAATTATTTTTAGTAGAAGAACATGCTCATTTTGATTATAAAGCATTCAATCATTAGGAAGGATTACCATGCAAGGCAAGATAATGATATGAGTATCGTAATTTTTAATACTGCTTTATTTTATCTATTTTTCGTATGTGTTTTAAGATAGTTGTTTGATAACAAACCTTAATACACGTGTGAGGTTGTACGTAGATTGGAAGTTAGGAAATACAAGCATTGAATACAAAATAAAAGGTTTTAAAATAATTATTTTATAATTTCTTCTTAAATATAGTTTATAAAGTGTTCTTAAATTAGGTTGTGACTTTAGGATGCGCGGGATCAATGGACTAGCAAAACTTTATAAATATGTAAAAATGAAAATGTGTAATATTTAAAGGAATTTTAATTGTCCATCCATGTATAATTATTGTTAGTTGCGAGAACAGTTCCGTTGTGCATGGTTTTGGAATCAAAATGCACAAAATTGGCTACTTTTAGACTCATAAAAAATATATAGAACAGATATCAAAATTAAAGTGAAACCAAACTAATAAAATCAATTCCATCTATTGTAAATGAAAGTAAGATTTTGGCTCATTAACAAATCTTAAATTATAGGATCATTATCCATGTGTACTTTAAATTATTTTTGTTAATAAATCAAATTTTGAATTATGAAAATTAACAATATGAATATTACAGTAATGTTTTTCGTTAAAAAAAAAAAATTTCAGTTGACCACATCAAATCACAAAACGTTTGATGCAAGTATCCTTACTTAAAGAGCGAGTGTCCACGAAAGTCGCCAGCAACATAGGCTGAACGACAACTTTTCAAATGCCCATGATTTATCACTGGGTGAACATAACAGTGCATATACATACAAGCAGATGATCAAACTGAAATACCGGTCAACTGCGTACTTAAATATATAAGTCCGAGGACACCCTCTACAAAAATCGCACGAACCCTAGGCGATTTCCAGCGAACCTAAGCGAACTCCAGCCAATTTACATCAATTTTGACTTCTCATAGCGCAAAGTTTCAAGTTCATAAATTGATTTTCTCCTCGATTTCACTATCCTCCTGATGCTACACAAGGTTGTGGTCCAAGCCTATAAACCCTTGATCTTTTAATATTTGCAGTCTTTTAAATATTTTATCTTATCTATTATTTTCGTATTTGATTTTATTTGTTTTAATTACTTAGATAAATTTTATCTTTTTCGTAGAAGACTTATTTTATCATATTAGGGATTTCAATTATAACCTGAATTCTATTTAAAGGGTTGTAGTGAATATTAATAAGAGACTTTTACAATCTTTGATATTGAATTATTTTATTTCCTTGAAAGTTATTTCTATAGTTTTTCCTAATTTTTTGTTTTAATTACGAAACAAAACTTCCGTTGCACCAAATTAATCAGCCATTAGATTGAGGTGAAAATCATTGTTTTGATACCAATTTGGTGGAACGGAAGTTTTGTTTCGTAATCGAAACAAAAAGTTAAGGAAAACTAAAGAAATAACTTTAAGGGAAATAGAATAATTCAATATCAAAGATTGTAAAAATCTCCAATTAATATTCACCACAACCCTTTAACTATGAATTCAGGTTATTATTTGAAATCTCTAATAAGATAAAGTAAATCTTCTACGAAAAATATAAAATCTATCTAAGAAATTAAAACGAATAAAATTAAATACGAAAATAATAGATAAAATTAAATATTAAAATGATTGGGAATATTAAAATATCACGAGCTTATAGGCTTGGGCCACAACCCCATCACCTCTTGTCCCAAATTTCTCAAAAATTTGAACCCTAAATTTTCCGAAACTTACTCTCAAGCAAAAAGCCGCACCCTCTCAAGGTCAATTCCAAGGTGATTCCTCCCTCGCCTATCAATCAACAAACAAATTTTTCTCACTAGAATTCAGGACAATGTCCTTGAAGGAAATGTACGACAATGATATTGAACATTAGTTGGTTATTTGCTCTGAGAGAATAGAATTTGATACGTTCAATGAGTTAAGAATAAAATATATACTTGAGAGAGTTAGAATTGTTGGGTTGTGCAAAATGGGTTGTGATTATTGTGAGTGCGTAGTTAAGATTTTCTAAGCGAATTTGACCGTGCGCACCTAGCTGTTTGTAGTTAAGAGTTATATGTTTGGACGGTAGATAAGGTTAAATCCTGATGATATAAATGGGAGGGTTGGATGTTCAACGGAGGGGACAATCGATGGGTATTACGATGTATCTCGAGAGCTATCTGGAATTGCTTCAACAATTACACTTCAATCCCGACATTGGAGCGTTTTACAAGCCAAAATTTAAGGACCTAAACACCAAAGCTCGAGTAGTTCATCACTTGATATCGCAGACATTTCTACCTCAGAATGGATATCAAGACCATGTTAACTACATGGATCTCTATTTGATGGAGAAGATCTACAACGAAAAAAGATTCAACCTTGGATATGTTCTCAATAACTACTGTAACGACCCAGTTTTTCGTATATCGTAAAATGCATGAAATTTTGAAATTTTTTCTTTTTTTTTTAAAACAAATCAGAGTGCGATACTAAAACCGGACCGCTACTGACTCTTTTCTTAAAATTCGATATGAAAAACCCTTTGATAAATTGTGCGGAAGCGTAAATAATAAAATGAAACCATATGTTTAAAACCTTGCGGAAGCGTTAACGAATTGTTTAAAGAATGGGACATGCTAGTAATTTATACACACTAGTAATTTATACACATTAGTTAATTGATTTCACATTTCCTAGGTTTGAGTCTAGTGGTTTATTCTAATTGATTACATGCTCAAGGGTAGGTTATTTCTTGCATTTAGTTAATTAACACGTTCAGCTAGGTTAATTAACATACTTTAGTTACTTAACATTTTAATATTAACCTAATTAATTACAACATGCTTAACTACTAGTCTTTACATGCTCAATGATTGTTTAAAGTAACTACATGCTTAGATTTAGCAAATTAGTTAACATTCTCAATTACTTAACAATTAACTAACTTGATTAGTAATTAAACATGCTAGTTATATACTCAACTAAGAGTCACTCTAGTTAGTTTAACATGCTCGGATCATTATTTTGATTTATGATTTAACTCTAGTTCATTTACATGCTAACTGCTAACTACATAGAGGGCTAACTAATTACCCAAATAAATTATCATGCTCATACAATTTACTTAACATTTAAACAAGCAAGAACAACAGAGAAACATGGAAAGGAAAACAATACTACACAGCATGTAAACATCAAAGATTGGCATAGCTCTTAATTCTTCTATCGTTCATTAGCTCATTCCTCATCTATTAAACATTCTCTACAACCTTATCTAACCATAAAGGAACTATAACGGGATATCCATACAGCACTCATAAATAACAAAGTTAGCCCTAAAGAAATATCACATAGCAAAGAAAACAAAAGAACAAAGTATCATTCAAAGGAATATCACAGAGCATAAATCTACACTATCATTAACACAGGGGGTGCATTTCACAACAATTAACCTACTTAATCAACTAGTGGTAACAATCAACTAACATAAAACATAAACATTGAACTAACAGTAGCTAACATTAACACTAAACTCACACACTCATACTTGTGATGTAGAGCCTCAATGGCCAAAACACCCCTTAATCCTTACCTCAACTTTATCGCGTATCGACATTTAACTGCCATCCATTTTCTTCTCCTTTCAATCCCTAGACAAAACATAATCCACCCCAATAATTATAGGCCCATAGATTCTAACGTCCAAAACCAATCTGAATAAAGCACGAAGCAACAACGTTTAACAAACAACTAATGAACAATAACTTAATCCAATTATCAACATATATTTATCCGTTAATGGACCAACCCCAAACCAACAGAGTATCATCCAATAGAGGGCAGTATCCATACGTTTAACGACCAATAAAAAATCCATTCAATAATAGCCCAAACAACGCAACAACAGATATTGACACAAACATGCATTTCGTTATCTTTTGTCCTAACAAAATCATGCTTCCAGTAATAATTAACAGAGAAAATGTCCGAAAATCCAAACCAATATTCATTTCTAAGACCAACAGATCACTGCTTCCAATAAGATTAATCAACAACCAGTCCAGAATATAAATCCAACATGTTATCTTCATCCTTAACCCAAAAACAAAGGAGGAAATTCTCATACCAGAAGACCCGAGAGCTCTCTGTCCAGCATCTCCTCCTCTGCCTCGATTAATCTCTCTCGGCCATTCTCTCCCTCACAGAACCAATGCAAGTTAGCAAACCCAGTCAAGAACAGAAACCAAAAAATCCAACTAGCTGAGAAGAGAACTCACCTGGAGCTCTCGGCCATCCCCTTTATCAATTCCTTAGAAAAGTGGTCCAGTAAACAAGCACTCTGCTTGCTGATAGCCAATGCCCAGTGCATACTATGTGTTCCCCACGCCGATTCCACGTTGGAAAGGTTGTCTGCATAGCAGATAACACTTCATTTGAACCGGTTTAGTCAAACCCGGTCGGAGCTCGGCTCGTCGCCCACCTGAAATCTAACTAGACGCCGGAATCGTCACTACCGACTACAATCAACACCATAACACCTCCAAATCGACTACTAACCCAGAAGAGATGCAAAGGAGGAGGAAAAACTTGGTCAACTCTACCTCAATCGTCGCCGGAACTCGCCATGGATCCGATTCGTCCATCCCTCAGAGCCTTAGCCGCACCCGCATCGCCGGTGGAGCTTGCGTCGCCGGCGGAGCCCACACACCATCCACCTGAGCCTTTGTCAGCTCGCCGTCGCTCACTCTCGCTCTATCTCTCGCATTCTCTCTCGTGCTCCTCCCTCTCCCTCTCCCTCTCATTCTTCTCTCTTCGAGCTTGGTTTGCTTGAATGGCCAAAGGCCAATGAAGGCCTTTCTTTTAATTCCCCCAGCCGAGCCAACACATCTTGAACCGGTTTAGCTGAACCAGTTCAGCTTTCCCTCCTCTTTTCAATTTACTCTTCCCATTTTAACCTTAATTAATTAATATATAAAAAAAGAAACATATGTTTTAGTGTTGATAATTAGTATCATATATTAACCGACCCAAGTTTGTAACTCTCAACTTAATCCAAATATCGTTTAAAGATTATTAGAGGTCCAATTTAAATTTATTAATTCCATTTCCCAAATGGATTTCTATCAATTAAACCCCCAATAAATTCTCTTAAATTATAAGCTAATGGTTACGTCCATGGTAATACCCTGATAATCATCCAGTTAATCTAAAATACCCAGATTATACTCCAATTATATTTATCAAATTTCTGATAAAAAATTAGGGTGTTACAACTACAAGAAGAACCTACTGTATAATTGACTTATTCAGAAAATTGTTGAGTGTAATGGGATAACACTACCTATGGACGAGCCGAGATGCATGGAAATGGAAGTGGATGTGTACAACCATGTGACCTTCGCTTGGATGAAAATCACTAAAGTTGAAGGCAAATGGTATTCAAAGCTATTAATTATTAATGTTAATTATTTGTTATGTATGTGTATGATTAAAGGAGAAAGCAAAAATACAAAGCTAAAAACATGAGAGAACTTAATAATTAATAGCTTAAAAAAAAATCATTACAAGTCAATGGTAATAACAAAAGGGAATAGAATGGTTGAATAAAATGCAAAATTGGGTCTAGGACAATAACCACTGATGCTCAGGGAAGTGTCATGGACACCCTGTCCAAAGGTAAAACATGTTGAGGATGGCACGAACACCAGTCCCATAGCATATTTTTAACATGGTTAACCACCACAGACACTCGGTAAGAGGCAAAAACTATATTGAGGAAGGCACGAACCCCAGTCTTGAGGAAGTGAATTTTTGAATTTTTTAGTGGATGACTGGGGAAGTTGCCATGACGCCCAGAGATAAGACATGGATGCCTGGGGATGAGGCAGTGAACGTTGTAGATCTGCTACGACATTTGCGGCACTTGCCCTGGCGTCCACTGCAAAAATAAAAAATTCACTGCCACGAGCATGGGCGTCCGCACCATCCTCAACACATTTTTTGCATCTTACAGGGCATCCATGGCAGATATCCATTCATTTGAGGCACTTCCTTGGGCGTCCGCATAAAAACTAAAATATTCACTGTGTCAAAACTGGGCATTTGCACCCTCCTCACACACTATTTTTGCTTCTTACTAGGCACCCGCAGCGGCCGACTGTGTTCAAAACATGCTACAAAACAGGGTGTCCACGCCATCCTCAAAACGTTTTTCCTTTAGACTTGGCATTTGTGACACTTCTCTGGGTGTCTGGGTTATTATCCTAGGCCCAATTTTGCATTTTATTCAATAATTCTCTTCCTTTTTGCTATTCCATTGACTTATAATAATTTTTTTGTCTTTTATTTATGAAGTTCTTTCATATTTTTCATAATAAAATTTTTTTTAGACATAGTAACTATCATGACCCGGAGTCGGGCCTAACAGAACCGTTGGGTCAGGTGTCCTAGTTCTCAGAGAGAGAACCCGGTTACCCGACCAAGGCATAAAAGAAGCAGAAATCTTAATGAGAAATTAATCCCAAAGCCAAATCATGTGGGTTGAGATCTACAAAGTGATCAGCTAGAGACATGATAGCATAAATAAATAAACGTTCTGTGCGAGAATTAAATCAAACAACACCAAAACTAAAAACCTCAAACATATCCGATACGAAGGGATTGAACCAACGAGCATCCATCCATCTGCGGGAAAATCGAAGCACCCACCAGGGAACTCCAGCATCGCCCCATGACAACGTATGCAAAACTAGTGCATCGAACCTACACCCTAATCTAGGGATTTCTAAGGAGTGAGTGACAAACTCAGTAGGAAAATTGATACTAAATGCAATGCATGCTAAAAACTATTTTTCTCATCTTTTTTAAAACCATTTCATGCTTCTCATTTACCTTACATGGATTTTAAATCATTTGAAAACCTCTTTATCATTTTATCAAATCTGGCCTATGGCCTTTAATGTGGCTTTATCAAAACCTACTATATACATAGACAACTATACCGTTAAAAATATGCCAACATCATTTTCCGCATAAAAACGTTATCAGTGAAAAAGGATGGTCACATAAGGTGTAATACCCTGACTTTTTATATCCGAGTTTAATAAGGATAATTGGAGGGTTTTTGAATTATTTGATAACGTTCGGGGTATTAGTAAGGATGTATTCGTTAGCTTATAAGTATGGGAATTCAAGGGATGAAAGTTAAATAGGAAAAACATGATGGAAAAGTTGGATTTTTTGCGGACGCATGCAGACAACATGGGGACGAGGAATGTTGTCCGCAAATGCATGGGAAGCTGTCCCTGTGCCTTGGGACGCACCAGGACGAGAATTTGCATCTTGATGCGTCTGAAGATAGACTTTCAGACAAATGCGGACGACATGCAGACGAGAAATGTCATCCGCAAGTGCATTGCATGTCGCCCCTGAGTCTTGGGACAACTCAAGACGCGATTTTATGTCCTAACTTTGTCTGTGTCGCGAAGTTTTGGACAAGCCTGGAAGAACGCGGATGAGTGCGGATGCTAGGATTTTCAAATTTTCTAATTTCTAGATAGTTTCAGACGCATGCAGAGGCTTAATGTGGATGCCATATCGCACCTGAATGGTGAATTTGGACGACTCCATACGAAGGTGGACAGATGCAGACACGGTCATTTTGAATCTGTCTGATTTCTTGACACTTTTGGATGAATACAGATGCTACATGTGGACGTCATCCTTCATTCGAATGTCCAATTTTGCTTGATGAATAGTATGTTTTGAACGCATACGGACGAGGTTAGGATGAGTCCTCGTGTCCAAATAGCCCAGACCTGCTAGAAATTATGGTTAAAATAATAGAAATCTTGTCGTGTAGTCAATTAATTCGCACCGAGGGAGTTCAATGCTTGAATATGATGAATGCTTGGTGCGTGAATGATGAATGAGCTAAGAGCTCCTTTGATTCTATTCTGTTATATGGATTTTTACTGCCTTACTTCCTGTCACTATGTTATTAGTGCTACATATATATTGTCTTGTCAATTTCTCTCTGATAGCTAGATGGTTTCCCTTTAATCTGATCATACGTAGATAACTAGGTTGACACTTAGTTGATCTAATCTGTTAAATTGAATATGTCAAGTAAATAATTGTAATTAATCCGTTGAGTATGTTTAATTAGAATAATTAATTAGAGCATGTCCATTAACTATAACTAGGATAACTAATTAGAATCATCATAATCTCTCTTTGAGCGCGTTTAATTAACTTGAGCATGTTTAATCCGAGTATGTCTAAGTAACTAATTAACGACAACTAATTTTAGTACGCTTAATTAACTAGAACAAACGCATGTTTAGTCATCTAGGATTATAATTGTAATCCTTTATTGAGCATGTAAATAACTAACTAAAATAATATTAGCATGTTAATTAACTAGGGTATGTTATGTTTAATTAGCATGTTTAATTAACAAACTAGAATAATATTTGCCATGTTTAATTATTATCTAGGTTAAGTTATTTTGTGAATTGATAGTGCTATGCATCATGCTTAGTTAACTATTTAACTAATTAACTATAGCCGCATGTTAATTAGCTAACTAATTATCTAACTAACTATGTTTATAATTTGTTGATGTAATCTCCTTTGTAGTTAAATTCCTGTATTTTTCCTAACTGCAATTATTGACTGAAATGAGATGTTTAATGAAAGAAAAGTGATGAATGATGGGTGTTTACTATTGGTAGTGCGCGAATGTGTAGTACTATTTTACTCCTGTGATTTCCTTATTGTTGTTCCTTCGTGATTTGCTATTTAAATTCTTAATGCTCGTTGTCTAACTTTCTTATGTTGTTCGTTGTAATTCCCTTGTGTAACTAGTTAATCTAAGTAGAGTAACAAATCAATCTGTGTATGTTTAACCAACTTATCTGAGCATGCTTAATTAATTAATAGTAACTGGAGCATGTTAACTAATCACTCCGAGTAAATTTAACTAACTAGAGCAGGTTAACTAATTGATTATGTTTAATAACCATGCTTAACCTTAATGTGTATGATATCATTAGTCAACTTATCTATAATTGTCTGAGAACATTTCCTTTATGTTCCTTGAATTCCATTTCTAATTGTCTAAGCACGTTTAATTAATCGTAAATAATCGCATGTTTAGTTAATTTTCCTACCATTCCTACCCTGAAATTATGTACGCCAATTGTTATTCAATTCGTTCTCATCATTGTTTCCTGTTATGCGCTTTTAATTATAATTGTTATCTATTGTGCGCTTTCAATTACTGTTATTCATTATATGTGCAATTTCAATTACAGTTTGCTTTCATTTCAATGCAATATTCAATTATTGTTATTTTCATTCCCATGCGCTATTCAATTTTGGTTAAGTACTTCCATTAAATGTGTTATTCAATTATTGTCATTTACTTTCTTTATATACGCAATTCAATTATTGTTAATGTTACGTTAAACTGTATCATGCATCATGTTATGAGAGAATGTGTCATCATGCATTATGCTAATAGAAATCAATAGGGAGTGCCACCTTGGTGGTGGTACTCACACATGCATTATGTGAGGGAAAAACGTTAAGAAAAAGAAGAAAAGGGAGTTGGGGGGGGTGGATGGATAGCAGATTTAATCTGGCAGCTAGGCGAAGCCCCTACCTTGTCCAAAACAGGAACTTAGTTGTAGACTGGATGTTAGATCTAACCAACTATATCATCCTATATGGGTCCTTCAATCTTCTGCTCGAAGTATGAGTAAAGATCCAATGAACGAACGTAATGAAAAGATTGGTTTAGGGCGGTACCCATTCCATAAGAACTAAAGAAAGGCATAAACTCTTTTCCTTACTAAGCCTTTGGGCTTACAGTTTACTTGTAGTGTAGGTGTAGATACTTGTACGAGAAAATAATGCACATATCAAAAAAGCGGGGATGAAGGATTTGCACGTGCAAGAACTTGTGGCTGGTCAAGCTAAGAGAAGTAAAAAATAAAGTGGCTGGTAATTAACGTATAATGCTTTGTTTAATATTTCTTATTGATTTCGTTTCTGCTATGTTTTCATAAAAGCTTTTACAACTGCTTTCACTATGTTTTCACGAATGAGTTTTAATGATCTGGTTTTGGAAGGCACTCTGATTTTATTTGAAAAAGGTTTCAATAAAGGTTTTGGTCGTTGTATAAAAGTTTAAAAAATTCCACGTATTTTTAAAGGTAAATAAAAAGTCGGGTTGTTACATAATGACTCATCCGACACAAACCACAAAAAGATGGCCATCTGTTGAGAACAACACCTCATGAGATGGAGGAAATACAATGATGGTGATCCGATGATCAAGCACATCATCCGAGTTGCCAGCAAGCAAGCTCCGCGACGACACAACTCGTATGATCGCTTGAATGTGTTGACAAGCCATAGTTCAACGTTGATATGATCAGTAAATCAAAGGGGATGGTCGCTCAAGGACTCATCCGACACATCTCACAGAAAGGTGACTATCCGTTAATAGCAACATCTTATGAGACAGAAGAGAATACCCATGACGGCGACCTGAAGATCCAGGAGGTCACCCGCGTTGTTAGCGAGCAAGCTCCGCAATGACCTAACTCGTACGATCAAATAAATAGATGAGTTTGTCGAGGGTTGCTGACGAGTAGAGCTAGGAGTCGTCACTCCACTTGTCAAATGAAACAGTACTAGGATAGGTAAAACTCAACAACAAACAACCTACCATCTCCGTGTGACTAATACCCTAGCCAGGTTTAGGGACTCGAAACCTAATGAGCGCATAGTCACCGCCCTATCCATTTCCACTTCTTGGCTCGAAACTCGAGGACATGTCACCAATACCCCTTCTCCATTTTCACTTCCAAGGCTCAAAACTAGAGACCATGTCATCAATGCCCCTTCGCTATTTTGCACGTAAGCAACCAATCTTCTCACAGCAGAAGATTGCACGGGATAGCCTCATGATGCTTTAGGCATTTACTTTAGCGCCAAAATGCCTAAAGCATCAAGAGGATTCATCCAATGTACGTAAAAAATATCAAATCTTCTCGAAATAAAAGATTTCATGGGATAGCCTTGTGATGCTTGAGCGCCAGAATGCCTAAAGTATCAAGATAATTCATCCTCCTAATGTACGTAATGAACATTAAATCTTCTTACAATAGAAGATTTCACAAGATAGCCTTGTGATGCTTTAGTGCCAGAGTGTCTAAAGCATCAAGAGGACTCATCCTCCTAACATATATACATAACTAAATAAATCAAACAATGTACGGAATATAAATGTGAGAAAACATACGTATACATAAAAAATGACATGTTGTTGAAATAGTCCCCGTTGGGTTTTCGAGTGTGGTAACCCACAAAATATCAGTTTTTGAAAACATGATGCAATGCGATGTAGGAAGTATAGAGATCCCTACCTTGATGATGACCATGACACGCTTACCGACAAACCAGTTCCACTCGCTGTCATAAGCAAAAAGTTGAACCACTGACATCTCAAGAACCTATAACAAGGCTGATGTCAACATCCCAACAAACATACAAGGGATAACAAACAAGTCTTAAACAAAACTTCAATCCAAAACAGTTTCTAGGGACAACCACGAGTCCCAAACTGGAAATCAAATCTATGAATACAACATATACATTAGATTAAGCTTAACATCCATCTTCACACTGATGATAAACAAACTCCTCTAAAACCCACTTTAAAACCTTATCACTTAGTAAACATCCAAAGTATACAAACTATATCTATCAGTTCCAATAGACATAACAATATCACCCTAAGTATAGCATCATATCCTTAGTTTAATTACCTGTAAATAAATCACAGCCAACAGTACATAACTCTTTGGGACCCATGATCAAGTAGTAAACAACCCCTAATCCATGAGTAATAACCAAAGCCATACTCCTCGGGTTATCAAATTAAACAAGGAGCTCAAATCATGCACAAAAGAACATTACACTGCATTAGAGAACCATCAATATTCAAAAAAAAAAGAGAAACCCAAAAATTAGGACACAACTCCTCGAGTTTTAACAAATTAACAGTGAGCATATTATAATTTTCAAGTTTCATCAACAAACCTAAAGTATAAGATAGACACTATCTAAAGAGCACAATCCTCATAATTTCATCAAAATAGCAGTAAGCAAATCACTTTTCTCGATTATAAATCCTCAGCTCAACAACACCAAAATAGGAACCAATTATCAACTTAGCATAATGCATTTTGTAAAATCAAAGCTTAAACAACCCCAGCAATATTCAGAAAGCCATCACTCAAGACCAAAACCCAAACATAACTGTCAATACCAAAATAGGAACGAGAAAATCAATTCGGCATTTCCACAAAAAAATATTAACAAAACTAATATGGCTGAGAGACCGAAAATCACACACACGACGTTCTCACCTTGAATGTGTCGAGGAAGAATCCTTACCATCAGCTTCCCACTCAGACGGACCGCACAAGTACGAGAATCTCGAGTTCCCGATTCCGCTAAGTGCTGCTTCTATATCATGGTTTAGGGCACAATGCCTACCATTCGCCTTCCGCCGGCTCTTTCTCGGAATGCTCGAGTCCTTGTTGCTATGTTCCGTCCGATTTCATGTCTACTCCTCTCCCATGAACTTCTCAGCCGAAGGAAAGAGTGCAGAGAAGGTTTGCCCTAGTCTTCTTCCTCCTCCCCTTTATTTTAATTCTTTCTTCTTTTATTTTTATTCCTTAATTTAATTAAAATATAATTACATATATTAAAATAAATTATAATATATATATATATATACATTATATTTTAAATAAATTTGATTGAAATTTCGATTTAAAATCCGACTCATACCAAACACTACCCAAAATTATTTTTTTAGTCAAAATAATTTATCAAAAACATCTCTGAAAACAAATTTTCGCTCGAAAAAATCTAATTTGACCGTTTGAAAGAAAAACACACATGTGGCCGCTAAACGACAAAACAGGTCAACTTTCAACACTTTACCAAAAATTCGAGAAAATTTTACCTGTGGAATTTTAAAAATCATTTAAAAATCCTGAATTCTACAGTAACTCTTACATTTTCTCCTTCCCCTATAGTTATTCACAATACACATATAAGTAGAATTCCAATATGAAAACAGAATATCAATAGCAATAATATCAATAGACAGAAAATGCTCAATTTACAACCAACAAAAAATTTCTTCATGAACTACATATTCACCAATTTGGAAGATTTGACACTTAAGACTCCTGCATAACAAACACAATATTATGTTAAAAAAGCATAAATAGTTACAATGATTTATGAAAATTGTAAACATAATAACATACTTATTTGTGTCCCAACAACAAATGTAAAGTCCATAAATGCGTTACGTGAACTTCCTCTTCCACCTCTTTCTATGTTAGTTTTTCCACTATCCCTGCCACTACCATTGCCACTAGCAGCACCAAAGGCAGAGTTTCCACCTTGATAAGCCTGGGTGTTATGGTCTGCATCCCAACACCTTTTACATGTCATGTTAACCTTTTTCTTGTGCAGAACTATCCGGTTTTGGGGCTCATCAGCATCTTTCACTCTTTGTTTTCATCTCTTACCTGGTCACCGCTTTATTGTTGGTGGCATAATTGGATCCTGATTTGTTTTGGACTACATGTGTTGGCCACTAACATGCCGAATCAAATGGGAGTATATCCTCATATATGTTTTCTAGTGATAGTATCTATGAACATAATTTTCAACTGATCTTCTCATACAATACAAACACAGGATTGCATGAATGCACGAGATTCCAGTCAGCTCCCACTTGTAACAATTACAAGTACATCTATCCAAATCAATGACGTACCGTTTGTTACTATCCCTGATCTCAAATTGAGCAACTCTTGAAAATGTTGGACTCCAATTTTCAGTTGCAAGTTATAGTCTGCTCAGCTTCTTCCTTATCTGAAGACACAATAGGTCTATTGACTCAGCCATCTTTTGATGTTTCTTCACAATCCTAGACATGATACTCTTTCTATCATCTCGAACATAGTCAGAATCAGTTTGTCCCTGGCTAGTAGGATGCAAGCATTGAAAGACTCACTCTAATTGTTCAAGCTTATTTTGCACTTTGGGATCAAACTATAAGCATGTTTCACCAAAAATCTCAAATTGATGCTTTGTAGATATGTGTGTGTTGCCTTGTCAATCAAAAATAATTTCTTCAGTTCTTTCTTAAAATGCGTTGAAATTGTAGCCGTAGGTGCGTTCTACATTGCGTCTTTGTACAACTTACCTTGAAATTGCTTTTTGAAATTCGCATACAAATGTCTGAGGTAGAAATGAAATTTAGGTGACAGTAAAAACTTCTCCATGGCAGGCACCAACACCTACAAACATAAACATTAAGAAAACAAACTTTGACATAAAATGCATAACATAAATAGATAGTACAAAGGGAATGCACCATACCTTTTGTTGGTTTGAAACAAATGTCCATCCTATGCTCGAATCATTATCTATATCTACGAGCAACAATTGGAAGAACCATGACCAAGAGTCTTTTGATTCTACTTCAGCCACTATTATAGCAAATGGATAAATTCTATCATTGTCATCAATGTTAACAGCTGTGAGCAATTGGCTTAGACATTAGTCCTTCAAGTGACAGTCATCCAAACAAATAACAGGTTTACCATACTCAAGTATACCTCTCTTACATGCAACCAAACACATATACATCATTTTAAATATTGGGTAAGGCGTAAGATCAATTCTATTTGCGCTAACAACTAATGTGCTGCCAAGATTGGATCTACAAATCTTCTTTGTATGACCATAATCGCTTATATTGTTTGTCGTTATCCCCTTCATTTAGTTTTCTGGTTTCATTCTTTGCTCTTCTGGCAAGATTTGGTGTAACATTGAAAATTCTTCCTAACTATCTCAATGATGGAAGGAACATCCCAGCTGGCATGAATTTTGAACATGTCCAAGTATTGATTTGTCACTCATTTGGCAAAGACATGTCGCCTTTCCATCTGTTGTGACTAGTTGTGAACATCGTTATAACTCTGTTTTTGAAACATAAGTTCACCATGCATTTTTGAAATGTAGATTCGCCAATTGTATCCTTCTTAGCATACGACTGTCAACCGATGAGCTTTACTTTTGACAAACTTTATTCCATACCATTCTTCAACGCATAATCCATTACTTCTTCTCTAATTGCACTCAATGAACTATACTTCTTCCTCAAACATAGATCTAGGGAACAAGATTGCCATTGAGGCCTACTCTTCCCATCCTCATCTTCGGAGTTGCATAATGAATAAAGCTCATCATCTAGAGTTGTCGATATTGAATGCACCTCTATTTTAGCTGTAGTAACTTCATGATCGAATGCACGAAACTCTTCTTCCACAAATGCCGAGATTGGATCCACCTCCATTTCGTAGCTAACAAATTCTTGATCATTGATTTCTTCTGTCTAAAATATAAAAAAAAAACATTCACATACTAATTACATTTATCGAATCAGTTGCTATAAATAATTGATAACAATGTCATTCGGTGTGCAAAAGTCAAACGCTTTGATTTCTTCTACTCCTTAACCTTGCTTACATGCCAATAAACTCCAATTAATTGAAAAAAAAAATTCTGAAAAAAATAGATCAAACTTCATTTCTATGTCAACATATAAATTCCTACAAACATCTAGCCTAGTTTGGCCTAAAAACTTGGTATTTGCTTATTATACCTGAAATTTGGCATGACAAATTAAGGATTCCCTTCAAAAAAAAAAAATGATTATAATGTTGAAAAATTGAGAGAAATGCTAGGATAGGGTTCATTTTGTTACCGAAAGAGAGATTGGTCACTGGAGGGTTTAGGGTTCAAGTAGAAATGAACCTGTTTTGTTGACTAAGCGACACTGCCGTCACCTGGTACTTAAATATAGGTGCACGCTGCGGTTGCCCAGTGACAATCTAAGGACATTTGGAAAGTTGTTGTTCGGCCTATGTTCTAAGCGACTTTTGTGGGTGTCTGCTCTTTAAGTAAAGACGTCTGCATTGGACATCCACGGTTTGTCGCGGTCAATCGAAAACTATTTTTTTTAATAAAAATTGTAATTGCAATGTTCATTTAGTTAATTTTTCATCATTTATAATTTTATTTACTAACAAAAATAATTTAAGGTCCATATTGCTACTGTTTTTATAATTTAAGATTTTTTTAAGGGAAAATGACAAATCAACCATCGTGGTTTGCGATCAATGACAAGTCAACCACTGTGGTATGTTTTCTAACAAGTTAACCACCAATGTATGTGAAAATGACAAATGCACCATCGCTGTCCGTTAAAAAAAGCTGATGGCCCCACAATGTATGCCTGGACGCCGCGGCGTCCAGGCCAAAATGATTTTGAATTAAAATATATATATATATATATATATACCTAAATTTCGCCCAATCTCTGCCATGTCCATCTCTTCATCACTAGTGGATTGGCATGCTGATCGGAGTTCCTCATCGTCCTCTTCGTTTAAATTTGCTGAGACAGAATGCAAAATAATAGCAACTTCGTTTCCAAGGCCACATACCTCCTCATTGGCCAATAATGTCTCTGAAGGGCCCACTTGAGCTTCACGGTTAATACCAGCTTCTGCAACACTCCAAGATGCCCTTTTTTTCAACAAATTCTTCAACTTTTCCAAAATCCCTTTCTCTACTCGCTTCAGCGCCGCTCAGACTTCTCTAGGATTAGCTAATAAAGGGAAAAAGACAGAATACATGCGAATATCGCAGACCGCTGGGATTATGTATTCTGCTGAATTAACAGAGGGACGCAAATGGCCTGGACGCGGCGTCCAGGCCAAAAAGTGTCTAGACGCCGCGTGGGGCCATCAGCTTTTTTTAACAGACAGCGATGGTGCATTTGTCATTTTCACATATGTTGGTGGTTAACTTGTTAGAAAATATACCACAGTGGTTGACTTGTCATTGATCGCAAACCACGATGGTTGATTTGTTATTTTCCTTTTTTTTTTATTAATTATCTTAAGATTTTTTATATGGCCGAAACCTACCCAACTCACCTGGGTAGTTGCGTTATGGCCATGCTAACTATTGTACTATTTTATGATTAATTAATGAAAAAAAATAAAGAACACTATAAAAGAAAACCATAAACCAAAACAGCCAAATCTAAATCATCTGCTAAACACCACATATATTAAGGTATGTGAAAGCTTCTTTTAAAGTAGGAGAAATAAATTAACACTAAACAAAAAATGAGAAATAATTAATCAACATAATAAAATTAGAAGGAGATAGGTTGGTGAGGTAGTGGCTCGGCGAGAGGTGGCCCCCAGGCCAGAACACGGTTTCAAAAAAACAGCAGGTTTTGACAGACAGGCCCTCCATTTCACAATCAAACTACTGAACTCGTACTCTTTTTAAAAAGGGCATTATAGTCACCCACTGCGAGAGATGGATAAAATTCGGAATAATTTATATATGAATGATGCTAATATTCAAAAGAAGATGAATATTGATTAGAGAATGTGACAGGGGGCCGGGCCCACCGGAATTGGATAACCCCAGCCATCATCATCAGCAGATAAGGCCGTGTTTGGATTTTAGTGCCACCTCACATTACGTGGTTCCCCGCAATACCCACCTCCCTAGATCAGGATAAGCTTTGATTGAAGGATGTGACACGTGGTATGGACAATGAGTTGAGAGTATTTTTATAGGTTAATTTTAAAAACGAAAATTTTAATACAAATTAAAATAAAATATTATTTTTTCAAAAATTAAGATGAGTAAGATTAAATGATAAATATAACATGAATTATTAAATAAAATATAAAAAATCCGATCGCCATGCTCGAGTACATTCACAATGAATTGTGAAGCCCACAGGTAATATGGAAGCTGACGTGGAGAACAGCTGTCCAATCCGGCAGACACCGAGGCAGAGACTGCCAGATTCTAATAGTAGATCAACACGTGGAAAACACATGTTCGCGGCGATTAGTTCGCCCAATTCGGACAGGTGGGTGTCTGACTATATGACGGGAAACCTCCCGATTAACCTCGCCATAAATACCTTCCATTTTTTGCAGCTTTCATTCAAAACACGTGGACTACAATTCGCATGGATTGAGGGATTGAAAAGGAAAGTTGACGTGATATCGGAGATTAGATCTATGGTTGGACTGATCATGAGAATTCCTGCGAGTCGGTTGAGTTTCAACGGAATGGGTGAAGTTTCCGGCAGTGAAGAGAGTTTCGCAGACTTATTTTTTGGGTTTCCGGACGAGATCGACGGCGGGCCGGGCAATTTTTCCACTTCCGAAGACGATGAGGGCAATGAGGAAGAGAAGATGTTACACAGCGATGCAGAGAGGGCATTTTGGCAGACCCAAGAGGAGCTTCTTCTGGTAATGAGCCGGCGTTTTTTCATTTTATTTTTCTGTTTGTTAGGAAAGGATTTCGGACAAAGAGTTTATTTTTTGATTTTTTTTTCAGGCGACTTTACGTCGGAGTAGTTCGGTCGAGTCAACTATCCGACGATCAACGAAGGAATTGCTAAAGGAATTAAATTCCAAATCTCTGCGTTGTGGATGCCAGAGGTCATTACCCGTTGGGAGTTGCCGGAGCTGCTTAAAGCGAGAAATATGCAACCGGCTGCGAGATTCGGGCTACAATTGCGTAATCTGCAAATCCAAATGGAAGAGCTCGTCAGATATCCCATCAGGTAATTTCATCACAAAAATGACATCTCTTTTGCATTCAAAATCATACATTTATAAAAGAATAGTGGTCGTTGAATTTACAGGAGAGCATACTTATTTAGAAGTAGCGGACAATTCCAACGAGAAGAAAGGAGAAGTAAAGGTAGTGATTGAGCCAAATTTCAGAGCCGAATTCGAGATGGCCAGAGCTAGCGAAGAATACAACCGGCTAGTGAGCCGGTTGCCGGAGGTGTTCATCGGAAAATCGGAGAAATTGAAGGCGTTAATCAAGATCCTTTGCTCGGCGGCTAAAAAGTGCATGAAGGAGAAGAAAATGCACTTAGGACCTTGGAGGAAGCACAAATACATGGAGGCCAAGTGGTTGGGAACCTTCGACAGAACGGCTCCGCCATCTCCGCTGCCGGTGGGTCTCTCCGGGCGGCCACAGAAGGCGAAGGCGTCAATGCTGACCTTTGATTTGGGTGAGAAGTTGCCCAAATTCCACTGCACTGCCGTTGAAGTTGTGTGAGAATGAGAAGAGAAGAGAGAATGCTTCGTTTTTGCCTCTTTGGGCACTCACTTTGCCACTCCAATGGGCGTAGAAATTGAAAGCTCGTCATTTTTGGACATATGGAGCATTTTGCTAATATTCAGCGGCCTAATTTTATATTTTTACGTAGAATTACGATGAATTAAAAATATTTTGATGTAGATGGTGAAAAAGCCCATCTGGAGGGCACTGTCTGCAGGTAAGCAAAACAATTGGGCTGGAAACCAACTGAATCCAAATATACTCGAACCGGAGGATAATAAAACCTATTTGTTTGAGACACAAATACTATTAATGTTAAAAGGTGTCTTAAATAAATACTTGTGAGCATCAAAGGTCTCATGCTTTTCAACATGTAAGTACAAGTATTAGGTTTAAGTAGGATTGGGCATTTCGGGTTTGGGTTCGGTTCCGGACCGTCCGAAACCGAATAATCGGTTCTCGGTTCCGGGGAGCCGGTATCGAACCTGGAACCGATGGGTATTGGAACCGAACCCGGAATCGACCTCGGTTCCTGGTCCAGAACTGGCGGTTCTCGGTTCTGAGAACGGCTGTTTATCTGTTTCCCTAATTTCTGATTTTCGATACCGAGAACCTGTTTCCAAATTCTGATTTTCAATAACAGAGAGTTTAAACACAACAATTGTCCAAGTCCAACAGAGCAGCAGATTCAAAATGAATTTTTGACATTTCTATTCAAAATAGAACAGGAACCAACCCAAACAAAACAGGGCATGGCATTACAGATTGCAAATCTGTAATGCAATTTGCATTTACAGATTGCAATCTGTAAATTGCAATCTACAAATGATTGCATTATAGATTGCATTACAGATTTGCAATCTGTTTTACAGACTGCTTTACAGATGGCTATCGCCTTTCAACAGTCATTAAGTTAACAATATTACAGAGAGCAATTTGTAAAATTGCATTACAGATTCATTCTGTGTAATTAGAAGAGCAGTACAATATTCGGAATTAGAGGAGCAGATCAATCAAAGTAGACAATACCCTGTGTAATTGCAGTTGCAGTGGCTCGGCTTCACGGTGTTCATCGCTCGCAGGCTCGCAGCTTCGTAGTGTTCGGCGCACCTTCTCAATCCTCGTCGCAGTCGACCAGTCGTCGTCTATCAGCTTTCAATCGCAGTTGTCTTTCTGTTCTTTGATCGCAGTCGTCACTCGTCGTCTCTCGGAATCGGGTAGGGCTCTGAATCAGAATCGGGGAGTCGGGGCCGGGGAGGGTAGGGCTATGAATCAGAATTTCTGATTTTAGGGTAAAATAGTCAGTTTTTGGTTCTTCCCCTGGAACCGAGAACCGAACCCGCCTTTAATCAAGGAACCTAACCCGTTTTGAAATCTCATTTGTGGAACCGGGAACCAGAACCGAACCCGGAACAGACCTCGGTTCCGGTTCTGATTCTCAGTTCCGTTGGTTCCTGCCCAGTCCTAGGTTTAAGTCATGGTGTAATGCTCTCAATTTGTTTTTTGGGAAAATAACACTGCAGACCCTATAGTTTGTGATTAATGACAAGTCAAATTGTGAAGATTATTTTTTAACAACTAAAATCTTGAACTATAGAAAAATCTCGCCGGCGACCTCGCAGTCACGATTTTCGTCAAGGACCGCCGAGGTTAATGCCTTGGTTTCTACTCTGTCAAGCAATGTCTAACGGAGATGAAGGATGTCAAGCTTCGTCCTTCCCTGCGGTTCGAAGAAGATGGACGATGGCCGACGAGGGCGGAGACGAAGCTGGAATCGTCCAGAGGCGACCGACGGACGACATGCGCTAGTTGTTGAATCGAGCGAGGGATGTCCATCTTCTGGATCGACGACCAGGATTGAATCTGGCATCTTCCAGAGGTGAAGACGGACGACAATCCTTGGTTGTAGGATCAAGAGACGGACGTCCGTCTTCTGGATAGACGACCAGAATTGACTACAAATTAACTGGGTCACGAGCAGGGCACACACGATTTTCAAACACACGAATTCCCTCAATTAAGACTGACGTCCCTCGGCATGAAACGGATGTCCGTCTTCCAATACTATGTCATTCTGCCCTAAATGTACCTATCCAGCCTTTAGACGCCGCTGTTTAGACCATCACGGACGTCCGTCTTAATACGACGGGCGTCCGTCCCTTGCCCTATTTCTTGCAAATCTGCTTTTAGAAGACGGCGTTTAGGTTATGTGCATGCATGGTACCATTGGGGCACATTTATGAGGATGTATTCCCATTTTACCCGACCTGTCAGTGGCCACCACATGTGGCCTGCAATGAACCAGCCTCCAATTTCGCCGCCGCCAATTAAGAGACTCCCAGGTCGGCCTAAAAAGCAAAGAGTGCGAGATGCAGACCAGCCCCGTAGTCGCACGGTACTTAGCAGGAGACATGTCCCCATGACATGTAGCCGTTGTCACGGTGTGGGCCACAATGTCCGCTTTTGTCAAGGTGGAGGCTCAGCAGGTGGTACAACAAGTGGTAGTCTAAGAGTGGAACGCTCACACGACACCTTCATGAGGTTTACTATTCAGACAGACGTCCGTCATAACCTAAATGTCATCGTCTAAAAGCAGATTTGCAAGAAATAGGGCAAAGGACGGACGCCCGTCGTATTAAGACGGACGTCCGTATGGTCTAAACAGCGGCGTTTAAAGGCTGGAGGGGTACATTTATAGTAGAACGACGTAGTATTGGAAGACGGACGTCCGTTTCATGCCGAGGGACGTCCGTTTTAATCGAGGGAATTTGGGTGTTTGAAAATCGTGTGTGTCTTGCACGTGACCCAATTAATTTGGAGTCAATCCTGGCCATCGATACAGATGACGGATGTCCATCTTCGATCCTATGGCCAAGGATCGTCATCCGTCTTCGCCTTTGGAAGATGCCAGATTCAATCTTGGCCGTCGATCTAGAAGATGGACGTCCCTCGTTCGTTCCAACGGCCAACACATGTCGTCTGTCGGTCGCCTCTGGACGATTCCAGCTTCATCTCTGCCCTCGCCGACCATCGTCCATCTTCTTCTAACCGCAGGGAAGGACGGAGCTTGACGTTTTTCGTCTCCGTTTGACGTCGCTTAACAGAATAGAAACCGAGGCGTTAACCTCGACGGTCCTAGGCGAAAATTGTGACTATGAGGTCGTCGGAGAGATTTTTTATAGTTTAGGGTTTTAGTTGTTAAAAAATAATCTCCAGGGTTTGACTTGTCATTAATTGTGAACTATAGAGTCTACAATGTTATTTTCCTTTTTTTTTTCAAAATTTAAAACTTATTTTTTTTTTTCAAAATTAGATTAAAATAGCTTTTAAAATTCTATTTAAAATTTGGGAATCCTTAAAAATATTAAAATTATTAATGAAGCACAAAAAAATTTAATATTTATTAAAAGATATCTATTTAATTTATTTTATTCAAACATTAAATGTCTTTAAAATATTTCCTTCAAGCAACAAATTTAAATAAAAAAATAGAGTTAAAAATTTTATATAACATCATTATTTTTCAAAACTTTATTGATGGAAATATCAAATTGATAAACTATTCAACTGCAATAATATTATTCTAATGATAAAGTTTTTAACAAAATTTATTTATTAAAAATAATATTTAAAACTATACAATAAATTAAATCACTCTGCTGACCTGCCAACATATTACTCTGTATGTTTGTTTGCTACAAAAATATTCGTGATCAGTCTTAATTCTTCCTCAGTTAAATATTTACGTACATGACAAAACTAAGTGTGAGATAAACTCAATAAATAAAAATACGTGCATATATGAATTAATTCTATGTATTACTAAATTTTCATATTTAAAGTTATATATTGATTGGAACTTGTTTTCCAACCTTATCATGTATTCATGCTTTCATTAATCATCTTATAATTATCATGTGTTTCAGATTTCAGAAAACTAATAGTTTCTTACCCTCATAAAGTTTTATCAGTCATCACAAATTATATCATGTTTTTTGTCAATTCCATCAAATTCATGCATTCATACTTGCGTACAAGATGACTTACTAATTTTACCTTTTTTAATCCTATGTCAATGTCGAATAATGTGCGTCTAAATAAAATGTTAGGATTTAAATGATATAATAAAGTTGCAAAAAATAAATTAAATAATAATATGTTTTTATGATGTAGGGTAGATGGCCAAAACATTTAAAAATCGGTGTCTTTATTTACTTGAATGTTGAGAAAATAAGGTTTTAAGAAATTTTTGAACCTTTGAATAATATAGTCTACCTAAAGAATAACTTGTTGTTAAATTTCTTCTTACAAAAAATATCTTTTAAAAGAAATTAAGTGGAAATTCCTTGTTTATAATATCCTAGGTGGGCAAAAAATCGAATTGGATCAACTTTGACATTCTAGTAGCAATTTGGGCCAAAATTTGATTGATTCCAGCTCAACAGGGTCTGGTTTAGTCTAGCTGGACCGGTTCGGTCCGGGTTGACTTTAGAGAACTTGTTCAGGTCGCCTTTGGTTATGTCACGCCCCAAAGGGGATTAGAAACAAAAAGGGGGAACAACCCAGAAAAAAAATAACCGAATTGTCCAACTAAATTAGCAGCGAACTAGAAGTAATTAACTTACAAATCAGGCTCAAAATATAGGTCCGACGTGACATTCAAATAGCATGAAATAAAAAATATAATTTAAGAGAAAATAATGTAAAAAAAAAAAAAACTAAAATACAAACCTTACTAAAACTAATCTAAAGGAGAAGTCAAAATCTATTCTTGCGATGACAACTGGGAGTTAATTTGATTATTTCCTTAAAGAAGAAATCAATTTGGGGTGAGTCAACTAAACTCACCAAGGATTAAATTTTATATTTAACAAAGAGATAAAAGGATTATGTGTGCATTACAAATATTACAGTGTAATATCCAGACTTTTTATATCGAAATTTAATAAACTAATTGAAAAGTAATTTGGGACATTTGGATTAATTGCATAATTATTGGGGTATTACCAAGAATGTATTCATAAGATTATAAATTATGGGAAATTAAAATTAAAATAAATATTAATTTAATAAAATAAATTATTATGTGGGATAAATAATTTAGAGGGGATAATTAAAAGGAGAAATTAAGAAATAGAGAGATTAGAATTAATAATGGATAAAATAAATTAATAGATATAATTAAGTGAAGGGGGAGGAGGAATAAACTAGTTTAGAGAGAGTGAGAGGAGAATAAGGGAGAGCAGGTGACGAGCGAGGGGGAGGTGAGATGAAGGCTCGGGACGGCTGGGTTGTGCATCGTCCGGCGTCGGGCGGGCTACTGCAGGGTGACACAGCGTTGTCCGATGGGTTGGTGTTGCGAGTCGCAGCTAGGGCATAGGTTGGACGATTTTGCAGGATGATTTGATGCTCTTGCTGCTTCGATTTCGGCGACAGAACGAGGTAAGTCCGTTCTTCTCCCTGCACTCTATAATTTGGACAGCATGGCTGCGATCGGGTGCTCCAACTGGGTGCTCCGACCCAGGTATGATGGGTCTGGCTTGACTTGTTCGAATTAGGTTGTTGTCTACTATGAGACAAACCCATCATTCTTTCCAACCTGGAATTGTACCTCACGTGGGGGGCACCCTCTGAAAAGCTAGAGAAAATTGGGGGGTGCTGCAAGAGGAATGATTGTGGCTGGAGAATAATGACAGTGGGGGAGATGGCTTGGATAGAATTTGCTCTCTAGAAATTGAGCTAAGAGCTGAGGAAGAGAGAAAGCCCTCTGGAGAGCTTGAGCCATGATGGAAAGGAGAGAAAAGTGACAGAGGATGAAGGTGGAGGAAGAGCTCTGTGCTGCTCGGCTGCCTCTAATAAGTGAGATCCTCCACTTTATGCTGGATTTTATTTATGGACATTTATTCTCTGTTGAGTGGATGATTGTTCTCTATGGTGATGAGTGAACTCCTAGAGCTCTCAGGTCTTTGTGAGGATTGATGTGGTGAGAATGTGCTGGAACTGGAGTTGGAGCTGATGGCCGAAGGTGAAGCTTCCGTCATGGCCTCGGCTGTCGGTGAGGTTTCTCCTCTGCTATACTTAGAATCTGTTTGGGTGCTGTGTTGATAGTAATATTGGTTATTGTATTGGATTTGTTTTAGTTAGTTAATCCTGTCGATATAATCTGTTGGGTGAAACTTTTGAGATTGGTGAGTTATCATGGTGAGATTTGTGACTTGGATTGGTTACTGCTACATGTTAGTTAAGCTTCCTGCATTTTATCACTTGAACGTAGTTATGTTGAAAATGATTTCTGGTGTTGGTTACTGGATTTAAGCTATCAAACTGTTAGCTATTGTTGAGTTGATAAGTTGGTTAATAATCTGTAATTTGTTGCTAAGTGTGGAGGTATTGTGTACTGCTGTATTAGCTTGGCTATTATGATAATCTGTGAAGCATGAATATGTTAGATTTAGTGTTGCTACGGATATGAGTTCGGCAGATGGTTTGGGATTTTGTTCTCGGTTGGACTCAAAATATTGGAATTATTAAGTGTTAAGGCTTATAGGATGCAATGAGAAGTTGTTAATGATTAATGTTTTTAATTGTGAAGGTATCGAAAAGAGATAGAGGATAAAGATTTGGTGCTAATGCGCAATAAAATTTCGAAGTAAGGAAATGAGTGTGTCTTGACCAGTGGAGGCCCTACCCACAAGTAGTGTGCGTGAGTTGAGTTTACTCTTAGTTGATTTTATTGCTGTTAGTTTCCCCTAGTTTATTTACTATAAATTTCTTGGTTCTGATTAGGAGATATAAATCTTCTGATTTTAGTTGGCATCAATTCAATTAGCACGTTTCTTATTATATTAAATTATCAAGCATGTTTCTAGTTGTAATTTGTTAAGTAAATTGCTGTATATGATTTATTAAGCATGTTTACATTATGTTTTGTTTAGATAAGTATGTATAGATAGGCTAGTTACCATCTTGAAATTTAGCTTATAAAGTTGATTTCTTCTTGGTACTGGTTAGGAATTATAACATTCTCCTTTACTGGCAATGCTTACTTTGATAGAAATGTGATAAACAAATGATAACCGATGACGCTAAGTTGTTGAATAGGATGATGAAGTAGAGGATGACATGATACGTACGTATGATCATGAAAGAATTAAGAATTTCTTGTTGGTTCTGTACAATTTATTACATTCACTTGTTGTAGATATTCCTAGTAGTTAATGTTTACTCCATTGTTTGTTCTGTGCAGTTTACTATATTACTTGTCGTAATTCCTTAGTTGTTAATGCTTACTTCATCTTGTTAATCAAGCACGTGCAGATTATTTAGGATAACAAATATATGAGCATGTTTAGGATGTTTAACTAAACCGAGCACGTTTAATTAAATGAAATTCTTGCATGTTTGGTTAACTAGACAATTAATTGTAGTGTGTTTAATTAATTGAATAAAAGCATGTTTAATCTATTAGAATGCAACTTTTTATTTGAACTCCTTTAAGTAATTCGAGCATGTTTAGTTAATTTAATTAATCAGCACGTTTATAGTTGAAATCGATTATTAAGCATGTTTCGTTTTCTATTGGCAGAGTACGTTCCCATATAATTGTTAGTTAGATAAGCATGCATATTTAGTTAGTTTATTAAGCACGTTTCCAATAGTTATTTGTTGAGCATGTTTATGTTTTGTTCTATTGAGATGAGCATGCATATGTAGTTTAGTTTATTAAATTAAGCACGTTTCTGTTATTAGTTCTTTTCGATTCATTAGCACGCTTCAATTGTGTTCGAATTATTAAGCATATAACTGTCTCCTATTATTTGTTGGGCTTGTTAATGTTCTGTTTTGTTTAGAAGAGTATACATAATTAGTTTCGCTTGGTACCTTGTAATTATAAATCAAGCATACTCCCATAAATCGTTGTTAAGCACGTTTCCATTAGCTAACTATCAAGTACGTTTCCTTTTAATTATTACCCCTACATCTAAGCTTTCATAACATTGTTAAGCATGTTAATTCGCTTAGATACCTCATATGTTAATAGTTAATTCATCTTGCCATATCTCTATTGTCATGTTCGGTAGAATCAAGCACGTCGTATGTTGTTTTCAATTTGTTTCTATGCTTGCTTTCAATTTGTATTATTCTTGCCATTCGTTGATTTCGTTAGTGTTATTCTTACTATTCATTTTTAATTATTATTTATTGTTGTGTTCTATAAGTTCAAACATGCTATAATTCATTGTATATTGTTCTGATATGTGCATTTAATTTCTGTACTCCTTTCATGGGTTTCTATTTAATTTCCTTAATGTTCGTTGCTTAACTCTCTTATGTTGTTCGTTGTTCTCACTTCTATATTATAATGGTCATTTGTTATGCATTTTCAATTATATTTGTTGTGCACTTTCAATTATTGTTATTCATTCTATGCGCAATTTCAATTACAGTTACTTTCATTTCAATGTGCAATTCAATTACTGCTAATGTTACGTTATATTGCATCATGCATCATGTTAGGATGAGAATGTATGGTCATGCATCATGTTAATAGAAACTAGTAGGAAGTGCCACCGGAGTGGTACTCAAGCATGCATTATGTGAGATAAAATGTTAAGAAAAAGAAGAAAAGGGAGTTGGGTAAATGGATAGTACGGATCTAGTCTAGCAACTAGGCCAAACCCTTACCTCGTCGGGAAAGGGAATAGTTTGCACATAGGAGGCTAGAAGCCGACCAGACTATGCCATTTCAAAGGACAACCTCCATTCTTCAGCTTGATGTACGAGTAATGAACGAATGAACGAAAGTAAAGTAAAGAACGAACGAATGACATAATGAAAGGATTGGTTTGGGTGACCCCCATTCCAAAAAGGACTAAAGAGAGACATAAACATAATTTCATTAAACTATTTTTCTTATTGGGCCATTAGGGTCACGTATTACTTGTGGTGTAGGTACAAATAATGAACAGATAATCTAAACCAGGGATGAAAGGTTTGCACGCGTGGGAACTTGTGGCTGGCCAGGCTTAAACGAAAAGAGAAAAACGGTTGTAATAAATTGTATTTAGTTGTTTAGTTTCTTTTGTTAAATTATTTACGCTTCTGCTATGTTTTAATGAACAGATAATCGATTTTCATAACGAGTTTAAAGAAGGGTTAGTAGTAGTCCGGTTTAGCGTCGCGCTCTGATTTATTTTAAAAGCGAATGGTTTTACAAAAATTCAAATTTTTACGTGTTTTAAAGGATTTACGAAAAATCGGGTCGTTCAAACAGTTTAATGTTTAAGGAAAATAACGACGAGTAAAAAAATATGTAACAAAATCAATAATGGCGATACTCAGGCGATCGAAACAGCCAAACAGACCTTGATCAGGTTGAGGGTTTTGCGCTCAGGCACATACAACTGTCTTATTGTTCTAGTTAACAATAAATAAAATAAAAATATAAATGCAAGTGTAACAGAATAGAACATTAAATTTAAACATATTCAACGAAGATGTTATACATTTGATAAAAGTCTGATGTGCCAAATAAGGACACATCATTTAATGTGAGGTTATGTATAAATTACTAATTTTTAATAAATAATGTATACTTAAATAAAATAATTTCTATTTCAAATTTGGGTCTACCAATATCAAATCCCAATTGAAAAAGACCCCAAAAATTCAACTATAGATAAGTCTAATTTATTCCCTTAAGCCTAAGAACCTATTCATAGTTTTTTTTTTGCCAAAATAAGAACTTGAACTCAAATTAAAATTGGGTTTTCCAAGCTAAACAATAATGACCCAAGAATGAGAGAATTGGGAGCACCAACACAATCCAAAACGGCCCCTGAAATGACCCAATAATGATCGGGTCAAGTTTGAGGCAAAGAAAATTTTTGGTTCAAAATAGGGTTTGGGTTTTAGCCCAAAACACCATGGCCTGAAGCCCAATTACTTTATGGGTCGAAGTCCATAAAAAAATCGGGGCAGCATCCTAGGGAAATCTGGTTCACAGACCAAGTTATGCTAGGTCATAGCTTGGATTAATCCAAGCCACGGTGGTCGAGTGAACAGCCAAAAGAAGGTTCAGAATTCTCTTTCTGACCTCTGACTCGCCTCCCTACACGATAATTCAGTAAAATAGTTTTAAAACGTCTGTAATTATACCCAAAATTTAGTACCAAGCCAAACAATTCAGTAAATTGTTGAACTTCGAAAGAAATTTTGAAAAACAATTTCAATCATTCCCGGCGATGCACCTTGCAAACAAACAAGCCTAGTCAGGAATGACTTCACTACATCGACACCAACACTCCAACCATAAGAAACCAAAATTTTCCGTTAAGCACTATCCCACGAAGGAAAGAACAAAATACAGGGGAGATTGACACTCACCTTAACGATAAAGACAGCTGCGTACTCGTCAGAGAAACTCGCCTCCTTCACACTGACTCGTTGATTTGGATGGAGAGTCCTTAGCTAGGGCTCGACTTCTAGCTCCATGGATTTCCTTAAATTCTATTGACTTTGGTCAGCTTGGAGTGATCTAAGCTTTGAGAGTAAAGATTGGAGCTTCGAAAGTGAGTGATCTTTGGGGTTTCAAAGGTGAGTTTTCCTTTAATTAGGTGTCTCTTATTTATATAAGGGATTTCCATCTAAAACCCTCTAAAAATCCAAGTTTGTTGATGAATTTTTTCAATGGATTCGAGCTTTTGAGCTGAGAAAATCAAGATCAGCTCGGTTTCTTCTCTGAGCTAGAGAGATTTTAGGGTTAGTTTCTAATTTTTGGGAGAAAATTGATTTTCAATTTAAATTTTAAAAAATCTAAACCCTAATATGTTTCCCATGCACGCTGAATCGGCTTCTCAATTCAATGGCCTGGTCGGGGTTATTATGACCATGCAATATATTATTTAATATTCTAACAATCATTGATTAGTGTCTTACTTTCTCATAAAATTAAGGAAAATGACAAACCAACAATCGTACTTTACGATCAATGATAAGTCAACCACTAAACTATTTTTGTTAACAATTTAACCACTAAACTATGGAAAAAATTCGCCACTAACATCGCTGTCACGTTTGTCGTTAAACACTTTGATAACGATCTGTGACAAATTGAAGACGATCCCCAGCGGCTTGACCACGATCTGCGGCGACTTGACCACGATCCATGGCGGCTTGACCACGATCCGTGGTGGCTTGACCACAATCTGAGCGGATTAATAAGAAGGAAATTCTTTTCTTTCACCTAGTGTGACGGTGAGTTTTTGCAGGTCAATAATTCTCTCAATTATCAACGATTTTGGACAATTGAACATAGAGGTGGCTAACAGGCAGACTGGCTCGCGAGCCCGCCCACTCATCCCGTTACTATAGCGGGCCGAGCTGAGCTCGGCTCGCTACAATAACCGAGCGGGCTTGGCCCGAGCCCGGTAGGAGGGCTGAGCCGAGCCCGAAAATGGGGGCTTGCGAGCCCGTCGAGCCCAGGCCAGCTCGCGAGCCTAGCGGGCTGGCCCGGTGAGCCAGCTCGTCAGTTGCTTGACCGGGCCCCGCGAGGCTCTCCAGCTTCAGTCCACGTCGGCGTCTCGCGTGAAGGAGAAACTTCTTGAAGGCCGGGCACCTCGGCGACGGGAGAGCTAGCTGGTTTGGGTCTACTCCAGTTGCGAGTCTTGATTTGGTAACACTTCTGATCGTGGCGGTTCTAAGGTCTGCTCTAGCGGCCATGGCGACGGCGCGAAACTCCATCCATTTTCTATGAAATAAATCTGTTACCTGGGTTCGAACTCCGATCATTGTCAAAAACTTTTAGAGAAGAAGACGACCAAGGAAAATAAAAATGAGCTCCAATTTGAAATTTTTGGAGCAAGGAAAACAAAAATGAGCTTCGATCTGAAATTTTTGGAGCAAGGAAAACAACAATGAGCCCCGATCTGAAATTTTTGGAGCAGATCTGGAGATGCATGGTAGTTTTGAGCAAAACTGGAGTAGAACTTGGAGCTTAGTTGGACTTGAAGACTCGAGAACTGGAGCAGAACTTGGAGCATATCAGCATAGTTGGACTTGAAGACAAATTACCATTGTTGAAGTGTTCATAGTTGGACTTGAACACTCAATTAAATATTTAAATTATTCAATAATGGTAATTTATTTAATTAATATATTAATTATAATATTTTTACTTATAATAATAAATATTTATTATAATTTTAATTGTATGATATTCAAAATAATTTATAATATATTTATATAAGATATTATTATTTATGTATATTTGGCTCGTTAGGCTCGGCTCGTTAAAGCTCGTTAGGCTCGGTTGGCTCGTTAGGCTTGGCTCGTTAAACTCGATAGGCTCGTTAGGCTTGGCTCGTTAAGCTCGGCTCGTTAGGCTCGGCAGGCTCATTAGGCTCGGCTCGTTAAGCTAGATAGGCTTGACGAGCCAGACTTTTCCAGGCTCGGCTCGGCCGGCTCGGCTCGGCCGGCTCGGCTCGGCCGGCTCGGCTCGTTAGCCACCCCTAATTGAACACTCTTTTTCCATTGTCTTTTTGTGATGCATAGGTAGGAAACATCTGTTTTGTCATTCGGTGCTTATCAGAGCAGATTTGGGTAGAAAAACATGCAGAGCTTCACGATTTTGAATTGTGTAAGAGAAATTAGAGGACTTAGAAGTGTTTTTACCCCTTGGTCGATTGAGCACAAAGTAATAGCCTTCCAAAGTTTTCAAGTAAATAATCTCATTTTTTTTCCTGCCCGAATTTGCTTTGATATGCACTTAATGAAAAAACAAATCTCTCCTACCTGTGCATTATGAAAAAACGATGGAAAAAGAATCCTGAAACGTCTAAAACCATTGAAAATTGATAGAATTATTGATATGCAAATATTCACCGTCGCACTAGGTGAAAGAAAAGAATTTCTTTTTTATCAATCCACCGCGGATCGTGGTTAAGCCGCCACGAATCGTGGTCAAGCAGCCATGGATTGTCATCAAAACGTTTAACGGAAAACATGATACCGATGTTAGCGGCGACGTTTTCTCATAGTTTAGTGGTTAATTTGTTAGCAAAAATAGTTTAGTCGCAAAGTACAATGGTTGGTTTGTCATTTTTCTTAAAATTAAATGTATGCATATTCATAAAGTTTGGGTTTATTTTAAAATTATTTCATTATATTTTGGATAATAGTGAATGAAAGATTGCCTATTATTCATTTAAGGTGTATAATTGATGTAAATAATTACAATAATTATTTTATCAGATATGAATAAACAATCATATCATAAGTTGAACGGTGAAAACTTTAAGCGTACATTTACTATTATTTTGTCATGACCCAGTGGCGACCCTGACAGAATCGCCGGGTTAGGTGACCATATTATCGGAGAGAATCCAATAGCCCAACACAAGGCTAAGAAGAAGCGGAAGTTGTAACATGAAATTAAGCCAAAACCCAAATCACATGAGTTAGGGTTCACAGAGTAATCAGCTAGAGGCATGTTAGTTTAAATAAAGAAACGTACTGTGCATGAATTAAATCAAACAACACCTAAACTACAATCCCAATATACCAAGAACAGAGTGATTGAACCAATGAACATCCACCCTATTAGCCTAAATTGTGTTAGCCTCAATTATTTTGATGTTGAATATTTTGATTGAAAATATAAGTTGTTTATTGATTTTGTTCTTAAGTGTTTAAATATTATATTTATAGTTATATTTATTGGAAATACCCTCAAAACGTGTATTAAGTTATGCTAATATATTTATCTAAGTCCATGCAGTGAATTTATATCGTTTTGGGACTTAGAAATTGTATGGATAGCATTTGTGATAGAACCCACATCTCCAAATTGACAATTCAAGAGAAACAATAATCGACTAAATACAATTTGTGCAGCAGAATGAGAACAGCTATAACTTTCAATGCTTACAGCAAATGGATCCCAAATTTGGAGGAAATATTGAAGACTACAAGAAACAAGGGTTCTCCAAATTTCTGAACAAAATTTGTGATATTCAAGGAGATATGAACAGAACAACACACTGCATAGAATTTCCAAGCTATTTATACTCACTCGGCTAAATACAAAACTCGGACACTGAAATTAAAACGAGTAGAGCTCGAGTTGCATAGGGAATATGGAATTCAAATTTACAGAGAAAATATCCAAGAACCAATGTTAATATACCTCCAAAAATCTCCTTAAAAGATGACGCACACACGGAGTTGTGCATTGGGGACGAACCTACACAGAAATGGAATTCTCTAAAAAACAGGTTTGCGCCACTTTTAGAAAAATGGGCATAACTTTAAAACCACGAATCCAATTCAGAAGATTCCAACCAGCATTTCTCAAGAACAGAAGTACCAATAATTGCAAAACAAAATATAGTAGCAACCTTTAGAAAAAATGGGGAGAAAATGTGCGCCAAGTTGGTCAGCAAATCCTCACTCAGCCGAGGATTAGCTACTAGTTCGTGTCCCTTAAAGGAAGGCAACTCCACCTTGGTTTTGAATCGATCTTCTACCTCCACATGCCAAGGACACCTCCTAATGAAGATGTTGGTAGAGATAGTATTAATCTTCCTCCTCAAGATCAACCAAGAAACTCTGGAGGAAGATTGTTCTGGGGTTAGGTTAGCGATGAAGCAATCCGTGGCACCTAGGGTTGGAGAGAGAGACCTTCTCACGAGGTTGCAGCAGCAAAATTGGGGGTTCAAATCTGAATTAGGGTTTCATTAGAGGAGGATAAATACCTCTCTAATGAACATAAAAGAGAAATCACAAAAATGCCCTTAGGTTCACAAAAATTGGGCATAAGGGCTCGGTTTACATGCAAACCAAGCACCTCAAATCAAAACAATTCTAAACAACCTTAAATTAACCAAAATATAATCCAACCAATAGTAATCAATCTCAAACAGTCTAATTTAATATGTCAAAGTCGAAATTAAACATAACTTCTTCTAATTGGCCTTCTTGGACTCAACCACAAAGTGCACACCAAAATCGTGGGAGGTAAGCCTTAGTCGTGTGGGAACTTCTTGCCTCCAAGTGAGTACTTGTCTAGGAGTCTCTTTATCATTTTGCATTGTCAATCCATGTGAGCATATGTCTTGGTGTTTTTCTCGTCTTCATGTCCAAGCTCCTCTTCCATATCATTTAGTGTATTTTTCCTACAAAATAACAACTAGTTAAATAGACAGTGAGCCTCTTTGCTTGGGCTCGGGTACGGGTAGTAGGGTCTTGGGGTGCATCAATTTGGGAGGCTTGTGGTCGCGAATGGATGAGTTCTAGTCGACCAAAAATGGCTTCCAGCATTTTCGGTCACACCGCGGTCCTGCATGCAGTCGAGCATGGTGTCTGAAATGTTATACAGATTGCTCCTAATGTTTTTGGATGTGCTGCGGTCAAGGTTGCGGACGAGAAGGTTGACCTAAAATACTCACATAATTCTTTTGTACCTTTTCTACACTTTTTCGATCGAGGTTTTGGTCGAGGATAGAGATTCGGTTGACTGAAAACATCACAGAAGCTGAAAAATGGTATCTGCTCGGGAGCAGTTGACCATTGTACAGACTAGTTAGAAGCAGTCAATTTCAACGACTGTATTCTCCAATGGCTAGAAGCGGTCGACTGAAAAGTATTAGATTGACTAAAAATGGACAGTTCTATAAATATATGAACCTCCGAAGCTCATTCGAACAATCCAAGAATTGAGGCGAAGCCCTACCGATTTTTATACTAAGTTCCAGTTCACTTATTGAGCTTGTAAACTAACTCTCCTTACTCCCAAACTTGAGCTTTCTGTTTGGGAGAGTTAGAAACTTTGAATTTTCATTTTCCAAACCATTGTACTCAAACAAAAAGGGTGACGCCCTACGAATTTGTCAAGTAAAAGGTGACTCCCCGAAATAGTCAAAGAGAAAAGGGTAACGCCCTAAGAAAGAGTCAAATTGTAAAGGTTTGTTTGACACCCCAAAGTCAAACATCGTCAACCAGTGCAGTTCGATGTTAAGAATCTCCAAGTCAAAAACTAGGAGTGCGGACGTAGGCGAGATTTGCCAAACCGCGTGAACAATATTATTTGCATTTCTATCCCTTAAACTTTTTATATTTATGCATTGTTGATTTTATATTTGTGACAAATCACTTAGGTATAGAAAATCGAATATCGCACAAAAACATTAGAAAACATATATGGACCTCTGAAGCTCATTCGAACAATTCAGGAATTGAGGCAAATCCCTGCCAATTTTTATACTCAGTTCCAATTCACTTATTGAGCTTGTAAACTAACTCTCTTTACTCCGAAACTTGAGCTTTCTATTTGGGAGAGTTAAAAACTTTGTATTTTCATTTTCCAAACCATTGTACTCAAATGAAAAGGGTGACGCCCTACGAATTCTTCAAGTAAAGGGTGACTTCCCGAAATAGTCAAAGAGAAAAGGGTGATGCCCTAAGAAAGAATCAAATTGTAAAGGTTTGTTTGACACCCGAAAGTCAAACATCGTCAACTGGTGTTGTTGGACGTTAAGGATCTCCAAGTCAAAAACTAGGAGCATGGACGTAGACAGGATTTACCGAATGACGTGAACAACATTGTTTGCATTTCTATCCCTTAAACTCTTTATATTTATGCATTGTTGATTTTATATTTGTGATAAATCACTTAGGTATAGAAAATCGAATATCGTACGAAAACGTTAGAAAACCTAATTCACCCCCGCCCCCCCCCCCCCCTTCTTAAGTTATTATCGATCTTTCAATTGGTATCAAAGCAGGTTATTTAAATTTTTGTGCGATATTATGCATAGTGATATAAATTTGCGTAAATTGCATTTATTGGGATAAATTTCTTTGTATGAATTGTTTGATTGAATAAATTGATTATGGATCCCAATATGCATAATGAGGGACAATCCATCTTTACACTTCTTTATTTCGATGGTCATGATTATATATATAAGAAGCGTAGAATAAAAGTTTTTGTGCAATCTATAGATTATGCTTTGTGGTAAATTATTAAAAATGGAATAAATCTTCCTAGATCATCTTGTGAATTCAATGATTTAGATAAATGTAATTTGAGCTTAAATGCAAAAGTAATGAATATTTTGTATTGTGCCTTAAGTAGAAATGAATTTGATAGAATACGAACACGTGTGTACTGCTTATAATATATGGAAATCTCTTGAGCTAACACATGTAGGCACAAATCAAATGGATAAAAGTGAAATAAGCTCAACCTCCGAAGAAGAGGAAGTGGCCAACGTATGCTTCATGGCCAAAGAAAATGAGGTAACCGATTTTTCTAGTGATTCTGATAATAGTCATGAAGATGAAAATAAATTGCTAGATGCATTTAATGAATTACTTGATAGTTTCAACTTGCTTAAATCTAAATATAAATCCTTGAAAAAGGAAAATGAAAAATTGATGAAAAAACATGTTAAAATTGTTCAATCTTTTGAGAAGCAAGTTAGTAATTTGAAAACTTTGAATGATAACTTGAATTCTACAATCAAATCACTTGAACGTGAAATTAACACACTAAAAGTTAAAAATGATTATTTGAATTGTGTTGTGCTTAATTTTACTAATGAGAGCAAAAATTTAAATATGCTCTTAGGTTCGCAAATGGTTACATTTGAGAAAGTTGGAATTGGCTATCAATCCTTTACAAAGAAGAAAAATTATACTAATTTCTTTGTTTGTCATACTATTTGTAATACGTATAATTGCATAGGACATAAATATTTTGTTTTTCCATTGAACTTGAATGTCAACTTGAAATCTCATATAAGTTCTAAATTTGTGTGGGTTCCTAAAGAAACTGAACTTTTAACAAATGGACCCAAAAAAATTTGGGTACCAAAGAAACTAAATTGATTTTTTGTTATAGGTTGGAGGTTCTCCCAAAAAGTTTAAAAGAGTTGGATATTTGAATATCCTAAAAATAAAGGAAGAGACCTCAAAAGTGCCTCCAATACATTAAAAATAAAAATGAACACGCGGAGGTACACAATTTATCTTTTTGGTTAAATTTATTTTTCTTTTGATTTGAATTGAAGTGAATGAATTATATGCATATAGGATATTTCTCCTTGACTTGATTTGAATAATATTTTTGCATTGTTTTTGTCTTATTCTAGATGTTTGCATATATGTTTAAATTGTTCTCTTGTGATTGATATTGATTATATTGGGTATAATTCTTAAATTGGTATCACTTTTCTTTTGTTTTTTAAATATTGTTTTAATTTGTCAATTGGTTTAGTTGGGATTGAATTTTTGATAATCCAACAAGTGGAATAACAAATTGCATATGTTGAAAAATTATTGGAATTTGTTTTGATGTATTTTGTCTATTGATTTGAGATTGGTTATTTAAATAGGGGAGAAAATAATCTTATTCCAATTTTAAAGGTTTAATCTAAATGATTATTTTTGTATAATTGAGAATCTTTTTTTTAATACCAATTTCAGAATTGAAATTGAAATTGGTATTCTGAAAGGGAAAATAAATATACATCAAAACAATTGGTATTCTGAAAGGGAAAAAAATAATTGTTTTTGTTTTGATGAAAATAATTTTTGACTAAATCATTTTAATTGTGATTACTTTGAGATTCCCTAATTGACTTGGTATTAAATATTGTCAAAGGGGAAGATAATTGTTTTTCAACAATAGCTATCAATTATTGTTTTTCAAATTGATGTTATTTAATTGGTATCAATAAATTGCTTTCAATTGATAATATAACATTTGGTATCACTCTTAAATTTTTTAACCCCAATTATTTGATTTTGTGTATTGATTTAGGGGGATAGAAATGTTTTTAACTTAATTGAAAAAAACAAATAGATTATTACAATTAGTATATTATTCTTGAAAATATGAATTGAATTAATTGAACTAATTTCCTCCAATGTGTTGTTCTTGGTATAAATCTCAAACTAAGGGAAAATAACATTTGTTTTGATTCAATTAAATGAAGAATGACTTTGATTGGTTGAAATCTTAATTCCCAAACTATTATATGTTGATCAATGCCAAAAGGGGATAATTAAATTGATTGAATTATTTTGCTTGATGTGTTGTGCTTTCCCAATGTCTTGATTTGGTATTTTAAGGGGGGAAGAGAAATTTTATGCCAATTGATAATATAATAATGGGTATCAATTTAATTTGTTGTTTGACATATTGATTTGTTTTTGGTTGTTTCTTATCCCCCTTCATATATTCTTGATGATAATTCAATAGTGGGAGAGAAAAATTGATTTCTTTGGTTGCATGATAATTTCCCTTCAATATCTTGTTTTTGGCATATTTTGATAAAAGGGAAGATAAATGTTATTTTCAATTAGTATCATATCCTTACAATTGTATTTCACTTCAATGATTTTATATGTTTAATGACAAAGGGGGAGAGTAAATTTGATTGAATGAATTTACTTGGTTATTTCCAATAATTTGTTTTTGAACAGTGGTATAGAGGGAGAAGAAAAAGAAAAATTGATAGTTTTGATTGTTTGAATATTTTCCCCAAATTTTTATGTGTATTGCAAATGTGAAAAGAGGAATGATATTATGTTTGAGATATTGATTTGTGAAGTTGATTTTGGTTGTTATTTTTCCCTCTATATATACTTATTGATAATTCTATATGGGAGAAGAAATTCGATTATGTGTTTGATTGGTTAATTTCTCTCCAATGGTATATTTAGTTTACTATTGATAAAACGAGGAGAAATTCTTATTGATTTCATTTTGTCTCTATCCCTTACATTTCTTTTTGATTATAACAAAATGGGGGAGAAAAATATATAAGTTGAATAACATGTTTGCATGTAATTAAATGTTAGATATATTGCATAAATTAAGAGGGAGAAATCATATTATGTAATAATGTATGCATATGCTTAGTTTTAGGTATAAACAACTTATAATATTTTTTTCATCATCAAAAAGTGGAAGATTGTTAGCCTAAATTGTGTGAGGCTCAATTATTTTGATAATGAATATTTTGATTGAAATTATAAGTTGTCCCCCCGCCCCCCCGGTCCTCTCTCTCTCTCTCTACGGTTATTATAGATCTTTCACACCCATCCATGGAAAGATTGATACACCCATAAGAGGGGTGTCAGCAACGCCCTACAACGACACATGTAGATCTTATGCACTGAGTCTACACCCTAACCTGGAAAAGATAGAGTCTAAGTGATGAGTGACAAACTTAGTAGGGAAATCGATACTAAATGCAATGCATGCAAAAAGTTGTTTTTCTCATCTTTTTTTAAAATCATTTCATGCTTTTCATTTATCGTACATGGATTTTAAAACATTCAAAAACCTCTTTATCATTTTATCAAACTGGCCCATTTCCTTTGTTGCGGTCTTATCAAAACTCATTTTATACATAGACAACTATATCGCAAAATATGCCAACATCGTTTTCCATAAGAAAACATCATCAGTGAAAATCGATGGTCATTCAAGGACCATCCAACAGTCATCACAAAAAGGCGGCGACCGTTTTCGGCAGCACCTTATGAACCTGGAGGAAACAATGACGGCAATTTGAAGACTCAGTGCGTCACCCAGGTTGCCGGCGAGCAAGCTCCACGACAACACAACCTGTACAATAAACGTATGAGGTTGCTGACAACTAATTGTTTCTCCGTTAGCTACCTCGAGGTTCCAAATTGACGAGGGTTGCCGACGAGCGGAGCTATGAGTTGTCACACAGCCCGTCAAATGGAACGGTACTAGGATTAGCAAAACCTAGTGATAAAACAACCCACAAATCCGTGTGACTAAACACCCTGATCAAGTTTTGGGGCTCAAAACCCAAGGAAATGTCATCACTTTACCATCTCAATTTCAACTTTGAGGGCTCGAAACCCTAAGACATGTCACCAATTCCTAATCTCCATTTTGCACGTACAAACAATCAACCTTCATGCAGCAGAAGGTTTCCTGGGATAGCCTCATGATGCTTTGTGCCAACACTGCCTAAAGCATCAAGAGAGTTCATCCTCCCAACATATATGCACAAATATTAAACGATTATATGTGTGTAGAGTAGCAAATAGTATACCTTATACGATAAAGTAAACGTGAGAAAATGTACATATACATAAAATAGACGTGTTGTCAAAACAATCCTCGTCAGGTTTTCAAGTGTGGTATCCCACAAAATATCAGTTTTGAAAACATGATGCAATGCAGTGCAGAAAGTATAAAAATCCCTATCTCGATGACGACCATGACAGTCTTAGCGACTAGCCAGCTCCACGTGCTATCGGAAGCGAAGGTGGCACTACTGACATCTCCAGAATCTATAACTAGGTCGATGTCAAAATCTCAACAATCATACAAGGTATACTACAAAGATCCTTAACCGAAAACCAACTTTTTTGCTCAAACGAGGAACGACAGGTTCCCTACACCCTGAGACGAGAACCTACATGATTGAGAACAAGATATGGCTGACAAAGCCGAATGGAGTTCGCTAAACTGAACTCCGTGAAATAAATAGTGCAATCGACCAAAGACAGAACCAAGGTCGATCTGACACTTACAGACAACCTGAAAATCCAACTGATCGACAAGACACGGTGATAGAAGATGGAACACACACTCGTCCTAATCCACTCAGCAGTTGAGCAGACATAACTAAAGCCATTCGAACACAACCATGGTCAATAAGGCATCACAGTGGTCAACCAAGACCACTCAATAGTCGTTGAGACAAAACGAAGATCAATCGAGACCTCACAGGCTCGACCAGACTCAACAACAGTCAACCAAGACCATTCAGTATCGAGAAGACACGTCAACGGTCAACTGGGACCTCATAGCTATTGATACAACACATACGCACCCATCCAAGCCTCAACGGTGGAGGAGATTCATCTAATGTCAATCGAGTATGACTTTAGTGGAAAGTCATCTCGAACACCATAAACCAACCCGAGCCTAAAACATTGTCAAAAGACAAGAATTTTCATCAATGAGTCACAAAGAATATGTGGAAGGGCCCTATGTCGAGTCTAGGAACCCAACCGACGCACAAACGTCTCAATCGTGACAAAACAGGAGACAAATTGTAGGAGCGTATGCACGCCTATAGAGGAGGGGTGAATTAGGTGTTCTAAACTTTTTCGTGCAATAATTAATTAATCTATCCCTAAGTGATTTATCAATCGCTATGCAATCAAATATAAAAAAATATAAAGTAGTTTAGAGATAGAGAGTGCAAACAAAGTTTGTTCACGCGGTTTGGCAACTCCGGCCTACGTCCGCCCTCCAAGTTTCATACTTGGAGATCCTTAATCACCCAACCTCTCCGGTTGGTGATGATTGACTTCACGGGTGTCAACTAATTCTTACGGCGTCACCCTTTAATAGACTATTCACAGGGTGTCACCCTCGATTTGAGTACAATGAAAATAAAAGGAAAATATAAACAAGAATCTAACTCTCCCAAGTATTAAATCTCAAGTTTGTAAGTTTGGAGAGTTAAATTTAACACTCAATTTGTTGAGAGAACTCGAGTATGATTCTCTCTTCATTAGTTTGAGCTTTGAAGTGTCTTCTATTTATAAAAATTGCTAAATCGGTCGACCACCCTCTATTTGGTTGACCGCCTCTCGACCGTTGGAATATAGTTGTTATATTGTGCAATGGGACAAGTCGACCGCACTTCTTCACATTCTCAAAAACTGGCTCGAATTTGTCCATTTATGCGGTTGACCACTTCTACATCGGTCGACCGCTTTACAGCAATCTTGAAATCTCGAGTAATCTGCCTTTATTTTTGGTTGACCATTTCTCAATTGGTCGACCTGTGACGCCCCGCATCAAATCTGTTCTTTCTTAGCTTAACTTTTCTCTTTAAATTTTTGTGAATTTTTTTTTTCTTTTTATCTACTTAAAATGGGTGAAAGTAAAACTTAAGCTTAGCCTAAAAATCTAAAGAGCATAAGTGAATCAAAATAAAGTAGAAACCTAATTAATATTCAAAAAATGGTTTAAAGGTTAGAGTAAGAGTATATTTTCAAAACCGTGTCCATTATCAAACCATTTCAAAATAGTGAATTCTCTCATTTTTCTTGAGCCATAATCCTACTTAGGTCGCGGTTCATCTAAATAATCAGCAGGCTCCAAGGGAAATACATCTTCCTTTGCTCCTGGTATTAAAACTTGAGCCTAAAGGCCCAGTAAGGAGTGTGGGTTATGCAGTATGCTTTATGTCTCTCTTTAGTTTTTTTTTTTTTTTGGAACGGGTATCGCCCCAAACCAATCTTTCTTTACATTTCGTTCTTTCATTCTTTCATTCATAACTCGTACGTCGAGCGGGAGATTGGAGGAACCCATGTGAAAGGGAATAGTTTTGGTCAGCTTCTAATCACCTGTGTGTAGCTGGTCTCACTCCCGATAAGGGAGGGGTGTAAGTCCAGCTACTCAGTTATATTCAAACTACCCGTCCGTCCCCCAACTCTCCATTTTTCTTTTCTTTCATTCATTTCATTTATAATTTTTTCTCACATAATGCATGTGAGTACCACCCCAAAGGTAGTACTTCCTACTTGTTTCAATTATCATGATGCATGTTGATATGGTATAAAAATAACGATAATTAAATAGCGAATATCAAAGAATAAATTAAACAGCGCATATTAATGAATAACATGAATTAAAACGAATAAAAGAGAAAAATTTTAGCAACGAATTGCTACAGCGAATAATATGCTTGGATTTATAGAACATAGTAGTAAAAGAAAATAGAAATTTAGCATGCTTCTAAAAGAGAAATATATAGCGAACATAGCAGCGAATTATCATGCTTCTAATAACAAATTAGACAGCAAACGTAATAGTGAACTAACATGCTCAAAGAAATTACACAAGTTGCTCAAAGAAATTAGACATGCTTAACCATATTAAGTAGACATGGATGTAACAAGTAAACGGAAACATACTTAGTAAATCGCTAAGAGTTAATGGTATAAATCGATTCTAAGCAAGTGGATTAGCGATAGTGTACGTTCGAAAGTAAAGCATGGTTTAATGGTATAATTTCAACTGGGCTAACAACTTAGTTTGTCATTATAGAATATTAATCTAGCTAACTACGCATGCTCAGATTAAGGAAACAACAACTTCTACTTAATACAGAGATTTTTAAACAATAGTAATAGCAGCACAATATATACCACTTGTATCAATCGAGTCTACCATGACAGCAAGTAAGACAATAAAAATGCATCCAATAGAATAGAATCATCATCAATGAAATAACTCATAGCTCATTCATGCTTAACATAACATAGTGTGATCTTCAGTTCATCATTCTGTAATACAGGGATTAACGTCAGAGACTATTATTCAAGCAGTAAGCATTTATCAACTTCTCTATCAAGTAAAGCATTGAATTGTAGTAAAGGAATTACAGAATATAAACAAAGAAAATACACAGACTCTATTTGTGGGTAGGGCCTCCATTGGCTAAGACTCTACCCAATCCTTATTTTAGTGTGCTAATTGTCGAAGAAATCCCACACGGACAGAGAAGGCAGCAGCAACTCAACTCAATCCTCAACTTACAGAACTTCACTCTACCTTCATGTATCACCACAGTTTCTTACTTCACTCATGTATCACTTTGAAGAAAACACACGAACTCACTTAGACTCAAAGAACAAATAATTATCTCTAGAGGATTCTCTCTCCTGCAGGGAAAACTGAATGCAGGGGAAGGGCTAGACTGAACCCTTAATAGATGGAGCTTACCTGAAGAGGGACAATCATACACCAATCGAAGAGGGAGAGGCGTTCTTCGATGTGGAGAGGGTGTGTGTAACATCCCGATATTTTAAGTTGAATAATTATCGGGATGTTACTGAGAACGTTCTAGAGCGTTAGGTCTAAAAGTGATTTCGGTAACATTTCCCCAAATAAGTGATATAATCAAGTATTGGAGTTTTAGAGATAAGAATTGGCATAATATATATACTTACATCGTCCCTATACGCGTTAAGTTGTGATGTATAACTTCGTGGGAATTTAATTCTGACAAAGACTTAGATGAAAACGCAAAAGAAATAGATTTGTGGACTATTAGGACGATGTTGCGAATGCGAGGTGTCATCCACAACACACCTAGAACGTCGCCCAGGCCTTGGGGACGACTCGGGATGACATTCGGCGTCCTAACCTCATTGTGCTGAGAAGTTGCGGAAGCAGGATGCGGACGTCCTCATCGAATCTTCCATGTTTGGGAACATTCAGACACGTTGGGACGACTGCGGACTAGTTGATGCTTCGTCCGTTTTGCCTCTGTCCAAAATATGGACACATTCGAATGACACATACGGACGATCCGAACGAGGAAGTGTTCGTCGGAATTGAATTTGTTAGATTTAAAATTTATGTGGACGACACATGCGGATACTGGCTGGCGTCCAAACTTGGACTGTGGACGGTACGGACAAAAGTGGGGATGCCGGCTTTCGTTCGAGACCTCAGATTTTGCCTGCGAAAGTTGGTCTTGCGGACGATGCGAACGTGAAGATTTCATCCGCACCCGTTTGAATCATCGCAGAACTGTGATTGGAGAGATTTAAAGCAGAATGAAAACAACCCTCAACTAATAGGCAGATGTGACCCCAACAAGAAATCCGGTTCCAAAGCACGTGACCCCACCATCCCTGCCCTGCCAGTCTCCCCACTACCTCTTCCATGTACGTATTGTTCCCCCACCTCTTCAAACCTAGGGCTTCCTCTCCCATTTTTCTATAGTTGAGCTCTTCCCCTTTCGTTGCGTGAGAAGCCCTAGAGTGAGGAAAAGTGTGAGAGAGCTACGAAGGGAGTAATCCTGTGAGCTGGGAGTGTGAGAGGTGTGGAGAACTAGGTGAGAAACGTGGAGTGAGCTGCTGTCCTGCGTGGAGATGCCAAACCGTGAGCTGCTGGAATACTGAGGAGTAGATGTCCCTGCATGTGTTCATCAAAATTGGTAAGGAAAATGGGGTGTTTTGTCCATTGAGGCCCTACACCACAAGTACGGGTGCGTGACTTAGTGTTAGTGTTAGTGTTCTTAAAATGTATATTGGTAATTGTTTGATGTTCTGTAGATGCGGATAATGGTAGGTTTTCTTGCTGTGTTATTACTCCTTTGTGAATCTATTGTAGTTGTTATTTCATTGTTTGGATTGCCTTATTAATAGTTGTATTAAAATGTCTTATATTGTAATGAATGCTTAAGGTACAAGGATGATTTAATGTAAAAGGATAAATGGTCATGAAAAACATGAAAATAGGTTAAGCATTCTAGGATAGCCTTTAGTGGAAAAGCTCATATGATTGATGTTCTTGGTTGGTTGTTATACCCTTAAGGGTGGCATAGAAATTGGTTGTGAATCTGTGATCATTTTCCTTTTGATGCTGAACTTTGTTTTATGGTATGTTATGTGATAAAAATGCCTAAGTAAATGAAGAAATGATGGTATGAAAGTGGAACAAGTAAATGATAAGTTGTTATGTAAAGTATGAAATTGAGCTAAAAGAGTTATTGAATATCTATTGCTGTGTAGCTATAGTTTTGATTCCATATGCATATAGATAACTTAATGTCCTTTTTTGTTCTCATCACTAGATATTGATATCTTTGTGAAATTAGTGCAAGCATAAACAAAGCATGGAATTCATGTAATAAATCAATTAGCATGTCCACTTACTTAAACACGTATAATTATTATGATAATTAGCAATATCGACACTTGAGCATGTAAATCAGCTAAACATGTAAATTGGCTAAGCATGTAATCTGCTAATAATTTATTAGGCTAATAAATGGTAATCTTCTTGAATTAATTGAGCATGTTCACCCAAATTGCTAAGCATGTAAATAAACTAACATGTTACCTTAGTTAGGTTGTAAATTGAGCATGTTAACGAACTATCGTAATAGTGATCAAACTTGAGCATGTAAATTATTAATTTGGTAAAGTAGAATAATCATCTAGACTAATAATAGTAAGAAGTATGTAAATGAACTAAGGAATTTACTAGACGAATTAGCACGTTAATTTATAGCATGCTGTTTGTAATTGCTTTTGTTATTGTCTTCTTGGGGTGGAATTGCCCTCATAGCATGTTATTTCCTATTAAAAACAAGCTAGGCAAAAGCATGTTAAAGAACTTGGACAATAATGATCACATGTTAGCAAATTAGCGAACGTAACTAAAGTAATAAATCTTGAACATGTAAAGTACCTAGATAACTAAGTAGAGTAGACTACCTGGAGACAAATATAGGAAGCATGCCCACAGGAGGCTAATTGTAGTCTGGCATCGAGTATGCCCACAAGAGACTAACTCGACGAACAAACGAAGGAAAGAGAATAATTAAACGAAAAGAACTAAAGAGTGGCATTCATGTTGCATTACCCTTTTTTTTACTGAGCCATTAGGCTCACGTATTACTTGTGGTGTAGGTACAAATGACGAACAGATAATAAGTAGATGACAAACACATAATAAAACAGGGATGGATGATTTTGCATGCACGAGACTCAGGGCTGGCCAGGCAAGAGAAAGATGAGTAAATGAGTGTAATCAAATGATGTTTAAGTGTCAGATTCCTTTGTTAAACGTAATGTTTCAATTGTTTAGTATTTCCTTGTTTAAACGATTTAAATACGCTTCCGCCATGTTTTACAATGATTTACTTTATGACGCTTCCCCACATTTTATGCAAAGATTTTATAACTGTTTTAAAGAAAGAGTCAGTAGCGATCCGGTTAGACACACTCTGATACATTTTGTTCAAAATTTTTTTTTTCAAATTTTACGCATTTTAACGATTTACGAAAATCTGGGTCATTACAGTGTGTCCTGGCATGGGGAGTTGTCTCCTCGGTCATTTGGGTGCGCTTTAAATGACAAAACGACAAATGTTCTGTCATTTAAAACCTATTATATTCGCAGAACTGAGACTTTTCGGATGAGGGAGTGCGTCCTGGCCTCGTCTGCATTCGTCCAAAATCCTCATTTTCACTGTCCGAGTTGCGTTTTCGGACGAAGGATTGCATCCTTGCCTTCGTTTGGTGCGTCCGAAACTATCCAAAATTGGACAGATTTAATCCTTCTTCATCTGCTATCATCCGCCTTCATCCAAGTTTGTCGAAATCTCTCGTTTATAGGTGTCGGACGAATTTGGAGGCAGAGTCTCGTCCTGTATCATCCCAAAACACTGGGACGATGTTCCATGCTTTTTTTGACGCGATCCCCCGACCGCATGCATCTGAAATCATGGATTATACATTTTCTCCACTGCATCCGAATTCGCCATTATCCCCTTTATTCCTAATTTGTCATACTTCAATTATTTCTCATTATTTTACCCCATATATACATATAATAAATTAACATGTATCGTCACGTCACGCAACGTAATATATTAATTATCCCAAAAATTAATTACATCGCGTATACGAGAAAAATATTATCGGGATATTACATG
>CM039482.1:11678636-11961972 GCA_022433065.1 Begonia loranthoides
TAATTGAAATTACAAATATAATAAATAACAGTAATTGAGTAATGAAACATGCAATGAATTACGATTAACTAAACATGCTCGTTAAACTACACTAAACTAAACATGGAAACATTCTTTAAACAACAATTAATGAAACATACTTAGACAACGAATAACGAAAACATGCTTGTAGATTGGTGATTCTTATTCTAGTTGATTAAGCATGCTTTTATTTTAATGAGTTATATCCTAATTAATTACATGCTTACAAATTATAATTTACATGCTCACTAAGTCATTAACAGTTTAGGGTTCTAGTTAATTAATCATGCTCATTAAGTAGGTTAATTAACATGCTCACTAGAAGTTAATTAAACATGCTCTAATTAATTAGTTCGCTTTCCCAACTAGTTAAATAATTACCCATTCTCGATTCGTTACCCATTAAACATGCTTGAGTCAATTTATCATGCAACCATGCTTACTAAAAATTACAATTGTTATTATAATAAATTATTAGTCAATTTACATGGCTAATCGATTAAACCTGCTGACTAATTAAACATGCTTACTAACCTATACAGAATTATTGAACACAGTGATTATGATTTACGTAGAGAGATTTAACCAAATAATACTAACCAGAATTAGCAGTAGAACAACGTATGCATCATGAAAGGAAATATAGCACAAGAAATGAACAGCAAGTAAACATTATAAACATGATCGTTCTTAGCATAAACCTCCATCCATTCTCCTTTTCTAGTCATAACTATCATTCTTAATTAAAGCATTGATAACAAAACTAACAATAAAGAAAAGTCACAAAACTAACAATAAGAGACAAAGCTACTAATGAAGGAAATCTACAGAGCATCACAAATAAAGCATTTAAATCATAGAACCATCAAGGAAATATCACCGTAAAACTCACGCACTCTACTTGTGGTGTAGGGCCTCCTCTGGTCAAGACACCCCTATTTCCTTACCTCGAACTTTATCACGAGTCAAAGTTTAACCGTTATCCGTTTCCCTTTTCCGATACTTTCACAATCAAAAACATCTTTCATTAATAATTTTGACCTATAACTTTCATTGCCCTTTTGAATTATAACTTATTCTAAGATCTTCATGGAACTTAACCTATCTCGACTTAAACTATCAATGGCTTATATATATCAAAGAAACATATCCTCAACCATATAACAGTTTCTAACACTACAACAGAGAACATTACGCTTCAATAGAGGCATTAACAGAACAAGGTAAAATCCAACACTTCATGCTTGTGGAAATGACCAACACAAAAAAATCCGCAAATACTTTATCCTCATTTTTAATTCATAAAGGTAACCAACAATAAGAGGCAGTAATCCATTATTTTGTCCATGGTGTACTTAGCTAAAACAGGAGAATAACCAAAACCAATCATCACTGAACTTTAGTCCGAACTACAGAACAATGACAAGCTTTTATTTCTAACTCAACAGCATAACCAAAAGGATGCACAGAGAGTATATGTCATGGTATTCATCTAATATTCAACATCCACTTCTAATATAATTTCATCTAAACCAATAAAATCAACCGATGATGTAGAAAATACCAGAGTACACCCGAGAGCAGGAAGCAGCCCACCTCACGGCCATTTCACTCTCTAGCTCTCGGACTCCATCACTCCAGAGAGCCCTTCACTTCCTCTCGCCATTCTCTCCATCTCCAGCTCACCGAGAGCTCTCCCCTCCGTCACTTTATTCTCATCAACACATCACAACAATTCTCCAACCCCCGACACATCTCCACAATTTCTTCCATCCTTTAAGAGTGCTCCCCCACTCTGCATTGAATGCAGAGTGGGTTTCCAGCTGGAGCTATCTGCATTAGAAGACAACAAGTCCCAACCAAACTGGGCAGACCGGTTCGATTTGCTAATCGCACTTGGCCGAAGCCCCCTGGCCATAGCGAGGAAGCCCCTGCCGACAGGAAAATTAGTGATTCGTCCTTCGAATCACGACTCCAGACAACGACTAATCAACAGAGGAAACAAAGGAGGAGAAATTCGACCAAATCGTACCTCCATTCGTCACCAGAAACATGACCCACAAATGCCCCAAATCAGAGCCCTAGCCGTCCAGCGCCTCCCATTTGACGCCACAGTCACAGTAGCTCACCGGCCACCGTAGAAGAGCCAACCCGAGCGTTCCCTTCAGCTCGTCCCTCTCCCTCTCGGCTCTCCATCGTTTCTCCCTCTCCCTCGCTCGAGTTCCCTCTCTCTCGTCCCCTGGTTCGTTTGCGAAAAAATGACCTCTAACCATTTCTTTTCTTCTCTCAACCGGTTCACTTAGTAAACTGGTTCAACGACCCCCTATAATAATGTTTCCCCTAAATAATTTACCCTAACACCATTTAATTAATTAAATTTTCTATTTAAATTCTAGTTTATGCCATAAGTTCCCAATAATTCAAATTAAATCTTAATACCCCCTCTTTCTCATTTCAAATGGCCGAAGGCTAGACGAAATGAGAAGAGTTGAACAGGTCCCTTAACCGAACCGGTTCAATTAATCAAAAATACATCTCCACTTGTAAATATTAATCCCAATTAATCAAATATATTATAATTTAATTAATATTTATTTCATTTTGATTACGTTAATTTCCATAATATATAATTTAATGAGTATGTTCTTGGTAACCCCCCAATAATTATTCCACTAAAAAAGTCGGGGTGTTACAAATAACCTAATATATATTAGGCCAACAAAAATCCCCCTTCTAGTCGACCAATGCCCTACTGGTAGACCCAAAGTCAATTCTTTGGTTATTTATGTCTATTAAATAACCAAGACATAAATATTAGTGTCTATTACTATGTTCATAGAAAATTCTTTGGTTATTTATGTCTATTAAATAACCAAGACATAAATATTAATGTCTATTACTATGTTCATAGAAAATTCTTTGGTTATTTATGCTAACTTTATATTAACATATATATTGTATATATGTGGGATAAAATATAAAGAGTAATAACCAAAATAAGTCCATGACTTATATTTGAAGTATGGAATCTTCAAATAGATTATAGTCATAAATATAGTTTATCTCATTAAGAATGTATAGTCACATCTCGACTATATATATATAATGATATAAGATAAATATGTTTTATATAATACGATTATATGGGACTGAACCAGATAAAATTATATTGTTCGGATAATTTTCGTTAAATATAGAACAATTAATTTTATCATAATGATGATCATATATGTATGATCTTAATTCGTTGTATTTAACAAACTCCTATTTCATTTTAATCTATTTCTTTGATTTACTCGGTAAAATTTTGTATAAGCTACGATTCGTATACCTTGTATATTGGAACTAAATTAAAATAAATAGCTGGGAATGTTAATATTGATACAAAGAAATCCATTTCTATAGATTCCATTGTTTCTTAGTTCAGGAATCGAATAATTAACATGCAATTCATAATCGTTATGAAGTAAATATTCAATCAAGAACTAATGGTAGTCAATGATAAAGATGTAATATCAGAGATTAACGAATTATAAACTTAGCTCTACTACAAATCTAAATGGAGGGTTAATACATATGTAATGACTATATCAATGGACATTACTTTAAGTAAATATACTCTATAGCTTTTTATAGTGCAACTCTAAGTATTTCGTAAAATTATTTTAGAATTAATAATTATATTGATTAATATAGAGTTTATATTAATTAACGAAAAATTATTTGAGCTTAAAACTATAGGTCTGTCGACCACTTCGTCACCTTTTATAATTATTTAAATAATAGAAAAATGAACAAATAAGATTAAATAATTAATTATGAATGAATTATTTAATACACTCAACAATAATTTATTATTTTCAGTTGATGGAATAATTGAATTTTTTATTATTCAATTGATTATGACACAATGACAAAAGTTGTCATAGTTAATATGTTTTTTATATTATATTAAATGAAATAATTGAATTATTAATTATTCAATTAATTAACAAACATAAAGTAACTTTTGAAAATGATTTTCAAAATGGATTATGTCAAATTTGAGTTAATGTCATGGTGTCAAGTGTTGAGATATAGGGACAAGATATTTTAATTTCCATAACATTTTTGTTATGAAATGTATGAAATCAATTCCAACTTAAAATGGGATATTAATATTTGTAGTGATTTTCTCTAAATGCCAAAATTACCATTATGAAGTTATGCTATTATAAATAGAGTTTTCAACCTCATTAGCATGAATGGTTGAAATCTTTGAGATTGAAGAATCTATTTTGAGAGCAAATTTGTGAATCTTCTGTGTTGGCTTTAAAAAAATGTTTTCTAAATTCAAATAGATCATCTCATGTGTTGAAAATACAATCTATCATAAATTGAGTCTGATCTTATTGCGTTCATCACACCCACATGTGCTTATTTAAGGTGACGAGGATTAATGGAGAAGATTGAAGGTTTCAGAGGTTAAGGAAAACATTAGCAAAACTATTCAATTTTGTACTCGTGGAAAGTTAACTACAAAGATATATTTTTTTTTAATTCTTTATATTAGATCTAAAATAAGATATTTTATACATATGCTTATTAATATATTATAACAACAATCCATATTATGTTCATGTTAAATTTTTTGTCATGATACATAGGTAACGCACGTTACCATTGTTATGAACGTCAGTAATCTCGTCGTGCGAGGAAACTTAAAAACCAACATACAGATCTTAGTTGGATTGTTTTCTAGCTTTCAAAATTGATTGTTAACCACTCTAATTACATTGATTCATTCGATTTTGCAGATACATTACATTTCACATTCGATTGCGAACACATAGCTCAATTAGACAATCTTCTAGTATTGGAAATCGATTATAATATAGAGTATATTCAGAAAATCGAGTGAATTATTATAATAAGTATACGAATATGTTAAAATGACCATATATACAAGCATAAAAATAGGGACATGGATAAATTTTATCATGACATGAGTAATTTTACTAACAACTCAAAATACAAAAATAATGTTATACAAAAAAATAATTTATTGAACTAGTTGTCTTGACTCATAATTTTAGAAGATAAATCACAATTCACTCATGAAAATTTGGTTTCTTAGAAAATAAATTAAAAGGTATATTACATTTATATATTTTTTGAAGAATACATTTTATACGCACTAACTTCAAAGTTTTGCTCAGCAGAAACAGAACACTGTTTACACAAAAAGAAGATTCCAAATTATGAGCCACACGTGGCATTACAAGGAAAACGACAACGGAAGCGATAGCCAGTGCTTTTAAGTCACAACACCACCTCAAGTCTTTTAGACTTGACCCAAGTCTTCCTACTTCTCAACTTTTGCATCAACTGATCAAACCCTAAATAATAATTTAAAAAAAAATGTGCGGAACTTTTATCATAGGAAAATTAACAAAACAACTCATGTACTATGATATCAATGACAAATAAACAACTAAATAATTTTTATTAACAACTTAAACAATAAATTATAAACAATGGATAGAGCAAATATCTCGTTTACATTTTCCATTAAACAACATTATCATTCTGCTGAGGAACATAGTTTTTCTGTGGCGAAACGTAGTCTTTTCACAACGAAACATTGTCTTTCCATTAAATAAATTTAATAAATTACTTTTCGCGCGTGGAACTATTATTTTTTGTAGCAGAAAGACAACGTTCCGCCAGCGAAAAGATTACTTTCTACTACAAAAAGTGAGACATTGGTGATGAATACTAGACGACGATGATGGACAAGGAAGAGAAAAGAGAAGATGGTGATAAGAATTAGACGACGATGACAGACGAAGAAGAGTCATGTCGACGTTCAACAACGTTTTCAGAAAACCGAAAACGTGGGAATTGTTTTTTAGGACGAGAATACCGTCGGAGCTTCCCGGCATCGTCTTGCTGTAATATTGTTTCAATTATTGCGATTTGAGCATAAAATTGAAGCAGAATTAGATTGCAGAGAGTATGTTTTGGCATCAACTTCGCGTACCTGTTTCTTTTAATAGGAAACAGTGATATTTGCGTTGTCTATTTTTCATAGTTCAGTGTTTAAGTTGTTAGCAAAAATTGTTCATTAGTTGATTTGTCATTGATCTTATAGTATAATGGTTGTTTTATTAAATTATCAATAATTATCTATTTTAACTTTAATTACTTATCAATGATGAAATATGTAACATTTTAGCATATTAAGAGAAAATATTTTTTGGTACTAAATTTTTAAATTGGGATGTTAACAAAACAACCAATGAACTATAAGATCAATGACAAGTCAACCATTAAACTATGAAAAATAAACAGAGCAAACATCGAGCTTATTTTTTCCGTTAAAAAAATGTTGTCGTTCCGCTGTGGAAGGTTGTTTTTCCGGGGCAGAATGTTTTCTTTTCACTAAACAGATTTAAAATATTACTTTCTGTATGCAGAATGATTACTTTCTATTGCAAAAAGATTATTTCCCGCTGTGGAAAGATTACTTTTTATAGCGAAAAGTGAGACATTGGTGATGAGCACTGGACAACGACGACGGACCAAGAAGAGAAAAAAGATGATGGTGATGAGAACTATACGGGTGAAATTGAGAGGAGAGGTGAGTCATGCCGACGTTCAATAGCGTTTTGAAAAATTGAAAATGTGGGAATTATTTTCGACGACGAGAAGAGAATGTCAGAGCTTCCTGACATCGTATTCGCGGTAAGATTGCTTCAATTATTGCGATTTCAGCATAAAACTGAAGGAGAATTAGAATTGCAGAGAGTATGTTTGCATGGATGATGAATATTTTGATTGCAATTATAAGTTGTTTATTGATTTTGTTCTTAATTGTTTAAATATTATATTTATATTTATATTAATTAGAAATACCCTCAAAACGAGTATTAAGTTGTGCTAACAAATTTATCTAAGTCTATGTAGTGATTAAATATCATATTGAGACTTAGAGAAATCAATAAAAATGAAGCAGGTGAAGGAATGAGGAACATACATCCCTCATAGAAGAAAAGGACGTCCTGCTATTAAAACTGCAAAGAAATGGAGGTTTCGGAGTCCCTCATGAAGTTGGATGTCCGTCTTAAAGCTGTGGAGAAGAATTAAAACAGCGATGAAATTTGTGAAGGAACGAACATCCCTCATGTAGGAAAGGACGTCCATCTTGAAGCCGTGGCGAAGAATTGCAGAAACGGACAAAGTCTGTGAAGGAATGGATGTCCTCTAGCTTAAGGGTTGAGGAAACGAATGCCTAACTTCCGAAGAACTTGAGGAACGAACGTCCGTCAATGAGAAACGGATGTCTGATATATAAAGCTACATAGAATCTTCCAAAAAAATTTGAGTAACGGACGTCCATCAATGAGAAACGGACGTCCGATGTAAAGCTTCACAAACGACAGAGAGGCGAAGCATTTTGGACGAATCAGCGGCCAAATGTGCGGTCAAAGAATGCGATCGAAATGGTTTACAGATTACTCCAAAGTCTTTCGGATGCAGAAGCGGTCGAGCGTCAAGTTGAAGAGTGCAACTGAAAATGTGCAGAACACACAATGACTAGTTTTCAATGGTACGATGAGATCGACCAAAAAGGATTGGGTCAACCGAAAAATGTCGTGTCTATAAATATGAGACACTCCGAAGTTCATTCCAACGAACCGAGAATTGAGGCGAAACCCTGCTAAATTTAAGACTCAATTCTAAATCAATATTGAACTTGTAATCTAACTCTCCTCATCCTCGAACTTGAGATTTCAATTTTGAAGAGTTAGAAACTTTGTATTTTCAATTTTCAAATCATTGTACTCCAACAAAAAGATTGATGTCCTACGAATTAGTCAAGTAAAGGGTGACACCCTAGAATAGTGAAAGAGAAAAATGTGACGCCTTAAGAAAGAGTTATTGTAAATATTTGTTTGAACTATGAATTTTGTTTTTGAACTAAATAAATCTTAAATTTTGAAATTTGTTCAATTTAAACCTCAAACTTTTTGTGAACAAAATGAACCTTAACTTTTGTTTTGTGAACAAAATAAATCTTGAACCCATTTTTTCTACTTTGCTCGATTTGGTTTTCAATTTTGGTTTTAGATTTTTTTCAGTTTGGATTCAGTTTTAGTTAGTCTAGACTCGGTTTAGTTGGTTTATACTCAGTTTTGATTAATTTCGTTTGGTTTTTATAATTTTTAAAATTAAAATTTAAAAATATCTAAATATTATAATATTAGTTCAGTTATGTTACAATGAGAGTAAATTCAAATAGAGTCTAATTTATTTATGGTGGAAAGTTTGAGGTTCTCTTAAAAAAAAAGTTTATAGTTTATGTTGAACGAATTTCAGTTTGATGTTTATTTTTTTCAAAAAGAAAGTTTAGGCATTATTCAAGAAATTGCGACAACCTTAATTCTTTTCGCAATACTAGTACCGATGTGGGCCAATATTTTAATTTTTTACCATTTACCCTTCTACACTCGTATCTATAAAGTGAAATGTGAATAGTGGAAATGGAGATAAAATATAGTAACTATGACGACCATCCCAAGGATAGGGTCTAATATTCTCTTTTTGAGAAGAGAGTATGTTGGTTCGTTAGGATAGATCTTTTTTCCAATTTGATTTTTCAATCCAACCTCTTGCCATTCTTCTCCTATTACGAATCTAAAATTCACATAAGTATATGAAATCAAAGTTGAAGAAACACATCTAGAATACTTTCCAGTTCTATATTATTTGGATTTCTAACAATTCATGTTATTGATCATGTTGTGAATCTAATACGATTGAAAGACAGTAAAAAGAAGAAAGAAAGAACAACACACAAAATTACGTGATTCAGACAAACCAATCCTAAATCCACAAAGATAATTATTGATCTCTATATTAAACCCAAGATTACAGAATAATAAATGTAGCAGCAAAAATACAGCAAAAACAACCTCCAAGAAGATTCATAGAGAAACCACTAAGGGTGTGCAAAAAATGGTTCTGTTCGGTTTTGATGTGGAACCGAACCGAACCGGTTGGTTTCAGTTTTGAAATTACAAAACCGAAACTGGCTATAGGGAAAACCGGAACCGAATTAGAATTTTGGTTCCGGTTCCGGTTCGGTTCCAATTTTCCCTTCTTTAATTTTTTTTTTCCAAATTTTATAATAAAACTATATAAAATTTAAAATTGAAAATAAGAATACCAAGCAGAATTGAATACCATGAATCTATAATTGAATACCAAGCAGAATCAGAACAACAATCAGAAACAATTGAATCAACCGTCATGAGGTATTCAATAGAATCAGAAACAATCCAAGTAGGCAATTCGAAACACTAAACACAGTAAAATCAGAATCGGTTAAGGATTTACCAAGCAGGCAAGCAATTCACAGTCTGCACTGGAGCCAGAGCAAGAGGGTTGAAGACGATTGGTCACTGGTTGACACTCAATAGGCGACTTGCTATGAACTGTGAACTATTTGTCTTCTGCAACGAGCGACTGTGAGTTTGCGAACTGCGAAGTAGAGCAGCGAGCCAGCAACCGACTGTGAACTATGAAGATGAAGTGTCTATCTTTTGCAATCTGCACTTGCAGATTTAAGCGAAAACCGAATCGAAGACGAAGATGAAAACGAACTGCCGATTTCAGGAGTAGGGAGCGGATCGGGATCGGGAGTCGCCAAGTCGGGGCTTAGGGGTCGGGAGTTAGGAGAGTTAGGGGTTGAGAGTCGGGAGCCGGCCTCAGGTGTCTGGTCTCTTTGTCTTTCCAGAACAAAACTGGAGTATGGAAATGAGAAGCTGGATTCGCTATTCGGTTCTGGTTTTTTGGTTTTGAGAAACTGGAACCAAAAACCAAACTGGAAAATTTGGTTATTTCTAAAAAGAACTGAATTTTGGTTTTTATGTGTGCAAAACCAAACCAAATTGACCTGAAACGACCAGTTCTGGTTCGGTTCTTATGTTCCGGTTCGGTTTGCACACCCCTAGAAACCACCCTCCTTCTTGAATACTTTTTCACTCACTCTTTTTGTGTCCCTTTTTACTTTGTTTCTCTCTGTTTTTATCAAGGATTACAGAGTAAAAATAGAAGAAGAAAAAAACTACTCTTACAAAACAGTAACTAACTTCAACGGTTACTCCCTTGGTGCCAACAAACATTCTAAAACTTATTCAACTTTTCAATTCTCCACCTTGAATCAACTTTTAGAAAAAGACCAGGTGATTGTATAACTCCTCAGTGATAGTTACTTATACTTAACATTAACTAAGTTTAAGCAATGCCTTAACTTAGCTACTACCAATACCTTTGTTAATATATCCGCCAGATTATTTTCAGTCTCAACTTTCTTAACAATAATTGTCCCTTGATTTACAGCATCTCTAATGAAATGATACTTTACATCAAAATATTTCGTCCGTTCATGGAAAGTTGTATTTTTCATGAGATGAAGAGCACTTTAATTATCACAAAAAATAATCAACTCTGAATTGTCAATGCCAAAATCTTTTGCTAAACCCTCAAGCCATAATTCTTATTTAACACCTTCATAAGCTGATAGGTATTCAAATTCAGTTATTAATAAAGCCACAACCTTTTGTAGACAAGCTTTCCAACATATTACACCTCCTTACACAATAAAACCATATATGGATTTTAATGACTTTTTACACCCAGCAAAATCAGCATCAATATTCCACTACTGCATTTTTTCTGTTTTTGTTTTACCCAGGATTAATTTGACATCAAGTGAACTAGAAATGTAACTCATGTTCCATTTAAGTGCATGCCAATGTAATCTTCCTAGATTAGCCATAAAATGACTTGTTACACTCACAACATATGCAAGATCTGGTCTAGTACAAATCATTGCATACATTATGCTTCCCAAAATGTTACAATATGAAATTTTATCCAACCAGCTCTTCCTAATTTCAAGCTTGGGACTTTGATCATGACTCAATTTAAAATGAGCCCCCAGGGGAGTCAAAACCAATTTAACATTAGTGAGATTAAATTTGCTTAACACCTTCTATAGATAGTTCTTTTGTGACAAAGTGATAATCCCTTGTAATCTGTCTCTCCAAATTTCAATCCCAAGAATTTTCTTGGCATGTCCCATATCTTTCATATCAAGCACTTTTACTAATTGGGTCTTCAAGTTAGAGATATTGCATATATGCTTTTCCCTGTAATTAGGATATCATCTATATAGAGTAAAATGTAGATTGCATTTTCAGTGTTTTCTTCTCCTTTTACATAAACACAATTATCAAATTTTCTTCTGACAAAACCAATGCCAGTAAAAAAACTCATCAAAATGTTTGTTCCACTGCCACAATGACTGCTTCAACCCATACAATGATTTATGCAGTAAACACACCTTATTTGGATCAGAATGTTCAAAGCCTTTGGGTTGAGTTATATAGATCGTCTTATCTATATTGCCATGTACAAAAATTGTTTTGACGTCCACCTATTCTAGATCTAGATTCCTGACACCAACTAGAGATAGGAGCATTCTTATAGACGTTTACTTTACAGTAGGAGAGAAGATTTCATTAAGTCTACCCCATTCTTTTGAGCAAAACCTTTTGCCACAAGCCTTGCTTTGTATGTTGGCTTTGCTAATTTTTCAATGTCTTCCTTAAGTTTCTATATCCATTTACATCCAATAATCCTTTTTTATGGAGGTTTATCAACTAGAGTCCAGGTTCCATTTTTTATAAGAGAATTCATCTCTTCTTGCATTGCTTTTAACCACAATTTAGTATCACTGCGAGCCACAGCTTCAGAGTACTTTAAAGGTTCATAATTATTTAGATCTGCTGATACCTAAAGTGCATACGCAATTATGTCGGCATATCCTAATCTTTGAACAGGTTTAATTACTCTTTTTGTTCTGTCCCTAGTGAGTTGATAATCAATTTGTTGATCATCTTCATTAAAAACTTCTATCTCAGTTGACTGATAGCCGTCATTTTTTGTAAGGTGGTCAAAAATTGTTTGCCCAGCTTTTTCAACATTAGTCTTTGCCTCAACCTGAATACTTGGAGGTAGAGGTTGTTTCAACTTGAGAGGAATGTTAGCAAAACTCTTCAATAGAAAATCCTTTTCATTGTACACTGCATCTCTATTGATTATGATTTTTTGTTGTCTAGGATCCAAAGATCACAACCTATAGCCTTTAATACCTTTTTGATATCCAAGGAACATGCATTTCTTGGCTCGGGGTTGCACCTTGTCCTGCTTAGTATGTGCATATGCAATACAAGCGAATATATTCAAATGTTCATACTTAGGTGGAAAGTTATACCACACCTCAAATGGAGTTTTAAAATTCAAAGTTAAAGATGGACTAATATCGCAAGTTGTCTTAACAGCTTATGGCCAAAATGATTGTGGTACTCTCGTCGTGATAAGCATACATCTTATTCTCTCTAAGATTGTATTGTTCATTCATTGAGCCAATCCATTTTGTTAAGGTGTATGGCTGACAATGTGATACTGCTGGATGCCTACTTGTCTACAGTACTCATCAAACCTTTTTGAACAATACTCTATACCATTATCTATTCGCAATTTTTGAACTTTCCTATTTGTCTTATTTTCAACCAGTGTTTTCTAAGCCATAAAGGTTTCAAAAACTTGGTCTTTTGTTTTTAGATAGTAAACCCATAGTGTCACGACCCATATGCGCGCCTAACAGAATCTCAAAGTCAGGCGACCTGATCCTCGAAGGGAACCCGATCACTCAGCCCAAGGCTAGATTATTAGCAAAAGACTTTTTATAATTTTGCGCAACTCAAAAGTTATAGGCCTAGGTTCATATAGTGATCACGAGATTAAAAGGTGCATAAAATAAACAATCCAAAATACCGTGCAACAAATCCACCCAATAATTATAGGTTTATAGACCAAATAATAATATCTTCACCAAATAACAGTTTCTAAAACTCCAAATTAGAATAGGAATAAAGAAAATAAACTCCAACTCTAAGCCCTTAGCTACTCTTGTCTTTACCTAGAATGGGAGGGTGTCATTTGGGGTGAGTGTGCGAAAAACTGGTCTTTTTCATCTTTTAGAAAACAATGTCATGTTTTTCTTTTACCGTACATGGATTTTATCAAAATGTCATGGTTTTATCATTTTATAAAACTAGGCACAAGGCCGTCGATAAGGCTTTTATCAAAATCATGATGTTCACATAAACAACTATACCTAAAAAATATGCCAACATTGTTTTCTAATCTAAAAACATTATCAGTGAAAATGGGTGGTCACTCAATGACTCATTAGAGAATAGGTGGTCATTTGTCAATAGCAACACCTCATGAGGCAGAAGAATAGGATTGTAAAATCCAAAATTTTTAAATGATTTTAAAATTCCGCTAGTTGACCAGAAGTGACACTCGTCGACCAACGTCGACCATGAGGGGAAAATTGTTCTTGTTTTGTCATGTTTGTGCATCGGTTGGGTTTCTAGACTTGACATAGGGTCCTTCCACCTACTTTTGTGACTCATTGTTAAATATTTTTGTCCGTTGACAAGGTTTTAGGCTCAGTTTAGTTTATGGTCTTCAAGCCAACTTTTCCACTAAAGTCATAGCTAATTGACTTTAGATGAGTCCCCTCTACTTTCGAGTCTTGGATGGTTGTAGGCGTGCCTTACCAACCGCTGCGAGGTCCTAGTTGACTATTGACGTGTCTCGTCAACACTGAATGGTCCCAGTTGACTGTTGTTGAGTCTGGCCAAGACTGTGAGGTCCTAGTTGACCTTTGCTTTACCTCAAGGACTATTGAGTGGTCTCGGTTGACCATTGTAATGCCTTGTCGACCATGGGTGGGTTCGGATGGCTTTAGTTATGTCTTTTCCATTGCTGAGTGGATTAGGTCAAGTGTGTTGTGTTCCGTCTTTCATCACTGTGTCTTGTCGACCAGTTGGACTTCCTAGTTTTCTGTTGAGTGCCGGGTCGACTGTGGTTATGTTTTGGTCCAACGCACTATTTGTCTCCTAGAGTTGGGTTTAACGAATTCCATTCAGATTCATCAGCCATTCCTTGTTCTCCCTCGTATGGATTCTCGGCTCGAGTGGAGGGAACCTGTCATTCCTCGTTGAGCGAAGGAGTCTTGTGTTGATCCTTTCCGTCAAGATTGGTTTCCGGTTTAGGATCTTTATTGTATTCTTAGATTTAGTTTCTGGTTTGGGACTAGTTGTTTATCTCTAGAGACCATCTTGAATCCCGAGTCTTGATTGAGACTTTTCTGTTATCCCTTGTGTGATTGTTTGAAATTTTGATATCGACCTTGTTATAGGTTCTGAGATGTCAATGGTGCAACTCTTCCTTCTGATAGTGCGTGGAGCTAGTTTGTCAGTAAGCGTGTCGTGTTCATCATCGAGGTAGGGATCTTTATACTTTCTGCACTGTATTGCATCACGTTTTCAAAACTGTTATTTTGTGGGATACCACACCTTGAAAACCCGATGGGGACTGTTTCAACAACACGTCTATTTTTTATGTATATGTATGTTTTCTCACGTTTACTTTATCCTACATGGTATGTTGTTTACTATTCTACTCACATATGATGGTTTGATATTTTGGCTTATATATATGTTGGGATGATGAATGCTCTTGATACTTTAGGTACTTTGGCTCTAAAACATCATGAGGCTATCCTCGTGCAATCTTCTATTGTGAAAAGATTGATTATTTGTACGTGCGAAAGGGTGATAGGGCATTGGTGACATGTCCTCAGGTTTCGAGTCCCAAAAGTTAAAATGGAGATTGGGTGGTGATGATGCGTCATTGGGTTTCAAGCCCCAGAACCTGGCCAAGGTATTTAGTCAGATGGATTGAAGGTTGTCGATCACTGGGATTCGACTATCCTAGTATCGTTCCATTTGACGGGTGGCATGACGCCTCGTAGCTCTGCTCGTCGGCAACGCTCGATAATTTGGGACATATGAGTATTTTAGTTGACAAGCAGTTTATCCTAAGCAAACTTATTCGTTACTTCGATTATACAAATTGTATCGTCACTGACCTATGGCTCTTCAGCACATCCAAGTGACATGCTGGATCTTCGGATGGCCATCGTTTGTTTCTCTCTGTCTCATGAGGTGTAGCTCTCGACATATGGACACCTTTCTGTAGTATGTGCTGGATGGGTCCTTGTGTGACCATATGTAACATCTCGATTTTTCATACAATTTAAAACATATAATTTTAAAAGATTTTTTCTCTTATAAAACACAGCGGAAGACTTTGTATTTGAAAATTAATTGAAATAAGAAAGTGTATAAATAATTTTTTTTTTGATAAACCATTTACAACTTAAAATCATATCATAACTTAAAGCAAATAACATTTTACAACTTTAAAACATTTACAAAACCGTTCCATTTTTTTTTTAAACCTTTAGCCTAACCAGCCACCAAGTCTGCAACGTACAAATGCTCAATTAACTACTTATATCCTTGATACCATGCACACCTACATTACAAAACTTAAACTATAAGCCTATTGCTTAGTAAGAAGTGAAATGCAATATAAAACATGTAATGCTCCTTTTATAAAACCTTTTCTCATTTTAGTTTCCTTTCTTTCTTTTTTGTGCACATCAATGCACTTTGTCAACATAAATTGAAGACTCATTAACCGCTATGCACATCAATATGCTTTCCCTATATCAATCAAAGACTCATTCACTGCTATACACATCAATGTATAACGTCTCTTGATAAAGGCTCGACATCAATCAAACCGCCTGTTAGCTGTTGTGCACTTCAATGCACAATGAACCATCACCTCCAGTAAGCAGCTCCGGCATCGATCGAAAGCTTTGCTAGCGATTGTACACATCAATGCATAACAATCGGTTCCGACATCAATCGAAACGCACTAGTAGCCATGCGCATTAACGCTTACATGGCCTTACCAATCGTTAGTCGGTTAGTCTCGACATCAATCAAGAACAAACTAACAAACTCAAGCTTATCTCTCCTTATCCTTTAAATTTTTAATCATTCAGTTTATATTTCAGTTATTAGTCTTAACATTGGGGATTTTCAGTATGAAAGAAAAGTTATAAAACACTTATGCATGAAAAATATGTTTACATTTTATAGAAAACAATGATGCATGAATGCACACAACTTAGCCATCCAACTAAGCATCCAAGCAACAACATTCTTAACAGCAGTATCAAACACATAGCCAAAAATTACATCTCCAAGTAATAGCATGATCACAACCTATCATATTCTAACATGTCATCAAAGCATTATTCTCAAAGCCATCTAACAGTTTTCTCATCAATTTATAAAAGCAGCAACCTAACAATTCTTAGCAATTATAACAACATAGCATCCTATTCTCTATCATCGAACAAATTTTCAATTTCTTAATTAACTTCTTCAACCACAGAGCATGATATTCACATATTCATCAAAGCAGTAATCAATCCAAATAAACCTCCTACTTCTTGTGATATAGCCCCAAAGGGAAAACACATGCACACTTCTTACCTTGTTCCTTGGAGAAATTGAACGAAGAAGTCTCACAGTGCTATTCTCCTTCCTTTCCTTCTTCTTCCCCCTAGACGCCTCTCCTGCTTTCACAGCTTCTCTGCTTCTCCCTCTCCTTTCTCTATTTTTCCTCCCAATTTCTCACCGCAACTCTGTCTTTCAAGGCCTTTCCCCTTTCTCCAGAAAACCAAAACAACGTAGGAGCTACTCTCCGAGAACACCAGACAATTTTTCCTTCTCTCTCTTTGCCAAATTCCTCTCTAATATACTTATAAACTTACAGAGATAGGCAATAAGTCACGACATTTCATTTTCCCTAGGTGCCACTTCGTTTTTTAGATGTCGGTTAACCAATTCTCTAGGCGATTCTTGACATTTCGTCGATCATCTCCTTTCCGTGATCGACTACAATTCATCAGACTTATTATCTCCATGACCATGATTGACCATGATTCGTGGACAATCAACTGCAAATCTGATTTTTCCAGAAATATCGGTCGATCATCATCTTAGTAGACGATCGACCGTTGCCAAAATCGTCGCTCTCTATATAAAGTGTGCTTCAGAACCAATCAATCACCCTCCTTTAGTTGATTGACTGCTTCCAAAATGGTTCACCACTGGAATAATTTGGCTAGTCAGTGATCGACCGCCCCTTATTGAGATCGACCACTCTCCTGTTATCCCTTCTAATACTTAGACAAATCACACTTCTAATAACCAATAACCACAATTCACATATCTATCCCACCATCATCACAAATATCATCACTTAGACCTCATGTTTAGAATTATGAAAAATCTAGGGCATTACACCATCTTTTTTCACTGATGACGTTTTCGTACGAAAAATGATGTTGGCATATTTTACGATATAGTTGTCTATGTATACAACGAGTTTTGATGAAGCCACATCGAGGGCCATGGGCCGATTTAACAAAATGACAAAGATTTTATAAGTGATTTAAATCCATGTATAGTAATTAAGAAGCATGAAATGGTTTTCAAAGAGATGAGAAAAAATAGTTTTTAGCACACATTGCATTTAGTATCAATTTTTCTACTAAGTTTGTCGCTCAACCCCTTAGACTCTATTTTTCCCAGGTTAGGGTGTAGGCTTAGTGCATGGGATATGCACGTGCTGGTAGGTGTATCGATCTTCTCAGGGAGGGGTTGATATTCATCGTGTTAGCCTAAGTGTTGTTAACCTTATTTGTTTTGATGATGATTGTATTGATTATAATTATAATTTGTTTATTGGTAATTATGATTAATTGTATTATATTGATATTTATATTGATATTAATTGGAAATACCCTTCATATGGGTAATAAGTTGTGCTAACATATTTATTTAAGTTCATGTAGTTAATATGTATAATATTGGGACTTAGAAAAATCAAGGATAACAAAAAGAAGGCAAGAGGTCGAGCATCCAGGGAAGGAGGTCGACAAAAAACTGTCTGCATGAAGGAAATGGTCAACCATGTGATCGACCGCACAAAAGACAAATTACTCATTTGTTCTACGGTCGAGAAAGTGGTTGAGTAGCGAAGATTTGGTCGACAAATTTTAAAGACAGATTGCCTCTCAAATCTGCGGTCGAAGAAGCGATCAAGCGGGCGGTTCAGTGATCGACTGAAAGCTCAAAGAAAGGAAGAAATGGTTGAACAACCGGTCGACTGATTTGGCAGACCAGTGCAAAAATGGACGACCAAAATTATAATGGTAACATCCAACAATCGGATGCGGTCGACCAAAAAGGAAATGGTCGATCGCTAATGTAGTGTCTATAAATATAAGACATTCTAAAGCTCAAGGTAACGAATTGGGAATTGAGGAGAAACCCTACCAATATTTACCCACAATTCCAAAGCACTATTTAAGTGTCAAGCCTAACTCTCCAAGCTCCAAACTTGAGTTTTATATTTGGGAGAGTTGGGTTATTGTTTGTAACTTTCATTTTACTCTTCATTGTACCTAAACCGAGGGTGACGCCCTGAGAAAAGTCAAGAGGAGGGTGACACCTTGAGAATCAGTTTGTAAATGGTTTGTTTGACACCCGTTGTAATACCCCGACTGTTCATAATATAATTTAATAAGGATAATTGGAAAGTAATTTAGAGTATTTGGATTAATTGGGTTATTACCAAAAACGTATTCGTAAGATTTTAACTTAAGGAATTTATTAGGATTAATTATAATTGTTTTGAATTAAGGATTTATTGAATAAATAAAATGAGGGATTAAAGTAGGAGGGGATAATTTAAAAAGGAAAGAATTAAGAAAAGAGGAGTGGGTGAACCGGTTGAGTGGGAGAAAAGAATGACCTTCGACCATTTTGCTAGAGCGAGCCTGAGAGAGAGAGAGAGAGAACCAGAAGAGAGAATGCGTGTAATATCCCAAATCTTCATTAAGCTGAAGGCATAGCTTATGTGATAACATTGGAGATGATAGGAACTAAGTTGGGCATGTAAGAATATTGGTCAAGAGAAATGTAATTGGAATAAGTGAGTTATGATACCCTGTTAGGTTTAGAGTTAGAATATGAGGAGGATTGAAGTCAATTGAAGATACTCAAAGTTATATTGCACGATATCAAGTGGTTTGGTAGTCAGTAGGAATATTGAGAGGAAGTATATTTGGACTCAATTCGATATTATAAAGTTGAAGATATAGGATTATTATTATTATTATTATATATATTGTTTAGAATAGGTATATTTGGAGAAGTTTGTGTCGGAAGATGTTTAAAAGAGTGGTTGATCATGGTGGTTGATTGAGATCAACTGGTGTGATCAACCAGTAAACAAGAAAATGGGTATGAGTTATAGGTATTTAAAGGGAGGTTGATCATGGTGGTTGATTGAGATCAACCGGTGTGATCATCCTGAAAACAAAAGTAGCAATTGAAGATGGATTGTGAGAAGTGTAGTTGATTGTGATCAAATCGTCTGTAATTATTAAAGAAGAAATATTAATTATATTCATGCATGTCACGTTAAGGAATAATGTGAATAAAACATATTCTGATGAAGGGTGATCTGCGGTCAATGATGGCAGACGATCGGCATGGGAGATCATCCACCGTGATTGTCCACAGTTCAAGAACAAAGGAAAGTACGGTTGAATTAGCTGAACGGTGGTCGATCGGCTTGAAGGAAAATCGATTGACCGCCAATTATGAAGAATATTCTGAACAGTTTAAACTAAGGTGATGATGAATGGAAACATCATCTACAACTCCAGAATCGTAAGAGACATTGTTAACGCGTCTGGAAGTTGAAGGGATCGACGTTGCATGCATTTGGACATCAATGGGTTGCCCGTTAATGACAACGCATCGCTGGAAAATTAATGGAAATGGCATTGAACGCGTTTGAATAACGTAGAGGTTGGCGATCATTGATGAGCTGTGTCTGTTGGCTTTCTGTCTTCATTGTTAAATGCTGAAGAATAAGTGGTTGCCTAAAAATATGTGGTGTGGTAGCGTGAGTTTGGGAAAGAGAGAAAGAGTGTGGAAACTCTGCCAAAGTGTCGCGAGAGCTTTGTTAGTGCCGTGAAGGTGCTGCTATGTTGTGAGACAGTGAACGTGAAGATGTTTTGAGGAAATGCAGTGTGAGGATAGAAAACTGTGAGTGATGAGAGTTGTACTTTTGGTGAAGTGGTTCTGTGAGAAATGGAAACTGTATGAGTGCATGGTTGTGGAGAAACGGCTGTAATGGGAGAATGAAGGATAATATGGTTACGTGATTTTAGAGGAAAGAAGAAAGATGAGGTGCAGGAGTGTGATGACGAATTCTCTTTGATTTCCAATTCTTAAATGTTGGTAAGCAGGTCTTCACTCATGTTTCTTAAGGAGTTAATTGTAGTGAATAATTTATGTAGTGATGGTTATGTCCTTGTTATGCACTCTGTTAGTTTGATGGAAATTGGTCACTGCATATGAATGAGCATATTATTGGAAATATATGATTATTGGTTTAGGTTGTTAATGGTATAATGTGAAGTATATTGGTATGAATAAGTTAGATTATTAGAATAAAGTAATTATTGGAAAATAAGGTTCTTTGATAGTTTGGACATAATAGGAAGTTGTCTATGTTAGTTGAAGCTAGGAGACTTTATTTTTGGAGATTAATTATTAATAGATGTATGTGTTAATAATTATAGATTTTGTGAAAGAATCTTAAAGTGTTAACTTGTTAAAGCTAAGGACTTCATGTACGTGGTACTGCATCTGTTTTGTCCGAAAGGGCTTACATCTCGGGAATTAGAGGGTGTTTTACAGTTTGTTTAATTTATTGTTATAAATTGAATGTTTATAGATTAAGTTTAATTCCTTAGATAGGAATGATCACATTTTAAGGATACGATTAATGAACACGTTAGATAGGATTGTATGTGCACGAGTTAAAACTAAATCATAAAGTACACAAAAATGAAATGCATGTAAACAGTTGTGGACTAGTTGGATACGCCTGGCACAGAAATCAAGATAAGTAAACGACTGTGGTCCGGTTCGACACCCTTGGCATAGATGTTTATATGGTCCAGTTTGATACTTCTGGCATATAAGTAGTAAACAAATGTTTGTATGGTCCGGTTTGATACACTCGACATATAAATAGATGTTTGTATAGTCCAGTTTAATATGCCCGGCATATAAACAATAAATGGATGATTATGTGGACCGGTTAGATATGCTCGACACATAATCAAACGAAATAATGATAAAAGATATGAACAGTAACAGAGAAACGAAATAGAAAACCGAATGCAATGCTATAGAAAATGTATATGAATTTCATGTTTCATGTTTATACCATGTACTGAGCGTTAGACTCATAGTTAAGTCTCGTTCATGTAGGTAAGGAGCCAATATATGGATAAAGCAGTTAAAGGACGTAGCTGATGGAGTATTGTTGAGTGGATGTTTGTGCTGTTGACGACATTTGTAATATCCCGATATTTTTAAGATGGATAATTATCAGGATATTACCAAGGACGTTCGGAGCGCTAAATCAATAAGCATTTCAGTAATGTTATTCCCAATATACGTGATGAAATCGAAGTATTGGGATTACAAGGATATTTCATTACATGTTTACACGTGCCATTTGTGACGTGTATCTATGAAGGAAACGTCGTGGGGATCACGTTGAGTGCGAAAAGATAGTGAAAAGTAAAGAAAATAGACTTGAGGACGCCCCGAGACTCCAATCTTCGTCCTAAACTTGTTGTTTTGAGAAGTTGCGGACGCTGGCTATGGAAGGTGCGGACGATGCGAACGACTTGAGGCAGCGTCCGAATAAATCTGTTTTAAAACTAGTGTGTTACGGACGATGGCAGACGACGGCAAACGACTAGATCAGAGTCTGAATGAATCTGTCCAATTTTTGGGATAATGCGGACGACACATTTCGGACGATGCGGACGATGGCACGACGTCCGCAAAATGGCTGCGGACGGTATGGACACGGTGAGGACGCCATTTTCTGCCCAAAGCCAGGGATTTGCTGTGTAGCTTTTGGTCTTACGGACGACAGTACGGCGTCCGCAACTGTCTGAAAGTTAGCAGATCTGCGAAAAATTAGGAAATAAAAGTCAAAAAAATTGACAAAACTCGACTTTTAGTGAGTTAATACTTGCACTTTCGGCGAGAAAAGTCTTGGCAGCAGCTCAGTAGCCCACTCTATTTGCACGCTTTGTGGCCTAGGAAGGTTCTCTTCTATTTTATCCACTGCATACTCTTCTCCTACAGTATTCATCTTCTCCTTTATTTCTATTGAAGAGAAGTTCTCTGGAACAAGGAGGCCAAGGAGCTGAACGGGAGATTCGATTTCAAAGGGTAAGGAATGAGTATTCTGCTATTTGGAATCAATAATATGGGGGAAATAATGTTGGTTGTGCTGCCTTGAACAATTATTGTTACGTTGCAGTTTGGATTCCGTTTCAAATGATAAAGCCAACGTTGATATTAGGTGTGGAAAGAAGAGAAGAACAGCAACTTGGTGCCTATGCGTAAGCGTTTCGAGGTAAGGAAATGGGTTGTCTTGGGCATGTGGAGGCCCTACACCCAAGTATATGTGTGTTTGATTTTGAAGTCGTATTGTAGTTGTTAACTTTGCTAAGTTAGTTGACTTGAATGGCAATTCCCTCTTTAAATGTTTTACTAGCTTTTGTGTTAAATTGTGATTAGATGTTAAATGCTATGGAAACATTATAATTAAACTGGGAAGAACCATGGAATAGATTTTTAGACATGAAGGAACCAAGGAAAAAAGTTGTTAAATGGATGAGAATTATGAATGGATGACAAGGAAGTTATGATGTAACGAATCCATGTTTCCTTTACAGATTTCTATAAATTTCTAGTGATGTTAAAGAAGTTATAATGTTAGATGATCAATGCTTCTTTCTCTTTTATGAATGTTATTGTTACGCTCAACAAGTGAATACGAGAAACAAGAGAAAAAAAATGAGATATAGATACTTCAAAGGGAAAAGTGAATGGAAATGAGAACCATGACTGGAATGTGAGAAATGAAAAGAAGGAATGACTATGATGATGATGATTTGATATAATGAGCCTGTGTTAAGTTCTTACGTTTCCTTTAATTTTACTGCTGTTGGTATTTGCTACTGTAATTATAGAAAGCAAGATTATCCAAGTATATTCTCTTCCATTTTTATGTGTTAATTGTACATGTTTTTCCGCTATTCCGTGTAGTCATTAAAAGCATGATAAGTTCCCTGATGTAGTCAATTTAGAAGCATGCTAGGTATGCAAATCTGTTGTTATTTGGTTGTTAAAAAGTATGTGTAGCCGGTGAGAAATGGATCATAATATTGTCTTAATGTCTAAGTGATAGATTTTATGCTTATCGAATGAGGTGTGAATTACTATGATGTGAACTGTTAACTGAATAACGAAGAAAAAAATGTTTAGTTAACTACACAAACGAAGGAAAAAGGGTTTACTTAACTGAACAAACGAAGGAAAAAGGTTTAAGGAGTCAAGATGTATGAACGATATCATGAGTTAGTTAAAAGTATGATTGGTTAAACGTATTCTGCTAATTAGTCGAAGAGAAACACGTTTGATGATTTGTATTTGCTGCTGCGTAGTTAATTATGATATCTTGTATTGTGTGATTCACTGCTGTTTTCCTTAAGTTACAAAGCGTGTCCATTAATCTGTTTTGTGATAAGAACTGGTAATAGCACGGTTAGTTAAATGTTGTCATTTCTTTCGTTATGTGAAGCATGTGATGATATTCGTTTAATTCATTGTTTACTGTGGATTTTCTAAAGTATATTATTTCCCATATGTGCTTTGTTTATCAGGAAGAAGTTAGATCGAGTTCATGATAATAGAAACCAAGTAGGGGGTAACCTTCGGGGTGGTACCCACATGCATGAGTGAGGAAAACGATAAGAACAAGTATGTTCGGGATAGGCGGGATACGTCCACCAATGAAGAAACCCTCCTGGCGGGATACGCCAAGAGGGAAGAAACTCTAAATGCGGGATACGCCGGAAAGAGGAAGAAACTCCAAAGGATACGCCGAAAAGGGGACGAATGCTAAGAGAAGAATGTTCGGGATGAGCGAGATACACCCATCACCTAAGAATCCCTCTGGCGAGATACGCCGGAAGGGAAGAAACTCTGAAGGCGGGATACGCCGGAAGAGGAGGAACCTTGAAGGAGGGATACGCTGGAAAAGGGATCGAAGAAGGGAGTTGGGGTAGATGGATAGCCCGGATCTAGCCTAGCTGCTAGGATACACCCTTACCAAGTCGGGAAAGGGACTAGTATGCACACAGGAGATTAGAATCTGACAAACTAGGTCATCTCAAAGGACAACCCTCAATCTCCAGCTCGATCTAGGAGTAAAGAACGAACGAAAGAACGAATGTAATGAAATGATTGGTTTGGGTGGCCCCCATTCTAGAAGAACTAAAGAGAGAAATGCATAATTGTTTTCCCCTCATCTCCTTATTGGGCGTAAGCTCACGTCCTTACTTGTGGTGTAGGTACAATGATGAACAAATAGTAAACGGATAAGAAGTAAATGAGAAACGCATAACGAGGCAGAGATGGATGATTTCGCACACACAGGATTCGGGCTGGCAAGACAAAGACAAAGGAAAGTAAATGGTTGTTAATCAACGAAGTAAGGATTAGGATTTATTTGATAGACGTAATGTTGAATTGCTTAGTATTTCCTTTAAAGGTCTTTTTACATTTCCTCCATGATTTACAAATAGTTATTTTATAACGCTTCCGCATAATTAATAAGTTGGTTTTAACGACGAATTTTAAGAAAGAGTTGGTAGCAATTCAAATTTATGCACTCTGATTTGTCTCGAAAAGAGAAATTTCAAATTTTTACTCATATTAACGATTTACGAAAATTCGGGTCGTTACAACATTGACCTGTGGTTATGGCTCACAGAAAGGAATAAATGTTTTAAAAAACTTTTAAGTGTTTTATGATTTCGAATAAATGTTTTTAAGTTAATGTGTTTATTTAAACAATGGATTTGGTTTAAATTGTGAAAGACTTCCGCTGTATGCTTTATAAGATGAAGACTTCCGCTGTTTATTACTCTGGTGTTCTATTACACAATGGTTTTACAATGGTTATAAAGAAAAGGAAAATTTTATACAGAAAAGGTTACGGGATGTTACAATGTGAGAGAAAGGGAGAGACCAGAAAGAGAGAGAGGGAGAGAACAATCGTGAGAGGAGGTGAACGGCAAAGCAGAGGATGAGGAGGGGCGTGATGATGGAGCTCTGCTTGGACTCGAGCTCTGGACGGTGAGGGTCGGCGAATGTGAGGCTGTGATTTCTAGCCTCGGCTCGTCGGTGCAACGTCGGGTGAGTGGCGATGCTCGGCGACGATGGATATGTGCTCTCTGTTGAAGCTATAAGTTTCGTTAAATTATATTCTCTATGTTGTTTGGTTAGGATCGGTGCTCTGTGGATGTGAATGTATATTCTGTGAGGTTGATTTATGAATGCAACACTCTGTTGTTATGGAATTTTCTTTGTCTGGTTAGATTTGGTGAATGTATTCTGTTGGTTGGTTGGTTGCTCTACACCTTAAGAAATTGTTAATGAAAAATAAGAAATATGTATGCTCTCTGTTTCTTTGGAAAAATGAATGTTGTTTTGTTAATGTAAAGTTTGAACTTTGGCTCTGTCACTGCCAACCAAATTACTGGTTAAGAATTTGGGATAAGCCATTAAATTGGATTAGATTGATGAGTTGTTTATAATCTCCATGCAATTAGTATGAAGTTGTGAATGTGCTCTCTGCTGTTGGTTGTGACTAGTTTATGAACTATTAGTTATGTACGTTGGAATGATCTGTCTGTTGCCTTCTATTTGGATAAAAAGAATAATGAGCATGCTTTGTTGGTAGTTAAGTTTTGTTAATGGAAACTGTTATTCAACGTACATGGCTTATCGCATTTTGGGTACGACATTAATTAAGAATAATATCATGCACTCTTCAGATACGTCAAATGGTTATTGGAATGGGTGATGTTTGTTTTAGGCATTAACGAGTTCCTAGAATTACTATGTAATTAAGGATAAGAAAATGATGAAATTTATAAGTAGTAATTATTAATGATAGATGTTTTTAATTATGAAGGTATTGGAAGAGGAAAAAGAAGGATAGCAATTAAGTGTAATACGCGATAAAAGTCTTGAGGTAAGGACTTGGGTGTGTCTTGGTCAGTAGTGGCGCTACCCACAAATAGTGTGTGTGAGTTGGGTAGATTTCTTACTGTTAGTTTCTTGCAATTTGAGATAACTGCTGTTAATTGCCTGCAACTTCCTTTATTGCAATTTTCTTTACTGCAAATACTGATGAAATGCCTAACGATAGAGAAGTGACGAATGATGAATGCTTACTACTTGTGGTATAGAATGATGAACTGAGATGAATGAACTGAAGACCCTGTTAGAATGATAAGTATGAATGAGCTATGATTTCCTTTACTTACGTTGATTTTGTTCTGTGAATATATTGCTTCGATAAATGTATTGTCCTGTCATTGCCATTGTTTAAATCTCTTAGAAGCTGTGGTTTTCTAATTCTGAGCATGTGTAATTAACTAGAATAGAAAGTGTAATAATGAACCCTTAATCTGAGCATGTTTAACTAATCCTACCACGTTTAATTAACTGTGATAATTAGAATAACCCTTCACCTAAGCATGTTCAATTAACTAGAATTCTAAGCACGTTTAATTATATTAATTGTAATTACTTCTTTGAGTATGTTTAATTAACTAGAATAAAAACATGTTTAATCATCTAAGATAATAATTGTATTTAGTTCTTTGAGTATGTCTAATTAACTAGGATAGTAAGAGTAATTACTCCTTAAAGCATGTTAAATTAACTAGGCATTAAACATGTTAAATTAATTGGACTTTGAGCATCTCATAGAATTTATTGCTTAAGTCTCAGCATAAAAGTATGTAAAATTATTTAGCATGTTCCCATAAGCACAATTCTATTAGCTAGATTCTAAGCATGTTCCGTTGTTATGTACTAAGCATGCTTCCAATCAATTGTCCAAGTATGTTACCGTTCATTGTTGATTTACATGCCTAGAATATTGTAAGCATGCCTAATGGATTTGAATAACTGTTCTTTTATTGATATGATTTATATATTCAAGCATATTCTTCGTTGTTTTAATTGTTACCATAATTATTCTCTTTATGTGCTTTAAATTTTGTCATTCAATTATTGGGCTTTCAATTATTGTTATTTACTTTCCTTATATGCGCAATTCAATTATTGTTAGCTACTTTCCTTATATGCGTTATTCAATTATAGTTATTGTTATGTCATACATGCATCATAATAATAGAAACAAATAAGAAGTACTAACTTTGGGGTTGGTACTCATATGCATTATGTGAGGAAAATGTTAAAGAAAATGAAGGAAAGAAAAGAAAAGTGAGTTGGGGGGCAGATGGATAGTCGGATCTAGTCTGGAAGCTAGGTGAAGCTCCTACGTTGTCGGGAACGAGAACCTAGTTGCCCACAGGAGGTTAGTCCGATCAACTATGCCATCCCATATGGGTCCTCCAATCTCCAGCTCGATGTACTAATAAAGAACCAAAGAACCAACGAACATAATGAAAAGATTGGTTTGAGTGGCCCCATTCCAAAAGAACTAAAGAGAGGCATATCATACTACATAACCCTTTTTCTTACTGGGCCTTTAGGCTCACGTCTTTACTTGTGGTGTAGGTATACATCTGTGATACTGATGTGTAGATTATAAAGCAGTTGATGAAGCATTTGCACGGGCAAACTTGTGGTTAGTCAGGCTAAGGGAAATAAAAGATAAAGTGGCTTGTAATTAACGTGTAATGCTTTGTTTAGTATTTCTTCCTTAATCGAATTATTTACGCTTCTGCTATGTTTTGATAAACCCACTATGTTTCTTGATTTGGCTTCTGCTGTATTTTGGTAAAAAATTTTATAATGATTTTCATAGCGGGTAAAATGAAAAGAGTTTTAATGGTCCGACTTTCGAAGGGCACACTGATTATATTTAACAAAAATTTTCCACTGTTTATAAATAAAAAGATTTAAATTTAATGCATTTTAAAAAGGGTTATAAAAAGTTGGGTCATTAAACCCGTGAAGTCAAACATCGCCAATCAGGGAGATTGGGGGATTAAGGATCTTCAATTGAGAAGCTTGGAGCGCGAACGTAGGTTGAGGTTGCCGAACCACGTGAACAACTGTGTTTGCATTCTCTTTCTCTATCTCCTTTATTATTGCCATTAACTATTTATTTATAGTTGATAAATCACTTAGAGTTAAAGAAATTAATTATCATATGAAAAACTTTAGCACACCTAATTCACCCCCTCACCCTCATAGACGTGCACAGATCCTATCAATTGGTATCAGAGCGGTGTTAATAAACTTTTTGTGTGATATTGTGATTGATTGGATATTTTTGCTTGAATTGTATGTATTAGACTGATTTTTTTTGTTTGGAAATTGTTTGGATAATTTTGTTTAAACTATTTGTTGATATAAATTGCTCAATTTAAAATGGCCTTCAATATGCAAGTTGAAGGACAATCTTCAATATGCAAGTTGATGGTAGTGATTATACATATTGGAATGCTAGGATGAAAATATATATCCAATCTTTAGATTATGATCATTGGAACGTTATTGAAAATGAGCTTTTCATTTCGCATAAAATTGAAAATGTTATAGAGGTTCCAAAAGTATACAGTAAATATAATGATTTGAATAAACGAAAATTGAGCATGAAGGCTAAAGCTATAAATACTTTATATTGTGCTTTAAATAGGAATGAATTTAATAGAGTTCAAGCATGCAATAATGCCTTCGATATATGGAGATTCCTTGAAATTACGCATGAAGGCACTGATCAAGTAAAAGAAAGTAAATTGAGCATGTTTATTCATGACTATGAGTTGTTTGCCATTGAAAATGATGAAACCATTAGCCATATGTGTTTACTCATTTTACTAACATTACTAATGGTTCAAAAGTGCTTGGTAGAGTGTATCACAACGAAGAGTTGGTGAGAAACATTTTTAGGTGTCTATCGAGAGCATGACAACCAAAGGTGAGCGCCATTCAAGAACAACGAGATTTAAAAGCCATGAATATGGAGGAGCTCATCGGATTCTTAATGATGCAGGCGATTACAATGATGTGCAACGAATAAGAGGAGCAAAAGAAGAAAGATACTCCCAAAAGCCCTCAAAGCCTCATTTAAGCGCTCAAGTGGATTCCGGTAAAGAGGGTGAAGATGAAGATGAAAAAATCAAGTTCATCACCCGAAAGTTCAACAAATACCTTCAAAGGAAGAAGAAAAAAGGAAAGAAGATAATCGTTTGCTTTGGATGCGGAAAACCCAGATATACATCTCCCAAATGCCCCAATGCAAAGAATAAATCAAAGGCATTCAAGAAGAAAGCCTTCAAGGCCACTTGGGACGATAGCAAGGAGAGCTCATCTTTCAAGATAGAAGATGTACTTCATGGCCAAGGAGGAAAAGGTACACAATTCATCTAGTGATTTTGATGATAATGATGAATTGTTGGATGTATTTAATGAATTGTTTGATAGATTTAATATGCTTAAATGCAAATACAATTCATTGAAAATAGATAACGACAATTTGATTGAAAAACATGTTGAATTGATTAAATCTCTGGAAAATCAAGTTGTTAAATTAAAAAGCATGGTTGAAACTTCTAGTGCTACTATCAAATCTTTAGAGTTTAATGTTGATGAACTGAAAGTGCAAAATATTGATTTGAACTCTATTGTGCTTAAGTTTACTAATGGTAGCAAAAATTTTAATATGCTTTTAGGAAAGCAAAATGTTACATTTGACAAAGCTGGTATTGGCTACAAACCATTTGCAAGAAAGAAATATTATAAGAATTTGTTTGTTACTCCAACTATTTGCAACACTTGCAATTTCGTAGGACATAAATCCTTTGTTTTCCCACTAAAATTGAGTGATAAAAGGGCAAACTCTAAATTGGTTTGAATTGCAAAAGAAACCATTACTAAGGATAAAGAATCCAAAAAGATTTGGATGCCTAAGAAAAGCACTAAGGTGTTTTTCACTTTTGTATCAATAGTATGCATATTTGGTTGATGAAAATGCATATATGAATTGTATAAACTCTTGATTTATTTTGACTTGTTTTGGTTATTTGCATATAGGTTTAAATTTTTTATTGATTTTGATTCTATTGTTTGCATTTTTTTTGTATCATTGGTCTAGATTTTTTTTAAATCATTCAATTGGTTTTAATGGTTATTAATCCAACAAGTGGTATTATGAATTGCATATATTGGAGAATTGTTGGAATTTGTTTTTGATGTCTTTGAGCATGTTATTTAAATTGAATGTTTATATCTAACGTAATCAACTAACTTACTGAACATGTTAACCTTATCGTTAATTTGTCAAGCATGTTAACCTAATCAATCTAGTTAACCTAAACAAGATAATAATTATGAGCATGTAAATAAAATAGGATATAGACTTTTCAAGCATGTTATCGTTCTTTAATCTGTTGTGCATTGTATGTCCATTATGGTTGATATATGAATTCTCTTCTGTATGTTGTATGTACTTTTAGTTTTAGGCATCATAACGATAGAAACAATTAGGAAAACCACCACGGTGTGGCCATAATCGAGTGAGGTTAAGAATTACCATTCCCTTATCGAGATTACAAGGCTAAATAACATAATTAATTAGAAACCATAGGATTCCTCAAACCTCATGCTCCACGTACGAACTATTCCTAAAACACGTATTATTCCTAAAATACGTAACTAAAAGATTGGCTTGGGCCAGATCCATTCTAAAGAATTAAAGAGTGGTATTTTATATGCATAAATCCATTTTCTTACTGGGCCTTTAGGCTCACGTCTTACTTGTAGTGTAGGTATACATAAGCGCGGAGTTTTCGAGCAACTAAAGAAGCAGTGGATGAGAGATTTGCACACACGAGCTTACGGTTGGCCAGGTTACGAGAAATTAAAGATATATTGAGTTGTAATTAATTTAAATTAAGTTTCTTTTCTCAATTTGTAAATTAATGTCTAGTTTATTTTCTTTAAAATCTTTACGCTTCTGCAAATGTTATATTTCTGCAATGTTTTAAAATACATGATTTTAACGCTTTCGCATTTTCTATTAAATAAACGATTTTTATAATGAGTTTTTACGAATGGTTGGTAGCGGTCCGGATTAGGCGCGCTCTGACATGTTTTTTTTAAAATTTATCGCATTTTAAATGTATGAAAAATCTGAGTCATTACACAACCAAAAGCTAAAATCCTGTTGACCAAAATTGTCCAGTCTATCGCCTTGGTCGACCAGACCCACTTCTAGTCAACCAATGTGTGCCCCACACGAGCTGGGTCCATAGTGGTCGATCATTCTTGCACAGTGGTTGACCAGAACTAATTTTTGGTACGGTTTCCTTGCCAAAAACGTGTCGTTTTCCCCCATTTTTGCCTCCAAACGATGAATACTCCTACTTAGACTTCAAATAAACCAATATAATCCAGTAATGTCCCTCGAATTTGATTTTTTAAGCTCGAATCTGAGGCCAAATAAATTCTGAACTTTAAACCCTAAAATTGGGGGAAAAAACGCACCTATCCGCTAACCACCTTCGCAAAGATTGTTCGCCTTGACGCCATGAATCCAAATTCGAGGATGAGATTTCACTATTTTCTGATTCAACCACTCCCTCTTTTATTCCGCTTCGTTTTTGTCGGCCGAAAGAGAGAAGAGTTCTCTCTTCTTTATTCTTCTCCTTTCTTTTATTTAATTCTTATTTTTCTTTTATTTATTTTATTTAATAATAAAATATATATTAAATATATTTTATAAATCAAGTAACTCTAATTCAAACTCCGATTCAGATTTTGAGTGGCTCCAAACGCTAACCGACAATGATTCTCTAACCAAATAATTTATCATAATAATCATGAATTTATTGTGATCTTTGCATACTTCTGTTGAACTATACTCTGGTACTTTTGCTGAAAACACAATTTTCACAAATTTTGAAACTTTATATATTCTTTCCACTTAATAGACTTTGATTATGTAATTCAATCAAGCCTCGTTCACTTATATGCCTCAATCTTAAATGGCACAACTCAATTTAACGTCCATGATCTTCAATCTCATTTGATGACTCACCTATAATAGTTTTTCCTTGTAGAATGTAGAGGTCATTCTGTAGATTTCCTCTCATTACAATAAGAATTCTTTTTGAGACTTTCAATATTCTTTTCTCCACTTTTATCAAACATCCAGACTTATCTAGCATCCTAATTGAAAGTAAATTTGTTTTTAGTTTAGGAACATTACCTAACATTTTGAATTATCCTTATACAGCTATCGAACCAACTATCAAACATCATAATCTGAATTTTACATTCACCTTCGATTTTACAGTATTGATTATTTCCAAGCAACACTTGTCCTTCGGAACCTCCATAAAAATTATGTAGCCACTCTTTCTTGGGTGTCATATGAAAAGAACATCCAAAATCTAGGACCCAAAGATCTCTAGAATCTGCAACTGATGCCACCAGTATGTCGGATGATTCATACCCATCAGTAACTACTGAAGCATCACCTTTGTCATTTTTCTTTTCATTTATTTTCCTTTTTCTTTTATAACAATCCTTTTTTAAATGGCCTTCTTTGCTAAAGAAGAAGCATCTCCTCCCTGCTTTAGATTTGGATTGTAATTTGTTTTTGGAATTCTTTTGATCCCTAGTTTAAGATCTTCCCTTACCGATAGTCCTTCACCGTTTGAGTTTTCCTTTGCATCAATGCATTTTTGTAGCCCCTTTGAGTTTAATGTTACTTTTACTTCAGACATGGTTAACCTTTTTTTTTTTTTCATATAGCATTGTATCGAAAAAATGCTCATAAATTTTCGGTAAAGAACTTAACATAATAATAGTTTGGGCTTCCTCATCAATTTTGACCCCAATGTTGTTCAGATCAAGAATTATCTTATTAAAATCATAAAGATGTTTACGAATCTCTTTTGTATCCTCTATCATCAGCGTGTATAATTTTTTCTTGAGATATAGGCGATTTTCTAGCGACCTTTATATATAAAGTGCTTCAAGCTTCGTCCACACCGATAATGCAAGTCTTTCCTTGATAACTTCCCGTAGCACTTCATCGCCAAGACTCAAGAGTATCGCACTATGAACCTTTATTTCAATGTCTTCAACTTTCATTGCATTAGTTTCTAGTAACTTAATCATGGCTTCCTCATTAATTGTCTAATAAATACCTTGATGAACCAACAATGATTTCATTTTAATATGCTAGAAACTGAAATCATTGTTTCCGATAAATTTGTATACATCAAATTGGCCCATTAAAAAAAAAATCAATAACAATTCTGCTCATAGAAACAACAATCGTATCTTCGATCCGCGCTCAACACTCTTGTTGTTGTGAACCCAATAACATTGAAAAACAATAATAAAAGAAGAAAGAAAGACCAACACACATAATTACGTGGTTCAGACAAACTAGTCATATATCCACGGAGATAATCGCTGATCTCTATATTAACTCCAAGATTACAGAATAACAAATATAGCAACAAAAAAAACCTCCAAGAAGATTTACAAAGAAACCACCCTCCTTGAATACGGTTTCACTCACTCTCTTCGCGTCCCTTTTTACTCTGTTTCTCTATGTTTTTATCAAGGATTATAGAATAAAAATAAAAAAAAAGAAAAACTGCTCCTACAAAACAGTAACTAACTTCATCGGTTACTCCCTTGGCACCAACTACCCTTTTAAAATTGATTCAACTTTACATATACATACTTGTCATATTAGATATGCCGAGAAAGATAAAATGTATAGTAAAATTTTTAAGTATCAGGTGTAGACTTTTGTTAACACAGGTGATCGAAATTTCAAACAAAAATTTAAACACATTTAGTATATTTTAATACGAGTTTCATTTTCTTTAAAAGATGGTAATTCTTCGCTCAAACTTTTATATATTATATATATATCATTTATTATTAAAAAATATATGTTAGAGTAGTTTCAATTTGACTCTCAGAATTATAATTTTTTTTATTAAGATTTAAATAAATTTCACAAACTTGTCAATGATTTCATTTTTATTTATATCAACATATTTATATTACGTCAATAAAAACATTTGAATTGACTTTTCGATTGAATCGCATGTTTATTGACGTCATTAAAAATAAGATTGTTTGGCCAATTATAAAAGCAAGTATATTATATTACATCATAAAACTTTATTCATCAGATGTATAAGTGATTTTCAATCATGGAAAGAGAACCGTCCAGGACAGTGTGTGAATTGAACGTTTAAAGTTCTTTCGTGACGTACGAAGATGAGCGAAGAATGCTGACGACTCCATTGATGACGCAGTCTCTATGATCTCACCAATTGACCCCCTCCTACCTTCATGTGTCAACTTTTTGCACTAGTATATATCTCTAAAAGACAGACCCAGATCTTACCAAACAAATTATTCGTTTCCATTTTCATGGGATTCTTCTCCTTCTAAACTTCGCTGCGCAGAAATGGAAAACAGAGCTCTCCCCTCTCCAGTCAAGGTTGAAAGACGAATCATCGAGAAAAACAGGAGAAATCAGATGAAATTTCTCTTCCACAAGCTTCATTCTGTCCTCCCTTCCAAGAGTTCTAATGTACTCCTCTCTCTCTCTCTCTCTCTCTCTCTCTCTCTCTCTCTCTACAGTGAATGCAGAGATTGATGCTTATTCTGCAGGAGACATGGCAAGGTTTCTGATATATGCTTTCACTGCAGGAGACATTGCCAGTGGTGGATCAGATAGACGAAGCCACAAAACACATAAAGTTTCTGCAGATGAAGGTAAACAAATTAATGGAGAAGAAGAACAGTTTGATGGGTAGGAAGCGATCGTATTCCTACTCAAATTTGGAGTCAAGTTCTACCCAAAAATCACCTCAGATCAAAATTCGCGAGATGGGTTCGGCTCTTCAGGTTTTTTTAGCCAATGGAGTTGATAATCAGTTCATCTTACAAGAAATCATTCAAATCTTACATAAAGAACGGGCGGAGATCGTTTATATGAGTTACTCAGTTGTGGGTAGCTCAGTTTTTCACACAGTTCACGCAGAGGTAGAAATCTCACTAAATGGAAAGTGAATTACAGTGACTTCGTCTTCTTTATTGTTTCTGCAATTTTTCCGCCATTAGAGTGGGCTAATTTTATGTTTTTGTGGGTGTTTTGGACAGATGAACGATGCCATATGCTATTTTGGAGCAGCGAAAATAACCGAGAAATTGAACAGACTTGTTTATGGATCGATCAGTGATGAGGAACTTCAGCCAGAGTTGTGGGATTTCAACACCCATCCTGCTGATTGGAGCATCTAAACCTAATAAAACGGGCGTGTGTTCTTGGGTCATCTGTACTTTTTCCTCATGGCTATACAACAAAAGCATGCGAATCCACTGCCTGTTTTTTCGCCATTTTCATATCTTCAAGCAGACTCGACCATCGTTTTTCAGATAAATAAAGTTTATGGGAAATGATTTTCTGTAGTATATTGAAGCAAAGCAGCACGTAGTTGACTTCAAGGATTGAAAAAAACGTGGAACAAATAAAATACACAGTATCAAGAGAAGCGCTTCTTGTTTTATTTCATTTTATTTTATTTTAATGGAGTCGTTGTTTCAATGAACGCCAAAACAGATGGCACAATTGCATGATTGAATTGAGGTGATCTTGAGGTTTTGAGAGGTGTAAGATCCTTGCTGGTTTTTTGGCTTCTGATATTTAATTCCGTTGGTAGCATGGTTGATGGGTTGTGTTTGTCCAGATGGAGAAGACACAAGCTAACAAAAATTGAATCAATTAATCTAATATTTGTAGCTCAGCTACCTTTTTGTGAGTAAATCTAGCACAATCTACACTAAGTAGTGACGGTACAACCTTGTTCTTCCCCACTGCCTGATAGCTTATGAATTCTAAAGCCATAATGGCTTCTTCCTTAGGCCATTGCAGTGGAATCTCTCCTCTTTGTTCATCACTGCTGGTTAATGATTCAAATGCCATAGCCATGGTCTCAGCCTCAACAGAAAAATACAAAGTCACGAGTAATTAACAATAATTTAAACACATGTATTCAAATCAAATCAATTATTAGCCAAAAGGATGAGAGAGAGAGAGAGAGACGTCATTAGCCACTAATTATTTTTCTGAAAGATGAAGTTTGAAAGAACAAAGTAATTAACAGTGACAAACAAATTCTGGGAGAAACCAACTCTGATTAACTTCTGAACAGAAGCTATGGCTGATAATGGCCACACCATTCATAAAAACAGAGAGACGACTCCAATTCCCAACACTAATCCAACAGAACCTCTCCTACTACGCAACGCCGAATTCTTTGCCGGCGCAGCTGCCGGACCTTCAAAACCAGATGGACTTTCAGCAGGCGGCAACTCTGCTTGTGGCGACGGTACCGAAGGAGGCGACGCAAGAGGAGGAGGAACAACATGTTTGTGCCTCTCCGCCATTACTACAATGTGAAGCTTCTGACCCTTATGACAGCACTCTGCATATCCACTGATGAAAAAGAACGGACCAGAGCGATCGGTCTTGAAAATGGAGTCTCCTTCCGTAAGAGAAACAAGTGGGTTTCTTGTGTCACACGATAAATAATCTTCCTCCTTCACAACCAAAACAGAGTCAGTCCCATATTTGTACTTGAAAACTGCACCAAAAAACACCGGAAAAAACGATTTAATTATAGAAAATTCTACCAGTTCGCCATTAGAGAGAATATGAAGGTTTTTAGAGAGAGAGAGAGAGAGCCTGGGCTTACAGAGGGTGTCATTGACTTGGAACCTGTTTCTTTCAGCCCAGTGGTTGTAATCCTCAGAAGGGTACATAACCCAACCATCTTTACCACCCACATAGAATTTATAAGCTATAGATGAACCAAGAAATCCCATTAAAGCAACAACCGAGAAGAAAACAAATATCTGATAAAACCCCATATCACTAATCCAGAAAATATATGAGCTTAAATATTTCACTAAGACAACGAAAACTGACTGATGAAAACGGAGGTGGAGGAGAGAATATATAGATAGAGAGGGGCGGAGAGAAAGTGACCGTTGTGGGCGTGGAGTAAGAGAGAAACGGGGAGGAGGAAAGTAAGGAAATTTTCAGCTGGAATTTGGATACGTGGTTTAAATTAGAGAAAGCGTTTCAGAGATTGGCTTTAACTCCATAGCCAAACCTGTACTTAGCTTCCACTTTGCAGCATGCGAGAAACTCAACGGTCAATAAACATCAGGACTCAGTAACTGCGTGTACATTTTGCTTAATCTTACATGCAAATCATGGGTCATGCTATTAGAATTTATTAAATTTTCTGTATTTGAATTCTATTTTGTGTTGTGAGACGCCAGTCGTCACAGCTAAATAATTGATATTTTAAAAGATTTCTTGTAATAAATAACTGCGTGCATATTTTGCATGCAATTCATGGTTCATGGGTTGAATTTCATTTTTTATAAGCATGTTATCTTAATTATCACACAAATTAATGAATATCTTGTAAACATCACATTAGAAGATAATATTAGAGATTAGATTTATGTCTCTGCAAGTGTTTCTACATAAAACCTCTGTTTCCACAACCTTTGCAACATACTTGGAAAAAAGGAAAATACAATTGAGGCTGTGCTTAATACATGAGAAGTATATAAAGAAAGCTGGGTGTGGAGTATGATGGCTGACACAATTGTACGAATGCACTACGACTTCATGTGTGTATATCTTAATGGCATTGGTAGCTCATCTTCTCTGCATCTTGAATCTGGATACTGGTTTTGAAGGTTGAGCAGAATTGAGCGTTGATGTTCCTTCTCTTGGGATGGTATTGGTTCGCTCCATGATTGATCCTGTAAAAGCCTGAAGAAAAAGGCAGAGTTGTACACACTTTGCCACAGATAAATGTTGCTCTAGTTTAACCATGGGTATGTACCTTCTCCCTATCAAATCCTGGGTTTGAACTTCTGTTGGAAGGCTGGGAAAAGACAGAAGATAATCTCAAATGTTGTCCCTTTTTGATATGGACAAACTGGTTGGCATAAAACAGAATCACAACGACACTAAATAGACAACTTTTTAAGCAAATATAGTGTCTCAAGTTGTGTGATTTTGCCTAGACTTACTCAAATGGCGATTTCATTGTAGAATTAAGCAGGTAAGGCATGACTTGGACATACCTCATTGCTTGATGATGACTGCGGTTGAATATTTTTCTCTACGCTATTTGGCTTCTTAACCTCATCGACTTTGAACAAACTTTTGCTATTTGCTAAGTCACCTGAATAATTTATGAAAGTAATATCAACTTTAGTAGCAAATGCAAAATAGGCACGATCGTAGGCAGAATCTCTGTTGCCAAAGGAAATGATTAACTGAAAAAGGATGCCTTCCACCCTCCATATTCGGCTTCTGCTTCCTTAATTCCCCCTCCCTCTTAAGAAATGATACATATGATTGAATTAACTTCAAATCAACAGCTTAAACTTTTACAATTACTCCTAATTAATTTCAAAATAGGCATATATACATATATAAGAGAGAGAGAGAGAGGGTGACCTATGGGTAATGATGATGGCACTGTTAAACCTGAACACTGAACCAAAATTCAAAAGATTTATTAGCGTCGTCAATGTCTCGAAACACAGCAGCCAAATCCAAACACGAAAAATTCCGAGTCACATGAATTTACATTAAACTCGTCAATAATATCCTGCTTATATTGGCCCTCATTTTGGACACAGTCAGCTCTGCCTCTTGAGTCCACTTTTTTCTGTGAAGGTTTGCTTGACTCGCAGGTGTCAATCTGAACAGTGATTAAAGAAGTTACGAAAAAATTGAGACTAATCACCCTGACAAATAATCTGCCTAAAACAATACCTTTGAGAAGCTACGATTTTCATCAAGAAGCTTCTGATCTGACAATTTGTCGAATAAAGCTTCACTTTCCTCATCTTCAATGTTCTCAGAGTCACTTCCAGCTGCAAGTTCTTCTCTCTCAAGTTCATCCAACCTAGACATGATTCGGGCATACTCTTTATCATCAGTATTTTTTTCATTGCCTGCCAAGAAGACAAGATGGATCACGCTTAATTGGTATTATGGATCACTTAACTGCTCAGTTCAGTCAAGGACAATACACCAATAAACTGACAAATGAATTCGTCAAAAACAATGTACAACTGAATTAATCTAACACTACAGGAAAATATAGTTCCACGCTCTATGACCTCAATGCCACTAAGGTTAAGACAACCAAATCTCGAGTTCCCATAGTTCAACAAGGAAATGAATTATTTTAACAAAATAAAGTAAAGGGTAGAGTGTTGCTTGATAAAATATTTCTAACAAAGACAGCACAGCCTCTAACTCATCCAATGACAAAATAAATGCATGTTTGAGATAAGTTTTATATAACAACACAGAAAAGGCAAAAATGTTGAAGCATCAACCAAGTACAGAAGTTTGTAAGCAAGCGAACACAGTTAAGAAACTTAAGTTTCAGTTGCCATTAGTTTTTTAAAAAACGAATGCTATGATGAAAAATTATGCAGAAAGAGATACTGGAAAGGAGATGGCAAAGTTTGTTTTCCAGTAGAAAGTACAGCTATAAAAGGACCTCATCAAAATCATTGCTTATTTTCCATTCCCTCTCATTACATAATTTAGTAATCAACTGTCCAACTAGCAGGCTTAGAAAAAAAAAATAACATGAAACAAGAACTTACACATTTCAGATTCTCTCTTAGCGGACTCTTCCTCCACATAATCCTCTCTGATGTCCACAAGACCTTCCTGTTGCATGTAACAATTTCTTAATTACGTTTAAAAGCAGCCAACAGCAGCCAAGTGCCAAACTTGTCGATCAATATTTTAAGGAAAATGTTGAGAGATTTCATCTCACATAATTATGCGCCAAGCAGCTGCTAATAAATGTATATAGAGCACTTGTTGATTACTTTAATTTATGTTTAAGATATATCAGAAATTCAATTATTGCTAAATAAATAAAGGCCATATTTCGTAAAAATGACTTAAATAATCTGTATTACTGACATTAATAAAATCAGCATGAATTTGACGTAAAGAAGACTTAAAACAATAATATGATATATTGCTTAGGCTATTAACAATCCTCATTTGTTGTTTAGGTATTTAACGAAGTAATGGGTGGGGAGTGCTTCCTGCTCCAAGTGCCAAAATTAAACGAACTGCCAATCTTACCACCGCTTCAGAAGCAGTTGCATTGAAAAAGGAAGCCTCAGCTTTCAGATCCTCAATCATTGCCTCAAGAGAATCAACATGGGACTCCAAAGACTTTCCTCTTCTTTTCAAGATCTCCACAGTTTGTTTTGATGTTCTTTCGGCATGATAACCTTCTCCTAAAAGAACCTATAAGTGGAGTAAAATATACATACCCATAAATGTAAGAACATGGACGAAAAAGCATAAAACAATCAGCAATGTTCTAGCTTGTTATGTTTATTTAGTTATATTTCTTATAAAGAGCTGTGTTATGGAGTGATTTCTATGTTTAGGGTAAATACAAGAAAACTTCCACAGAAAAAATTAATTTCTAATATACAATCTTTCAGCAATGGCTGCTGAAACAATGCTGCAATTTTTCTCGCTACAAACAAAACTACACATATCATCCACTCAAGCTTCTGAAAAAGGGGATTGTTTTCTCCATAGGATGAATGTACAAAATTCTAAATGTATTACCAGAAACTCATTGGTGTGTATTAACCGCCCCGGAAAAAACGCTGCCTTCCCAAAAGGTACCTTCAAATTACGAACAATAGAAATCCATTTAATCACTGCACACTTGCAAACTCAGATAGAACGAGAGATATAGAGAGAGGAATTACCATAACGTCGTGGTAGAGCTCTTCCGGTAGCTTCTGGACGAGGTTGATGAGGTTGGTGTTGTCGGAGATGAAACCTCGAAGACGTTCGAGTTCCTGATTCTTCTCAGAAAGCGACTCGTGCAAGCGTTTTGCTGCCTTCTGTGTGTCTTCTACAGGGAATAACGAAGACAGTGATGTCACCGTCCCTTTCACTTCAACCACTTCCATCGGCGGTAGGTCGGAGCCAGAGTTTCAATGCGTCACAGAAAGAAACACGAAGACGGTGAAGCAGCTGCTTGGTCCAACCCGACTGTCACCCAGACCCGAAATTTTATCATCAATCTGTAGTAGAGCTGTCCAACCCACTAACTTCAGCTCGTTTACTGACTGATGGGCTCACTTTGTACTCAAGGGGTGGCATTGTCTCGTTTTGGGTTCGAACTGACTCAAACCTTGATTTAACAGTACCCCAATTTAAAAATTGGAATCAGAACAATTGATATAAACAACCGAACCGTGAGATAAGATTAGGATATAGTTGTTCCAAAATAAACAATAAAATTATGGCAAAATGACAAATCAATCATAGTGTTATGTTAACAATGACAAGTTAACCACTAAATTATTTTTGTTAATAAATTAATCACTGAACTATAAAAAAAAGTCACCGTTAACATCACTGTCACGTTTGCCGTTAACGCTTTGATTTTGATCCGCGACGGATTGATAACGATTCGCGGTGGCTTGACGACGATTCCACTCGGATTAACCACGATCTGTGGCAGATTGATAAGAAGGAAATTTTTTTATTTTTCCTAGTGCGACGGTAAATCTTTACAGATCAATAATTCTCTCAATTTTCAACTGTTTTGGACGCTTGAGGACTCTTTTTCCATTGTTTATTTGCGATTCACAAATAGAAGAGATCTGTTTTGTCATTTGGTGTATATCAGAGCAGATTCGAGCAGGAAAAAAATGAGATCATTTACTCAAAAACTTTGGAAGGCCATAACTTTGTGCTCAGCCGACCGATTTGAACAAAATTTTTATTATTTCGCATAACTTTTCGAGATCTGCGTGTTGCCAAGCTCTCATAGGCAGCTTGTCCCACTTTCGAGGGTTAAAAATGCTTCTAAGTCCTCCAATTTCCCATACACAATTCAAAACCGTGAAGCTCCACACGTTTTCCTACCCGAATTTGCTCTTATAAGCACCAAATGACAAAACAGATGTTTCCTACCTGTGCATTGCAAAAAGACAATGGAAAACGAGTCCTCAAGCGTTCAAAACCATTGAAAATTGAGAGAATTATCGATCTGCAAAGATTCACCATCGCACTGGGTGAAAGAAAAGAATTTCCTTTTTATCAATCTGCTGCGGATTGTGGTCAATCTGTGGCAGATTGTCGTCAATCTGATGCATATCGTGGTCAATCCATGGCAGATTATCATCAAGCCACGACTGATCGTCGTCAAGCTGAAAGCGTTTAAAGGCAAACGTGACAGCGATGTTAGTGGCAACTTTTTTCCATAGTTCAATGGTTAATTTGTTAGCAAAAATAGTGTAGTGGTTGACTTGTCATGAATTGCAAAGTACGATGGTTGGTTCGTCATTTTCCCTAAAATTATAAATCTAAGATTGACTCTGGACGAATTTTGTTTGATTTAGGCAGAATCATAGGTTAATGATGGGTTTGGGATGGTTTTAAATGAATTTTGATCTGATTTTTGTGATCAATGCTTCGATTTGATTATAATTACACCTAAAATAGTGAACCAAACCAAAAACAGTTCTTTAATACTAGGAAAAATGACAAATCAACCATCGTACGTTGTGATCAATGACAAGTCAACCACTAAAGTATTTTTGTTAACAAATTAACCACTAAACTATGGAAAAAAGACTCTGCAACCATCGCTGTTACATTTTCTGTTAAAAATTGATTTCTCTTGCGTTTACAAATCATTCAATGGCAGACGACAATAATGATTTCTCTTGGGGAAAAGAAGAGGAAAATTTTAGAGTCTGGAGATGTCTGTAGAAGAGATAGTAAAATTGGAATGAGAAAAATTCAAAGGAAAACTGAGAGAAGATTTATCAAACGAGGAAATTGCGGTAGTAAAGATGAGCAAAGAGAATGCGAGCAGGTTTTGAAGAGACTAGTAAATTATCTAAGAAGAAAATAACAAAAAATTGGAAGAGAAATAGAGGAAATGAATTTTCCATAAAAGACAGAACGAACATAACTTCGTTCTTCGTTATTCCGCTGCGGAACGACGACATTCCGTAGTGGAACAACATTAGTCCACAATGGAAAGAAAAAATAGAAAAAAGATGGAAGGAAAAGATTTCTTATTTTCCCTAAGAGAAAAGAAGGAAATTTCTTTTAATTTCCTTATTTTCCCTGGGGAAAATTCCTTCTTTTCTTCAGGAGAAAAGATGGAAATTTTCATTCTTTCTCTCTTCGGAAAGAAGAAAGGAAAGAATTAAATTTTTCTATAAAAAAATAAGGAAATTTTCATATTTCCTATATGGCGTTCCGCCATGGAAAGATGTCTTTCTGCAGCAAAAATTGTAATGTCACACTGCAAAACAACGAACTATAATTATTTTATTTCGAAATATAATGTTTCGAGGTGGAAAGTGTAACGATCCGTTGCGGAATGACAACACTTTTTAAAGAAAAAAGTAACTATGGTGTTTGCTTTGTCCATTTCTCATAGTTCAATAGTTCAATTTTTAGTGAAAATACTTTAGTGATTGTTTTGTCATTGACCACAAAGTACGATTGTTGATTTGTCATTTTCTCACAATGATGAGAATCAAACCCAGCAAGAACTAAACCCACAAATCTAATTTGAACCGTCTGTCCAATTTGTCCACCCTTGTTGTATCGTCCCAACTGGGCTTGTTACAACCAGTCCATCTATTTGTCACTAAATATAAAATTATATAATTGTCAACATAATTGAGATGTATCTACTATAAAAAGATAATAAGATGTAATTGACCTCATAAACTTAAAAACTAGAGATAATATTCTAAATTATTTTTATGAACAAAATTGTTATTATACTTCGTGTCATTAGCAAAACGATCCATTTATTGATAAAATTTGACAAATTTCTTCTGTTTTTTTCTTGCAATTGTCATTTTTACCAATTGACTTAACTCATTAGATTTGCTCTTGCAATTGTCATTTTTACCAGTTGACTTAACTCATTAGATTTGCTGCTCATACTTGATATCACATTAATTTCAAAAATTAGAAGACAGTTGAATTGAGTTCTGTGTTTAAAATTAAGTGCAAAAGTAAGTAAGTTATGGTAACTAGGGTGAGTTAAAATGACTATTATAATTTACAAGAAAAAAACGTAAAAATTTTGACATATTTTATTAAGGCATGAGCTGTTTTGCTAACGACTCAAAGCATAAGCTCATTTCTGCTTACAAAAAATTGTTTATCGTAATAATTATCTCTGATTTCTAAATTCATGGGCTAAATTGTTCTTTATCCAATATTTAATTATCAAATAAAATGACACACATTACATAGCTATAAGTAATTTCCCCCTTCATTGAGTGAAACACAAAAAAAAAAAAAAAACAATACAGAGTCCACGCCAGTCAAACAAACACAAAATAGCTTGCTAAGTTTAACCAGACTCCCATTACATTTTCCTTGTCACGCCTAAAAAAATACACAAGATAGAATGGAGAACGACTCGACTCGAAAATGAGTCGAGTCACCTAACCATTTTTACTTATTCACTTATCAAGCAGCTAAAGTCTTAAACAAAAAAATGACGGTAATTATCAATATGACCCCTGAAGTATGAAAGTTCCTTCAACTGACACCTAAACTTTAAATTTTGAATTCTGACACCTCAAAGGTTGAGGCGTTACCGTCCAATACCTTCTTCGTTACTCATTCATTAAAATAGTGGCGTAGGATGCACATGGAGTTGCAGAAAAAATTCACACTTCACAGAGACAATCAACACTTTGTGAAGACGTTTGGCTCTCTACTCTGCGAAGACAATCGAATCCACACTCCGTGAAGATGATTGAACCCACGCTCCGTGAAGACGATCGAAGACACTATGCGAAGATGACAGATGAGGACGAGTTGTTTGGCATTGTATTTTCATTTCGAGTCGTCTGTTGCCGAGGGAAGAAACACAAAGGGGTACGTATACAATTAGGGTTTCCGATTTGAAAATTTTGGAAAATTTCATGGTTGAAAAATTGAGGATTTATTATGTATTATAATGATTTTTGATTTAAACTTCTGAACCTAATACAATTTTATAGTGCATTTGTCAATTATGTAGATATTCACTCTTTTTTTTTGGTGTCTATCCCTAGATTATGAAGGCGAAGTGCCTCTGGTTTAAAGATGCTCCATTGTTCGTTTAGGTTGCACCTGCGTTACTATTATTCTTTATTGAAGACTTAGTGTTGAATTTGTCATTGGTTGCCCTCTGGTTTGTTTTTTTTTTCCTTCATTGTTGCAAAATCTCAACTGGGTATTGAGAAATAGTTGGTGCTACTAGAAAGGCCTTGACATTGTTCATTGTGCATCTTCGCAGAATTAAATAATCCGAGGTCATTTCCGTGCCAATGAATATGTACTCCTTTGTAATGTAATTGTATCACTTTAGATATTTGTGTTTGTGTTTTTTTATAGATTTGAAGTTATTGGCTTAATGTCGCATGATTCTGCTTCTATTAGTGGTTCATTGTTGTCACTGGTTATCCTCTGCTTGTCATTGCTTCATTGTTGTTATATAATTTTTAGTACCGTCCTTGGTTAGAAAAAATTAGTTGTGTTTTTTTATTTAATTTTTTATTGAAAAATTATATTTTGTAATGTCATTTACTTTTTAAACTTTCTTTGTAGCAGGTGCTTGACGGTGTTATTTGAATATGGACAAATTTTCAATAGAATTCAATTATTGAGGGAATTTTGTGAGGCACCACAAAATAAAATACGTGGGTAGAAAAAAAGAAGTAGTTGATAACTGTGATGTTGATCATATGTCAATACTGGAGATCTACAACATGCTGGGACAAATAGGTGTTACTGAGTGGAAGAGTCTGCAAGACTGCGACCCACGTTTTCCGCTAAATAAGGGGTTGAAGAGCTTGAGTTTAAATGTAGATGTACTTGTCATGGTTAGTGCTCTAACAAAGAAAATGTGTGTAAAGATTTATCCTGAGCAGAAAGATGAATTTTAAAATATAGATGAGGAAGGAAGTTGTGTCAATGAACGAGCTGAATGTAGTGGAGTTGGAGATAGGGATCTTGTTGAGGATATACATAGCATTTCGCATGAAACTCCTAGTAATTGAGGATAATTAGAGTTATACTAGATGTTATGTAACGACCCAAATTTTCTTAGGTTTAAAAATCGCGAGAAATTTAAAACTTTTCTTTTACTTGAATCATTTTCTTTTCAATTGCGTAGCGAAAGATTATTTCATTCTTAAAACCATTTAAAAGAAAATAATAAAATTCCTTTCTTAAAACACCTTGTAAAAACACAGCAGAAGAGTTATAATAAAACAAGATATTAAAAAATACAATTCTTTTTCTTTTACATTTATAAATCACTTTACAAATGTTTTTCTCTTTCTTACATCTTTAACCCAGCCAGTCACAAGATCCATTCATACAAGTCCTTCATCAACTGTCATTAACCTGGTTTCCTGTTTCTTGTACATACCTACATCACAAGACTTAACTAATGAGCCTAAAGCTCAGTAAGTGATATAAAAATAAAAGGTGCATATGTTATGCCACTTTAAAATTTGTATATAATCTTCTGTTTTTCATTTTCAGGACAGGAACCTATCCTTTGCTTATACCGAGAGAAAGAATACATCCTATGGTCATGTGGCCAATTGTCACTCCGATGAGGAGATACATCCATTAGGAGTGTAACCACCGATGACCGTCACCAATCTCTTTTTGTTTTCCAAGTGTTGGGGATTTTCGTACAAGAGAAGAGGATACATCCTATAGTCCATGTGGTTAACCATCACTCCGATAAGGAGATACATTCTATGGTGTCGCCACCGATGGACCGTCATTAAATCTACCGAACCCCCACAAGCCTATTTACGTTTATTCAATGATACAATGGATATCCTATAGCCCAAGTGATGGTTGTCCGCTCGAGTGATTAGCCCTCAAGAATGCCATTCACTTAGTATATATGAGCATCCATTCCACCACTTTTCGTTTCCTTTTCAAAACCATGTATGAAAAACTATTTTCGTATTAATTTGAAAACCATGATGCATGATGCTCGTGAATGCATACAGTCTATCATATCAGTGCTATAACATCTAAACATGCTCTTCTATTAAACAAACCATTAACAGAACCTAATACTAATAAACACCCAGAAAGCAGTAGTACAATTTACAGAATATGCTCAATATCTGGTAAAGTAGTAAACAACCTAAATATTCTATGGAAGCAGTAAACAGTCAGCATACAACCCTAATTCTTGTAATGGAGGGTTTGAAGACTAAAACACATGCATATCACTTACATGCAGTCTATATAGCGTTTAACACATGTCGCGGTTCACTTCTGCCATTGCGTCCACACCCCTGTCGTTCATGCCACACCAAAATGGCAAACAACCTCATCACGAAACACCAAGGAGAAGAACACAGAATGACTTACCTTGACTCAACGATGAATTTTACAGCCCCAGCCCACACTCAGCCAACCCTCGCATGAAATGCCTGAGCTTCTAACGTCGTGTTTCCGTCCGAGTTCGCGTCCATTCCTCACTTGCGAACGATTCCTCGCTCGCGAAGCAGCATCGACCGCAAAAGAGATTTCTCCCCACAGAATCACCCGAGCCTGAGCCCTTCACCCTCTCTTTGTCTCCCTCTCTCTCTTCATTCGCAAAATGGTCATGGGCCAAATGAAATTCTCCCCTCCTTTTGATCCCAACCAAACCCGCAGACCAGCATGAGCAAGACCAACCAATAAAAATTGGTTCATCCTCCTTCATCTCTTTAATTAATTAATTCATTTCATTAAATTATTTTCTAATTCCATTTACTTTTTATTTATTTCTTTAATTTAATTTTCCTTCTCTTCAAAAAATCAACCATAATTTATTTCTTCCTATTTGTCTTCAAACCAAACCGGTTCAACCCTTTATTTCTCGTTTTTACTTAATCTCAATTTTTCTATTGATATTCTCGACCGTAACTTTGATCGCGTTGCGTTCGAATCCCCAATTTTGCCCCAGTTTCGCATTTTTCGGTTGCATCTTGCAACTACGTCCTGACCGAAGATTTGATCGCAAAATTGACGAATTTGACAGATTCAAAACTTGTTGTTTTTCAGTCTCATATCTCGTTTGCGCCTCGACCGCAGAGTCGACCGAAACACCAATTTACAATCTATAACACATTTTGGTCGAATAATTCGACCGCGGATTCGATCACAGTCTTACCAAAACACCACATCACATATTTTCTCCAAACGTCGTCATTCCAAATCTTTTTTTTTTTCTTTTTATTTTATTTTTATCACTACATTTATTTTATTACTCTTCATTTAATTTATCCCCAATAAATCTTAACCAAATTTTCTGCTTCACTAATCTTAATAATTTCCATATAATAAATCTTCAATAATTATTTCATCAAATAAATTTCTCATAATTATCCAAGTAATCTTATTACATCCAAATAATCTCTCAATTATCCTTAATTACTTTTGTTATGAAAATCGGAACATTACATGTTAAGGGTATTAGTTTGGATGTTTGGGTTTGATATGTGTAAAAGTAGTAAATTAGGTGGTTAAGTGAGGTTTATAGGAGGTGTGGTCGATCATAACCAAGTGTTGCGGTCGATCTCCTCCTACACGAAATATTCAATGTAAAATGTAGTATTCCGGTCGATCATGGAAAAGAAGGCGATTGACAGGTATATACTCAAAACATTACAGTGGCGAGCGAAATGTTAAGCGGTCGATCATGTGAATAGTGAGTGATGACGGGTCTTCTTAGTTTTGGATTGCTATCGATCAGAACAAGTAATGCTGTCGGTCATGAACATTTGAAAATATTACAGGTTATAGCCATTTTGGACCCGGCCGATCGTCCACTGAAGGAGTGATTGACCAGTTGTTCTGAAAATCAAGTAGAATAGAAATTTCACTATCTCGCGGTCGATCCTGGTAAGTAGTGATCTATCAGGAAGTTTAACAGCCACCTGAAAAATGGCTTCTGCCATGTTTTCATGGGAGGAAAATGGGATGACAAGTGGGAGCTTGATTGTGTGCCACCTCTCCTTGTAATTCCCATAAGACTACAAGTGGAAGTTTTTGTAGAAAACCATTTTTCACTCCTTTGGTTTTCTTGGGCATTTTCTCAAGAGTGTGTGTGAAAGCTTCTCCTATGCGTCAAATTTGTAGCAGTGCAAAGAAGAGCTTCAAGGAGTTTCTGTAGAGAAGGGGCTTTACGAGAATGGTAAAGGATAATGTGTGTAGTTTGCCAGTGGAGGCCTGCATCACAAGGTGGTTTAGTTGTGTCCTGCTGATTTCTATAACTATAGTTATTTTTGGTTATGCTCTGTTAGTTGTTAATTTGATCCATGCGGTTATACTGTTGAATGAATGGACTGATTCTCTGAAAATGTTGTTGTGTTAAACTGAGTAGTTGAGGAAATGTGGAGATAGTTTGAGAGTTGTTCTCTGTTTTTCTTTACTACCTTGACGAATTGCTAATGTGAGGATAATGGCAAGTTTAATATAAATTATTGAAGAAATATTGAACTAGTGAAACCTCTTATCTGTGGTGTTCAAAAATAATAAACAATGAAGCGAAGAAAAATAGTGATGAATAATGCTCTGTTAGTTGTTAGCTAAGGTGAGGATAACATAATAAGCTCTGTTAATTGGATCATGGAATATATAAGTCCCTGTTGAATACTTAAATTGTTCTCTATTCTGTTTTGTAATTAAGCAAGCCCTTGATTAAATGTGCTCTTTGTTGTGACTAAACTGGGAATTTGTCATCATGTTAAAGTGACTTGTAAGGTTCTATGCTTTCTCATATTGAATGTAGTCTGATTTAAATGGAATTATTCTCTATGGTTTCATGCTCCATAAATTGATTGAATTGAACTTGTTTCCTTGATTCCAATAGTATTGATACACCATGGAATTGTATGTTACTTTATTACTTGTTATTGTGAGTTATTGCTAAGATTAGAGCATTGCTTGAATTGATATGCATCATGATTAGAAACCCATAGAACTGCCATGATAGGATTGGTGTTTACATGCATTGCACGAGAGAGAAACAGATTAATTAAAATATAAATGGGAATTGGAGGTTGGGAAGATTAGTATCTGATTTACTTGGGAGAACTACGAGACAAGGTATCTCATCCCCCATCGGGATGGGTGACGGTATTGCCCAATGTTTAATCTCAAGGATGTATCTATTCTCTTTCGTGGGAAATATCTCAAATGTCCTGGGTTATTATTATGAAACTGCGGTTAAAAAATAGAAAGGGTGGATTCTTTTCTAACATGAAAAACATGAGCATGCATACATATTTTATTTTATCTCTTACTGGACGTTAGATTCATTAGTTTTTCTTATGATGTAGGTGTGTGTGAATATCGAGGATAAAAGTAGTTGATGAAGGATTTGACAGTGAGATTGTGCTGGCGAAACGAAGCAGGAACAGTTGATGAAAAAGAGTTTTTGTTTTACATGAGCAAAAATGTATAATTTATATAGAAAAGAATTTTTACTGTAGTATCATTTCCTGTTGCTTTTGAAAAGTATTTTAAAAAGGAAGGTTTTCCATTGCACTTTTTGAATTTTAAATCAATAAAGGAAATCGGGTCGTTACATAAGGAGTTGGTGGTGGAAGACACTATGAAGAATGGACATAATGTCTGATTTGTTAAAAATGAAGTAAGACGATTAATAGCAATATGTGAATATGGGTATAAGTGGAGATTGCATGTCTCCAAGATGCATAATGAAGCTACATACTTGATAAAGACATATAACAACGTTCACACGTGTGCACGAAGCATGGAAAATAGGCATGCTTTCGCAAGATAGGTGACAACAAAGTATGTGGAAAGGATTAAAAGCCAGTCTGATTGGCAAATTCCTAACACTATTGACACAGTGAGACGAGATTACAATGTCAATATTACCCCAACACTTTCATATATGGCCAGAACCATAGCTCAAATGATGAATGATGGTTTCGGCAAAGAACAATATAAACTAATTTGGTCTTTTGCAGAGGAGATTCGAAGGGCCAATCCTAGAAGTACGTTCATTGTTAGTGTTGATATGATAGATTTGTCACTGTCTCATACATTCAAGAGAGCTTATATGTGTTTTGATACATGTAAGAGAGGGTTACTAGCTGGCGGTAGACCAATGGTTTGTTTGGATGGGTGTTGCCTAAAGGACAAGTGTCCAGGTCAGTTATTGATAGCTGTTGGGATTGATGGAAACGAGGGAATATATCCTGTAGCTATAGCTGTTGTGAAAAGTGATTGTAAAAGCTCCTGGAAGTGGTTTTTAGAGTTATTAAAGATGGATTTATGGATTGATGACAGTGCTGGATGGACTTTCATCTCTAATCAACAAAAGGTAATATCCAATTTGTTTTACAATTTCAATATGTTTCATGTCATTTTCTAATTAGCTGACATATATTTTATTTGAATATAGAGGCTAGTTCCAACACTTCAACAACTTGTGTCTCAAGCTTAGGTCAGATTTTTTCTTCGCCATATGTATGCTAATTTCAAGGCAAAGTTTTGTGGAAAGTTGTACAAGGATTGAATGATGAATGCTTCAAGAGCAATAACTGCAGTTGAAGAAGCTAACTTTTGTCGATTAAGCAAAATACAAGCATCTGAAGGAAATACACCCAATCTTCTAGGCATGTGTTCAGTCTTGTGCCAAAGTGCAACATATCTCTCAATAATCTAAGTGAGTCTTGTAATACCTTGATTATACCAGCTCGAGATAAACCAATTGTCACAATGTTGGAAACAATAAGGAAGATGATCATGGCACGCATAGCCAAGAAACATAGAACAATGCAAGAGTGTACAAGCTTACTTTGTCCAAGAATAAAGAAAAAGCTTGACAACTTCATGAATAGTGCTCAAAATTGGTCACCGATACCTACAGGAGGAGACCGCTTTAAGGTAAGTGATCTTAACACAATATTCTAGACTTGATGAAACAAAAATGCACTTGTTCTTCATGGGAACTTATAGGGATACCATGTGTACATGTTATTCAATGTTTACTGTTTATGAGGAAGAAAGTGGAGAAATTTATGCATCCATATTACCATCGTCAAACATACATGAAAATGTACTCCCATTTTATTCATCCAATTAATGGTCCCGAGATGTGGCCTCACATAGACATGGGTCCTATTGACCAACTGGCATTTAAGCGTTAGGCAAGTAGACGAAAAAGAAAAGGGTCAGGGATGTAGATGAGCCATAGAGTCAGACCTCAGTGAGTCAGAAAAAATAAACAAATTACATGTTGTAAATGTCACGAATCTGGTCACAATAGGCAAACATATAAAGGAGATAGAGCAATGGTCACTTCAACTGCATGTGTCGTAGAAAATAAGAGTGCAAACATTGGAAGAGTAAGAGGAAGAGGAAAATGATGAGTAAGAGTAAGAGGAAGAGGAGAAAGACGAGGAAGAGAAAGAGAAAGAGAAAGAGGAAGTAACAATGACACCTTTATGAGATTTAATTTGATAAAACATCAGTATATTTATATTTTCCATTTCTCTTAGTTATTATCATTTACTTGTGTTATTACTATGTACTTCTATTATAAGGCTCATCTTTGGAAGGTGTTAGACGTTGATGTTGGAGTGTGGCAGGGTCGATTGACATTCTAGAAGCTTAAAGTCAAGCTGCAGAATTTTAGAACATAGATTTTTTATGATTTTACAACATCTATTTCAGTATTTGTGGTGGTTGTGTATGGGATGGTTTTAGAATATCTATTTCATGGTGGGTTTTGGATTGTGTTTGTGATGGTTTTAGAACATGTGTCAAGATCTATTTCACTTTGATGTGAATGGTTAATTTCTTTTAGTTAATTTGAAATTAGATGTTCATTTGGTTAATTTGAGAATAGATGTTTCTTTGCTTAACTTAGGTATAAGTTTATACTATTTATCTTTGAGAAAGTTTGAATGTTGGAAAAACTTCTGCAGTTACTTTGAAAATGTTAAGTGTTCAAAACAAAAATTGATTCAACTTTTATAATAAAAACCTAATAAATGTAAGGGGATGACATAGTACATTACACCCAAGTTTTTGATAAACAACCAATCGAAATTCAACTTCTAGAATAACCACAAAATGCATAAAAGACTAGAAACCAAATAATGTTTACAATGCACAATAAACATAAATAAGTTCGACACTTTCTTGTAATCTTCTGATTAACGGCTTCTAAATGTGTGATTGTTGATTGTAGATGATTAACAATATTGTTTTCTTGTACATCTATTGCTACATCATGCCATGCAAAGAAGTTGCATCCTCCACTTCCTCTCTAAAAGATGATCTATAAGAAACTGTTTAGTGTAGTTTAAAAGTTTGCTACTTGCTACATTTATTAGACAATATTTTTCCAAATTATAATTTATACCTCATAATTTTGGCAACCAAAAAAATCTAAGTCCAGGATTTGCTCGTGTCTAGGACATACATATGGCAGCTCTTATGTTGCAAAAACAAGTAACAATTGAAACAACTTCTGGAACATCTGCATAAAACACACTCAAAGTACAAAAAAATTAGACAAAAATTTTGTACTACTGTGATGAATCTATAATTTTAACTAAAATTTTTGTCCTCGATGAGTACTGAATAGAATTAGAATCACACGACATCAAGCCAATCACTTCAAATCTACATAAAACACAAACACGAATATCTAAAGTGATTTGATTGCATTACAAAAGAGTACATATTCATCGACATGGAAATGACCTCAGATTATTTAATTTTGTGAAGATGCACAATGAACACTGTCAAGGCCTTTCCAGTAGCACCAACTACTTCTCAATACCCAATTGAGATTTTGCAACAATGAAGCAAAAAAAAAAACAGAGGGAAACTAGTGTCAAATTCCACACTAAGTCTTCAATAAAAAAATAATAGTAACACAGGTGCAACCTAAATGAACAGTGGAACATCTTTAAACCAGAGACACTTTGCCTTCATAATCCAAAGATAGAACACAAAAAAAGGAGTGAATATCTACATAATTGACAAATGCACTATAAAATTGTATTAGGTTCAGAAGTTTAAACCAAAAATCATTATAATCCACAATACATCCCCAATTTTTCAACTGCAAAATTTTCAAATCAGAAATCCTACTTGTATACATACCCCTTTGTGTTTCTTCCCTCGGCAATAGACGACTCGAACTAAAAATACAATGTCAAACGACTTGTCCTCATCCGTCATCTTCGCAAACTGTCTTTGCGGTGTGTGGGTTTGATCGTCTTCGCAAAGCAGAGAGCCAGGTCATCTTTGTAGAGTGTTGATCGTCACTGTGAAGCATGAATTTGTTCTCCAACTCCATGTGCATCTCATGCCACTATTCTAACAAATGAGTAACAAAGAGGGTACTAGACAGTAACATCTCAAACTTTGAGGTGTCAGAATTCAAAATTTAAAGTTTAGGGTGTTAGTTGAAGGAATCTCCATACTTCAGGGGTCATATTGATAATTACCCAAAAAATAAATAGTGAAGGCTGTTTGTGCAAAACTAACATTACACATGTGCATGTGTTGCGAATCAAGTAATCAAGAGTAAATAAAGTATCGAGCCCTCGAGAACAAATTTAACACAATTTAAATCTAAGTAAACAATTAAATAAAAATAGAAATTGATTTAGAATGGTGATTTGGGTGCTAAGTAATTAAAATAAAACGCAAATGAGCAAATGTAAAGTTCAGATTATAAGAATATGACTTGGATTTGATTTCAATTTTTATGTGAAATTTACTACTATTGCTGTGAAATGCTACAACAAAATAGTGGAATGACTTAGAATTTACTTTCTTAATTCAAGACTTCGTCGAGTTGTTTGATAACCCCCTTTAATAAATTCTTCCAATCTTATGAAATATGAATATTTTAGGAAATTTCCATTAAATTGTAATACCCCAAAATTTTCATAGTATTAAGCATAAGATTAAGTGGGGATGATAATAGTTATTTGTGGTTGATGGTTTTGGAAGTGTGAATTTTCTATGTTTTAGTATTTGTAAATGGGGAGTAGTCGATTAGTGGGTGGGTTGATCAACTATTGAGTGTGTAGTTTGAAGAAATGGAGCTCTTTGGTTAAGTGGTGGTCAATTACGGTGTCTAGCGGTCGTTTGGCTTCAGTATAGAGTCAAAATAAGGGAATTTTTCTATTGCATGCTGAATGACCGGTATTTGCACAGATTTGTGAAGTTTATGTTTTGTGGTCGATCGTCTGTTGGAGGGCGATCAGTTTGTGTCTTTACAAATTGCAAAGTTGTGTTTAGCAGTTGATTGACTGTGAGTTGGTTATCGACTTCTATTCCAAAAAGTATACAGAGTGATATTTTAGGCTGTGTTGCGGTCGATTAGTTGAAGGAGTTGATCGATCGGTAATGCAAAAGGTCATCAGAATTGGGGTTTCATGTCATGATTTTATTGGTGGATAGAGGTGATGACTCACCATTTATTTGATGTAAGAACGCCACTTCCTACTTGTGAAGGCTAAAGAAGGTAAGTTAATTTAATATAAGGAGGAAAGCTTAAGAGAAAGAGAAGGGTAACCATGAGAGAAAGAAGAGAAGGGTAACCGTGAGAGAAAGAGAGAGAGAGCTTCAGAAGAAGAAAAGGAGAGGAAACTAGGGAAGAAGAGGAAGAAGAAGAAAGGAAGAAGAGAAAGAGGATGGAGAAGGCTTCAGCTTGGAGGAAACTTTGTACTGTCATCTTCTTCAAGGAATAGAGGTAAGAAATGATTATGTGTGTTTTTCCTTTTTGGGCTACATCACAAGAGGTAGAGTTTCATTGTTGTTTGATGCTTGTGTTTGATAGATGCTAAGTCTTGATTATGTTGTTGCTTGAGGATTTGTTGTTTGATGCTTTGATGTTTATGTTTAATAGACTTTAAGTTAAAAGATTATGTTCATGCTTTGAGGATGTGTTTAAGTAAAAGGATTATGTTCATGCTTTGCGGATGTGTTTAAGTAAAAGGATTATGTTCATGCTTTGAGGATGTGTTGATGATATGCTAGAACATATTAAGTTGTATGTTATCATGTTCATGCATAATGATTTTAAAAGACATTACGTAACATCTCATTTCCGTTTTACATTTTCATACGTTCGTTTCACATTTCCATAAAATTTTAATCATTTTGAACCCCATTTGAAAATACTTAAAGGAAAGCATCAAAGTAAATATACATGGAATAGTGAAAACATTAAACTGTTTTTCAAAACAATATCATTTAAAACATTTGAAAACCATAACATAGAATCCTTAAACAATTTAAACACTTTTATTCTTTTGTAAGCCATAACCCCCGAGGTCTATCCATTCCTAGTAACACAAGCTTGTATCGCATCACACTTCTTTCATGTTTACTTCACATGGATCACAATCAATACCAACATCATAGGAGGAATAATAAGTCTATTGCTCAGTAAGAGATAAGAAATGAAATGCAAATGCAATGCCTATGACAACTCTATATGCACATGTCTGATAGAAGAGAACCTATCCCTTCTCTTTAATTAACGTTTCACTGTCAACGAGCCATTGAAGATATTTCCCACAGGGAGATAGATACATCCTTGGGATACAACTTAAGCAGTAACTTTTGAGCCATCCATACGTGGGAGGAGGCAAGTTCTCTCAAGCAGATCTGTCACTATACACCCCAACCTCCACATGTCCATATTACATATATTAAGTCCATTATTATCCAATGCAATACATGATATGCAACCCTAACTGACATGCCTATATGAATGTCACACAACAGTTCATATATCGCAAGCAAAACAATACAACCAAATAATGAAGTAGAAATCACAAATTAACTTTAATTTAACACTATGCATGCTTTTACTAGCATATAACCAAACAGGAAATTAATGTATGAGAATTAATGTCTTATTATTACACAAACTAACCAACTATGCCTTTAGAATTATACAATTTAACATTCACATGTTATAATTAACAACCTAATATACTACTAAAGAAAACATACTGTGAACTTCAACCATGACAATATATTATAGTAGCCATTCTTTTCAATGAGCACCCGTGATCACCGACCAACATGCATTTAACATTTAGAGGTTATAAATTATTCTAAACTCTATCAAAGGGCATTACAAGGAGCATCAAATCAACATAGGAGCATAACAACCTAATACTAATAATATGAAACACATTTCTTAAGAATACAGATTCAAATACTCATGGTTGACTATTAATAGGAGTTCACTTTCATTAGCCAACAGATTTACTAGTAGGGAAAATAACAAAGGAATATATTCAATGGTTTCATTCTTAATGAACAGATTCATCAGAGGCATATCTAGGCAATTATCCTTGCAGAGAACATTATCAACTCGAGCAGAACAATAATAAGCAGTTCATTAGTAGGGAAGAATAATCATAGGAAACATGTAAATTCATTTCCTCTTCACGATTGATTATCATTGCGTTATTTCTTATCATCAAGCATGAAAACCGATGAGCAAAAAACCACCACAAAAACAAGACTTGCAGAGAACATACTAAAGAAATCATGTAACAAACAATCCTACTCCCGGGATGTAGGTCCTTACGGACAAAAAACATGCATAATTCCTTACCTCACAAAACCCCTTCTTCTTCCTTAGCAACAATTCCCCCTCCTCACAGTTGAAGTGTTCTAGAACTAGAAAGCACCAGAAGATATTGAGAGAGTTCAGAAAGAACTCAGACAACCATTCCTCTCTCATTTTTCCTACTGGCCCTCTAAATACACCCCGGACCACTAAGAAGACGAGGAGGAGATGCAATGCTTTGATCTCCAATCACTCATCATGCTTTTAAACATCGGTAATACATTTCCAGATGGACAATCTGCGTACCAGACGATCGATTCAACGTCCATGATCGATCACCAATTCAATCGATCAACCGCTAATTCATTTTTTTAATTTACCGGTCGATCATCATCTGCCAATTCAATTTCACAAGGACCAGTAGCTCAGCAATTAATTGGACACATGACCGCATTATAAACTTTTTCATTATAAATAATTCTCAACTCCAATATTCTAATACACTTCCCAACTATTAAAAACATTATAAGTCACAAGAAGCAACAATTATAATTCGAAGTTTTACACATAGCTGAATACCCAAGGTATTACACATACAAAAAGGATTTCTGATGCATATGTTTTATATAAGAAATACATAAAGATAATGACAAGGGTTTTAGTTGGCAGAAGTTCACCACTCACTCCAAAAACGTTAAGAAGAAAGGGAACGATTGAAGTTCACCATTATGGTCGAAGTTCGCCATTGATCGAAGTTAATCACTCTTCTTAAAATGTTAAGAAGAAAGGGAATAGTCAAAGTTCACCCGTTATGGTCAAAGTTTGCCATTGATTGAAGTTCGTCACCCTTCCCTAAGTAAATAAACGTTAAGAAAAGAAAGGAAGACTGAAATGGAAAATGTTTTATGTAATGCATTTTATGTTCATTATGCATATCATTTCTTACTAAGCATTGATCTTATAGATTATGACTTGTGATGTAGGTAAGCATGGTAAAAAGGAAAGGAGCAGCTAATGGAGGATTTATGCGTTGTGGACCTTGTGGCTGGTTAGGCTAAACAGAATGGAAAAAAGAAAATGTAAAGGAGTTTTGAATTTATGCCATGTTTTGTAAAGTTTAAAGATTTATTGAAATCAATTTTATGATTGGCATTTTATTCTCAAATGTTTTATTTACAAAATATCTTCCGCTATGCTATGTTTTATAAAATGAAAATGTGTTTTAAATATCGACGTTTTAAGTGTATGAAAACCGGGTCATTACATAAATATTATTCCAACATGTCATGTGATTCGAAATAATATTATCCCCACACAATTCAATATTAATCTTAAATCTTTAATTACCGATAAGTACAATAGGAATGTGCATATTTATCCATACCCGTCAATAATAAATAAAATAATTATTAAGCACATAATGAATTATTCAACGTTATTCATGCATCTAAGTTCAACAAAATAATAAAGTTTATATAATTAGGTACTTTTTCCTCCTAACCAATAGAAAATTCGTCCCTAACAGTAGCAAAAATCATCATAATAATTCTAGAATTTATCATAATAAAAAGCATAAAAATATGAAAGTTCTTCTATGTTGCAGTGATGTTGTTCGATGTCGTAGTAAAATCTGTGTGCAGAATGGTTTGTGATATCCCGATAACGTTTGTCCCATATATGTAATGCAATCAAGTGTTGGGATAAGTAGGATATTACATTTCGTATCTATACGTGTCAATTTGTGACGTGTATTTATGGGAAAAATAGTATGGGATAAAAGTTTAGTAGGAAAATGTGAAGAAAATGGAATTCTGGATTATTTGGACACATGAAGATGTCATGGGGACGAGAAATGGCGTTCGCAAACGCTTGGGTCACACTTTGGGACAATGCAGGACGGATCCTTGGGTCCTGAACTATCCAATTGGACACTCGCGGATGCATGCAGACGAGAGTGGACGGAGACAGAGTGCATTTGAATCTGTCCAATTTTTGGACACTTTCAAACACATGTGGAAGCTACATACGGATGCCATATTGAGTCTGAATATCACATTCGGACGGTTCTAGCAAGGCAAGGACGTCATTTCTCCTCCATAAGCACAAATCTGCCTTAGGGGTTTTACACATACGGACGAATGCAGACGAGACCAGAATGTCCACACTCGTCCGAATCAGCCCAGATCTGTAACAATTAGGGATTTAAAATCAGACAGCTTGTCACGTAATCATTGGATATGCACCATTCCCCGACAACGAATCCCCTCCTCTAGGTCCAGACCACGCGGGAGCCACCCTCCTACCTCCCCATAGGCGTATGTTTTGTCTGCCATAGGTGAGCCCGCCTTTTAATGTTCAGCCAACTTTCTTCTCTGAATTTTGTTCTTCCAGTTGGCTTCTTCCTTTCCTCTGTGTTCTCTCCATTCCTTTGCATTCTATTCCTCTCTGCCGAAGAGTGTGAGTGTTTGAAGACTGAAGGAATTATTGTGAGCTTGTGTAGGTTTGGGTGTTTTGCAAATGAATGTGAGTGAATCCTCTGCGTAAGGAGTGGGAGTTATGGAGCTAGGAGCTGATGTCCGTGAAGCTGCTATGAGCTGGAGCTACTGTTCATGAAGCTAAACGTGAAGTTGGAGTTACTGCTATGGAAATGGCTGTCTCTTAGTGTAGCTTCGTCATAGAAGGTAAGGAAAATGAATGTGTCTTGGCCAATGTAGGCCCTACCCACAAGTAGAGTGCGTGAGTTGTCCTTCCTTGTTGATTGATAGTGTAGATTGATTGGTACTCTGTAGATTTTGGTAGCTTTGTGATATTCATTGTTGGTTCTGCAATTAAATGCTTGATTGTTGATACTCTGTAGATATTTCTTTTGGTGATAGCTTTGTTCTTGTTGTTAGCTCGATTTAGTTCTGTTATAAATGCTTTACTTTGATAGACAATCGATGAATGATTAAAGGAGTTAATGACTTGAAAAGTATGAACAGAGAAGTTGTGAGCTATGCCTTCAAGATGACCTTGTTCTTTATCTGCTTGCTTGCCGTAATATTCTGCTGTATTTAGTTTAATTCCCTACGTTTAATTTCTTCATTCATGCATATATAAGGTTCTGCTACATATTTTTGTCTGTTTAATTGCTAATAAATCCTGAGCATGTTTAATGACTAATTAACTAGAATCTTGGGATAATGAACAAAGTAATAATCTGGAGCATGTTAATCAATTTATTGTAGTTTAAATGATCAATTAATAATCTAGGCATGTGAAATAATCAGTAAATGTAAGTATGTGAATAAATCTCTTTGTGTATGTTGACTAATTAGTTATAATCTTCTTAAGCATGTTTAATTAACTAGACTTAAGTATGTTAACTTAATTTAACTAGAGTAATTAAGAGCATGTTAATTAACTTAATTAGAGTCATTAATGGGACTTGAGCATGTTTAATTAACTAATTAGACTTGAGCATGTTTAGTTGGTTAATTCATTAACTAGTCGTTAAATAACTAATTCGACCATGTTTAACTAGTTGTTTAATTAATAACTAATCCTTAAGCATGTTAATTAACTAACTAATTGAACATGTTAATTAAATAGTTGAGTATGTTTAATTAACTTGATTATTTCTTGATGCATGTCAATTAATTAGAACAATTAATTAACTAGAATAATTAATTAGACAAACATGTTAATTAACTAACTTAACTAGAGTAATTAGCTAGACCTGAGCATGATAAATTACTAGGATAACAAGTGATCAACTAGTTAGCATGTTTATGATATTATCAATATGTTAATTAACTACGTTGCTTAATTAATCAACTAAATTATAAATCAATCCAAACATGTTACAATTAATCTTCATGCATGTTAGTTAACTATTACTTATTTAATCTTTAAGCATGTCAATTAACTATTAATCTTCATACATGCTAGTTAACTATTACCTGTTTAATCTTCAAGTATGTCAATTAACTATTAATCTTCAGGCATGTTAATTAACTATTACTTGTTTAACCTTCAAGGATGTTAATTAACTATTAATCTTCATGCATGTTAGTTAACTATTAGAATTGTTTGATATTAATTCCTTCGTTGTTAGTTTCTTGCAATTCTCTAATTTCCTTTATTGTAATGGCTTTACGTTGATAGATGTTTTGATAGAGATCAATGCTGTGATGAATGCTTAATGGTTGAATGGAATGAAGGCTTAGTGCGTGAATGATGATAGCTTCCTTACTAATGGTTTCGTTTTGTACTTTTATTTTCTTAATTATTGTAGTGGTAATTTCCTTATATGTTAGTGATAATATTATTCTGCCGTTATTAGTTAGAACTCTCCGTGCTAGTTAGAATTCAACACATGTCAATAACCTAAATCTGAAAATGTTAATTTACTACGATAACTAAGAATAGTAGTTGCAATCTATCTTGAGCACGTAAATTATCTAGTATAACTAACTAGGATAATAATGGTAATCTTTCTTGAGTATGCTAAGTAACTAAGACAATTAATTAGAATAATGAAAGTAAATCTTTCTGGAGCATGTAAATTGACTAGGAACTTAATTAGGATAACCAGCGTGATTACCGATAGTATGTTCCAATCTCACTTCGTTATTGTTACATTCTATAAGTTCAAACATGTCATTCATTGTTTAATTCATGCTATAGTGTGCTGATGTGCGTGGTTAATTTATGTATCCCCTTCATGATGCACTATTTAATTTCCTTAATGTTCGTTGTTTGATTTCCTCATGTGCTTAGTTGTTTCCAATTCAATTTTTAAAGTTACATTATACTGCATCATGCATCATGCTATTGAGAGAATGTGTCATCATGCATTATGCTAATAGAAATCAATAGGGAGTGTCACCTTGGTAGTGGTACTCACATGCATTATATGAGAAAAAAAACGTTAAGAAAATAAAGAAAAAGAAGAAAAGGGAGTTGGGGGATAGAAGGTTAAGTACGGATCAGCCAGGTAGACAGGATTTATAAGAACGTTACCTTTCCCTTGTCAGGACTGCGTGACTGTCTACTCTAGGTGGTTGAAGCCAATAAAGACTACCCTTCCACCACTGATTTCTCCAATCTCCAGCTCGATGTACGACCAAAGAAAAGAACCAACAAATGTAATGAAAAGATTGGTTTGGGTGACCTCATTCTAAAAGAACTAAAGAGAGGCATAGCATATTGCATAAACTCCTTTTCCTTACTATGCCTTTGGGCTTACAGTTTACTTGTAGTGTAGGTGTATGTACTTGTACGCGAAAACAATACATAGATAAAAATGCAGGGATAAAGGATTGAACGCGCGAGACTCATGGCTGGCCAGGCTAAGATAAAATGGCTTGTACATGAAAAGTTGGTTTGTAATTTGTGACGATCTGGTTTTTCATAACCTTTTAAAATACATGAAATTTAAAACTTTTGTAAGACAACTAAAATCCTTCATAATTAGATTGTTAAAATAGAATCGTCAAAATCCATTCATTACATTCGTTATGAAAATCGTTTATCAAAACATAGCAGAAGCAATAATAATTTATTTAAAACATATCTGAAGCAAAAACATTCTAATTAAAATATGTTAAGTACATTGTTATGTTTTACAAATTACTTTACTCGTCGTTAGCATGACCAGCCTCAAGCTCTGCCCATGTAAACCTTTCATCGACTGTTTTGTGTTTTGTTCATCGTTCTTCTCATCATACATGTATACCTACACCACAAGTAAACTGTAAGCCTAAAGGCTTAGTAAGGAAAAGGAATATGCAATATGATCATACCTCTCTATAGTTCACTTGGAATGGGTCCGCCCCAAACCAATCTTTTTATTACATTTCATTCATTTGTTCATTACTCGTACATCGAGTTGGAAGTTGAAGGAACACGTACTAGATGAATAGTTTGATCGGCTTCTAACCTTATTTGGACTAGATCTGAACTATCCATCTGCCTTTCAACCCCCATTGCATAATTCATCATCGTTCATTGCATTCGTTCATTTCATTTTCCTCACTCATGCATGTGAGTACCACCCCGTGGAGCACCCCCTACTTGTTTCTATTATCATGATGCATGAGACATAATATAAAAAGAACAATAATTTAGCAATGAATAGCAAGAATAATACGAATAGTAAACAACGAATGGCAAGAATAACATTAATTGAAAACAAACACAGAAACGAATTGAAAGCGACATATAGCATGCTTGTTCTACCGAACATAACATTCAAGATATAGCAAGATGAGTAAACTACAAACTACAAGGTATCTAAGCAAATTAACATGTTTAACAATGTTATAAAAGCTTAGATGTAACATTAATAAATAAAAAGAAACATATTTGATAATTAACTAATAGAAGCATGTTTAACAAATGACAATCGAATATATATTTGATTTGTAATTACAAAACATCAAGTTAAACTGATTAAGTATGCTTTTCTGAACAGACAAAACTTAACATGTTTAACAACAATTATATGGAAACATACTCAACCAATAGAGAACAGAACATGCCTAATAATTGATTCAACGATAAACATGCTAATTAATTAAGTTAACTAAACATGTTCGAATTACTTAAAGGAGCACAATTGAGGAATTACATTCTAGTTGATCGATCATGCTTTTATACAATTTGACTAAACATGCTACAATTAATGGCCTGGTTAATTAAACATGCAAAGGACTCTATTCAATTAAACATGCTCGGTTTGATTAATCATGCTAAATATGTTCATACTATTATTATCCTAAATAATCTACACATGCTTGATTAATGGAATGAAGTAAGCATTAACAACTACAAGGTTACAGTGAATAACACAGTGAATTATGCAGGGAACCACAACAAGAGAATATAATCAATTGTACAAAACAGGATTTAAAGTCTCTATTCATTAATGATCATACATGCATATCATGTCATACTTCATTCCGTCATTCGATTCTACAAACTTATCGTTTTCATTCATCATTCATGCATCACATCTCTATCAAAGTAAAGAGAACTACAATTCTTAATCAGAATCAAGAAATAACAACATTATAACTAGATTTCAAAATACGAAACTAAACTATCTATGCATATCATTCCGATAAAAACAGAAAATAACCTACTAATTAGATCATAAGCTGGAAATCTACCTAACAAATCACAATTAGAACATGCTCCACAATTTAATATAACGAGAATCATGCTAAACAAATTGATGCTAATTAAATCTAGAGCATTTATAGGTCCTAACTAGAACCAAGGAAAGCAATAAGCATCATAAGGAATTTATAGCAAGTAAAAACAGTTCACAAAATAGAATTTCTAACTTATGCATTTCATAACTCATTCATGCGCATCGTATCATTTTATCACTTTCCATTCATCATTCGTTCCATTCCTAAGCATTTCAATTCAACCTTTGTAGTATGAAATATACAGGAAATTAAACAACTCAACAAGAATCACAACCAAGAGAATACAGTGCACAAAATAGTCAAGAATGTACATCAAGGAAAAGCAATACAATTCATACAATACTTGTGGGTAGGGCTTTGACGGACAAGACTCTACCCAATCCTTACCTCAATTCTTTATTGTACTTTAGCACTTTCTCGCTATCTTTCTTCGTCTTTTCGATACCTTCACAAATTAGTAACATTTATCATTAATATAGCATCTCTTTCCTTTTCTAAATCCTTAGAAATTCTAAGAACTAGTTAAAACGAAACGTAACATATCTCACTAAACTAATCCAATTACTAACATACGTTTATCCATGAATGACTCAATCCAAAACAACAGAGCATGTCATCAAAGCTATAGTTACCCAAGTTTACTCTAAGCAACATAACACTTACATGCTTATCAACATCCAATAACAGATAAGGTCGTCCAATCATAAAGAGCATATATCCAAGTTGTGTAGTACACTTAACTTAATTCTTAGTTCATGAATCTAATTCCAAGTGCATGCATAATAGTTTCCAGGACCTATAACTTAACAACCAACATAACCCCACCATTCATTTCATTATCTCCACAGATTTCTAAAATAACATCTACAGTTTACATAAACATAACCAAAATGAACATCCATCCCAAATTGACAGGTTATTTTATTCAACAAGATCATCCATTCAGCAGTTTTGTATCCATCAACTAACTGAACATCTCAAACCAACTAAAGCAATCCAGAACACAACTTAATATCACTGTCAGACTCCATCCGAAAACAGAAACCAAACCCAACACCAACAGGGCGTCAGTCACATAACCAACATTCAAAGAAATCCATCTAGAACACTAATCCATTAAATTGCAAATCAACACAAGTAGGAAAGATTCTGTTACCTGAGGAAATTCAAGAACAGCCAACCCGAGCTGAGACAAACCTGGTCGGAGTACCCGAATCCCTGTAAACCAAACCGTTGTTGGAACTCGCAGTCTCATCATTTGCCCACTTCACTGTCGCCATTCCACGAGTTGCCGGCCGCATGTTCATAGGATATTGCCGACCCGAGCACGCGAGGACAAAAATCATAGCACCAAATCATCCCGCGTTCAGCCGACCCTCGCGCGAACTACTTGAGCGTTCCTTTGGCACAACACACGTCGCCATAGTAGCTTGTTCGTTCGCTTGACGTCGCCACTGCCGAAAACCGCGAGTTCTCGCCCAATGTCTCTCTCTCTCGCTCACCCTCTCGGTCTCCATCTCCCTCGTCTCTTGCCTCCTTCTCCATTTCTCAGTTCTCTCTCTTCAAAAAACAACAAAATAACCTAATTTCTTTTTCTTTTATATTTTAATTCATTTTAATTAATTCTCCAAATCTTCCCTCTTAATTATAAAGTCTAATTTATTAGGTTATCATGCATTTTAATTTCATTTAATTACCCTAATTAAATTTTTCCTTCCAATTATAAATTATTTTTGACCAATCCTCTATTTTTTATTTATTCTGAAATATTGTCTAACGATTATTATGGGTTCAATTTAAATTTCTCGATTCTATTTCATAAATTAATTTCCATCAATTAAATCTTCACTAACTATCCAATAATGTCCTTAATTTATAATCCTAAGAATACGTCATTGGTAATACCCCGATAATTATCTAACTTAAAAAGTCGAGGTGTTACATAATTAATGTGTAATGCTCAGTTTAGTATTTCTTATTGATTTCGCTTCCGCTATGTCTTCATAAAAGATTTTATAACAGCTTTTGCTATTTGTAATTTCCATAATGACTATAACGAAAAAGGTTTTTTTTTTATGATCCGACTCTAGGCACTCTGATATTACTTTTAAAAGAGATTTAAGTCGTTTGACAAAAGTTTTAAATTCCACGTATTTCTAAAGGATTTTGAAAAGTCGGGTCGTTACATGGTTGCTACAAGAACAGAAAATGGTGTCTGGACAATTTTGTTATCTCTTTGTTAGTTTTCTTCTATTGTTGTTGCCAGAAAACTTCCTACATTCTATGTTGAATCCTCGTCTCTTAGGGTTAATTTTCTTTCTTCTTTTTTTCTTTTTTTTTTCTGAAAATCGCTTGGGATTGGAATTGTCACGACTCGAAGTGGGCCGGATAGAAACGCTGGGCCAAATGACCCAGTCTTCGTAGAAGACCCGGTCGCCTAGCCCAAGGCTTGTTAAATTATTGAGGAAGACTTGTAAAAATACCCAGCCGGGACCCACTTGTGATGGGCCACGGTCCATATAGTGATTGCGAGAATAATTAATAATTGCAAAAATAATAAACCTTAAAGTCCAAATAAATATTGTGCATACAATCTAGAAGATTCACCAACCAAGTTTAGTACTCTTTTACAGTCATCCAAATTTAAGATCTAAAGTCATCCATTGTTACACTTACCGATAAATAAGAGTTCAACTAGGGAAGTGAAATAAAATAAAATAGTAGTAAAGCCTTCAACTGAAACTCTAACCTGGGAAAAATAAGTCAATTGGGGTAAGTGACTAGCTTAGTATGGAACTTATACTAAATGTAATGCGCATGTAAAACTTGTTTTACTGTTTTCTTGAAAACCATGAGTTTCGGGGAATCATGCATATTTTAATAAAACGTTTAAATCCTTTTTGTCTCAAGGAAATCAGGCCCAAGGCCTCCGACGAGATATTTAGGAAACATGGTCGTATACGTAGACAACTATAGGTTCAAATACTCTCGTCGTGTTTTATACCGGAAATTGTAGTCCGTGAAAAAAGAGGGTCACTCATGGAATCCCTCGAACAAATGCATAGAAAGGCGGCCTTTAACGCAAGCAACACCTCGTGAGTCTGGAGGAAGAAAATGACGGCGGTCCGTAGACTCAGCCCGTCTTCCGTGGTGTCATGAGCAAATTCTGTCAACGACACGCCCGTGATTCCAGGATGTCATGAGCAAATTCCTTCAACGACACACCTGTGATAACCGTGATCAGGTTTTGTGATTTCACATAGCGCACAAATAAACCATCTCCATGCAGCAGGAGATGTACCGAGGATGGCCTCTTGATACTTTGACGCCCGAACCATCCAAAGTGCCTAGAGGATCCATCAATCCCGTAACAGTATCCAGTATATCACACCATGAAATCAGATGCACGAAAGTAAACATGTAAAACCTTCGTACATAAATAATATAAAAGCTGATGTGCCGTCGAATAGTCCCCGTCAGGTTTTCCAAGTGTGGTATTCCACAAAATAGGGTTTTATATTGAAAACTATGCAATGCAGTGTAAAACAACTCAGTATAAAACCCCTACCTCGACGACGATCCCTCCTCTTGTCTGAAGGAGCAGTAACCTCAAGTATCTACTCGAAGTCCTCAAACTAGTCAGAGCTTAAAAATATGTCAAACACAGTAATTGAAATCAAAATGCCAAAATAATGAGTGGAAGGGCCCTATACTGGGGTAGGAGCCCATCCGATGCGTAGGTGATTTATCTAACCCCAACAAGATTCCCTAAACTTTTCACTTAATAACTACTCAAGGCGTACCTAATATATCTGTCAGTTCCAGCCATGCACACTCCCTCAAGATTTCAACAATTATAGTCAACAGTAACCAAAGTTACAAATCCTCAATGCTATTAACCAAACATAACAGATTTCTACCCAATATCAAAATAGATTCCAAATGCCTATTGTTATAACCATAGCAACAACAAGGAGCAACTTATCAACATTTTCTCCAGCAAAGATTGAAATGTAATAGAAGCATTCCTCCACCCACACCAACAGTCTAAAACAAAAATTATACAGAAGCCATATTAACATATTACGAAGGTGAGTCAGTCGAGCATGATTCCTTTACAATGTCCCTTCAAACAAGAACCCAACAAACCAGTTCTAGGCATTTCTTCTTATCCAAACAACGCAACAATATTAAATCCCGAACCACAACAGAATAGAGACATGAATTTAAATCCAACTATTTGTCCAATCCAACAAGGCAGTGAACTATCGACATTTCTATTCAAAACATAACATTGTAGATTCACAGCCAATATCAAACGGAAACCCAACAAAACAGAATTGGGAGTTTTTAATACTCACCAAAAAATCAGAAAATCAGATAAACGACACGGAGCTCCTTGGTTCGATTAATGGTCGTCCAGGCAGATTTTCCCCTCTCAAAACTATGCCATCGAATCTATGAGTCCAAAAACAGAGCATGAATGAAAAATAATCGGGTGAGAGGCAATAGAACACTCACGACATTCTTACCGAGATTCGGACGAATGAGAGCTGCAGCCCCTCAGCCTCACTATTCGTTGTCTAAACCGTTCGGTGAACCCCCCAGATGAACCGCACAAATCGCCAGAGTCGAGCTTCCTTCTCGGGCAGCTTCCCCTGCGAATTGACCTCCAACGTGTGCACCCTCGCCGGCGGTCGCAAAAACCCAGCAGCCGGCAGTACCAGTCATCGGGACCGACGGCTTGTCCCTCACCAATCAGAATCGCCTCCCTCTCTCTCCTGCGATTTCTTCGTCGACTGAAAGAAGAAGAGGGCCAAAGTGGGGAACTGTCAAACCCCCACCCTCACAAGTCGTAACGAGCGCAGCCGAGGGGAGGGCTCTGGGAAGCCTCCCGAGCGCGGATGTCAGACAGAACAGGCGACGCACACGTTCGACAAGGACACAGCTATGCAGGTTATGTCAACGTTCGGACAACATTCTAACACACTCAGAGTATGTCGGAAAGCCTCGGTTATGTGGGCCGTACCGCAGTTGGGCCAACTGGGGGTTGGACCGAGAAAACCAAAAGCATTAGACTATTGGGCCAAAACCAGATCCAACATCGCAGGCACACTAGGTCAGAGCTGCATCATCGCTGGGCCGCAGGAGCGCCTGGAGGAAATCTCGCAGAATCCCAGATTTTCAGGGATTTTGCGCGGTAGAGAGATTTGCGGCGCGCCAACAGCACGCACCACAAAAAGTGGATCAGCTGACATGTGGCAGATTTGAATCTTTAGTTTAAATGTATTAGGGTTTTCTCATTTGTGTATAAATAAAACATTGAGTCACCGGCTAAGGGAGAGAGGAGCTGTTTTAGAGAAATAGCCAACCCTTGAGCATTTGTGGTGTCCTTTGGTAGATTTTGTATTCCTAGGTTCTTTTATTTGAAATAGAAAGAAAGGATTGGGGGCGGGGCTCCCGTAATCGTGTGTGAGTGTTCGTATTTTAAGTCGTTTGTGTTCGCATCGAGCAAGCGTCAGTTATAGGTTGATCGGAGTGGGACTCCGGCGCCGGTCACACATATTCGCTGCTATTCCGCACGGCGAAAAATTTTATGGTGTGACAAACTTGGTATCAGAGCGAAGGTTTTCAAGGAAAGCTTCAATCTTTCGAGCAAAGGTTGCTCCTTTTTCTTCTCAACTCAAAAGATCCACTACTCAAGGTGTTTTTCAACCATTTCACGAGGAGGTGAATGGCGATGGTCAAGGTACTCGGGAGATCTCTCGGTTAGAGGAGTTCACAGGGGTTCGCGAGTTAGACGATGAGGAGTCTCTACGACTCCAGATTATCTCCCTTAAAGTAGAGTTTGACGTGTTCAAGACCGTAGTCCTTAGAGATTTGGCCGCGGCAAAACAGAGCACGCGCGAAGGGTTCACGTGGCTCGATGGGGAGATCGCGCAGTTGAGAGCGACAACGGCAGCAGCAGTGGGTGGCGAAGCAACAAGGCTAGTCGCGACAGCTACGAAATTCAAGATTCCGTAACCAAAGGCGTATAACGGTAACTGGAATGCGAAGGAGTTGGAAAATTTCCTATTCGATATGGATCAATATTTCCAAGCTGCTGGGATAGAGGAGAGCAATAAAGTAATGATTTTTAGCATGTATCTGGCGAGTGACGCGAAACTTTGGTCGAGGCAACGCCAAAACAAGGAGTTGAAAATCACAACTTACGAGGTTCTCCAGAAAGAGTTGAAGGAACGGTTCCTTCCTCTTAATGCCGAATGGACGGCAAAAGAAGCATTGAGAAAGCTTCGACAAACGGGATCCGTGAGGGATTACGTTCGAGAGTATAGTTCTCTCTTGTTAGATATCCGTGATATGCATGAAAGCGATAAGCTTTTCAATTTCATGGCTGGACTCCAACCATGGGCGTAGACGGAGTTGCGTCGACATGGAGTAAAAGACGTAGCATCAACAATTACGACGGTCGAAAGTTTGATAAACTGTAGAATCGCACCCCTTTCAGAGAGGAAAAAGGGGAAGGAAGAGAAGCGCAATAATAACGGTGGTCATGATAAAGGAAAGAAGACCGAGGGTTCCAAAAGTAAGGGACTTGATCACTCCCAACGCAAGAACACCCAAGGATGCTTTATATGTAGCGGATCACACTTTGCGCGAGACTGTCCAAATAAGGCGGCGGTATCGACAGTACGAACTCAAGAGGAGAATTCCGAGGAGGAGGAAAGAGTTAGGTGAACCCTATCCAGCTAGTGAATGCATTGACCAGTAGCCAAGGAACGGTAGTTAGTGGACAGACAGCGATGGCATCGGGCCCGACGTCGGCAATGTCGAAGGGACTCATGTACGTGGAGGTACAGGTCAACGGAAGAAAGTTGCGCGCGATGTTGGACACCTGTGCAACAAATAATTTTATCTCGCAGCGGAAGGTGGGAGAACTCAGCTTGGAAGTGACCAAGAGCACGAGTTTGATAAAGGCAGTCAATTCAGGCGCACAACCCATAAAGGGTACGGCAGCGCCCCTACTGCGAGTAGGCGAGTGGCAACGATCTTGCCCAATGATGATCGTACCACTGGATGATTTTGACTTGATACTTGGCCTGGAGTTTTTCAGATTGGCAAAGGCGACGATACTGCCTCATCTTGGACTTATGTTTATCCAAGACGAAACAACACCTTGCACGGTCAAGAGTGAGAATCGTGGCAAATGCGTGATGCAGTCATCTCTTCAGTTAAAAGCGGGAGTGCGGAAGGGAGAGACTACCTTTATGGCGACACTACGCGAAGTCAAGCCAGACTTTGTGGGGGAGATTCCATCAGAAGTACGCGCAGTGTTGGAAAAATATTGAGATGTGATGCCAGCGGAGCTGCCGAGAGCGCTGCCACCTAGGCGTGCTATCGATCATCACATAGAATTGGAGCCAGGCACGGTACTGCCTGCATAAGCTCCATACTCCATGGCACCAGCAGAATTGGCAGAGTTGCGATGGCAGTTGGACGAGCTGCTGGAGGCAGGCTACATTCAACCGTCAAAAGCCCTGTTTGGCGCACTAGTACTTTTTCAGAGGAAGAAGGATGGCGCACTACATTTATGCATGGACTACAGTGCATTGAACAAAATCACCATAAAAAACAATTACCCAATTCCAAACGCAAGTGATTTATTCGATAGATTGGCAAAAGCAGCATATTTCTCTAAGTTGGACTTGAGATCGGGCTACTGGCAAGTAAGGATAGCTGAGGGGGATGAGGCTAAGACAGCAATGGTATCAAGCTATGGCTCATACGAATTCCTAGTTATGCCTTTTGGATTGACGAATGCACCCCCGCTACGTTTTGCAATCTTATGAATGATGTGTTGTACGAATTCTTGGATAAGTTCGTAGTTGTATATCTAGATGATATTGTGATATACAGCGAGTCCCTAGAAGAACATGTTCATCACTTGGAGGAGGTTATGAAGAAGCTTAGGGAGCATTCTTTATATGTGAAGCGGGAAAAATGTGAATTTGGCATGAAAGAGATCAACTTTCTTGGCCACTATATCCGAAAGGGGGAAATTCTGATGGATGGTGTAAAAGTACGTGCGATCGACAGATGGATTGCACCCACTAAAGTAACCAAACTAAGGCCATTTCTTGGTTTGGCGAATTATTATCGGAGGTTTATCGCAGATTATTCAAGAATGGTAACTCCATTAACGGATTTACTAAGGAAAGACAGACCTTGGGCGTGGACGAAATCATGGCAAGCAGCGTTTGAGGAAGTAAAGCGTACGATATCGACGGAGCCAGTGCTACAGCTTCCCGATTTCACCGCGCCATTTGAAGTGCACACCGATGCATCGGAGCGAGCGGTAGGCGGTGTCCTAGTTCAAGACGGGCATCCGGTTGCATACAAGAGCCGAAAGCTTAAAGGAGCTGAGGAACGATACTCAGCACACAAAAAAGAGATGGTGGCAGTCATCCATTATCTACTTACATGGCGGCATTATCTCTTGGGCACGCACTTCACGGGGGCCATTGACAACGTGGCCAACACCTACTTCAAGACGCAAAAGTCTCTTTCACCAAAGCAAGCACAGTGGTAGGAATTCTTGGCCGAGTTTGACTTTGATTGGCTGCATAAACCAGGGGCCGAAAATAAAGTAGCAGACGCACTTAGTCGTAAGGAGTATGCGGCGCGCGTCACAGTGATAACGAAAATTCGCTCCGATCTTTTAGACAAGATCAAAGCGGCAACGGCGGAAGATGTCGCTTATCAACGCATTGCTAAACAAGTGCAGGAGGGGTCGGTGAGAAGGTACTGGCTAGAGGATGGCCTACTCAAAGCACGTGGGGACCACGTGTTTGTACCAAGTAGTGGTGGAATACGCCAACTATTATTGAAGGAGACTCATGACACCTGATGGGCGGGACATCCAGGTGTCAAGAGGATGCTTGCCTTGTTATCACGAGACTACACATGGCCAAAGATGGAAGAAGACATTGAACTTTACATGAAGACATGTCAAATTTGTCAGGTGGACAAAACAGAGAGGAAGAGAGAAGCTGGGCTTCTTCAACCAATTCCAATTCCAGATAAACCATGGGAGTCAATCTCGATGGATTTCATCACCGATATGCCATCCTTGATGGAAAAGGATCGATCATGGTGGTGGTCGATCGATTGTCTAAGTATGCTATATTTATGGGCGTACCTAGGACATGTACGGCGCAAGTGGCGGCGGACTATTTTCTGAGATTTGTGGTCAAAGTGTTTGGATTGCCTAGAGATATTATCAGTGATCGTGACTCACGCTTCACGGGGAAGTTTTGGACGACATTATTCAAATGTTAGGCACGGAATTGAAATTTTCTACGACATATCACCCCCAAACTGATGGACAAACTGAACGCCTCAATGCACTTTTAGAAGAGTATTTGAGACACTTCGTATCAGCAAGTCAGCGAAATTGGGTAGATCTTTTGGATGCTGCTCAGTTTTCATACAACCTTCATCGTTCATCATCTATGGGTATGAGTCCCGCAGAGTTGGCGTTTGGATTTCAGCTGACAACTCCAGCCAAAGTGGCACGGTGCAAGGAGTAGGGCCCTTGTCCTACAGCATATAGGTTTGGGAGGGATCGCACAGAATTGATTGATCAGGCCAAAGATAGTTTGAGCAAGGCTCAAAAACGAATGAAGAAGTATGCAGATCAGGGGAGAAGACCACTTGAGTTTAAAGAAGGGGACCGGGTCCTACTAAAACTCACACGTACAATTTGGAAGAAGGTGACATCGCGAAGATATCACAAGGGACTACTTCCAAGGTATGATGGGACATTCACGGTCCTGAAGAGAGTTGGATCGGTAGCTTACTGATTACAACTTCCCAAGCATCTTAAGTTACATCCCACATTCCATGTGAGCTTTTTGAAGCCTTATCACGAAGGAGATAGAGTCCAACGATTGAGAGCTCCACCCGGGGTGTGAGTAGAATTCTAGAAAAAGATTTCCAAAATAGTTGATCATCGGTGCATGGGAGAAAGTACAAAGAATAGTCAAAGACAATTCCAAGTTCAATGGGAGGGTGAAGATGAAGCAACTTGGGAGTTTGATAAAGACTTGTGGCAGTTTGAAGACGAGATCAAGACTTACCTAGATTGGGAGTCGACGAGGCCTTCGACTTCATCTGGTGGGGGAGGATTGTCATGCCCCCACCCTCACAAGTCGTAACGGGTGCAGCCAAGGGGAGGGTTCCTGGAAGCCTCCCGAGCGCTGATGTCAGACACAACAGGTGAAGCACACGTTCGACAAGGACACCGTTATGCAGGTTATGTCAACGTTCTGACAGCATTCCAACACACTCGGAGTATGTCGGAAAGCCTCGGTTATATGGGTCGTACCGCAATTGGGCCAACCGGGGGTTGGACTGAGAAAACCAAAAGCATTAGACTATTGGGCCAAAACCAGATCCAACATCACAGGCACACTGGGTCAGAGCTACATCATCACTGGGCCGCAGGAGCGCCTAGAGGAAATCTCGCAGAATCTCGGATTTTCAGGGATTCTGCACAGTAGAGAGATTTGCGGCGCGCCAACCGCACACACCACAAAAAGTGGATCAGCTGACACGTGGCAGATTTGAATCTTTAGTTTAAATGTATTAGGGTTTTCTCATTTGTGTATAAATATAACATTGAGTCACCGGCTAAGGGAGAGAGGAGCTATTTTAGAGAAATAGCCAACCCTTGAGCATTTGTAGTGTTCTTTGGTAGATTTTGTATTCCTAGGTTCTTTTATTTGAAATAGAAAGAACGGGTTGGGGGCGGGGCTCCCGTAATCCTGTGTGAGTGTTCGTAGTTTAAGTCGTTTGTGTTCTCATCGAGCAAGCGTCAGTTGTAGGCTAGTCGGAGTGGGACTCCGCCGCCGATCACACGTATTCGCCGCTATTCTGCACGGCGAAAAATTTTAGGGTGTGACAAGAACCCTATTCCTCCTCTTTCTTTTCAACACCCGTCAACATTCCTTTTAAAATTTCCTTCCTTATTTTATTTCTTTTCCTTTAATTCTTCCTTTCAAAACTCCAACAGCGGCGCCACTTCTCCTTTCTTTAAAACCCTAAACTTCTCCTTTACTTTAAATTATTTTTCCACCCCTCTTTATTTATATAAAATTCCTTTTTCGTCAACTTTCTCCCTTTGCTCTTTTATTTCTCCTACGTATATTCTATCTCCTCATCCCACTTTCCTCTTTATTTAATTAATTCCCCAAACCTTTACTTACTCTCACTTAATTAAATAAATACATTCTAATTTTAACTCCAACTTCCTACTTCAATCTAATCTATTTCAATTATCAACCAACGGCATTTATCGTTTTAATTAATTATCTAATTCTATTTTCTTGAAAATTCTCGGGCTTTACAGGAATTATTCCTCCTCAAATTTTCCTTATGAAGTATTTTTCTTTTATAATTAGCTACTTCTCCACTATTTCAGTAATCATTTCCCTCCTTAAAAAAAAAATCAAATATTCTCCTTTAGTTTTAGCAATTTCTCTTCCTCTTTAATTTCTCTTTTCGAAAATAGAAGAGTAATTTTATTATCTATTTTTTTCTATGATTTTATCACTTATTTCCAACCCATTCTTAATTGTTTTTTTACAAAAATAAGATAATAATATTATCCCGTATTTGTTGATGTGATAAATTTCTTCAGTAAGAGTCTTGATAAGTTTAACTTTCCCCCTTAAATTCTTCTCTTGCCATGGTTTTCCCATTAAAACATGATATATTAGCTTTAAATAAGTCCATATGTGATAATTATACGATAAAACATAATAAATATGCATACTTAACATGAGATTTTACCTTAAAAATCACTAAAATCGATTTTTACAATAAAATCATAAAACTGTGACATTCTTTAGCAAAACATCATTATGTCTTTATTTAATCACTCATTTCTAGCAATATTTATATAAAATAAAACCATATAATAACTCTTTTCAAAGAGTTATCACATTCCCAAACTTGAATTATTACTCGTGCTCTAATGATGCAAAAAAAAAAAAAAACTACTTAAAGAAATGAGAAAAATCATGCTATCAACATTAAAAATCCAAAAATTCTCAAGATAGCTTTTAATTTATAATTAATGAAAATTCTAACATTCTTAAATATTCAAATCAATATTTCTCCACGCAATTTTTACCCCAAAGTGTGTGTAAGCTATACATAAAAAATTTCTCGCACTACCAAAGTTCAATTAAATCATGTTAAATTTAATGCTTTATATATTAGTTCTATGAGATCTCTCTACTAACTTAAAGAAATTAGAAACAGAGGATTCGGGGATTAATTCATTATTATAAATATTGGGGAATTTTTTTATTTTTTTAATTTCTTTGTTGACTTCTCTCTAAGTCACACTACTTTTGATGCTATTAACAATATTGTTGATGAAGGCCTCTGATTACTCAGTAGTGTCACCATTAAGAGATAATATACTTATATAATGTGACAGAGAAATATATGGAGGAGTATAGTCAACAATGTTGCAATGAAGTTCTCTATAAATCCCTCTAATTAAGTTCTACCTACTGAGTATTCATAAGGCTAACTTGAGATTGAAACTGGATTAGATAATCATATACTTCATTTATTCTTCTTTTTCTTTTTTAATAATAATTCCCCCAGACATATTTTATTCCATATGAATCTTTAATATCTAATTCCTTCTTGTTTATATTGAATGTTTATATTTGCAAATATAAAACTATAAATTGTAACAAATCTAATATTTCTTAGGTTTTTCAGGGAAATCTTGATTTCTAATATTTGTGTAAAGAGAAAGTATGACGAGTACAATATTTCTAATTATATCTATTAAATACAATTGTTGAAATTTTCAAATATTAAAATTTTAAGTAATTTGAATCACTATAGAATTTTATATTGAAAATTTAAAGTTGTAACAAGTATGGTTTTTTTTTTAATAATGCAATGCTATTATTAATAAAGATATTTCATTAAAGTTTTCGAGGAAAGAGTGACAGAAAGTCAAGTGATAGAAATTCATAAAAATTCAACATATTATAACTTCCCCTCAAATTTAAATCTAGCAGTGTCTCTGCTACTAACATATTATCCAAAGCAGAACTCAAAAGTAAGAGGGTGTAAAATCCAAAAAAATTCTTGAATTTTACATTTTTCTGAGTAAATTTTTCGCTTTGACTAAGTCAAAATTTCTTGTGTTAACTAGGTCCTTGCCATGTGTGTTGCGTCTTCGGTCATGTGTGAAGATCTAGTCAATGGTCAACCAGTGCGTTTTGTATTTTCCTACAACCGGAATCATTGAGATTTCGTTTGGTAAGTCCTTGTTTCCGTAAATTGAGTTCTGAGTTTTGTTGGATTTTGTTTGATTAAGATTTAAGGATTGTATTTGATATTTATAGTATATATTAAATAATATTTTATTTTATTTATATATAAAGAAGTAGTCTTCCTTTTGCTGGAGATCGTCTGTAGTTGAGGGCGGAAAGGAAAGAGAGAAAAGAGAAAGAGAACCGATGAGCGATACTCATCATTTTTCCACCCAATTCATATTCATGTCACTCCAATCTTTAACTTTTGTGAAGAAGTTTCATAGGTAAATCAGTTTCTAGCTTGCTTTTTCCATTTGAATTTTTTTGTTTTATGTTGATTTCAAATTCAAGCTTAGAAACTCAAATTCTTTGTTATTTCCTATGTTTATTGTGGTTGTTTTAGATTTTATGCAGGGTTTTATGCTGATTTGGGGTAAGAATCGACAAGAGAATGCATTTTCCTCTCGGTTTTCATGCTGGAAAACCTTCCCCAATCAACCATTGGTTAGGTCTGATCGACCAGAATATTGGTCGAGTGCCTTTCCATTTGTGGAGGCTGGAGTCTTGTCAACCACTCCTTGAGTCTAGTCGACTGCAGCCAGTGTGAGGGCCTGTAGTAGTTGATCACATCAATAGGATGGTCGACCACAAATCTGGCACTTTGGCCACTGGCCATTTTTGGTCGACTACAGCCGCGAAATGGACAGTTTAGACACTGAAAGTCCCTGGTCGACCATGGAGGTCCCAAGTCGACCGTTGGTGGTCCTTGGTCGATAGCACAGAGGTCCTAGGTCGATCACACATTGTTATTTTTTTATGTTTTTGTGTCATTTACACGTCGGTTGGGTTCCGAGATTTGACATAGCACCTATAACATCTCAGTTTTTATTTGCTTTAAAAATTGCGTGAAATTTAAAACTTTTCTTTCATAAAATCAGAGTAAAACATTTCTTTTAAAATCGAGTGTTAAATCCATTACTTACAATCATTTTCCAATAATAGTCATTTACAACATTTAGCAACGAAATATATTTTTTTCTTAAAAATATAAATAATAAATTCTTTTTTGAAACCCAGCAAAATTAAAACAAAGCTTTATCGAATATTAATTAATTTACAAAATCTTTTACAAATAATTTTCATTTACTCTTTTAGCCTAGCCAGCCACAAGATCCAACTGTGTAAATTCTTCATCAACTGCTCCTTAATCTGTTCATCATTTTCTCGTACATGTACATACACCATTAATAAACTGTGAGCCCAAGGCCTAGTAAGAAATGAGCTATGCAGTATGATCATGCCTCTCCTTAATTCTTTTGGAATGGGTACCGCCCCAAACCAATCTTTTCATTACATTTCATTCTTTCATTCATAACTCGTACGTCGAGCAGAAGATTAGAGGAACCCGTGTTGGAGGTATAGTCTTGGTCGGTTTCTAACCACCTAGGTTAGCTGGTCCTGTTCTCAACAAGGGAGAAGTCTTAGTCCATTCTACCTGATTAGATCCGAACCACCCGTCCGTCCCCTAACTTCCCATTTTCTTTTCTTTCATTTCGTTCATTTCGTTCATTTCATTCATTCTTTTCCTCACGTAATGCATGTGAGTACAACCCCAAAGGTGGCACTTCCTACTTGTATCTATTATCATTATTCATGTCATTGGAAAGTAGTAATAACCATGAAATAAAAGCATGAAGTATGAAGCAATAACCACAACTATATATAAAAGTAAAAGACATAAGAGAAAGCTATTAATACCCTATACATGATGATACATTCTAAACATGCTGGGTAATTGAAAGAGACAATAACAATTAGACATGTTTGGCAGTTCAAGGGAAATACAATGTAGACATGCTATTTAAGGAAAGCGGTAACAACACAGACATGTTTGGCAGTTTAAAGAAACAATAATCATATGCTAATATCCTAAACATACTCGGAAATTAAACTAATAATGTGTGATTTGCATAGGCATGATAATTAAAACAACATGATGGAAACGTAAACACACAATTAAAGTAAAGACACAGCTAATGGTGTAGGGCCTCCATAGGCCAAAGACTCTACTCAATTTCTTACCTCGAAGCTTTAATGCGCATTCGTACTTAATCTTTATCCTTCTTTTTCCTTTTTCAATACCTTCATAATTAAAAACATCTATCATTAATAATTACGACTTATAATTTTCATTTCTTTTTCGTATTCTAACTTATACAATAATTCTAAGAACTTCTTTGACGCCTAAACGGATCCTAACCTATCACGACTTGCCCATCAGTGGCTAATGCATTCCAAAGAAATAGAAAGCATTCTTCAAATATTTTTCTCCAACCATTTAACAGTTCTAATAGCTCTGATAGAGAACATACGCATGCATGATTGACAGAACATGAAATCTTCAATAAGATTATCCATAATCATCAACAGAGGCATTAACTTCACATAGAATAATACGGACAATAGCTCTATCAAACAGATGATTTATATTATCCATTACAGAGAGTTTATTGACCCTTAATCCAATAACAGAGCACTTCATACAATCCAACATTCCAATAACAGAGCATTTCATACATATATTCAATTCTATCACCCAACAAATTGATTCAGAACAACAACTTATCATTTTCCTACTTCCAATAATATGCTTCAGATTAGTATTCTCAACCATAGAGCATGTATTTGACTATCCTTCACAGAGCCAACAACTACACAATCACTACAGAGCATTCCAACATCAACAGAAAGCATTATCCACCAATAGAGTATAACCCAAATACTTTATCCTCATTATTTAATCCATAAAAACAATGGAAGAGTCCTCCTTACCTGAAGATTTTAGGAGACCTGAGAGCCTCCAGGAGCTCTGACCTTCACATTTTGCCTCCCCATCAATTGCTCACTACCATCTCTAATCCCTCTTGTTTCATCACATAACATTCACACAAAACACTCAAAATGACTAATCGGCAAAACAGAATTAAGAGACCACAATGAATCAACAGAGTAAAATCTCTCACCTGAAGACCCGAGGCAAGTAGTAGCTCAACCATCCAGAGAGAATTTCCTCACGCAGAAGCTCACCCAAGAGCTTTATGCTGTTCCTCCCTTTTTCTCTCCCGAATGCACATTCACCCATTTTGTCTCTGCATTTCAATCCACCAGGGAGCATTTCAAGCCTTTAGTCATACCCGGACATCCGTCTGTCCATGCCTTCCATGAGGGGCATTTGACCACGATCTCCCCTTGATTCACGTTATCAACCGAGTGGAGGCCAGTTGGAAGGAACGTGGAGAATTCTTCCTGGCCAAACACATGGACCGATTCGCATTGAAGAAACAACAGGGCCCAGTCCAACACGAACCATCCAGACCGACGCCCCCGCCCTTCGACCCTTGTTGTCACCAATCCATTGACACCGACCATTGGAATAGACAGGGCGTCAAAGTTTGACGCTGCCTCGATGCATCCCGCGAGCGTGACACTTCAATTGTCGCCAGCTGCTCGGCAGACAGCGACGCACTCCCCGTCGCGACTCTGGAGAGGACTGCCTAAGGCCTCCCGCTATTCTCTTTCACTCGTAGTCTCCTTCCTCTTCGCCATCGCTCACCCTTCTCCCTCTCTCTCGTTCGTCTCTTCACGGGTTCACCCACGCACCGAATGGCCAGGGGCCATTTTGTTTCTTCTTATTTTCTCCCTCAACCAGTTCACAGTGTGAACCGATTTATTCTTCCTTATCATCTAAAATCTCATTATTCTATTCCTTTAATTCATTAAATTTTCTTCTTTTAATATTCTTACGTCTTAATTCCAATAAATTCATCCTACAATTCCAATTAATCCCATTCTTTTGCTAAAAATCGAGCCATTCATTATTTTCGGACCAAGCCGAACCAAATCGGTTCAATCTATATTTCTCCCTCATAAATGTGATATCAGAAGGCATCCGCACCTTCATCTACATTCGTCTGAATATGTCATTTGGATGAAGAAAGGCGTCTGAATCCCGCGTCCGCATGCGTCTGAAACTGTCCAAAAATTGGACAGATTCGAAACCTCAACTTCCACCATCGTCCGCCATCGTCCGTACTCACTCTGGCTTCATTCAAAAGTCAAGCTACCGATGAATTAGGATGTGAAGTCTCAGCCTGCATCGTCCTACATTGTCCCAAAACGCAGGGGATGACGTGCAACACATTTTCGGATGCGACTCCACGTTTGCGTGTCATCCGCGTGCGTCTGAAAACTCCAAAATACATTGTCCAATTTAATCCCAATAAATTCCTTAAATTAAAATCTTACGAATAAGTCATTGGTAATATCCCGATAATTATCCAATAAATCCAAATACCCCTAATTACTTTTCAATTATCCTTATTAAATTTCGATACAAAATTCGGAGTATTACAGGACCCTTCCACTACTTCCTTGTCATTGTTGATGGAAATTTCTAAACTTTGGCATGGTTTTAAGCTCGATCGAGTTTGTGAATTTTGAGCCGATTCTCTATAAAATCGTACTCAATTGACTCCAATTGAGCCTCCTCGACTATTGAGTCATTTAAGTCGGGAGTGTTGTATCTCATCGACCGCAAAGTCTTGCGAGGTCTCTTGTTTTTGGGTTTTGTTGGCAGTTGGCTAATCCCAATTGACCCTTATCATGTCTTGTCGACATTGGGCGGTCCGGGTTGATTGTAGTCATGTTTGTCCACTGGTGGATCTTTCTGGTTAATTGTCGTTGTGCCTAGTCGACCGGTGTTATGTCTTGGTCGAAGTCGATCGCACTATTTGTTTTGTGAAGTTTGAATTAGCAAACTTCACTCGGCCTTTTCAACCACGTTTGGTTCTGGTCTAGACCCTTATTGTATTCCTATGTTGATTCGGGCCTTTGACGTCAGTTTGGTTTTAGGTTCCGAAGATATCCCCGGTTCTTGTGCCTATGTCCTCGGTGCGTGTGGTTGGTCGGTTTGGTTTCTGGTCATTATCGAGGTAAAATTTTTTATACTTTATGTACTACATTGCATCATTGTTTTTAAATAACTATATTCTGGGTTGCCACACATAAAAATATGACGGGGACTATTTGACAGTACGTCTATTTTTATGTATATGTACGTATGTTTTCTCATGTTTATTTTATCATACATGATATTTTATTTTGTTGTGCTATCTCTATGTCTATGAGTGATGGACCACATGTCCACTCAATCAACAATCAAGCTTCTAATAATATCATGGAGATATTCAAGATCAAACATAAGTTGAAGTTCAAGAACAATTGTAGAATATATGATGAGCTTCACAAATTTGCCTACTTTCTAACCTTTGACAAGTATTTGATAGTTTTGGCATTTGGAATGATGTCATATTAAAAAGTATGCTTCACAACAATTGTAGCTGATTTCCTAAGCTTTCTAGAATGGACTTGATCATTAAAATTGGAGTTTTGTTGCTATGTCAAAAGGCCACGAAAAAGAGAGCAAATATTGTGCAAAGCCCAAGTGGCTAAGCTTGGAGACTAAGGAAAGTCAATACATGGAAACCATCCAAGTGGCCAAACTTAAGAAGGAATAGCTGCTAAAAGACCTCAAGACTTGGAGAAGAAGAAAGAAAAAATTAATTAAATAACATATAAGTTAAGTTACCTAGTAACTACTAATTAGAGAATTGGCTAAGCATATACTATAGCTGATTTAGTAATATTTTGCATATTGAGTTATTTACTATTCTATGGTTTGTAAATGGCTATTTATAGTCACCTTATGTAAATGTTTAAAAGAAGTGAAATTTGAAATAGAAAAAGCCTTTGCTTTCTTTTCGAAATTGGAGTGATTCCTCTTTCAAACCTTTGGTAAGTTACATCCAAAGTTTCCTTGTGTGTGTTGCATCACAAGATTGAGGTTACTTGTAAGTTGAGTATCTTCTTTTATCAACATCTGTACTCTTACTTCTTCAAGGAAGAGTGTGTGAAGTGGTGTCTAACTTTCCAAAGGAGTTTCATTGGCGACGACATCCATACAGGAGTTACAAGTGTGACTACTTGCTATTTCTAACCAATCAACTTCTTCCACACATATTTCCAAATCTGTGGTGAATCTTAGCATTGTTCTTTAGAGAAATTATTTTTCACTTATCAAGGAAGTTGTTGTCAAAGTTTCGTGGAAAAAACTTCTAAATTTAGAGAGATATTACTTCTCAAAATCAGACTTTCCATAAAAGAGCATTTGTGGCAAAGTATAGAAACTGCAGCTGACCGATCAATCTAAAGGGTGATGTCTTGATAACAATCTGTAAAGATTTGGTTGACACTCGTGAAGTCAATCATCACCAACCGGGGAGGTTGGGTAATTAAAGATCTCCAAGTCGAGAACTTGGAGCACGGACACAGACAGGATTTGCCGAACTGCATGAACAAATAGATTGTACTATCCCCCCACCTCTATAGACGTGCATCGGTCTGACAATTGGTATTAGAGTGGGGTTATTAAAATTATTGTGTGATATTGTGCATTGTGGTTTAAATTGTGTTTGAATTGCATCTGTTGGATTATTTTTCTTGTAGAAATCTATTTGGGTAATTTTGATTGGATTTTTGGATTTATTGTATATACGCATATTATGGATTTCAATACTCACATTGAAGGATATTCTATTTCTAGACCTCCACTTTTTTATGGTTGTGATTATTTATATTAGAAGTCTAAGATAAAAAATTTTGTACAATCTTTGGATTATGATTTGTAGCATATAATTGAAAAGGGGCCATATGTGCCAATGAAATGCGTAAATGGTATAAATGCACCAAAATTGTATTATGAATATGATGAATTTGATAAATGCAAATTGAGTTTAAATGCTAAAGCTACTAATGTGCTATATTGTGCTATAGCAAAAAATGAATTTGAAATGGTACAAAGATGCGAGAATGCACATCAAATTTGGAGACTTCTTAAGGCCACACATGAATAATCATCCTCCAAAAATGATAAAATGACCAACATTTGGCCAAGGGGGATAAGGTAAACAATTCATCTAGCAACTTTGATGATAATGATGAATTGTTAGATGTTTTCAATAAGTTGTTTGACCAATACAATATACTTAAACGTAAGTTCAAATTGTTGAAAAATGAGAATGATGAATTGATGAAAAAACATATTTGTATTGTTCAATCTTTTGAAAAAGAACTTAGTGATTCGAGAATTAAGAATGATGAGTTGAATGTTTTTATCAAATCACTTAAGAATGAAATTAGTACATTAAAAGTTAAAAATGGTGATTTAAATAGTGTTGTGCTTAATTTCACAAATGGAAGCAAAATTTTAAATATAATCCTAGGAAAACAAAGAGTTACATTTGATAAAGCCAAAATTGGCTATCAACCCTTTGAAAAGAAAAAGAATTATGATTTTTTTTTTGCTTGTCCTACTATTTGTAATAGTTGTAATTGCATAGGACATAAATCCTTTAGTTGCCCATTGAAATTGAGTGACAAAAGGGCAAAGTCTAAAATGGTTTGGGTTCCTAATGGAACCATTCCCAAGATTCAAGGACCCAAAAAGATTTGGGCGCCTAAGAAAAACACTTGGATATTTTTCAATTGTGAATCAAGAGTATGCATAATTGTTTGATGTATTATACTCTTCATTTGAATTGAATAGAATTTTCTTGTTTATGCATATAGGTTAATATTTTTGTTGTATCATGGTTTAATTTGTTTTTAATCTTTCAATTGTTTAATTCTTCAATTGGTATCTTTATATTTTAAATTTTGTTAATCCAACAATTGATATCATAAATTGCATGTATTGAAGGATTGTTGGTAGTTGATTTTGATGTCTTGTATATCCCCAATGTTTTTGAAATTGAATATTAAAATAGGGGGAGAAGTAGTTTTTTAAATTTTTTTTAGTGACATTGGTTTCTCCCAACAATTATTTTTCAAAGGGGGAGAAATATAATTGTTTTGTTTTTATGGATGATTCCCTAATTTTTATGTATGTTTAATGCCAAATGGGGAGAATTAATTTGATTAAATTGTTTTGTTTGATGTTTTTGATATCCCCATTGAATTGACTTTGTAATACCCTGATATTTTTTAATTATTGGGATATTATAGGGCAAATTAAGAGCATTAAGTCTAGAGGTAATCTCCCGTACATGCGATGTCATGGTGAGGATAGGGTAGCTAGGATATTACATTCCGCATGGTTATATGTTATTTGACGACATGTAATAGGGGTAAGTGTTATAAGATAGGAGTTAGCAAGAAAAACGTGAGAAGAGCTGTCCATGGTGTTTTCGGACAACATGCAGACGATACTGCGGACGTGATGTATCATCCGCACTCACATTGCACACACAGAGAAGAGTTTAGGACGAGACTTAGGACATGATTCGGCGTCCTGAGTACACGGGGACGAGGTCCCGGACGATGCGAACGCAAGCTGCTTCTTCTGCATCAACTCTGTCCAAGTCTGGAGACTTTCGGACGAGTCAGGACGACTGCGGATGAGATGAAATCTCATCTGAATGGAATTTGTCCAATTTTAAGACACTTTCAGACGACACACGGACGCCACGTGCGGATGCTAAATGTCATCCGAAACTCCCCTGCGGACGGTACAGACAGACAGCGACGCGTTCTCCCGTCCAAAGCCTTGTTTTAGCCTGAGTGATTTTAGCCTTGCAGGCGAAACCTATGCGTCCGCACTCATCCAAAATAGCCCAGAAGCTACGATTAAAATAGAAATAAAATGATGGAAAGTCGTAGGAAATCAATAGAGTAGCCCGATTTTCTCTCGACAAAATCGCCCCCCAGTTGGTAGCCAACCTCCCCTGCCGTAGCCATCTCCCTCTCTACCCCTTAGGTGATCATTGTGTCTCCTCTCCAGGTAAAGCCTCCTTCCCCTGCCTCCTCTCTCATTTCAATCTTCATTTCCTCCTCCCAGCGTGAACTCTCCCTCCTCTGTGTGAGAGTTCTCCTTGCGTGCGTGAGTTCTAGTGAGTGTGAGAGATTGTGGGTGAGGATGTGTGAGCTATGTTAGGTTCAGAGTGTAGTGGTGGGATGGAGCTAGTGTTGTTGAACCGTGAGCTGGAGCTAGAACTGAAGCTGTTGTCCCTGTCCAGGAGCTAGAGCTGCAACTGCCGAGAGTTGGAGTGCTCTCTAGAGAGTTGAGGTGCTGCTAAACCGTGAGCTGCCATCTGTGAAGCTGTTGGAGAGCTGTCCCTAGTTGTGTGTCTTCGACAGTGGTAAGGATCGGGTAGTGTCGACCGTCTAAGCCCTACCCACGAGTATAGAATAGGTTGTTTTGTTGTGTTTGTTATGAATGTTTCCTGGTTGATGTATTGTTGTGATATCCGCTACTGTTAGTTGGATTTTTAGATGAGTGTTCCTTGGTTAATTAATTGTTGTTGAATCCCTGGCTGCTAGTTAGTTTTCCTTGTATGGTTGTTGGTTGATAATTTCCTGAATTGCTTACTGTTTTTATATGGTTAGAGTAGTGTTGATTTCTTGCTTTGTTGATAGCTCTGTGATTTTGCCTTGTGATTCTATTAGTTCTATAATTTCCTTTTTATTAATTCTTTGTGTTAGTTAATAAGTAGAATTGTGTTAGTTCTTTGTGTTAGTTATTAAGTAGAATTGTGTTAGTTAATTAGATTCTATTTTTATTGTTAACCCTTTTCTTACTAAGTCTTTTTAGGCTTACAGTTTACTCGTGGTATAGATACTCGCAGGAGAAAATAGCGTTAGATTAGAAGCAGTTGATGAAGAATTTGCACGCGCAAGCTTGCGGTTGGCCAGGCTACGAGTAGTAAGATATAATTGGATTGTAATGAAATACACTTAAATTGTAATTTAAGTGTATTTCAATTATTTAGTTCTTTCTCAAATGAATTTCTTTACACTTCCGCAACATTTTAAATAATTATTTGTTTTTAACGCTTCCGCATTTTCTATTAAATAAACAACTTTTATAACGAGTTTTTAACGAACGACTGGTAGCGGTCCAGATTAGGCACGCTCTGACACGTTTTCTCGAATTTTAACGCATTTTCAAAAAGTGACAAAAATCCAGGTCGTTACAAACTTTACTTATTAAAGGGGGAGAAAATAGTTTTTATCTTGAATAAATCATTTGACCAAAGTTTAAATGGTTTTGTTTTCAAGAATGCTTTTATTACAATTGGCAAATTAATATTTTTTTTGGTATCAAATTAGATGGGTGTCTCAACAAATGATATACTAAGGGGGAGAGTTAATTGATGTGTTTTCATGGTAATATCCTCAATGACTTGATTTCGTATATTGATAAAGGGGAAGAGAAATTTTATTTCAATTGGTATCACATTCTTAAATTGTTTTTTCTCCAATGACTTATATGCCTTAAATAATGAAAAAGGGAGAGAAATCTTTTTGTGAATTTGTGTTAGACCTCCCCATAGATTTCTTTATTATTATGATAAAAAGTGAGAGAAGTTAGAGTAAGTTGTTTGTTAGAAAAACATGATTAGTATGAATTTAAAAGTGAGAAATTGCATGAAGTAAAGGGGAGTATCAAATATGCAATTGACATTATGCTCATGCTTAGGATAAGTGATTAAATAACTTAATATGATTTGTCATCATAAAAAATGGGGAGATTGTTGGCCTAATAGACATTAGGTTATTTGTTTTGATGATGACAGTATTATTTGAATAATTAAGTTGTTTATTTTGTAATTGTTGAATTTAGTAAATACGTTATTTATATTCATTGGAAATACCATTAATACGGATATTAATGTTTACTAACATGTTTGTTTAAGTTCATGTAGCTTATATGATGATCATTGGTACTTAGAAGAATGAAAAAGTGCAAAACACGGAGTATAGGTTGACTTCGAAGAAGTGGTGGTCGACCAAATTTCTAGAAAAATGAAGAAGGTGGTCGACTAATTTTGAAACGATCAACCGGTCTTAAAGACAGAAGGCTCGGTGGTCTTGCGGTCAAGGAAGGAGTCGATGTGATCAACCATGAAGTGGATAACTGCTGAAGAAGCGGTCGACTGGTGAAGAAATGGTCGACAACAAAATAAGACAGATTTGAGTCGAATTCTGCTATGCCTAAAAGCAGTCAATAGAAGACAAATGGTCGACCACCTGATTGGAATTCACACCGGTAATATTCCAACAGTCGAGGGGCAGTTCACCAAAATGGAGGTGGTCGACCGTCTTTGCAAAATTCATAAATAGAAGGCACTCTAAAGCTCAAATCAAGAAGTGAGAATCATACCAAAATGCAGCCGAATTTTATATTTCGTATTCTCACCTATCAAATGAGTGCATAGGTCTAACTCTTTCCATCCTCAACTTGAGATTTTATCTTTGAGAATTAAGTTCTAAATTATAATATTTTATTCTCTATTTGTACTCAAAAGTTGAAAGGCTAGATTGACGTCTGTAAAGATCAATCTAGAGGGTGATGTCCGGAGAACAATCTGTAAAGGTTTGATTGACACTCGTGAAGTCAATAATCACCAACTGGCGAGGTTGGGTGATTAAGGATCTCCAAGTCGGGAACTTGGAGCACGGACGTAGGCAGGATTTTCTGAACTGCGTGAACAAATAATTTGCACTCTCTAACCTTTACTTTTATATTTGTTATTTGTATGCTTTATATGTGACAAAACACCAAGAGTTTAGAGTTAATCAAATCGTACGAAAAAATTTAGATCGCTTAATTCACACCCCCTCTATAGGCGTGCATCGGTCCAACAATATATGCATGTAAACATTTTTGTTTCTTTTCTGGAAATTATGATGCATGACATGAGTGCATACCATTCAAACCATCAATTACAAACTATTCAGCACAATAATTCACTATCTTCTATGACTCCTAATTCATTAAACATATGAGAACATCCAAAACAACCTCACATTATAATAACAACCTATTTTAATCAATACAACAAACAAAGCCATCAAAACAATACAAACCTAACATCTTGTGATATAAGCCAAAACACCAAAGACATGCATATCTCTTATTTTAAGTTGGTAATGTGGTTCCAACACTCATAATATCTTCTTGCACAATAACACCTTCAAAATTAATAACATTTCCATAAATAACTATTTAATGCATCAAGCACAAAAGTATGCATAACTCTAATCTTTTCCATTAATATGTCCATTGCATAATCTCTTAACATTTACTACTTACACATGATTAAAGTAGCACATCCTTGAACTTCAATCCAAGACATACATGTTCAAGGGTTTTTATTTCAAATTATCATCCATCTATAACTATCCATAACTTTCTCTATACTTAACCAAATTCATTAATTCCAACATCTTTCTCTTACTTAAGATATCCAAAAAAAACATACTTAATTGGTTTTACTTTAAAAAAAATCTCATGAAGATAGACAACATAAATCAAATAACCTAATCACCCAATTACACTATTTTCTTCATTTTTTTTTCTTCTTCTCCCCATTACCACTTACATAACCTTATAGAATTCATAAAAAGTACAAAGTAAACTCTAGATACCTTCACACTTGAGAGAGAGAGAGAGAGAGTTTCCTTTGAGAGCTCTTCAGGGATCAGCTTTTCTAACCTTCTTAATACTTAAACCATTCTTCTCCAACATCAAGCTGGAGGTGTACTTGAGCTAGGCTTGCACCGACAGGTCACCCCTTCTACCTTCCAATTAAAACATAATATTGTATCAAATTTTTGGTGACTTTTCATATTACCGGTTGACCACTTTTTCAATGTCAGTCGACCGCAAACCTACTTGAGGCTTAACTATTCCATTTTGTCAAAATTTTGGTCAACCAAAATTTCACTATTGATTGACCGCAAAATAACCCGAGAACCCCAAATTTCAATATATCCTATTTCTAGTTGACCGCCCATATAATTCTGGTCGATCGCAAAACAGCCTGAGTGCATCCATTTTTTTCTTGTCTAAGATCGGTCAATCAAACCAAAACAACTGGTCAACTGCGCCTGTGCCAAAATGCCCATAACATTGAAAATTTCACTCCTCCAAATAAAACACTATTTACCATACAAATTCATTTAACACAATTCCAATGATCAATAACTTCAACAACCATTTAAATTTTATCATTTTCACACATATTATCATTACCATACATAATTCATATTAAGTAAACTAAAAATTTCCTGATATTGTAATTTTTTTTCAGGTTTAGATTGTGAGGGTTAGTGTCTTCTCGTTGTCCTCGATGAGGATTTTTTTTTCTTCTTGTTTTATTTCTATTAAATTTGTTGTGATATTGAATGGTTTTTTTTCTTGCACAGCATTTTCTCTTTGTTTTTTTATGTTATCTTTAACTCTTGTGATCACTTTGTAGATCCTATCTCATTTGTTTTGGGCTTTAAGCTTGATTTTATATTAAGACTTCCGCCGCCAACCTAGCCTTGAGCTTGGCGATTAGATCCTCTCTGAGAATCGGGTCACCTAATCGGCGTTTTTGTTAGGGCCACCTCCGGGTCGTGACAAGAGGGGTTAGAACTTCCTTGATTTTAGGCAGTTACTCTCTAGAGAATTTGGAAAAAAGATAAGTGCGTTTGAAAGAAATTATCTAGAGGGTCTTTTCCTACTCTAAAATTTCAAAATGTTGTTGCAGAGTTTTTATTTCCTAAGTTACCTGCAAATCAAACAAAAACTAATATTAAAATGCATTAAAAAAATAAACTATTAAAAGTTTAAATTTGAGTTGCCTCCCAAATGTGCTTGTGTTAAAATCAATAGCCTAACTACTTCCCTTTGCCTTGAACCTAGATCGCGCAAAGAGTCTAAAGTTTTCTTTATGTCTAATATAAATTTCTATTCAACATAGTTATCTTCCATTTCATCTTTCTTTTTATTATGTGTCACCATTTCAAAGACTTGATAAATTTCTCTTTTCTCCTTAAAATTTTCTATTGCCATGGTTTCCCCATTTAAACATGATGAATTAGTTTTAAATATCTCCATATGTGATTATTATAAGATAAAACATAATCAATATGCATATTTCATATGAGATTTTACCTTAAAAGTCACTAAAATCGATTTTACAATAAAAACATAAGCAACAAACTTTTTTTTTTATTTAATCACTTATTTCCAGCAATATTTATATAAAATACAACTATATAATAACTTTTTTCAAGAGTTATCAAGAGCCCAATAAACTGGACTAATACATAAATCTAATAGTGACATCAAATAGAGTAGTAATATAATTTAATGAAGTAAAAATGCTTGAAATAAATGAGAAGATACAAGTTGAACTAAACAATAAATAACAAGATCAAACTTTACATTAACAACTCACATTAAAATAACTAGAAATAAATGTTGATTACACCTTAAAACGGTATCTATGGATCTTCCAAACTAAATCCTAAAGGAAAATTTCGTTGGGGTAAGTCGAGTAAACTTAATAGGGGTATACTTTTACATTCTATGTTAAGATTAAAATAAAATAAGGAATATGACATATATAAACCATCCGAGATAAAACAAATTTATAAAACGAGTAGTAGAGCAAATGATAAAATATTCCCTTATAGCAAGGTGCATATTGAAAATATATCATACTATACATGATGAAAAGTCTTGTGAAAATGGAGTCACTAGTCACTTACGAACTTTCGACACACTGTGTCATAGACATAAATAGTAATAGTGATACTTGGCGATATTTGGTGATCTCTAATGTCACGTAAATAACACCCTGATCAAATATATGTACAAAAAACAAGAAATAAGCACATCCTCCAACAGTCAAATATATGTACAAAAAACAAGATGCCTTCACTGGTCGACCAAACTTGGTTCCCTCAATCAAGATGATCAATGAAATAATATACATGCTCAAACAAAACATGTCTAGTGAAAAATACATGATAATACAAAAAATCGATGACTATAAAATGAATACGACATTTTATATGAGAACACATCTCAAAATAAAGTTTTATAAAACCATGTGATGTTGGATATAAAAATAAACTTCTACGTCTAGTGAGGCTACCAATAACCAAGCCCGAGCAATTCTAAAAAAGTTCAATGTACGTTGAGTTCAAACTCTAAGCCTCAAAATATAAGGATAACGGTATCACGTAATTAATGTCGAAAATCCTTGTTTAAAATTCCAACTTTGAACTAAATAAAATAACTCAAGAAATGATTGAGTCGGGAACTCAAAACAGTGCCAAACACAGGCTTTGAAACGACCCAAAAAATATTTGGGTTTAAAGTCCAAATCAGGCTGAATATAGAATCTGGGTCATGGCCTGAATAAACTAGGTTGTGACCAAAATTAGGTTGAGCCAAGGCCTCACATAGTTGAGCTAGGACTCAACTTGGCAAAACGTTGTCTTCCTCGACGCCAGCAGCACAAAATCATTGGTATTTCACAGCAAATCGAGATTCCATTAATTTACAGAATATTTAGTTATGACAATAACACGATGTAGTCCAATAATCAATCATTTACCATCCAAAAGTTTAATCATTTTTCTTAAAATCACATCCAAAATTTCCAAAAGAAAATATTAATTCCAAATCATGAATGATCGCCCATAATGATTTGAGATTTACCTCATAAGAACATCCAATTCCTAAAAATCGTCGAGCTCCAATTCGCAACAACTCAAATGCTTTTTCAGAGCACTAACACAAAACATAAAGGAGGTTTAAGTTTTGATTCGTCTGCAAAATTTTTATCAAAACGAAGAAACAACACTCACCAAACTCTCCTTTCTCCGACTATCCTTGAACAAAGGCGTTTTCCTCTTTGACTTTGCCGATGGAAAAGAGGAGATATGCCGAGAGTAGGAGGAAAGTTTATTTAAGGAGGAGAAGTTTCCATTCACTGCGTAACCTCTTCCCTTAATGAAAAAATTAATGTTCATAAATTGAACAATCCTTACTTAAATTAAAAATTTCAGCAGCGGTTACATTCCTAATCCTAACCCATAAAGAACGAACTAAATCCAAGAGGAAAAAACTGAGAAACACCACCAAGTTAGATTGAGCAAGCTGACCAGCCATGAGAGAACTTCGAGAAACTCTTTCCAGCCTGACGCGCCGAAACTCCAGTCGACAGTCGAGCTCCGTCCGGCGTCCCCTTGGTCGCAGCAGGTAGGCGGAAGCAATCCGTCTTCGGAATTCCAGAGAGACGAGAGAAATAAGAGTCAAAAGAGAGCTACAATTCCGGGGTGGAATCGAAGGCTAAAACAGCCCTTCATTAGAGGGTCTTCCTCACAACTAAGGCCATCTCATTAACTTAAAACCATCTGTATATCGTTTAAACCAACCTTGCTGATGAAAGCTTTGTGGAAAAGGGGCAGTGGTATTTCCCGTCACAAACACCGAGTGTGTTGGTCAGAATAAGAGAAGAGCTGATTCTACTGCGAGGGAAGGAGGACTGAAGGCCGACGATTTTGTTTTTCCGGGTTGGATTTCTCCTTCGGTTCGGGTTTCTCGGTTCACAGGGAAACCTCTAACCGAACCAACAATTCCCGATTCGTGTATAATTGAACAGACCATCGGTTCCCAGAAATGCCGAACCGAACGCTTGAGTTAATAATATTAGGTGTTGTTTATAGGCGTCATAAATTTCAAATCTTGTGACCTTAATTATCATCTTCAAACTAAACAGTTTGCTACAGGTTTGATTTTTGAGTTAGAGAAATGTTTAATCTTTGACGATAATACATTATTTATTATGATAATAAATTCTAATCCATGTAGAACATAGGTTATTTATTTCCTGAAAATCTACGTATTGCCATGTCAACTTAGCCAAACTCAGAATATTGTTCAACTGTGTATTGGGCTTGCGAAAAAAGAAAGGATTTTTTTTACCTTCTCTCCACTCCCTTGTTTGTGACAAACATTCACCTTCGCTCATCCTCTTCTCTCGTGCAACTGTTGTCAACTACTCTTACCACCCAACGTTACACTGCTCCATTAGCTTCATACCCGAAAACCCAAAATCCAAGCCCTAACTCAAGTCAACCAATTCCAGCTCGTTCTACTAGTTTTCCCCTTTCTGCAAATTTACGCTTTTTCCTTAATCGATGTATGTCTGTGTATTAGTTTTATGTATCATTTCATGGTGAATTCTTGTTATTACTGTTGGGGAAGGAAGTATCTGGTTAACACTTATTCCTTTTGCTTAGGAAGGTCAATTAGTCGGTGAACTTTCCCTTTCTGTGCCCGATCGTGGTGGTTCTTGGTGGTAGTTTCTTAGTTTGACTCCAATTGAAGCAACCGGTTCCTCTGTTAAGTTCTGTGCTCTAATGGGTGTTGAGAAATTTTTCTGGGTTGTGTTTGGTCGATTGGGATTAGAAAGATTGGAGGTGGAGAATCGGAGTTGACTTTTTTGGATTTTTTTGATATGGTTATCAGGAAAAGTTTGGAGTTGTGGGGGTTTCAAGGTAGGAGATTTGGTTTCTTGTGCAGAGCAATCTTCGGGCTATGGGCTGGTATTTTTGTGCTCATCCAGCCTGTGGCCGGTCTCAGACCATTGAGGGAGAGAACTAGGTCGTGGGGAGATGAGGTTGGTATGATATGTTCTGTCTACATTGCATATTGTAGTTGTTAGCTTTTGATGATTTAGCACAACTTGCAAAATTTAGTCAAACAAACTGCCCTTTTGATTGGTTTAAATTGTTTTTATGATTATATGTAGAGGGTTGCTCTTTGAAATGCACACATTTTTTTAGTTTATCTCTGTTAAAATACTCAGGTCTCAATACTTAGCGGAGAACTCATGAAACATCTGTATTTTGTTCTTGTCTAACAATAAAGAGTTAAAGTGTCCTGTTTCTAAATACTTAAGTTTTGATTTATTTATAGGATGATGTGTAAACCCATGTATGGATCCTTAGCAATGAGATACTTACATCAATTCTATGACTGCTATTTGATCAAAAAATTGCAATAAAATTTTGATGCTATCTAAATGAGCATTTTTATTTTTAATGTTGTTTCTTGCAGTGGCTATTTGTTAGAAAAGATGAAAGCGACTTGGGCCCTTTTACTGAATGGAATATCACAGGAACTTACAGAGGTTTGCTCTGTATCTATCACATGTGATTTGGCTCTCTGGTTTTAGAAATATTTTGACCACTATGATGTGTTGATTAAATTTTATGTATTTTTATTGAGTACTAGTATTATTTAATCATATATATTCTATGTTATAAAATGCAAGATTTTTTTCCCACTGCACTTTTTAAAGTTGTATTCTCACTTGTAGAGGAAGTTGTTTTGAAATGCCTAAAATTTATCAAATGATTCAAAGAGAACTCTTGGAGTAGATTTATCGCTACATAATTGGTGCTTCTCTTGACAATCATGTTGTTTGCGCCATTATGGTTTTATGTTGTGGTAAAGTTTTTTGAGAGATCAATATTGAACTATATTATTATGTCAATATCATTTTTATTTACTTGTGATGTAGTTGCATTCTAATATTCAATTGATTAATGTTTTTAAGGAAAAACATTTAATCTGTTTAATGGGGAGAACCTCCACCTGTGATTTGACTAACTTTATTTTGAAAAATGAGATGCAGGGACCTGGAAATTTTTAGAATATGCAAATAGCTCTTTCAGGTTTCCAGATTTTAGAAATTCTAATGGGAATTCTGTCATTGAATTGGTTAGCACGCCAACAAAAATACGAGGTGTGCATTACGTTCAGGTGAGGTCCTTTACTTTTTAGGGGTTCATATGAAAGTCATTTATGGAGTTTTTAGGCATGTGTGGAAAATGCAACTTATCTGTCTTGATTAGGTGCATTTTAAGGAAACATTATGTAAAAGATGTTTCATATTACAGATTATTCTGCAAAATTACCATGTGATGAAGTCATTTTCCTTATTATATCCACTTAAGTCACATACCTTTCATTTTGACTAACTCATTTTATTTATCATGAAGCCGTCTTTGCAATTTGCACTGCCAAATATTGAACTAATGTGTTTTTTACTTTGTTATTAACAGGGGGTTATGATTTTTAATGATGTAATAGACAAAATTCACAAAGCTGGGGGTGTTCAACTTAAGGTGGAAGGTGTATATATATGGCCTTTTAGGCAGCTTCGGATGGTAGCTAATAGGTAGTTCTTTGTCCGGATCTGCTGGCTTTCCAACTTACATTCCTCAAATCTCTCATTCCCTAGCAAATAAAAGTAATGAATATTGTCATGAATTATGATTACCTTAAAATGATCTTTTTTGCATTAATTTTGAGGGCGTCAACCCTTATTGACAATTTTGATTTGCAATGGAAATGTTCTAGAGTTGTTTACATCATTCTATTTGATCAACGGAAATGTTCTAGAGTTGTTTACATCATTCTATTTGATCACACGCTTTCTCGCCCTTTGCAGTGGGAAAGAGGGAGAGTTAAACCAGGATGATGACTATATATTATCTAATCCATATCATTTGGTAGATGTTTCCTCCCTACTCTCAATTGTTTTACTCTTGATCATAATTACATTATATATATCCATTCTTTCAATTTTTCTTTGGAGTGCCTTCATTGTTTGCATGGTGTTCGTCAATCATATCTTGAACTACTATATCATTTTTCTTGGCTTTCATCTGACCATTTTCTTGGATTGGTGTCTGTGGAGTTCATATCTCCAATTTATTATTCTGATTTCTCTTTCTCTTGAGCAAGATTGCTTTTGCAATTTTTTCTGTGTATCTAAATACTCCATGAATTGCTTCTCTGCGCAGCTTGGAGTTTTCTCGTCCCAGGTGTTTCAAGATTCTCCACGAGATAAAATATGGAGAAGAAAACAATGTAATATTCTGCTTCACTTAGACTTCTAGCTCAATTACAGTCATTTGATTTACTAAATTTCCTTCATGCAGCACCAATCTATGAAATGGAAAAACATTGCAATATTGAAATTGCCGGTCAAGTTTCACATTTTGCTTCATCTTCAAATGGTAATTGAGTTTTCCAGCATTTGCATTCTTTCTTCTTTTTTTTTTTGTCTCTTTTGTTCTTGGGGTGTAATTTTATTTTTGTGATATTCTTAAAAGTAATTATTTTTTTATCTGTACGTTATTTATAGATGGAGAGCATGATCGTTATCATATAGAAGGTTTAATGGAGAGCCCTGCTGTGGATTATGATGGAGATTGTTTTTCACCTTTGTTATTAAATGCGACATCCGTCAATGTCGAGGTCTACTACAATAAAGCAGTAAACTATACCTTGATGGTCACATTTGTATCCTTATTACAACTCCTTCCATTTACTCAAAATAGTCTTTGAATTATAGTATGACCATATCTTTCTATGACTGCCATTTACTTAGCTCGTCATGTTTCTACGAGATTTATAGTTATGGCTGGTTTCCTTAACAGCTCTCCAGGTTTCTTTCCTTCAAGTTCTTCTATTAATTCGACAAATGGAACATAGCAACACTCAATCCGTAAGATTTGTTTCTAAAAAGGAAAACAGCCATATCTTCATCGATTTGGCAATGGTTTTGCTTTTAAAAAATAATATAAAATATATCGGATGTTTATACTGTTAATATACTAGTTAGCTAGTGATTTGTGTTCTGATCAATCTCTGGTAGGGTGCTGCCAAAGTCTCTTTATTAATGATTGGCCAACAAGCAATCATGGATGCTTATCTTTGCCTTATTCATCTGACTGCAGGGATACTAGTCGGTAAGTATTGTCTACCTTTCGGCAATATCGTGCTGATGAAATTGCATTTCTTACGCTATTTATGATAAAGTGATGGAAATTTCTGCCGATGTCAGTTGAAGAATTTTCATGATGTTACTTTCAGCAGAATCGTTTTTCTGGAGCTTTTTTAATGAGAAACTGAAAATTATATCTAAGGAAAATACATACAAAGAGGAGGATAATAAATTCTTTTAATAAAGGAAAAAAAAAAGAAATCAAAACTACATCATCTCCAGGAATGACCAAAAAAACAAAGATTCTAAATTGGCGCAATCATATCGCGCAAGCTATTACAATCAAGACACTTGTTATTCTTTCTTTTTCTAATTAATATTTGGAAGTAATAGCTTTTATTCAGGATATCGAGTGCAGATAGTGTTGTTCTAGTCATGTTGCTAGATATTATGTGAATGCTAAAATATGGCTGCCCAACATTTAGTATGTTCACTGAGTCTTGTGTCTAAATATTTACAAGAATGAAAATATCTATCTCGTCCTTTTAATTTCCTTATTCGGAATTATCAGTCCACTTTATCTACTTTACTTTTTTAGAATTTCAATCAGCTTTGTTTTTCTTGTATTGAAACTTTTGATCATCTCGTTGTTATTTAGGAAGATTTTGAGATTTGTTTATCAACTTTATTAATTTAAGTTTATTTGCCTTCAGAATCTTTATTTAATGCTTTTGCTACTGCGGCCTTCTTCAAATTTGTTGTCTTCTCGATTTTTGAGATGAGATATCTTCTAGCAATATGGAAAGCCACTAGGCCTATGCATAATGGAGAAGGGTGGGAGACTATGAGGCGGGAACTGTCCATCCTATACAGCCGTTTCTGTAAGCCTTCAAAACATTCATTCCTGCATGACTAGACAATTTTACTATGATAACTAGAAAAATGAGATTATCTTCTTTTTTAGTATAAAATCTCTTGGCATTGTCTTAAATAATTTCCAGCCAACTTCTTCTTTCTTCTTTGAGGTTTAGTTATTCTTTTATTCTTTAAAAAGGGGGAATTCCTCTTCTCAAATTGTCGGTTAAATTTGATCTAACGACCATAAGTATGCGCAGATGGAATCCTTTTGGGAGGCATTCTCATCATGTATGAGTTTCATAATTTCCTTAGACCGATTCTTCTCCTTATGTTCTCATTTTGGGTACCTCAAATCATCACCAACATTATCCGTGACTCGAGAAAGCCACTGCATCCTTATTACATCTTGGGCATGACAATGACTCGCCTTGCAGTTCCTCTATACATATTTGGTTGCCCTCAAAATTTCATGCGTATTCAACCCAACAAGACCTGGTGTATCTGTTTGGGAATGTTCACTTCTCTCCAAGTTGCGATTCTTCTTCTTCAGCACTATCTGGGATCTCGTTGCTTCATCCCTCGCCAGGTAAAACGCAACCGTAACAATAATTTCCAACTATTTTTCTAATACATGTGTAGAGATTGATAGGTAGATAGATAGATGTTTAGAGCGAGGGAGAGGCTTAATGGGATTCATACTTTCTTATTTCTGTCTTCTATATGCAGATTCTACCTGAGAAATATAGCTACTATAGAAGGTTTGATCAGCAGAGAAATCATACTATAGACTGTGTCATTTGCATGACTGCCATTGATCTTTCTCTGCGTCCTAATGATTGCATGGTATGCTAATCGAAATATTTCACATTTTATTCTTTGGCTGTGCGAATTATGACTTGGTCTATCGATCGCATGAAATCTGTTGCTATGCAGGTCACGCCTTGTGATCATTTCTTTCATTCTGGGTGTTTACAAAGATGGATGGATATAAAGATGGAATGCCCAACTTGTCGGCGTCCACTCCCACCAGCCTGAGCACTTTTTGTTTTATGTCTTCAAAGGTTCGTCCAATTGCCTGGGTTACAAGGTTTTGCAAATTAATTGTGACGTTTTGGATAGTTGATTTCTGCGCCATAGTTATTCAAACCTGAGCAATATGGTTATTTCTATGTAGTCCAATTAACACATACAAATGCAAAAAGAATGCATTTTTTCCTACGTATTCACAGGTAGTGATGGAGGACAGTAAGCCAGATTTAGAGCAGAGGATAGGATTATACAGAATAGGGAGAATGAAAAGATTATTAAAGTAGTGAACCAAGGATCTTCATATGTTATTTTATATGAAGTCTATACGTCCTCCTGCATGTCTAACATAAGCACTTCATTAAGGAGGAGTAATTGATCCTTTTGGTGTTTGCTTATTGCATTGTCTTTTTCATTTGCCGCCTTTCATTTCAGGTTGAGTGAGATTAGAAATGTGTATTCTTTCCCCGCCATGGCCATACGCATAAGTTGCAGACTGTCACAAAGCATGCAGCAACCTCTACTTTGTAGCTTATCTTGTATTTTTTTTTTTCCTGTGGTCTATAATGTTGTATATTAATGTACATTTAGAAATTCTGCGCCAGATTCGTGCTCTTTTGGGCAAATTTCTCGAAAAATGAAAGAACCTTCACATATCATCTTGGTTATATCTTCAATGGTGCTTAATTAGATTTGGACTTGTTCTCAAATTTCTATTTAATAATTGGGGACACTTTTAGTTTCTTCGAGTTTGTAGAAGATGAACATACATTACTTAGTAGAAAAGGGATGTTTTAGAGGGGAGTTACTCATCTTCAGTTGAAACAACTATTAAACTACAATGGTCAAAAACATATTTTACACAAATTTAACCTTATAAACTTAAGGGTATTATTAATTAAATTTCTCTCGCTAAAGAAATTATATTTTTGTCATATGATCTTATTTGCTAAGAGATTTTCGGAGAGAGAAAATTCGATGGAATTATTTTGACAATTTTAGTGATTTTCACATACAACCAAATTGAAAAACTCAATGGCAAAAATCTCAAAAATCATTATATTATAAATTGTTTCTATTTAAAAATCGTCAAACAAATAAATAAGACCTTACGAAAGTTTTAGCAAGAGTGACTTAATTGCTAGTACAATTAAATTTAAAGCTTATTTGCTTAAAAATAAATTTTAATGATTAAATTGTTTTTCACCATGAAGTGGAAAGAGTAATATGTGATATTTTAATTTTAAATATTTATTATTTATTAATATTATTATAGCAATTAAAATAAAAAAGTGACTTGTCAGCGCTATATTAGAAAATAAGATTAAAGTATAGAATAGAAAAGACAACGTAAGATTAATTTTCTAAAAATTATATAACATCACCTATGTTTTTAAACTAAATAAAATGTTTTTAGTTAATTTAATTTTAAAAGTGATCCAAAATAAGAGTTATTTTATTTTAGGGAAAATAACAAATCAACCATTATATTTTGTGACTAATAACAAGTCAATCACTAACGTATTTTTGCTAACAAGTTAACCATTGAACTATAGGAAATAGACGCCGCAAAGATCACTATCACGTTTGTTGTTAAACATTTAAATTTCATTCTGCGACAGAACGCTACAAATTCCTCCGCGAAACGTCAATGCTAAATGTACAGGTTTTCATACTAACGTTCTGCAGCAGAACGTTACACTTTCCGCCGTGGAATGTTAATTACAATTTATCCTTAACCGTTGTTCCCCCGCGCGAAACATCATACTTTCCGCCGCAAAATGACAACTTCCGCCGTGGAACGTCATGCATCGTTCTGCCATCCATCGCCCTAGTATATATAATTGACATTTTGCGCTCCGATGAGCTCAGGGATTTCCTCACCAAACCCCGAAACCTTCGTCTCTTAGAGTGATTTTCTCACTATTTCATCCATTCCAATGGATTCTCGCATAACGAAATTGACTCTAAGCATAAAGTTGCTCCGTCACAGTCTTAGCCTCAACCTCAGGCAGAAACAGACTCGGCCTATGAACGCAGACGTCTTGCAACTGATTTCATGCACGCTCAGTTTCAGCGCAATGTACCAGCTGCAGTTGAAGTTGAAGCACTCGCCGCAGTTGAAGTTGAAGCACTAGCTATGGTTGAAGTTGTAGCACCCGCCGCGGTTGATCCTGTTACTCAAGTTGAGGTTGAAGCACAACCTCAACCTCAACAACGACCAACAACTTAATTGGTTCGTTTCAAACCTGTTACAAACAAGTTCCACTCCATGCTCTTTAGGACTACTACAGCGAAGGATCGGTATAAAGCCAATATTAAATATCGTTCAATTATTATATCTAAAAAAGTAAACTTTGAGTCATTGACTGAATTGAAAATTGAAGAAATGGTTGAGGGGCCTGGCTTAGCTGGGTAGTGAAGATTTGGTGGAAGTTTCTGTAAATGGATTGTCAAACTGTTTTATGCCAATTTGGAACTGTCCACCCAAATATTAGAGATCCAGACTTACATGTTTGGACGAGAGTTGAGTCTGACTCCCAACTATATGAACCTACTCCTTGGATGTTTCATGGAAGAACTAAGGGAGGAATATTACCACATGTCTCAAGAGCCAGATTTCATCAGACGAGGAGAAGGTCTAATAGTGCTTAGACTGTTGCACCGTGATCCTGAGATCGCAGCGTTCAATTACTTGAACGCCAAAGCCTAAGTGATCCACATCATAATGACACAAATTATTTTGCCTCGGGATGGACATTGAGACTTTGTTAGCTGCATGGATTTCTATATACTGGAGAAGGTGTTCAACCGAAAGAAATTGAATATCAGCTATGTGATTTTAAGTCACATGTACGAGGTCCTCAACAACCCGGTTTAGAGGCTGCCATTTAATTGGCTCATTCAGAGAATTGTTGAGCATCTCGGGGTACTAGTCTCGGATGAGGAGAAGAGAATCCAAGAGAAGGTCGCTGACGTCTACAACAAATTAAAAGTGGACTGCATGGGGATCTCCAAAGTTTGAGAGGAATGGGTATGCAAAAATCCATCCAAGCCTGCCTCAAGGACTCAAGCAAAAGTTACCCAGCCTCCAGCCCCCTCAGTCGTACGGCCTACACCCCCCTCAATGGTACAACCTCTAGCCCCCTCGGAGGAATAATCTTCATCATCGCCTCTGTAGCACATGGAGGATGATACTCCGTAGCCGATGACTCCACCCCCTCCTTAGTCATCTCACTTTACGTCGATGCCTGAGAAGATTGGTGGCTAGATGTAAAGAATAGAGAAGCAAGCAAATGAGCGGCATCAAATGGTGTTGGATCAAGTTTGAAGAATGGAGGATTGACTTCTAAGGATGGAGGAATTGCAAAGAATGGGGCAACGGGCAGCTACTCCAGCATCCTCTCCAAGAGCCTCTTGAGCAACCTGTCACGACCTAGAGACAAGTCTAACAGAATTGCCAGGTCAGGTGACACAATTCTTGGAGAGAACTCGATCGCCCAACCCAAGGCTAGAGAGAAGAAGTGGAAGTCTTAATAGGAAATTAAGTCCAAACTCAAATCACATGGGTTGGGGTCCATAAAGTAATCAGCTAGAGATATGATAGCATAAATGAAAATATATATTGTGCATGAATTAAATCAAACAACATCAAAACTAAAATCCCAACATACCAGGAATGAAAGGATTGAACTAACGAACATCCACCAATCCACGGGAAGATTAATATACCCACCGTAGGGGTATTGGCAATGCCCCACGATGACACGTGCAAATCTCATGCACCTAGCCTACACTCTAACCTGAAAAAGATAGAATCTAAGGGATGAGTGACAAACTCAGTAGGGAAAATGATATTAAATGCAATGCATGCTAAAAATTGTTTTTCTCATCTTTTTCAAAACTATTTGATTTTTCTCATTTATCATACATGGATTTTAAAACATTCAAAAATCTCTTTATCATTTTATCAAACTGGCCCATGGCCCTTGATGCAATACCCTGATTTCCCATCACAGGATTTAGTGAGAATAGTTGAAAAATTAATTAAGTGTAATATGATTATTTGGGTAATTATTGAAGATTTAATTAATGAAAATTAATTTAGGAAACAAAATTGGGAAATTAAAATTGAACCTGTAATTATGGTCAAGCGATGTTTGGAGTAAGTCAGAAATTGAAATTGGGTCGATTAATATACGATACGTAATTCGACACACAATATATTTAATATCAATTGAAGATTTATAATTGATGGAAAGTGAAGAATTATAAATAAAGGAAGAAGTTAAATTAGAAGAAAGGAGGAAGGGAATCGGTTGAAGGGAAAATAAAGGACTAAACCGTTGGTTCAGTTCAGCGGAAAGGAGAACAAGGGTGACTGAAGACAGAATGGCCTAGCCCTTTTGAGAGAAACAGAGAAAGAGAGCAAATCGAGAGAGAGAGAGAGAGAGAGAGAGAGAGAGAGAGAAGGGGAGCGAAGAGGCGACTAGGAGCTCAGGCGAGGTTGGGCTTCTCGAAGGAGTGCGTCAAACGTCAGATGCCCGTTTGGCTACCGGTGACGACCCGAGGAATGGGAACGATGAGTCATGGGTTCGGGCTCGAGCGCTTGGGTTCGCGAAATGGTGCCCACGAGCTGCGATGTTCGTTGCACCAAGCTGTGATGGGTATTGGTGAATGCTGGGGATTTTGAAGTGGACGTCAGGTGGCATTGTCTTCTCCTATTGAGGTAATTCCCCTGTGTGTTGATTCTCGATCTCCATCGTCGAATGCTATTGTTGGTGTTGTTATGAATGCTGGGTTGATTCTGATATGTTCCTTCTCCCTTGGTTTTCTGCTGGTGTGAGTTGCTGTGGATGCACTCGGTTATTTGTTGGTGCTGCATTTTGAATTGGGTGAAGGAAATGAAATGGCAGAGATGAAGTGAGGGACGAGCTGTGTTAGAACCAGGCTTTGTGTTGGTCTGGCCTAGAAGAGAAATGCATATCCCGAAGCTGTGTTTTCTAGAATTCCTCCATGTGCTCTACTTTTGTGGTAGTAAGGCATATGAATGGGTAGGTTTATGGAAATGAGTGAGGTATGATGGTGAAGAGATAAAAGTGAGAGATGAAGAGAAGGAGAGACAGAATGCTCTTTGGAAGAAATTGAAAGAGAGAGTGCCGAAGAGAGAAGCTCTCTAGAGCTGGGGAACCGGGCTGAAGAATAAGAAGGAGAGGGAGTGGAGTGAGTTTCAACTCTCGGTTCACTCTTGGTTCCTCATGTGAGGTGAGTTCCTCCATTACTTAATTTTATGGATTTTAACTTCTAGTTCTTTATTGCCTTTTAGTTTTGTGAAGTGGAAATATGGTGGGTCAAGTGGATTAATTTCTTGTACACTGTTGAAATTGAGGTTAAATGTTCTATATGAGTACTACTGAGAAATGTTGAGATATGGGATATATTGTTGCTCTGTTAGGTTTTGTTTTCCCTTGTTGTTTGATGGGTTATTTATCTGCTGTTGTTATTGGATGTGAGAATGAATTATTGTTTCAATAGTTATGTTTTGTTGGTGAGTTTCTGTTGGTTATTGTTAAGTGGAATAAGTTGTTAAGTTGGATTAAATTATGCATGTTGTGTTTAATGGATGGTTAATGCATGGATTTATGCATTGTTGATTATTGAATTGGGAAATTGACTTGGGTGGATCAGATTTAATCTGTTTGATTGATCATGTTGCCTAAGGTAAATTATGTTGCTGGATGTCTGGTTAGAGTTTATTGCCAGGACTTGTGATGAAAGGTTGGTTTAATAATTTGGACTATGATTATGCTATGATATTTATTGGATCACTCATTGCTTATAATTAGAGGTTGGGGACTATTGTTGAAAGGTAGTTATTGATACCTATATGTGTTTAAATTGGAATAAGTATGGGGAAAGACAACATTAAGTGATAAAGCTTGCTAAGGAAACCAGGTAAGTGATACACATGTATTTTGGTTTTTGGGGCTCTACATCACAAGAGTTAAGAATTATATGCTGATTGTTTACCATTTTATAGTAAGATATTGAGCATGTTTCGCGTATTGTACTGCTGCTTGTTAGGTGTTTATTAGAACTAGGTTCTTTTAATGCTATGTTTAATAGATGAGCATGCTTAGAGATTATAGTACTGGTATGCAGAATGTATGCATTCACGAGCATCATACATCATGATTTTCAAATGATACGAAAGATGGTTTTGCATGCATGTTTTTAAGATGGTTTAATGGATCTTCACACATACTAAGTGTATGGTGTTCGTGAAGGGCTGATCACCTGAAGCAGACTACCATCATTTGGGTTGTAGGAATATCCATTTTACCATGGAAAGCGAAACAAATGATAAATGGAATAAATGTAAAAGAGATTATATGTGATACAGGGTGACGGTATGATGTGGGGCCGTTTAAGCCCTTGGTGGGCACTGCTGCTAGTTGGGCTTTCGAATTATCCATTGCCGCTAGCGCTGCTCATACCGATTGCGGGACCAGCCAATGGTTAAAAGGCTTTCGAATTATCCATTGCTGCTATCAGAGGCATCGAGTCGGATGCATTGTCGGGATCATTCCATGGCTAGAGGGCTTCCAAATTATCCATTGCTACTATGTCGGGGGCGTTGGGGTCAAATGCATCAGAGTAAAAGACAGAAACGTAAAAGATAACGTAAAAGATAAAAAATAAAAGAGAAATGAAAACGAAAACTGCATATGAGTTTTAAAAGCATAATGGCACATATATATTTTTAGTTTATTTTATATCAATTATGGAGTGTTAGGCTCATTAGATTATGTCTTGTGATGTATGTACACAGGAGAACAGGTCAAGAAGCAGTTGATGAAGGATTTGCATGCGCAGATCTTGTGGTTGGCTAGCCTAAAGGTTTTAAAGAGAGAAAAAAATAGTTTGGTAAAGTATTTGAATTGTAAAAGGTTGTATTATACATTCTTCTGCTGTGTTTTATAAAGTTTTTTAAGAAAATGATTTCAAATATTGTCTTTAAAGTCTTTCATTGTTTTATAAAAGAAAGATATTTTCAAAAGTTTTAAATTTTACACATTTTTCAAAGGAAATAAGTTATAGGTCGTTACACTTGATGCGGCCTCATCAAAACCCACTGTATACATAGACAACTATATTGCAAAATATGCCAATATCGTTTTCCGTAATAAAACATCAATAGTTAAAATGGATGGTCACTCAAGGACCCATACGACACTAATCACAGAAAGGAGGTGACCGTTTTCGAGCAGCAGTACCTCAGAGCTTGGAGGAAACAATGACGGCGGTCCGAAGACCCGACTTGTCACTCGGGACTTAAGTGATGATTTTGGGATATTATAAGAAAAAATGGACCATTAAGGTATTAGTAAAGTGAAACATAATTGGATGAAGTGAATTATGATACTCTATGTTATATTAATATTAAGTCTATGAGAACGATTAAGGATTTGATGGAATTGACTTGGATAAGTTAAGGTGTTCGTCAAAGGAAAATACACTTGGAAAATGGTGAGCTACAGTACATAAATGGTTGAGAATAGTAGAGTTGATAATATTCAAGGATAATAATAGAATTGGATTGGTAATGTATAATCAGTGAATTTGGAAGTAATGGATGAAAGCTGGAGAAAATATGTTTGGATATAATAAGGTTGTTAACATCTATGGATATATTGGTTAGAATAATGTGAAGGAGGAATTTTGGATAATATATCCTTATGTATGAAAGGATAAATTAAGGATAGTTTGGATAATTTAGAAATTTAAGTTTGAAAAAAGTGAATTATTAAGGATATAAATATTTATATACATGTAATAATATATATAGAAATAATCTGTGGTCGATCGTGGAGGTCGAATGGCAAGGGCGACAATCGTCTAGGGCGATCGACCAACAATCTGGAGTAAAGAATTCGTGGCTGATCGGGAAGTTGGGGGTCGATCATAAGTATTAAATCAATCACCCGACGTGTTCGTTGTCTATCTGAAAACTCATAACTAATGTTCTGGAGTTTAAGGAGTCGAGGGAAAATAATATGTCATGTCTTCTCATTGCCTTTGGAACATTACAAAGTGTATTTAGGAGAGGTTAAATGGAGAATCAGGGGGATCGACTAAGAAAAACTCTCTCAATATTCTCTGCTTCTTTCTGGGTTCTGTGAGTTTCTGGAGAGACATGGCAATAGAGGAAATGATTTTCTGGGAGACCCTGATGATGATGGGTTGGTGGAAACCAGATCTACTTCATGAAGGGAAATCGCAACGTGAGGTAAGGAATAACGTGTGTGCTTTATCCATAAGGACCTACATCACGGGAGTAGAACTCGTTATGTTTCTCTGTAAACTTTCATGCCTGTTTCATGCAGAATATGGTTCTTTCATTGTTTACTATTCGCATTCCTTACTACCTAAATTATTGGATTTGTTTCCTGTGATTCATGTCTTTGTTAATGGTTTTAATTAAATATGTTGTTCTCTATCGTTGGGTTGCTAGTGATATGGATGTTATTAAACTGAAGTTAGTAGCGTAAAAATGGGTTTCACATGATTAGTTATTTTTCTTTGTAAGTATTGTAACATCCCATTTCCGTTTATAGTTTTTTCGTAAAATTTTGAACATTTTAAAATCTCATTTAAAACACATTTTAATGAAATATATCAAAGTGCGTTACGCGGAATAAAACATTAAATCGTCTTACAGAAATAATATAATAAAATACTTAAAATTCATGACAATATCTTATGTATTTAAAAAAACAACTTTATTTAATATAGCCATAACCCCGAGGTCGTCTTACGCATGGTAACAAAAACTCACATCACGCATGCTCCTTCAACATTTACTTCAATTGGCTCACCATTCATACTTACATCACATGAGGAATAATGAGCCTATTGCCCAGTAAGGAATATAAAATATAATGCAATCTTAAACTTTATGACAATTCTACATGCTTTAGTTTCATATACTTGTAAGTTGGGTGAGAGCAACCTCTTTAGTCTCCGAACCCACCACTTAGATTTGTTTTTACATGAGAGCAACCTCTTCAGTCTCCGAATCCAGTAAAAACAGATCCATCTACATTTACATTCATTATCGTTTACCGTTTTACCGTTAGGTGAGAGCAACCTCTTCAACTTCCAAACTCATCACTCATTGAGTAAGAGCAACCTTTTCAGTTTTCGAACTTACTCAAATGAGCTGTTTCTAGGCGTGAGCAACCTATTAGGAGAGACGAACTGTTTTAATAAAATTGTTGACTACCCTTATGACCTTTTATACAGTTATAAACTATCAAATAGATAGTATATAAGCATGAAAACTAATATCTACGAAAAACAGACTATATGTGATCATAAAAACCATCACTTTAACCGACCTCTATGAATAACAGATGACTTACAGAGAGCAATATATTCAAAAAATCCTACTCCTACAATGTAGGTCCTTACAGACAAAAGACAAGCAATATTCCTTACCTCGTGCGTTTGTCCTCTTCCCTTTCTTCAATTCTGTCTCTTTACCGCGGTAAAATTCTCACTCTGGAGTTCTCTCTCTCACTCCTTCTTCTCTTATGTTTTTCCCCTGAGAAAAACTTCACCATATATTCTATATTTTCACATTCTGAATGACCCTTCAGCTATTCACTGAAGATCAAACGTTTGGGGAGACGTTGGTCGACTCTGGAACGTCAAAGGTCAATCATTTAGTGTTTCTGGCAATTGAATATTGCTCCCAGACATTCATATTAAATGGCGGATGATCATTTTCAATGAAGGTTGATCGACCGCCTTTATGTAGATCATCTGCCAAATCAGTTCCTTAGCAACTCCAGACGATTACATCAGTCAATCGCCTAGGGCGTGATCGACCGCTACGATCGACCACACTTATTTTCTTAAATTTTCTATCGAATTTTCCTTAAATATTTTACATTATTAACTCCTATATATATATAATATTTAAATTCAAATGAATTAATATTACATTGCATTTCCGCTTAATTCAATAATTACACCCAACAATTACCCCGGACATTACAAGTAATGTCTCTATGATGGAATTATGCTTAGGTGCTTCTCTGTACGATTAGCTGTTTCTCTGCTTGAATTGTTCTTATACCTGGGATGATAAGAACTAACATGTTGCTAACCAATAGCGAAGACGAAATAAACCTGTATGTTTTGTTTGGTTTCTATGGTATTTTCTCTGCAAATATATGGCTGTGATAAGTGGTTTGTTCAACCTAATGTTTCCACTGTTATTAATCTACACGTTAAATAAATTGTCCCTTTGATAATTAATCTGTAATACTTGGATGATGATTAATTCCTTTGAATTAAAATAAAAAAGGATTTATTAATTTTGTTGAATTGATTTGGATGCTTTGGTGTATAGTAAAGATATAGAAAATCTAGATTAACAACATGGTTAAACTTGTTAAATAGTATGTGTCCTAAAACCATATTAAGTTTATAGTTATTATAGGTTAGTATCATTATAGATAAATATATGTGGGAAATGATGTGTGAAAAATAAGGGGATAGGTATGTTATATGATTGTTAGGGTAAGTGATATAATTGAAAGCGTGCTTAATGTTAAATTGTAGTTGAAACACAATTATATTAATTGTTTATTAGTTGTTTGTAATTTTGTTTGCGATATATGAACTGCTGTGCGACATTCATATAGGCATGTCTTAGAATCGCATATCATGCATTGAATTAATAATAAAGATAATAAATAGCATTTTCTACATAGGTTCGGAGACTTAAGAGGTTAGTCACATGTAGAAAATAGCCCGTTTGGGTAAGTTCGGAGACTTAAGATGTTGCTCTTACTCAATGGGTGAGTGAGTTCGGAGGCTAAAGAGGTTGCTCTCACCCAAAATTTAATATACGTAAATGTAAGTGGATTAATTTTTAGTGAGTTCGGGGATTGAAGAGGTTGCTCTCACGTAAAAACGAATTCAAGTGGTGAGTTCGAAAACTAAAGAGGATGCTCTCACCCAGCTTACGAATATATCAAACTAATGCATGTAGAGTTGTTATAGATATGGCATCTGCATTTCATTTATATTCCTTACTGAGCAATAAGCTCATTATTTCTCCTGTGATGTAGGTATCGATTATGATCCAAATGAGGTGAACGTAGAAGAAGTGATGCAATGCAAGCTTGTGTTACCATGCGCAAATCGACCTCAGGGTTATGGCTCAAAAGAATAAAAGTTGTTTAAATTGCATAAAGACTATTTACGGTTTTTAAGTATTTTAAATTATGTTATTTTCGCAAAACTGTTTAAATGTTTTTATTATTTCGCGTACATACTCTGATGTTTTCCTTTAAGTATGTTTTAAATGAGTTTCAAAATGTTCAAAATTTTATAAAAATGCATAAACGAAAATGGGATGTTACAACTAAACACCCTGATCAGGTTCTAGGGCTCAAAACCTAAGGAAGCGTCATCATCTTCCCATCTCCATTTCAATTTTCGGTGCTTGAAACCGGAGGACATATCACCAATGCCCCATCCCAATTTCACACGTACAAACAATCAACCTTCACGCAACAGAAGGTTTCACGGGATAGCCTCATGATACTTTAGCGCCAGAGTGCCTAAAGCATCAAAAGAATTTATCCTCCCAACATATATGCACAAATATCAAACCATCATATGTGCGCAGAGTAGCAAACAATATGCCATGTACGATAATGTAAACATGAGAAAACATACATACACATAAAAATAGATGTGCTATCGAAACAGTCCATGTCAAGTTTTCATGGTGTGGTATCCCACAAAATAGCAGTTTGAAAATATGATGCAATGTAGTGCCGAAAGTAAATCTCTACCTCGATGATGACCACGACACGTTTACCGACTAGCTAACTCCATGCGCTATTGGAAGTGAAGGCCACACCACTGACATCTCCAGAACCTATAACAAGGTCGATGTCAACATCCCAAAAAACATATAAGGGATACAACAAGGATCCTAAACTGAAAACTAACCCCGACCAAAGGGATCAACACAAGACTTCTAAGCTCAAACGAGGAACGACGATTTCACAACACCCCAAGCCAATAATCTACACGAGGGAGAACAAGGTATGACTGACGAAGCCGAATGAAGTTTACTAAATCCAACTATGGGAAACAAGCAATGTGGTCAACCAAAACACAACCATGGTCGACCCGACACTCAATAGATAACCAGGGAGTCCAACCAGGCGACAAGACATGGTGACGAAAGACGAAACACAACACACTCGACCTAATCCACTCATTAGTCAAGAAGACATAATTGAAGTCATTCGAACCCACCCATGGTCGACAAGACATCACAGTGATCAACCGAGATCACTCAATAGTCGTCGAGGCAAATCAAAGGTCAACTGGGACCTTATAGCCTTGACCAGACTCAACAATGGTCAATTGAAACCTCACAGTTGTCGATAACACACGTCCGTAACCATCCAAGACTTAACAATCAATGAGACTCATTTAAAGTCAATCGAGTATGACTTTAGTGGAAAATCGGCTCGTAAACCATAAATCAAACTGAGCATAGAACCTTGTCAAAAGACAAGAATTTCCAACAATGAGTCACATGAAATAGGTGGAAGGGCCCTATGTCAAGTCTAGAAACACAACCGACACACAAATGACTCAATCGTGACAAAACTAGGACAAAATCCACAATTCTGATCAACCACTTGACCAGTTTAGCCCACTGGTCGACACTTGATCAACTAGTATTTCATTGGTCGACCACTTTGAGCCATTGGTCGATAAGTTGATCAACAGGTGTTGGTCGACCAGTTTCATCGGAAAACATTTGTTTTCTATCGTTTTGCCTGATTTTTGACTCTTAACAACATTTAACCCTGCATGGACTCCAAATCTACCAATATCAACTAGAAATTTCCCTCAAATTGGAGTTTTTAGCCCTGAATTCGAAGCTAATCAAAACCCTAACTTAGAACTCAAAAATTTAAGAGAAAAACTTACCAATTTGCAAACGCCTTCACAAAGGTTTCTCATAGAGACAATGAGGATTTGAATCCGCCATCAGAAATTGGAACCGCTCCGAACGACTCCCTTTCTCCCTTGCGTCTCTCCTCTCTCATTACGGGTCGTGTTTGCAGAAAAAGAGACTTTTCTCTTTTTCTGTAAACACCCCCTTCCTATTTATAAAAAAAATAATTTTATTGTAAAATTATATCACTTATATAAATATGGGGATCAGTGCATGCCTATAGAGGGAGATGAATTAGGTGTGCTAACTTTTTTGTGTGATTTAATTAATGCTAATCCCTGAGTGATTTATCACATATAATAACATACAAATAATAATAATAAAGAGTTTAAGGGATAGAGAGCGCAAATGTGTTTGTTCACACGGTTCAGCAACCCCAGCTTACGTTCGCGCTCCAAATTTCTAACTTGGAGATCCTTGATCACCCAACCTCCCCGGGTCGTGATGATTTACTTCACAGGTGTCAATCAAACCTTTACAGATTGTTCTCAGGGTGTTACCCTCTAGATTGATCTTCACGGGCGCCAATCTAGCCTTTCAATGTTTGAGTACACGAAAATAGAAAACTAGAAATTCCTAACTCTCCCTAATATAAAATCTCAAGTTTAGAGATTAAAGAGTTAGGTTTGACACTCAAATAATGATTTGAAATTGAGTATAAAATTTGGCAGAGCTTTGCTTTGATTCTCACGTTGTTACTTTGAGCTTCAGAGGTCCTTCATTATATAGATCATGTACAACCGGTCGACCATTTTCATAACGATCGCCTTACGACCGTTGGAACTAGCCGTTGCATTATCTAGTTTTATCGATTGACCATTTTCTTCATGTCAGTCGACCACTTTCTTCACAATTCATTCCTTCGCCTGACTCTATCCATTTTGCGGTTGATCAGCTCGTCCGATGCTCAATCGCTTTCTCAGCTGCAGAAATGACAAGCAATCTATCTTAATTTTCGGTCAACCATTTCTTCACCGGTCGACCATTTCTTCAGCAGGATGAATTCTCAAACAATCTACCATTTTTGCGGTCGATCAACCGGTCGACCGTTTCCTTCGCTGCTGCATAATTTGTTCGACCTTTTCCACTGTTTAGGCGGCCTCTGCTTCTATTTTTACATTCCTTGAATTCTCTAAGTCCCAATGCTCATACTATGAGCTATATGGATTTAGATAAATATATTACCAAACATAATACCCGTATTAAGGGTATTTCCAATTAAGATCACTATGAATAACAAAATAATGCAATTAAACATAAACAATCAATAAACAACTTATAATTACAATTAATACATTCATCATAAAAACAAATAAGCCTAATGGCACTTAGGCTAACAATATATATATATATATATATACACACACACACACACACATTATATTAATTAAATTTATTTCGAATTTCAATTTAAAACCCTACTTGTTTCAAAACGCAAACTGAAAACAATTTCTTAGTCAAAATAATTTTATCAAAACATTTCCGCAACTAAACTATTGCTCAGAAAAATTCAATTTGACTATTTTTACCCAAAAAAAAAATACATGGTCACTAAGTGATAAAATAGGTCAATCTTCAACTCTGACAAAAAATTACGCAAAAAATTTACACGTGGAATTTTAAAATCTTGGATTTTACACAGCCCCTCTAGCAGCCTCTCCAGCATCCTCTCCAACAACCTCTTTAGCATCCAAACGCACAAAATACTTGTAAGTTTTTTAGTTTATACATTATTTACTTTATTGGCATGCGACATAATAACGTATCTCAAATTTGCAGCACCATTGCCCTTAGACGACAACCTTCTCCTCTTGTTGTGCTTGCCAAGGTGCAACAGATAGTTGCTCTCATTCCTCCATCAACAAACACGTCGGGTGGAATACAATCTCCACCACTAAAACTATACATGTGGTACGTCTTCAATTTTTTTATCTACGTATCTGCACTTATTCATGCCTTATTAGTCTAACAGTAACTTGTCAATGTTCATTGCAACCATGTGAAGTGATGAATATTTTCACGAAGTTTGTTCGTGCAAATACCAGGAAAAGCCTAGGAGTGCAATTCTTGCAAGAATTATGGTAAACTGTTTCATCTTCTAGCATTAAGTGTTTTGGACTAGATACTTAGGATATTTCACCTGCTTGTTCATTTTCAGGTTCAGGGTGAGTACCACATCACTGAGTTCATCTTTCCTAAGCAAGAAGTGACGTCAGAGACAGTGAGAATTACGTTATGTTACAATAAGTAGTTTATAATATTTTATTTTAATACTTATCCTTGCACTGTATTCTTTGTATGCAATGATATATGGTGAATGAAGAAGAATATTTCAAAATTTAAATGGAAAAGTTGCTTCTTACAATAGGGTAGATTCACATAAGTAAACTTCTTGCTTTTTTGGTTTGTCTTTCATGTTTGAACAGTTCTAATGTGTGGTTTACATTTTAGTCACACCAAAAACAACTGCGTTTTTTGTTGTCCATTGACCTGCACACTCATTACCCTTACCAGGTGTTGCTACTAGAAGCAATTGTAATCGTCATAGAGCCAATAGACAAAGAGAGGTATATCCTTTCCCTTGCGTAGATTCATACTGGTGTGCTGATTTTTTTCCTTTGCATTTAAGCCTGCACAACATCTTTTGATGTACCAGTGGAAGGTTAGGGCTGCTTCGAAATTGCAAGGAGACCGGCTTCCACCCTCACGAAGATCTACCTAATAAGAGTTCCTTGTACACCAAAGGGTCCAACGTATACCTGGACCTGAATTTGTCATTTGTGATCACTGATTTGTGAAAGAAATATTGCAAGAAGGCGGCACCAACTTAGTTTACTTGATGTGTAGGGATATTGATTGAGATACTGATTTTCTTGTACTGAGTATTTATTCATTGTCTCTTTACATAGTTAATTGTTTTGATTTGGATAATATATATTTATATTCATATTTGGATAATATCTAATTGGATAATATATGTTTGGCATTTATCTGTTTGGATAATATCTGGTTAGATTTCTAGTTTTTGATCATGCCACAGTGGGAGAGACTAAAACAAGAGAAACTCTTGCAAAATTTTCATTTTTTTAAAGGAAAAATAAAGAAACTTTGACTCAAACCAAATTATCCATTTCATTCATCATGAACAAACAATTAACATGTTCATTACAACAATTTAAGCAATGTGCATAACACTAATCTATATAAGGTAGAGGAATTTTGACGTTCCTCCTTGGAAAGATGTCATTCCATGGGGGAAAGTATTATGTTCCGCGACGGAATGTCAATGTTTTGCGGCAGAAAATCAACTTTTCGCTGCAGAAAGTTAGCAAAATGTCAACTTGTTGAGACAAAATGTCAGAATTTCATGGTAGAACATTGACGCTTATTCTTGTTCCACTTTGTCCAAAATTACATTTTCATACATATCAATTTCATTCATCATCAACAAACAATTCAATTCTATTACAACCATATAATGTATATGTGCATTATAGACGCAAACCAAATTATCGATTACATTACAACCATATAATGTACATGTGCATTATTATAGAAGCAAACCAAAATATCAATTCCATTTCAAGCATATAATGTACAGGTGCACTAAGAATCAGTGTGTCCCGGGCTGGTAAGTGCAGGTGTTGAAGGACTCGCTCAACTTGTTCAGACTTATATCACACTTTCAAGTTCTTTATATTATCTTCTCGTTGTGGTGGCGCTTACATGTTCCGGACATCCTCATTCGTCCAGACTTGTCCGCATGGGACTGTTGGATTTTATCCGTATCTATCCTTTGAAAATATAGCCGTTGTGCAGAAATTTAGACTTTAGAACGCAGAGCCTCTCATCCGCACCCTCATCCGAATGTCACTGTTCACTTGTTTAGGATGCACTTCCTCGTCCGCACCTCATCCGAATTGCACCCCGAAAATTACAAATTCAAAGCAGACGCGTCTAAGCTCGTCCGCACTGATCTGCATGCGTCCGAAATTTCCTGAAAATGTCCAAAAATATTACAAATTCAAATCGGATGTGGGGCATCTTCATTCGCACTCGTCCGAAAGCACTCTGGACGCATTTTTTCATCCTCGGCTCATCCTAAACTCGATGGACACACTCCATGGAGGATTCGGATGACTCACTTTCATTCGTAATGTCGTCCGCACTCGTCTGAATGAACATAGAGTAGATTGGGATGCGTTTTCTCTTTTGCAGTCTCGTCCCCACTTCACTCCAAAATAAACCCTGAACTATATTAAGTCCTAAAATGATATGCCACACTACATAGACTCAAATAAAACATGTTAGCACATTAATAATACTCATTTAGAGGGTATATTCAATAATCACCGATATAAATATTATGATAAAACAATACGAATAATATTCAGAAAATACAATATACAACACAAAATACAACTTATTGATTTATTAAATTAACCAATAATTTAGTCATCATCAAAATAAAATTTAGCCTAACAAAAAGGCTAACATATAGTCCATGATAATTCTTCTTATTATGGTAATAAAGACTATGGAAGGAAATGAAATGATTTGAGGTCGAATATTTTTCAACCCCGAGATGATAATGGACTACAAGCTCATTCTATCATTAATCAAACTTCCAACATTATCATGGAGATATTCAAAGTCAAGCAGAAGTAGAAGTTCAAGTTCAAACATAGAATATTTGATAAACTTTTTAAAACAGTCTATTTTCTTATATTCAACAAGTGTTTGATAATTTTGGCATTTGAAACAACGACATATCAAAAAGAGTGCAATTTTAAAGCAATTTTTCTAAGTGAATTTGCTAAACTTCCTTCAAATAGACTCATAAAAAGTATTTGAAATAATGTGAGACTTGTCGCAAAACTTAGATTAGACTAATATAATTCGTTGGTAGTATCCCATCGAATCAAAACTCTTTTGTAGTGAGAACAAAGAATGGTATTGCAGATTAGAGTCTAAGATACCTTTCTTGCATATTTTGATATAAAAGGTGTTGGATTCTTTCCCCAATGCAATTATAAGCAGTAAAGCTAAGATTTTATTAATTCCTCCAATTTCTCAGCTTTTCCTTTGCTTTTAATCAAAGAACATCTCAGCTCATCCCCTTCGCTTCATACTTTCATTTTCTTCCAGAGTCTGTCTGAGTACTGAAGATGGACTTCCAACAAAAGCATTCATTTGGAGTCCATTCCATTAACCTTCTGCATATTAATTAATGGGTTCATCTCAAATTTCCCTCATTTGACCTTTTTATGGTTGTTTAAAAGATACATTAGAAGGTTGTTATAGCTAGCAAAAACCAGTAATGGAGGAAAAAGTTTGTAAAGAAGGAACAAAATCTGCGACTTCAGCAAATCTGCAGGCACAAGAACGAACCGGTGCTTCATCCCACTCTTTGGAATCTGAAATCATCATCACAGTGAGGCCTGAAAGAACAGAAACAGAAGGGAGCTCAGACCCCACACCAGAAATTGCAGAAGCTAGAATGGTGGAAGAAGATGAAGAAAAAGGAAGATCCAAAAATGGAGAAAATGAAGACTGCACAGTCAGCAGCGGTAATGAAACAGTAAATGATGAAGATAGAGTTTGCAGAATATGCCATCTGAATCATGATCATCACTCCATTCTTATTCAACTCGGTTGTAGCTGCAAAGATGAACTGGGAATCTCCCATCCTCATTGTGCAGAAACGTGGTTCAAACAAAAAGGAAACAGGTTGAAAAGTCATCTTCGTTTCCAATTATGTATTACCCGATTTCCTTTTTTTGCATTTGCTACGAAATTTATTGAGACCAACCCAATGACATTCTTCAATCTTACGACGAAATGATTTTTCTTTTTTCTTCGCAGACGATGCGAAATTTGTGGGGAGACGGCGCAGAATGTGGTAGAATTCAGGGAAAAAGGACATGCAATGGAGAGGAATGAAAGGAGAGTGACAGTTGGGAGCTCGACGTCCTCGTCAGGCAGAGGTTCATGTTGTGGACGCAAAGGCTGTAACTTGTTTCTCACAGGCTTGGTTCTAGCTTTTCTTTTTATTTGGGTCTTTCATCTACCCTAGACTTCAATTTTCTAAACCTCTCTCTCTCTCTCTCACTCTCAACTACGCCAATTTATGGTCTCCTTTTATATTTTAAACATAGAAGTGGAAGTAACTTTTGCTATCGATCATTAGTTGCAGCAAATATTATATTATTTTAATTATTTATAATTAGTTATAATTATTCTGTTAAAGAATAAAGATACCTAATTATTTAAATCTTGTTAAATCTTAAATCTATAATTTTTATTTTGATTATCTAGAATCTTAATCATCGATAACATAATCAGAAGAAAAACATAATTGAATTCATGAAATCCGAAGTTGAGTTTCTTGAGAAACGTTGATGAATCTAAAATTAGTAGTTGTTATTTTCTAGATGAGTAATTATTAATATTAACTTGAAGTATGTTAGTCTTTTTAACTGATACATTGAACTTTTATTTTTGTTATCTAACATCTCAAAATTTGAGGTGTTAACAACTGACACTCTCATCGTTAAAGAGTCTGTTAAATAACGATTACCAAAGCTTTCACGACCACGTGTCCTTTTGAAATTAAATATCTACACGTCGATGACAAAAACAATGCCTTAGATTGTGTAGGTGTTGATGATGGAAAAATATCCGTTTTAAGGTAATTTTTTTCAGCAAAGAATAGGCTGTCTTTCCGCAGCGGACCCATACATAAAATAGTTGTAGTCAATGATTTACTTTTGTAGCGAAAGACAAATATACGCTGCAGAAAAAATATTTTCTATAGTAGAAAAAATAATTTCTGTAGATAATATTTGTTATTTAATGAGTCTCCTAATGTTGAATGTGTTTGTTGCTAACACCTCATAGTTGAGGTGTTGAATAACAAAAATGAGGCTTCTAGTTTATTCACATTTATAGTAATGTTATTGTCTGTAGGCTCGTTAGTTTATTGAGGGAAAGATAATTATAACTTATTTATTTAATTAATAATATCATTATTTTTATTTTTGAGGTATTGAAGGAAGGAGTAAGCGTTGTAATGAAGTGTTCATTCTGGTCCTGGATATTACGAATAATGATATATTTCATTTTCTTTATTAAATTTGAAGTTGATTAATAGCATCAACTCCAAATAAATAATTAGTTTTGTTTTAATATTTTCTAAAATAAATCATTTTTATTTATTATAAATAAAAGGGTTATTTTCATCCAATACCTTGGATTATTGGCACCTTTTTATCTGATACCTTGGCGTTTCAAAATTTTTATTCAACACCTTAATTTAGACTACCCTCCGTTTTTAACCTACACCCTCCGTTTGCCAACTGCTAAACACTTCTCACAAAAACCTTCTCTTCTGCACTGCGAAATCGAAATCAGCTCCTCTCCGAAGCGCGAAAGCGAAGGCGAAGGTGAAGACGAAGGTGCTGACGAAGGCAGTCCGACTTTGCGAGACGATCTCCAGCCGAGCGAATACAAACCCTGCGTAGGTCGATCTCCGGCTGAGCGAAGACAAACCCTGGCTCGGTGAAAGGGAGCCCAGTTTGCGAACACAAACCGTGCTCTGCGAAGGCAACCTTGACGCTGCGAAGATCGAAGAGCCTCGTCTTTGAGCCCCTTGCAGCTCGATTATGGTCTGGACATTCGGTTCTTCCTATTTTGTTGGTTCTTATCTGTCCTTGGTTGCAACTTCTAGACTGTTCTTGATTTCAAGTTTGATTGCAACTTATTGATTGACACAATTTTATGGATATGTGTGGATGACATTGTTTTTGTTGAAATTGGCTTGAGCGAAATTGTTGAATTGGCTTGTTGAATGAAATTGATTGAAAATTGTTGAATGAAATTGGCTTGAAATTGTTGGATGAATTTGGCTTGAAATTGTTGAAATTGACAGCCATGTAAGCTAACCTTATCTGCAAGCATTTGGATATTCTTTTCTCTCAAAGAGTTGAAGGTATTCTTTTCACTCAATTCAAATATTATTTTTGCATCGGGAATGACTAATCACCACTGACTTCAGTTGTGAAATTGGCATCATTTAGATTGAAGGGCTTCCTGTTTGGTAAGCTACAAAGGTTGCTTATTATCTTCAAGATAATGTTCAAAGGTTGAAAACTTACAAGGCCAAACTTGTACTCTTCCCCATATGTGCTCGTAAATTTAAGGTAATTATTATTGTTTCAATTTGGTAGGAGTTATTATTTTGCAATTGCATTTGGTTGTTTTTCATTTGCTTTTAATAGTTTAGTAGTGTTTCATCTGCTTATCCTGGCTTCGATATGTATAGGCTGGTGATTCTACACCAAAGGAACTTGCAACCACCACCCAGGTCCAGGGTGACTACCTGCCAATTGCACGGGAGAAGCCATCGATTGAGCTTGTGAAGGTTACTGAGGAGATGAAGTCTTTTAAGGCCTACAACAAACTTCTTGTGGAGCAGATGAACAAGAAGCAGTGGGTGCAAGGCGAAAGGCTAAAGAAGTAGCAGAGGCTGAGAAGGAAGATAAGAAGTAGACAAATTTGAGTTTTAATGGTTTAGTTATCAGTTTTTGATTTGGAAAAAAAGACACATTTTGGCAGCTGAACCTTTCTGTTTGAATTGGTTACTTGGATTTTGTTCACTTTTGTAATATTGTGATCTCATAATTTCTATAATTCTTGGTTATTGTTCATGTAAAAATGGAGGCATGATTTTGATGAATTTTGATTTAATCAAAACGTGATACACAGAACATGTGAATCAGCAGCCATTGCTGATTCCTCAGATTGTAGACTTCGTAATCCAGAAACAATGCAGATTTGCAGAAAATAATTTCATTAAAAAAAGAGAAATGTATCTAGAGGGATGCAAATTTGTTGCATACATAATTTCATTCAAAAAAGAAAAATAAATATCAAGTGCATACATAATTTCATTCAAGCCAATTTCAACAAAACAACAATAACAATAACAAAAGAAGTGTGTATCTAGAGGGATGCAGATTTGATCAAGTGATTTACAGTAGCTGTTGCTGCCTTTGTTCCATTCCCCTGCAAACGCTGCACCATAACTTGTAGCTGGTTATCAGTAGTCTATTGCTGCTGCCTAAGCCTGACAAGTTCCTGCATGAGCACATTCTTGTCTCTCTTAAGCCTCTTAACCTCCTCTTCAAGACCAAACTTTCCAAACTTTACACAAGCCCCCACATATGAAGATGAGTTTTGTACTTGAGATTTCTGTGGTGGCTGACTTTGTCCAAGAGCAGGCTTTCGTCGCTTGATGCTTTTAAGCAGGTGTTTCTGACCCCTTAGGAAACCTTCGTTTGCAAATTCCTAGCAATCAAGATCACAAATAGTGATTGCACAAAAAAGGAAGAACTTGCAAAATCTGATGTCAAGAAACATGAATATGTCTGATAGCACAAAAAATTGTAATAACTTGTACAAACCAAATTTAAAGCGAAACTTCATAATAAGAAAAAGTCTCTCATATGCTCAGTAGGAAATCTTTCCAAACGAGGACCAGATAGCTCCATGTTAGATTTTCATTAACTAAATACTCATAGATCAGATAATCAGCATTAAGTGTGCCATCACTTGAAGAACACATCTGACATGGGATGCAACCATCAATTAACTCATCAATCTAAACAAAAAATTAAAATTATCAAACAGAGAAATATATTAACAAAGACAATAAAAGTAAATGACGGACAAATCGAACAGACCTCATTGCCTCCGCAGACCACGGTTTGTGTTCGCAAACTGGGCTCCCTTTCACCGAGCTAGGGTTTGTCTTCGCTCAGCCGGAGATCGACCTTCGCAGGGTTTGTATTCGCTCGGTTGGAGATCGTCTCGCAAAGTCGGACTGCCTTCGTCAGCACCTTCGTCTTCACCTTCGCCTTCGCTTTCGCACTTCGGAGAGGAGCTGATTTCGATTTCGATTTCGCAGTGCAGAAGAGAAGGTCTTTGTGAGAAGTGTTTAACAGTAGGCAAACGGAGGGTGTAGGTTAAAAACGGAGGTGTTGAATAAAAATTTTGAAACACCAAGTATCAGATGAAAAGGTGTCAATAATTGGAGGTATTGGATGAAAATAACCCTAAATAAAATAAAGAAATAAGGCCTAGCCCAATTTCATCGGAGCCCATCAACCGATCCATACCTATTCCTATCTCCATTTTAGGGTTTTGGACGCGCTTATTTCGTTGTCGCTTCTCCCTGCTGCTTCTGTTTTCACCTAGACCACGGCTGCCATGGTGTGTCCTCTCTCTGCCTCTCCTTCTCAATTTTGAAGTTTCTCTTTGGTTCTGATTCTGTTTGACTCTCTGAGCACCTTTCTTGCTAGCTCTTTTTCAATTTTTTGTTTTGCTAATGGATGCAGGCTTCGGAGAAGAAGTTGTCTAATCCAATGAGGGAGATTAAAGTGCAGAAACTTGTTCTTAACATCTCCGTTGGTGAGAGCGGTGATCGACTCACCCGAGCTGCCAAGGTATTGTTTGATTGTTTGTCTCATTAAGTGTGTGTTCTCCATTATTTTTTGATAATAACCTTATATTCTTATGAGATCAATTCCATGTTTGCGTCTGCAGGTGCTTGAGCAACTTAGTGGCCAAGCCCCTGTGTTTTCTAAGGGTAAGATTTCGCCTCCCTTCCTCTTTCATTTACTGAATTTGTAGAAGTAATTTTTTAATTTTATGTGGCTGTAGAAAATCAGCATTGAAGGGATCAGACATTAACAAAAAATGAGATGTATCACTTTTTTTACAACGTAAGTTTGCATGAAATTGATGACCTGTTAAAAATTATCAAAGGATTGTGTCTTATGTTTAGATCCTTCTAGCTCGAGCATATGGTTAATCAGCGAGTTTTGTGAGTGTGGATGATGAGGGCGACAATAGGGAATATCGAGTTGGTCAAACTTTGTTTGAAGTAATTTTGTGGAATTTGTTTAGCATGGTTATTGCCTTTAGTATCATAATTATGTACAAATGAAATTATGCCTGGAAGTCCTGACTTTGGATAATAATTTCTTCTATTTAGTCTACTCAGTGGTAAAATCTCTTCTTTTTAAAAATAATTTCCTTATATTTAACACATTCTATGTAAATAACCTTTTTGATATTTTTTGTTTCAACAGCAAGGTACACTGTTCGATCCTTTGGGATTAGGCGTAATGAGAAAATTGCATGCTATGTCACTGTCAGGGGTGACAAAGCAATGCAGCTTTTGGAGAGTGGTTTGAAGGTGAAGGAATATGAGCTGCTGCGAAGAAATTTTAGTGAAACTGGTTGTTTTGGGTTTGGAATTCAGGAGCATATTGATCTTGGAATCAAGTAAGAATCAAATAAAAGTATTTTGAAATCTTTTCTTCTACAATACATTGACTAATATGGTGCGGACGCATGTGTATTGGTCTATTTTCAACTGGAAATTCAATTGGCAGCTCAGAATTGCTATTATTATATATTAAGTATCCTCCACTAGAATTAAGGCTTACATTTGGGACATTTTTCAGGTATGATCCATCTACTGGAATTTATGGGATGGACTTCTATGTTGTATTGGAACGCCCAGGATATCGTGTGGGAAGACGTAGGAGGTGCAAGTCACGAGTTGGGATCCAGCACAGGGTCACAAAAGAGGATGCCATGAAGTGGTTCCAAGTCAAATACGAGGGAGTAATCCTTAACAAGTCTCAAAACATTGCTGCATAAGCCTTGAAATTGTTGGGAGTATTTAGTTATGGGGGTACGAACATCTATCCTTTGTCAGTGTTCACTTTTGGAGAAGTATGGATAATTATGTGCCGTTTTTGTTTCGTTAAGAAATTTTAATATTGTTGTTTAGATTAAATTTGTGGCAGCCTTGTTGGATGTTCTGTTTTGAAAGATGAGATATCTTTTGAGCATTCAAAGTTATGACTTTTGAGTTCTGATTGCTATAAGTTCTGCTGTGCTTTGAAGCTTAGTTCGAGCAACATAAACAGTGTATATGCAAATCACAGCACAGGCTTATAGTCGACGCATGAGATGGATTCGGTCTTGTCAGATATTGAGTCTGTCTAACAATGAAATGGCAGGATCTAATCACAGCCCTGCCAAAATGCAAACATGAACTTTTGAATGAAAGTGGTTTCGTCGGCTCTACCTAGAAAGCAAATTGGATTTACCAACAACAATCACCCTCCAAAACCAATTTAAACAGTTAGAAAGAGAAATTGAAAGATTTTATTATGTAAAAGACTCATCCCTCGTACAAATGACAGAATCAACTTATATAAGGAGAGGAAACTTCTAGACTAAAGTTTGTTACAAAATTATTAGAAGTATTTAATTGCTAGTGCTTGAGCAGGAATTGCTCTGTTATCATCTCCCCCGCAATCTCAAGGCCGAAGGACACAGAGATTGCCCCGAGAGGACTGAAACTTTGAGATCGACAGTGGTTTAGTGAGCCCATCCACAATTTGATTGGAGGAGGGAGTGAAAACAACAGATAACTCCTTCGCAACTTTATCTCTGACAAAGTGAAAGTCAATCTCTACATGTTTAGACTTCGAGTAGAGAACTGGATTTGACACCATGTACGTCGCACTAACATTATCACAGAAAATAGTCGGACAGCAAGATAAGAAAAACCCCATGTCACTAAGTAAAGATCGTAACCAAATAACTTCAGAAGCTCCATTAACAATGCTTTTATATTCCGCTTCAGTGCTAGATCACGAAACACCATGTTGTTTAGTTGAAGACCATGAAACAAGATTACGAACAAGAAAAATACAGTAAGCACCTATGCTTCGACAGTCATCAGGACAAGCAGCCCAATCTGAGTCTGTGAAGCATCGTAGATCGAGGGAGGCAGACGGTTGAAATGAAAGAGAAAAGAACCGCGTACCCTGAAGATAACGAAGAATCCTCTTAAGATAAGTCCAATGTAAATTTGTCGGAGAATGCATGTATTGACAAATCCGGTTGACAACAAACGAAATGTCGGGTCTCGTTAAAGTGCAGTATTGAAGAGCACTAACTAGTTGCCTGAACAGAGTGCCATTAAGTAGAGGGATGCCAGCATGTTTAGACAAAATGGAACCAGAAACTATCAGAGTCGGAACCAGTTTACAATCAGACATATTCGCCCGAGAGAGAAGATTAGAAATATATTGAGATTGACTGAGACGGAGACCATCCGAAGAACGAGTAATCTAGATACCCAAGAAGTAATGAAGAGTCCCAAGGTCTCTAATTGCAAATTTTGAGTGTAGAAATTTAAGGAGACTATCCAGAAGAGAAGAAGAGTTGCCAGCTAACAAAATATCATCGACATAAACTAGCATGACAATAAGTGAAGAACCAGAACGATATAAGAACATGGAAGTGTCAGTAGTTGACACTTTGAAACCCCAAGACAGAAGAGTAGATTGCAATTTATCATACCAGGCACGCGGAGCTTGCTTGAGTCCATATAAGGACTTGTGAAGTTTGCAGACAAAGGAAGAATTGGATGAGCCTTCAAAGCCCTGTGGTTGATGCATATAGACAGTATCCAACAAATCCCCATGAAGAAAAGCATTGGACACATCTAATTGTTTGATATCCCATCCGAAGGAGAGAGCAAGAGACAAGGTGACACGAATTGTTTGTGGCTTCACAATGGGACTAAACGTTTCAGTGTAGTCAATACCCTCAGTTTGATCGTACCCCTTAGCCATAAGTCGAGCCTTAAACTTGTCCAGGGAGCCATTAGAGTTGGATTTTCTCTTAAAAATCCACTTACAACCGATTACCTTTTGGCCTGGAGGACGGGGCACTAAAGACTAGGTGTTGTTGCAGATAAGAGCATTAAATTCATGTCGCATAGCCTCCACCCAATGACCAAATTTAGAAGCCTGTAGATAAGTATGAGGTTCAAACATATCAGAATCAACCGTAGCTAAGACCTTGGGCTTGAAAATGCAAGATTTAGATCGGGTAGTCATTGGATGAAGATTGGGCAATGGAGGAGGGAATGACACTGGAGAGATAGGAAGAGAAATCGAAGGCAATAAAGATGAAGAAGAGGAAGTAGACCTATCAGAGGAAGGCAGGGAACCAGATGGGACAGAGGGGGAGGAGATAGTAGGAGGGACAGAAATAACTACAGGGGGTAGGGAAGGAGACTGCGAAGATGGAATCAAAATATTAGAGAAGGAAATTGACATTCACGAAAAATGACGGGGCGGTTGATGTAGATACGGGAAGAAGAAATATCAAAACATAAATAGCCTTTATGAGATGAACTATACCCAAGAAAGGCACACATGGAAGAACGAGGAAGGAGTTTATGAGATTGGTAAGGCCGAAGACATGTAAAACAAAGGCAGCCAAAGACACGAAGAGAAGAATAATCTGGCAAACGATGAAACAGACACTAGAAAGGAGAGATGTTGTGCAGAACAGGTGTAGGGAGTCTATTTATGAGAAAGGCCGAAGTAGCAAATGCATATGGCCAAAATCGAAGAGGAACAGTGGAATGATTCAACAATGAAAGACCCATTTCAACAATGTGTCTATTCTTACGTTCAACTCTGCCATTCTGAGTAGGAGTGTATGGACATGAAATACGATGCGTAATTCCTTTAGAAACAAAAAAAGAAGTGAGAGCTCTGTACTCACCGCTCCAATCAGATTGAAGAGATTTATTTTAAGGAAATGTTAAATTGATTAAGGATCAAGTTATAGAACTGTATAAAGATGGGCAAAACCTCATCCTTCGTTTTAAGTGTGTAAAACCATGTGAATCGGCTATAGTCATCAATGAATAATAAAAATAACGAGCACTCGTGATCGAAGGTTCAGGAGACGGGCCCTAAAGATCAGAGTGTATGATGTCAAATGGAGAAGAAGCATGAGACACAAAATTAGAAAAAGGAAGACGACGCGATTTACTAATATCACAAGCATTACAATGAAAGTTTGCAATATTAGAGATAGAAACATGCGAAAATAACGGTAACAACTTCTTGAGACACTCTAGGTGTGCATGGCCCAATCTGGAGTGCCAACAAGCAATAGAGGATGACGGAGATGACGACGAAGTGACGAAGACTGCAGGAGAGGAAGACATAGGAGCAGGGACAGAGTAAAGGCCAATATGAACGTCACCGTGGAGAAGGATCGTCTTCGAACAACGATCCTTGACAAGAAAAAATGAAGGATGAAATTCAACGAATATATTATTATCAACACATAAACAATGCACACTCAACAGTTTAGTCGTAATGGAAGGAGAATGAAAAACATTATTGAGAGACAGAGACATAGACTTAGTAGGAAGAGACGAGTAACCAATGGCCGAAATAGAGAGAGAAGTACCATTGGCAGTAGAGGAATGGTTCGGACCGTTGAGGGGAGTGCTTGACTGAAGGTCTGAAGCATTGGGTGTAAAGTGATGGGTGGCACCACTATCCAACAACCACGTAGATGGTAAGGAAGCAACACTGGAGGCATCAGAAGGTGTAAAATTAGGTTGAGGTTGAGAAGAGGAGGCAGCAACTACATGAAAAGAGCGAGGAGGCGGAGGTTGGAAGGAGGTGTTGAGCCGATGATAGCAGGTGACAGCGGTGTGGCCCAGTTTCTGACAGATCTGGCATTTCAGGCGATTCGACGATCTGCTGGGCCACCAGGTGTTAAAGGAAGTCGGCGGAGAACCCAGAATACCATTGTTCTGGGACAAAGGCAACTGTGGTGGAAACCGCAGTTTGGGATAAGAACCTAGGGGACGAGAAGGGGGCGGGGATTGAAGGAAGAAAAATTTTCTTGGAGAGAGGGTAAGGGACTAACTGAGTTTTGCTGGTCAAGGCATAAGTCAAAGCTTAAGAGTAAGCTGTGGACGTCTTCAATGGAGGGAGGATCAGGTCGGCTTGTAATGGACGTCACGAAGGCATTATAGTCACTACCTAAACCACCAAGTAAGTATAGGAGATGATCTTTAGTAGAAACTGGCTCACCAATAGCTTGAAGAGTGTTGCACAATGACTTAATTTTCTGGATATATGCAGATGCAGAGATACCACTCTAAGAGACATTACGAAGCTGATTGCAAATCTCTGTGAGTTTCGCCAGGGAAGTGGAGGAGAAATTTCGAGCAAGAGCATTCCATACTTCCTATAAAGACGAAGCAAACGATTTGAGATAGTATGGAGTCTGACAGAGAGGCATAGAACCAACTGAGAAGGAGCTTGTCATAGCGCTGCCAAGTAATGAAGGCCAGATTGGGTTGGCGATTGGAAGGGTCAAGGATGGGCGGAGGAAGAGGAGAGGAACTGTCCAGAAAGGATTATAGGCCATTGGCAATGATAACATTCAGAAGTTGGTTTTTCCAGATTAGGTAGTTCGTGGAGTCGAGTTTCACCATAAGAGATTGGCTGAAGGATGGAAGAGAGGGACAGTGGGAGGGATGAAATGAGCTGGAGGAGGAGAGGAGTCGGTGGGAGGAGCCGGAGCAGGAAGAGGAGAAGAGGTTGTGCTGGAGGAAGCCATTCGGCAAGCTCTGATACCAAGTTAGAAAGAGAAATTGAAAGATTTTATTATGTAAAAGACTCGTCACTTGTACAAATGACAGAATCAGCTTATATAGGGAGAGGAAACTTCTAGACTAAAGTTTGTTACAAAATCGTTAGAAATATTCCATTGTTAGTGCTTGAGCAGGAATTGCTCTGTTATCATAAACAGATAACATGTGACGTATTCATCATCAACTCTATAGATGGCCATATCACTTGCTCGGCCCGTTGGCCTAGCAATTGTACAGTTGCCGCACAAGCACAGACTTACCGATACATGAACCACGCCGCAAAGGATTCTATTTGGAAAAAAGAGAATAAAAAAATTCAAACACACCACAGCTTACTCATTCATGCCCCGCGGATTAAGGCTTACCGAGCCACAAGGCACCCATAAGTTGCGCCTTTTTATTTTCATTCAAATTGTTTACCATTTGTCATTTAATATTAAAATGAATTTCTGTTGGTTTGAGAAAAGAAACAAAGTCAGTCAAATAGTTGGAAGTAGGCAAGTAGCCCTCCACTATTTTTAAAAGGCTCACCAAAATAATGGGAAAAGAAAGGCCAGCCCTAAGCTCGACTTTTGGGTCGACTGACTGGACAAAGCCCGCAAGCCCACTCCCATCAAAATCACAGTCCAGTCCATGTTCAAAAATCCAAAATTTCGAGCTTGTCCAGCTGCGACACGCTGCTTCCTACACTCCCACTCTCCTAATCACGCTGGAGAAGGGATTCCCCCCTGCCAAATCTTTTACTTGCCTTCAAAATTCACTTTCCCACTCTTTGGGAATGAAATGCCAAAATCTATTTGATCTCTGGGCATTAGGAAAGCAACAACATTATTTATTTGGTTCTACTCACAGAGTGCAACTTCATTAACAAGCTTATTTTAAGTGATTGAAAATTAAAAGATATTTTAACAACACCACCGCTAAGAATGCAAACACTAAATAATTTTTGCTAATAAATAAAATACTGAACTATGAAAAATGAATAAGGCAAACATTGCTGTTACGTTTTTCGTTAAAATTTGTGATTAAGTATGCCTTCTAGTTCGTCTTTTCAATGACCCTTTGTATCCATTATACACCTCAACAAAATAGTTTCTCTATAAAAGCTCCATTAAACTATCTTTCCTAGCCACAAAAACATCTATTATCTTCCTTCATAACTAAACATTAGAATTTGATAAGAGAAAAAAATTGTTTGAAAGTTTGAGAACAAATGTCTTCTACTGAAGAAATTGACGATTTTTGGAGAAGAATGAAGCAAAATTCACATAATAAATAAATAATATACGAGATACTCAAATAGAAAATTTCTTATCTATATACTAGTGATTGAAAAATGGAACAATTTTGAAATTCAAGCAATTGAACAGTCAAGGAGAGAGACACAGGAGGATGATGAATTCAAAAACAACCATGAGAAAAAAAAATAAAAATTTTTAAAAAACATGTTTTCTGTAGCAAAAAACATATTTTTCGCAGTGGAAAGAGTATTTTTTGTAGTGAAAAGTGTATATTTTCTGCAACGAAAAGAGTATATTTTTCGTAGCGGAAACAAATACAGTGGAAATGACATTCCCTTTCATTATTTTAATCAATCCACCATTTATTTTCTGCAGTAGAAAGTGTATTTTTCACAGCAAAAATCGTATTTTTCACAAAATATTAATTAAATTGATAATTAATTTCAAAACTAATTAAACTAGTAATTAATTTCACCTTATAATAATAATAATAATAATTTGATAATTAATTATCAAATTAGACAAATATCTCAAAAATTTATTAATTAATTAGCATATTTTATATTAGTATCTCAAAATTGGTAATTAATAATCAAATTAATTACTCTGCTTAATTGTTTGTTACGTCATGTAATATATAAATCAAGAAATAATTAAAATATTTCAATTTTGAGAATCATTTCTTCAAATTAATTACCAATTTAATTACTATTATGCGGAAAATACCATTTTTCACTACGAAAAATAATATTTCTGCTACGAAAAAAGAATAGGACTTACGTAATAGTGATATTTGCCTCGTTCATTTATCATAATTCAGTATTTTATTTGTTAGTAAAAATTATTTAGTGTTTGTCTTGTTACAAATTTTATAGTTAAGTGATTATTTTGTTAATCACCCAAAATTAAAATTATAAGGGAGAAATTAATTTGTTTGAATAAATTAAGACCAAGTGTTTTCTACTTATTTAAATACCTTGATTTTTAATGCATTCTAGTAATTATATTAAAAAGATAATTTTGAGGTCACAAGAACTCAAACTTAATCAATTTAAAAAAAATAAAAAATAAAAAAAAGCTTATTTTAGCACAAAAAATAAGATTAAATGATTTGTAGGAAATGTAGGCATTCTTTTTGTTTATCTCTCACTCATTCTATTCACCTTTCTTTTCCCAAAAATCAAAGAACCCTAAAATGTCATTTTCCCTCTTCTTCTTCTTCTTCCCATTGGAATGAAGACAATACCTACAAAAAAACAATTGAGACAACAATCAACTAGAACAATCAAATGAAGAATGAGAATGAAAGGTAATTGAAGAAACGATGATAAGTGAAAAAAATTAAAATTACACAACCTGTTTCAAAAAGTAGCATAATCTGCCTGCTTGAATATATAATAAAAAAAACATAAATTATAATTTATATTTTAATATTTGAGGTCATTTTTACCTTTTAGTTATCAACAATTTCGACAATTTCTAACTCAATTTGGAATTCTAACTCCATTTGGAATTCTATCACGCGATTGATAAAAGTTAAAAATCTCTAGACTGGAAATTGATAGAGTTTGAAATCAGATTAGAAATCAGGTTAAAACACTTCATTTAGTAGAAAATGTGATATGTGCATGCAGGATGTAATGAATATATTGACGACAATACTCAAATTATTGATAGCTGAAAGGTTGAGATTTGATTTGTTAAAAAAAATAGTTTAAGTTTTAATATGTAAATGATCACGAATATTATGATCTAAATTGCACTTTACATTTAAAAAAAAGGAAATTAACAAAACAAATCCAATAGTTTGGGATTAGTTATACAACAAACCTTGAAGAAAATTTACAGACAACTAAAATCTTGAACTATGAAAAAAGAACCATGCAAACCTTGCAGTCACGATTCCCGTAAAAAAACATTGAGGCGAATTTCGTAATCCCATTAACGCAAGAATCGTCGAACGGAGACGCCCAAGGCAACAACAATAGACGTCTTTCAATAACGAGGGACATCCAAGGCTAATGCATGAGGCGGGCGTCCTATCAACCATCATAAGTGTAACGACCCATTTTTCTTACTTTTGAAAATGAATAAAATTTAAAACTTTTCCTTTTCTTTTGTAAAACAACGAAAGACTTTCTTTTATAAAACCATTTAAAGATAATAAGCAAAATCTTTTTCTTAAAATCCTTTTTACAAATCATAGCGGAAGAATAAATAAAATCATCTTCTTTTACAATTAAATACATTACAGAATTTCTTTCGAATCATTTCTCTTTTTAGATCCCTTTAGCCTAGCCAGCCACAAGATCTCCGCACGTACAAATCATTCTTCAAGTGCACCTTAATCTATTTTTTGTTCTCGTGCCTGTACCTATATTGCAAAACATAAACTAATGAGTCTAATGCTTAGTAAGTGATAGGAATAAAATATCTGAATGCACATGCTATGTCACTTTAAAATGTGTATGCGATTTCTGTTTTCATTTTCCTTTATCTTTTATGTTTTAGTCTTTTTCTCTGATGCACCCGACCCCGACGCCCTAGGCATAGCAGTAATGGCATAGTTCGAAAGCTTGCTAGCCGTTGACCGGTCCGTCCAATGCACCCTACAAGACACCTCCAGTATAGCGGCAATGACATAGTAAGAGAGCCTGCTAACCATTGGCCGATCCATCCTGGCATCATCCAGGGACCCTATAAACGGTGTGAGCAGCAATGACATAATCTGAAAGCTCAGCTAGCGGCAATGTCATAATCCGAAAGCCTAACTAGCGACCATGCCCACCAAGGGCTGAAATGGCCTCACATCATACCATTGCCTTTTCCGTTAACTTTACTTTACTTTTTATTATTTAACCTTCATTTATTATCTGTTTCACTTTCAATGGTAAAATGGATATTCCTACAGCCTAAATGATGGTAGTCCACTTCAGGTGATCAGCCCTTGAGAACACTCTACACTTAGTGTTAGCCTTTTTGTTAGGCTAAGTTTATTTGGATGATGACTAAATGTTTTATTTTGTTAAAAAATAATAAGTTGGTTATTGTGTTGTATTGATAATGTGCTTAATGTTTTATTCACTATATTTATACTCGTATTTATTGAAAATACCCTCAAAACAGGTATAATTAATATACTAACATGTTTATCTAAGTCCATGTAGTGAATATATATCAACTTGGGACTTAGGAAATTCAAGGAAAAGAAAATGGAGTGTTGTGGTTGAAGCTGCAGTCGAAAGAGGCAACCAAACTATGATTTGATCTTTCGGTCGCACTGTGGTTGAATGGTTCGGTCGAGGAACAAGACCAAATTTATGGGAGTTTGCTTCTGGTTTTTCAGACACAACGTGGTCGAGGATGGGGACGAGATGCACGGCCAAATTTATGGGCACGGACAAGATGTGCGGTCGAAAAACTGAAGGTTTTGAATCTTCCATTTTCGAGCTTTTTGTGGTCTTGACACTGTCAAAGGTTTCTGATGAGGAACGCGATCAAATGAGTAAAACTGAGAACTCTGAATTATTTCAGACGTGAAGCAGTCGAGTCTGCGGTAGAGCTAGGCAACCAAAAATGCACAGAATTGTCTAATGGTTATCTTCCAAGGGTCAAATTTTCAATGGTTGGAAGTGGACAACCGAAAAGATTGGGTCGACTGAAAATGGGCAGTTCTATATATTGAGAGAAACACTGCAAGCTCCACACACGAAATCGAGAATTGAGGAGAAACCCTGCCAAATTTCATACTCAATTCTAAATACTATTGTGAGCATTGTAATCTAACTCTCCCTATTCCAAACTTGAGAATTCAATTTGAGAGAGTTTGGACTAGATAGTTTTTGAGCTTTATATTTTCCAAACATTTAAGCTAAATTGTTTAGGGTGACTCCCTACGAATTAGTCATATAAGAGTGACGTCACAAAATAGTCAACGACATGATTGACGCCCGAAAGCTTAATCAAAGGGTGACTCCCCAGAATAGTCAAGATTAGGGTGAAGCCCCATAACAATCAAATGTTGACGACCTGGAATAGTCAAAGGGTGATGCCCCGTAAAAGTCGCTTGTAACGGTTTAATTGGCACCTATAAGCTAATTGATTAAAGGATCTCCAAGTGGACTCTTGGAATGCGGACGTAGGCGGGTTTGCCGAATCGCATTAACAAATTGGTGTCAACTGTCTTAACCTTACTCTTTACTTTATTACATATATTTGTGATTGTTTATTTAATTGTATGCGGTAAATCACATAGGGTTTAGAGAAATCAAATATCTCACGAAAAATATTAGAACGCTATATTCATCCCCTCTCCTAGGAGTGCATATGTTCCGATAATTGGTATCAGAGCGGGTTATTTAAATTTTTTGTGTGATATTGTAATTTTCATGCATATTGTATAAATTTGTTAATTTATTTGAATTCCTTGAGTTGAATTTATTTGACAAATTTCTTGATATATTTTGTATATATATAATTGATTATGGATTTCAATACATATGTTGAAGATCAATCCATTTATACACCTCCTCTATTTAATGGTTACAATTATCTATATTGGAAGTGTAGGATGAGAATATATGTTCAATCCATTGATTACGCTTTATGAAAAATCATTGAAAATAGAATAAGTTTTCCTAGACCATCTTGTGAATTCAATGATTTAGATAAATGTAATTAGAATTTAAATGCTAAAGCCATGAATGTATTATATTGTGCCTTAAGTAGAAGTGAATTTGATAAAATACAAACATGTGTGCGCGCTTATGATATATGGAAATCTCTTGAACTAACACATGTAGGCACAAATAAAAGGGATAAAAGTGATGAAAGCACATCCTCCAAAGAAGAGAAAATGGTCAACTCCTGCTTCATGGCCGAGGAGGAAATTGAAGTAACCAACTCGTTTAGCAATTCCGATTCCGATAATGAGAATGATGAAAATGAATTGCTAGATGCATTTAATGAATTACTTGATAGTTTCAATTTGCTTAAATCGAAATATAAATCTTTGAAAAAGGAAAATGACAAATTGATGAAAAAGCATGCTGAAATTGTTCAATCCTTTGAAAAACAAGTTAGTAATTTGAAATTGTTGAATGATAATTTGAACTCTACTATCAAATCACTTGAAAATGAAATTAGCCCATTGAGAGTGAAAAATGATGAATTAAACAATGTTGTTGTAACGACCTAGTTTTTCGTAAATCCTTTAAATGTGCGAAAATTTGAAACTTTTATAAATCCACTAGAACCCTCTTTATTTAAAATTCTTTTAAAGAAATACATATCAAAGTGCACCTAACCGGACTGCTACTAAAACCCTTTTTGTTCTACCCACTACGAAAACTATTATAAAATCATCGCGGAAGCGTTGTAAAATCTTTTATAAAAACATAGCGGGTTTAGCAAATCATGGCGGAAGCTTTAAATAATTTAATAAAGAAACTTAATGAAAGAGCTAAATAATTAAATACACTTAAGAGAAATGAAAACCGAAGAATTAAATACACTTTTACTACAACCGTGGCCTCTTTGGTTCTAATCAGCCTGGTCGGCCCTAATCCTCGCACGTGCAAATCTTTCATCCTTGCTTTAGATTATCTGTTCATCGTTTTTGCATTGACTCCTAATTCTTTGCATTTATTTTCACGTATAGGTACCTACACCTACACCATAAGTAACTGTAAGCCCAAAGGCTTAGTAAGGAAAATGGTTTAATGCAGTTATGTAATGCCTTTATTTAGTCCTTTTTGGAATGGGGGCCACCCAAACCAATTTTTTCATTAAGTTATTGGTTCTTTGGTTCTTTACTCATACTTCGAGCTGAAGATTGGAGGTTTTCCTTTGAGATGGCATAGTTTGATTGGCTTCTAACCTCCTGTGTGCACATTAGTCCCTTTCCCAACCAAGTAGGGGTGTATCTTAGTTGCCAGGCTAGATCCGAACTACCCACCTACCACAACTCCCCTTCGTTTCTTTTTCCCTTTAGGCGTATCCCACCCTCCAGGCTTTTTCTCAGTGATGAGCGTATCTCGCCCACCCAGAACGTTTTTCTACTTCTTTATTTCTTAACCTTTTTTCTCACTCATGCATGTGTGAGTGCCGCCACCAAGAGGGTACTCCCTATTTGGTTTCTATTAACACGATACATGTTCTTACATTGTTGGCCTAACATGATGCATGATGCTTTATAACATAACATTAACAAAAATTGAAGTGTGCACTGAAATACAAGTAACTAACTGTAATTGAAATAGCACATATAATGAATAACAATAATTGAAAGTGCACAACAATACAGGTAACAATTATGATATCGAATTGAAAGCAACGAATGAGCAATCTAAGATGATAAGGTAACATGCGACAAATTACAATTAACTAAACAAGTTCATTGAGCTAAGCTAGACTAAACATGGAAACATGCTTTAGACAACGAATAACGGAAACATGCTTGGAAATTAGAAATTCTTATTCTAATTGATTAAGCATGTTTTTATTCTAATAAATTAAATATGCTATATTTAATAGACTGGTTATTATTCTAGTTAATTACATGCTTGAAATGATTACATGCTCAAGAAAGGATTTCATTTAATATTCTAGTTACATATTTTGGTTAAAGTTAATTTCATAAGTAATGTGCTATGTTATTAACATGCTTCCATTATTCCAATAACTCAAATACTAAAGTACAATTAAGTTATCCACCATTATTCTCTAAGTTAATTAACATGCTCTAGTTAACATACATGCATCAAGAAGCAACCAAGTTACTTAAACATGCTCCATTAGTTAATTTACTTACCCAACTAGTTAGATAATTACATTCTCAAGATTAGTTATCCATTAAACATGCTTGAGTTGATTTACATGCAAACATGCTCGCTAGTTAATTTGTAGTCCTAATTCATTAACATGCTCAAGTAAGTTAATTAAACATGCTCTAATCAATGCAAAGAATCCAAGCTAGGCATCCAAAAAAAAACAAAGAACAGAACAGTAAATCATGCAAGGAAAAACCAACATTCTAAGCTCATTCTAAGCTCATTCCTACTCCTCATCATTCACATACTCATCATATTCAACCATTGATCATTTATCACAACAATCCATAACAAATAAGGTAAAACATTTGCAATAAAGAGAACAATTAACAATAAGGAATGTGTCTACGAAGTAGAGCATTTGATCCCAATTATATGAACAACTAGAAAAAGCAAAACTAACAATAAAGGCAATGAGTCACGGAGCTAGTCATATTCTAACAAGTACTAACAATTCTACCCTAATTAATTAACACGCTACTAATATCATAGACATGCTAACTAATTGATTTACCATGCTAGCTAATTGATTTGCACATGCTAATTAAACATGCTAGTTAATTAGTTAAACATGCTAGTAGTTACTTATTAATCAATTTACATGCTCCAGGAAGAATTACAATCATTATCCTAGATGATTTAAACATGTTCTTATTCTAGTTAGTTGACTAAATATGATGATAGTTATGCTCATCAATTACTCTAGTTATAAACACAAATTAAGTTAGTTAAGTAACATGTTCTTACCATAGTTGCAATTAGAATTCAAATTGATTATCATTCAAACGTGTTGGGCCTAGCTAAGTTAACGTGCTAGTTAATCAACATGCTTAACAGTAATAATTAACATCCTTGGGTTAATTGCATGTTTAAGTTCATTAACGTACTTATGCCTAACTAGCATGCTTAAGTCTAATTAAATTGTTTATATGCTTAGATTAACTAATTTGGTTAACATGCTCAATTGATTAATTATTAACTAAATTGATTAGCAAACATACATGCTAGATTAATGAAGTGATAACAATACAACAATAATGAAGGAAATAACCACATTATAATTAATAACTAACAACAAGTAAACATCCATTAGCAAGATAAAACGCTTAGCTCATTTCCGGACTTCCTTTAACACTTAACCATCCACCTTTTATGGCACTTAACTTTCCTCACTATCATTTTTGAAACCCATATGCAGTCAAGAAACATTTACAGGAAATTACAACAGCATCTGTAAGCTTGCATGAATTTAACAAACAAGAGAAACAATGCTAGTAAAGAAAACAACTAACAGTAAGGAAATTTGCACTATCAACAAGGGAATGACAACAACAATTCATTCAAAGAACTATTATCTAAAGCCAACTAACAGTAAGTATTTCAGGGAATTCAACACTAAACCCATGCACTCTACTTACGGTGTAGGGCCTTCACATGGCCAAGACACCCCTATTTCCTTACCTAAACCGATGAACACAACAGGGACAACAAGGAAACCAAGCCTTCATGCAGCTACCAACTTCACAATAGCTCACTCGTGTACACAATCGTCCAAGGAACACTCACTACTCTCAACTTACAGGGAAGCCCACTCTCACACACTGGAACTCACACTTAGCTCACCACTCAACCACACAACTCACACACACTCAGAGGCTCACGCGCAGGAGCATTCCGCACAGGAAGAGAAGCCTCACGTAGTAGGGAGGGGGAGTTCACGCAGGGAGAGGAGCTGAACGTAGAAATGGAAGGGGAGAGGAAGCTTATACTTGGGAGGGAGAACAAACCGTACGTATAGGGGCAGGGAGGTTGGCTACGCATGGTCTGGAGGAGTATTTGTTCTTAGGGGTGGTTCTAATTGGTTAAGGGTCGTTCTCCTTATGATTTTAAATCCTTTATTGTCGCAGATCTGGGCCACTTTGGATGAGTGCGGACGCTCTGCCCTCATCTGCATTTGTCCCCAAGAGTAAAATTACTAAGGCTAAAATCGTGGTCTCGGACGAGAATCGGCGTCCTCGTCTAGGCCGTATCATCCACAGATGATGTTGGGACGCATTATGGCGTCCGCGTGAAGCATCTGCACAAGTCCGCATATATCCATAAATTGGACAGAGGCAAATCGGATGAGGCCTTACCTCGTTTACACCAGTTCGCGAGCGTCCGAAGGTGTCCAGATTTGGACAAATTCGACCCGGACGAGGCCATCCGTGTCCGCATGAACTTGGCTGCGTCCGCAATGATAATAGAGGCAGGGGCGATCTTTGGGATTCGAAGATAGTGTCCCCGAGTCATCCCAAAGTGCTGGGACAACATTCTATACACTTGCAGTTGAGGAACGGCATCCGCAAAGTTTTCTGCAGTTATTTGTCAATGCACAATCTAACACTTTCCTCACATTTTCCCACTTAACTCATAACATTTTTCCCATAAATACACGTCATAGAATGACACGTATAAATATGTAATGTAATGTCCCAATTACTCCATCCTTTAATCACATCACGTATACGGAAAAAACGTAACAGAAATACCCTTTAGACCTAACGCTCCGAAACGTCTTTGATAATACCCCAATAATTGTCCAACTTAAAAAGTTGGGGTGTTACAGTTGTGCTTAATTTCACAAAAGGGAGCAAAAATTTAAATATGCTCTTAGGTTCGCAAAGGGTTACATTTGATAAGGCCAGTATTGGCTATCAACCATTTGCTAGAAAAAAGAATTATAATAATTTCTTTGTTTGCCCTACTATGTAATAGGTGTAATTGTATAGGGCATAAATCTTTTTGTTGTCAATTGAAATTAGATGTAAATGTGAAATCAAATTTGAACTCTAAATTTGTGTGGGTTCCTAAATAAACAAAATCTTTAACCAATGGTCCCAAAAAGATTTGGGTACCAAAGAAAAATATTTAATTGTATTGTAGGTTGGAGGCTCTCCTAAGGAGCATAAATGGCTTAGATTGTGGAATATCCAAAATGTAAAAGGAGAAGCTTCAAGAATATGCCTACAATGTGGTAAAAAAAAAAATTTATGTGGAGGTACACAATTTCTTTTTTATTGAATTTGTTAGTTCTTTTTATTGGCTTAAGTGGTTTTTAAATTTATCATTGATATTGATTGGATCTATTTGAATATTTCATTTTTGGCATCATTAGGTTGAATCAATTATATTATTTCTTCATTTGGTATTTTGATACTTGATTCCAACAATTGGTATTCTAGATTACATATGTTGAATTATTTGAATTGTTGGATGTTTAATTTAGATGATTTTGATTTCTCCCTTGAATTGAAATTAGTTAATGATATAGGAGGAGAAAATAGAATTGTATAGAGATTATTGATTTGTTTTGAAATATTAAGTTTTAATTTTAATAAGTTTTTGCTTCCACTTAGACTTTAACTTTGTTTTCCCCAAATGATTTTTTTTTTTAATTTCAAGGGGGAAGAAAATATTTTTGTAGTTGATTTTCAAATTGGTATCAATAATCTTTCTATTGAATTGAAAATTTTAATTTGGTATCCTTTTGTAATCCCCAATTATTTGGATTTGTGCATAAACATAGGGGGAGAAAATTGGTTTTCATCTTGAAATCATCCATGAATACTCTCAATTGGTATCATATTTGGTTTTTGAAATTGGATGGTTTATTATTTTGATGTTTCCCTCACATTATGCTTGGTGTCAATGTTAAAGGGGGAGAAATTTATAAATTGTTTTATTATTGCTAAAAGGGGAAGTGCAAAGTTTTTAAATTGTGATATATCCCCAATAGTTTGTTTCTATGATTAACGTAAGGTGAGAGATAACTTGATTGCCATTTAGACCTTAAAATTGGTATCTCTCTTAGACTTTTTTTTTTTTTATTAAAAATTCAATTGGTATCTTAGTTTGTTCTTATTTATTCAATTGGTATCACTCTTGAAATTGACAATTGGTTTATCATTCTAGGTTGCATGAATTGGTATATCTTTCTTGAATAGATTAGTTTGTTAATTCCCTCCATTGTTTGCTTTTGGTAAATATTTTTTTATAAAGGGGGAGAATGATTTGTTTAGTATGATTTTTACTCTTTGATTGTTTTTAACTCCCATCCCCATGAATTGTTTTTTGATTATGACAAAAAGAGGGAGAATGATATATATATATATATTGTGAATGAGGAGAAGTTATATATAAGTTGCTTAAGGGGAAGAAGATATTAATGAATTGGTATAGTATGTTTTCATGGATTTAATGTTGATATATTGTATAACTTAAAGGGGAGAAATCTAATATGCAATAATAGATGCACATGCTTAGAATTAGGTATAACCAGCTTATGAGATTTTGTCATCATAAAAAAAGGGAGATTATTAGCATTTTTGTTAAGCTAAGTTTATTTTGATGATGACTAAATATTTTATTTTGTTAGAAAATAATAAGTTGGTTATTGTGCTATATTGATAATGTGCTTAATATTTTATTCATTATATTCATACTCGTTTTATTGAAAATACCCTCAAAACGGGTATTATTAATGTGCTAACATGTTTATTTAAGTCCATGTAGTGAATACATATTAATTTGGGACTTAAGAAATTCAAGGAAAAGAAAAGGGAGTGTTGTGGTCGAAGCTGCGATCGAAAGAGGCAACCAAATCTGTGATTTAGTCTTTCGGTCACACTGCGGTCGAATGGTCCGGTAGAGGAACGCGACCGAATTTATGGTAGTTTGCTTCTGGATCTTCAACGTGGTTTTTCGGATGCAACGCGATCGAGAATGCAGACGAGATGTGCGACCAAATTTATGGGAGTTTGCTTCTGGAGCTTCAACTTGGTTTTTTGAACGCAATGCGGGCGAGGACGTGGACGAGATGTGCGACCGAAAAACTGAAAGTTTTTAATCTGCCATTTTTGAGCTTTTTGCCGTCTCAACACGATCAAAGTTTTAGATGAGGAACGCGACCGAATGAGTAAAACTGAGAACTTTGAATTATTTCAGGCTCGAAGTGGTCGAGTCTCCGATCGAGCTAGGCAACCAAAAATGCACAGAATTGTCTAACGGCTATCTTCCAATGGTCTAATTTTCACCAGCTATTTTCTACAACAGCTGGAAGTGGTTGACCGAAAAGATTGGGTCAACCAAAAATGGACAGGTCTATATATTGAGAGAAGCACTCCAAGGTCCACACACGAAACTGAGAATTGTGGTGAAGCCCTACCAAATTTCATACTCAATTCTAAATACTATTGTGAGCATTGTAATCCAACTCTCCCTATCCTAAACTTGAGAATTCAATTTGGGAGAGTTTGGACCAAATAGTTTTTGAGCTTTATATTTTCCAAACACTTGAGCTAAATTGTATAGGGTGACTCCTTACGAATTAATCATATAAGGGTGATGCCCTGAAACAGTCAACGACACGATTGATGCCCAGAAGATCAATCAAAGGGTGACTCTCTAGAATAGTCAAGATTAGGGGGACATCCTGTAATAGTCAAAGGTTAACAACTTGGAATAGTTAAAGGGTGATGCCCCGTAACAGTCGTTTGTAACGGTTTAATTGGCACTCGTAAGCCAATTGATTAAAGGAGCTCCAAGTGGACTTTTGGAGCACGAACGTAGGTGGGTTTGCCACTGCGTCAACAAACCGGTGTCAACTGTTTTACCCTTACTCTTTACTTTAACAAACTGGTGTCAACTGTCTTACCCTTACTCTTTACTTTATTGCATATATTTGTGATTATTTATTTAATTGTATTTGATAAATCACATAGGGTTTAGAGAAATCAAATATTGCACGAAAAAATTAGAACGCTATATTCACCCCTCTATAGCTGTGCATACATTCCGACACTTAGTATGTGTGAGCATCCACTAAACCATTCTTTAAAACCATGCATGAATATCCATTTTCGTATTCTTTTGAAAACCATGATGCATGATGCTCATGAATGCATACATTCTATCATGTCAGTACTATAATCTCTAAGCATGTTCATCTATTAAACATGTCATTAAAATAACCTAATTCTAATAAATGCCCATCAAGCAGCAGTACAATTCACGAAACATGCTCAATATTTGGCTATTATAATAAAGCAGTAGACATGCTTAATATCTTACTATAAAGTGGTAAACAATCAGTATACAATTCCTAACTCTTGCGATATACGGCCCCAAAGACCAAAACACATGCGTATCACTTACCTCTTGTCCTGAATGCTTTTACCACTAATCGTTATCCTTGCGAGTATTCACATGCATCCACATATTAGCCTTCACAATACCTTCCAATAAATAACATTTATTTATTAATACCAATTCTTCAATAACGGTTTACATAGTTCAATAATACCTAGGAGCTTCAACATTCATAACTTTGAACTTCAACCTTATCTGTACCCTTATTCCTTATTTATTCACTTAATATAACATCATAATCCAAACCCAACCTCAATCAATAAGTTGTAAACATAACAGGGTTTCCATTCACAGAGTACATTCCATCCGAAACACCTATAAACCAAGCAATGATTAACAAATCTTCCACGATGTTCAACAAGGCAGTCAACAATAAAGGGCCAAACATAGCTCAATCACAGGGCAAAATCTTCAACAATAATCCACATAGAACATATCCTCAATCATTTTTAACTAGGCAATAATTAGTCAGAGAACTATTACCAACACTGCCACATATTTTCTTTCGATCACCAACAACAGAAAAGAAATGTCAAATGATAAGTAGAAACCAAACTCATGTATCAAAACCAAATAGCAGTGAGTCCAAAATACATAAAAATCATTAAAAGAAGTTATGCATTAGCATTATCTAAAGAAACCTAAGAGGACCTGAGATCAGACAATATCTCCATCTTCTCTTCAGCTTCTCCTTTCCATCCCCTTTTTCCAAACCATGCATATATTCTATCATCAGCCACAATTGACCGACCCATATTAAGAATAACAGGAGGATCTGCTTACCTGAAATCAAAAGACACTCGAGAAACCCATGCTCCCCCTTCCTCACTCAGCGCTTACTAGAAGCTCTAACTCAAAACGTAGAACCTCACAAATTAGTATGTCCTCAATATTATTTAATAATAGAGAGAGCTTAACCAAAACTAACATTTCTCACCTGAAGACTCGAGGCCAGAAGCTTCTCTCCCCCTGTTATTTCCTCTTGCCTTCTCTCTTTCTCTTTTCCTAGAGCACCACACCCACCATGCTTCCTCTTCTTCTCTTCCTTTTCTTGTTTCACTCTAGAAGCTCCTTTCTTTTCTTTACTGGCTCTTTCTCACCCTTTGTTCTTTTCTCTCCTTGTTTCTTCACTCACAGCTCTCAATTTCCACCAAGGGTACTCTCTCAATCTCCCTCCTTCTTTCTCGCTAGTCGTAGCTCTCTAGAGAGCACTTCACATTTTCCTCCTTCTCATTCACTCCTCACGATAACATCCCTTAATAGCTGCATAAATTCATCCCATGCTGCCACATATGAAGGAGAAAGATGCATGGAGGAAGTAGAGAAGAAGTCACGCTTTGAGATCATCAATTATCGTCTCGGGACGCTGAATGACAAAACACAGGTTGATAGACTTGGCCATATCTCGGTCGATGGCGATCGACCGGAGCAACGCGTTGCAGCGTTCTGCTTCCTTTGCCCAAACGTCGACATTTCCCTCAACTCTTTTATTCTTTTTATTTAACAAATCCTCTAATTCATTTAATTAAATTCTTCTTTTAATTTCTTTAATTAAATTCTCCTTCATTTAATTAAATTATATTAAACCTAATTCCAATTTTTGATTTATTCCAAAAATTGTTTGACAATGATTGCGGGTCCAATTGAAATTCCTCAATTCTATTTCCTAAATTAATTTTCATCAAATTAATCTTCAATAATTATCCAAATAATTTCATTACATTTAATTAATTTCCCAATTATCCTTACTTTTGTTACAGAAAATCGGGGTATTACAATAAGGGCTAGGCCGCTGGATGAAGCGACATACGTCCTAGAATGAGCATGGACGCCCAAGATGGGTGGAGGGGTGCGGGCGGACAAAGGGTCATGCATGTTGGATCGAGGGACGTCCATCCCTCGATGAGGATGGATGACTAGGATGGAGTTAGGTCATCCACCAAAAGCGCTGGCAAACGAATGTTATGCTTGTTAAATCGAAGGACGGACGTCTCTCAACGAGGATGGACGACCACGATGGAATTAGCCCAACCTCCAAAGGCACTTGCGGATGATGGTTTATGCCCATTAGATAGAGGGACAGACGTCCCTCAACGAGGATGAACGGCCAAAATGGAGTTAGGTCATCCACTAAAGGCGCTGGCGGATGTTATGTTCTAGGGGATCACATGTAAGACACACATTTTTAAATGGGAGCAAACTCCCTCAACTTGCAACGGACGTCCCTCATGTTAGGCTTTTTGTTAGGCTTAGTTTATTTTGATGATCACTTAATAAGGATTATTTTGTTGAAATTAATAAGTTGATTATTATATTTTTCAGACATTATTGTGAATGCTTTTATCATAATATTTATACTCATATTTATTGGAAATACCCTTAAAATGGGTATTATTAATAGTCTAACATGTTTATCTTAGTTCATGTAGTTCATATATATCATTGTAGGACTTAGGAATATTTAAAGGGATGAAATAGAGTGGCTGTGGACGTGCTACGAATGAGAGATCCGACCAAAACTGGATTTTGGTCTTTCGGTCACGAGAATTGAAGATTCGGTCGACCGAAAAACATAAAAAGAGTTTAGGGTTGATTTTGTAAAGGATTTGATCTACTGAAAAGGTTCTGGTCGATCGTTTGACGAGGTGGTTTCGAATCAGCCATTTTTGGCATTTTTGTGGTCAAGCTACGGTCGAGGGAATTGAAGATTCGGTCGACTGAAAAACATTAGAAAAGTTTAGGGTTGATTTTGTAAACAGATTTGGTCGACCGAAAAGCACATTCGGTCGACCGCTGCTGCATGGTTTTACCTATCGCTTCAAACGGTTTGATTTCCAACAGCCATATTCTCCAACGGTCGGATCTGGTTGACCAAAAATGTTTTAGGTCGACCGAAAATGGACAGTTCTATAAATATATCAACTTCCATAGCTTATTAAACACAACGCAGAATTGAGGCGAAGCCTAGTTAAAATTTATGCTCTATTCCAAACACTTTAGTGAGCTTGCAAAATCCCACTCTCCCTAAACCCAAACTTGAGATTTCAATTTAGGAGAGTTTGAATTAGTTTTTGCACTTTCAATTTCCTAAACACACTTGAGCTATATTGTAAAGGGTGACGCCCTACTAATTCGTCATATAAGGGTGACGCCTTGAAATAGTCAATGGCACGATTGAATGCTCGTAAGTTCAATCAAAGGGTGACGCCCAGTTAATAGTCAAAGGTTGACAACCCAAAATAGTTAAAGGTTGACACCCTTAGAATTAGTCTTTGTAAACGGTTTAATTGGCACCCGTAAGTCAATTGGTTAGTGAATCTCCAATTGGAATCTTGAAGTACAAAGGTAGGCAGGTTTGCCAAACCGCGTAAAGAAACTTTGTGAACACTCTCTAACCCTCTCTTTACATTTATGCATTTATTATGATTGTCTATTTAATTATATGTGATAAATCATATAGGGTGTTAGAGAATTTCATTATCGCACAAAAATATTAGAACGCTATATTCACCCCCTCTATAGGCGTGCATATGATCCTACATCTCGTACCACAACAGACGTCCCTCTACTTATAATGGACGTCATTCGTCCTCCAACAGACGTCCCTCAATACTAAAAGACTACGTCATTTAGCATTAAGAGACACCCGTAGATATTAATGGACGTCTATTGATGCTGAGAGACGACGTCATTTAGTATTGAAAGACATTCATCAACTTACCATGGACATCTCTCATTGACATGAAGGTTTGTCATTATTTCATAATAATTTTGGCATTGAAATAAGAGTTACTTTATTTTTTTTGTTACAAATTATTTTTCTATTTTAACTTCTACAAAGGTTATTATATTTTCTGGTCTTAACCCATTCATGCAATTCAGGCTGGGCTTTTTTACCCGACCCAGATAAGAATAGTGGAATGTTGATTGGATTCTAAGAAAGATTCGAATATTCGATTAAACATTGTCAGATTCAAGCATAATACATACAATCCTATCTCTTCTTATCCTTTCTCACTTTTCTGTCACGACATTTTCTTTTTTTTTTTTTAATATTTAAAATTACTTATTTTCATTTATTTTTTTTTCATTTTAACGAAATTTATGAGTGTTGGGAATCGAACGCGAAACGAAAAAAGAAAACTGCGGAAGTAGTGACACTTAAATTTACATGGAAAACCCTAACATGAAAAAACCATTGGCAGAGGATAAATTCACTATTCAAAAATCAAGGTACAATGAGTTTTGTGACTCAAGCATCAATAGATAGAGAAAATATGTAACACCCCAACCTTTTATATGTCATAAATTAATGAGTAAAATTGAAGAGTAATTGGCAAAATTGGATTTATTGGATAATTGTCAGAGTGTTACCAAGGATGTAATTGTAGATTATAACTTAAGAAATTATTTGGAAGATAATTAGGATTTATTGGGACGAAGGGGTAGTTATGGGATGAAAATTAAGTAGAGAAAACTTAAGGGAAAACTGTCCAGGACAATTTAGGACGCATGCGGACGCCTCTTGGATGAGGAATGGCATCCGCAAGTGCACTGCTGGCCGTCCCTGAACCTTGGGACGATGTAAGGATGAGGATCTTGCGTCCTCACCCGACTCTATTGCAAACCGGGTACATTCGGATTGTAGCAAACGTGTGCGGATGAGATGAAGATGCATCCGAATTGAATTTGTACAATTCCTGGATCACTTCAGACGATGGCGGACGATGGCGGACGAGTGCGGCTTGCGTCCGAATTGAATCTGTACCAATTTTTGGTACATTCGGACGAGGTGCAGACGCTATTTGGCATTTGAATGTTGCTTGTGGACGAATTTTCAAAGGGGTCAGGACGTGAATTCTCATCCCAATCCTCATTTCTGTCCGCACAGTGATGTTTCGAACGACATGCGGACGAGACCAGGACGCAAATTGGCATCCGAAACATCACAGTTTTGCAAAGAATAAATTTTAAATAACAAATTTTTGGGATAAAACTTAGGATGGCAGCCACGAAAACAACTCTAGAGATACGATTCTACCACAACCGAATCACGTCACCCCCATTTTCGCGCATTTCTCCTTCCTAATTGGTACACGTCGATTTCCTCCAAGTAAGTTTCACCCTTTTAAACCTAATTTGAAGCTTCCTTCTGGGAGATTGAGATTTCCTTCCCCTACGAGAGTGTCCCATTGGATTGAGAGAGTGAGGAGAGACCTATTGAAGGGTTGGGAGATTTTAGAATAGTAAATCTATTGAAGGGTGGAGTGATCGTGTACTTCCATATGTGGAGGAATTATCAATTTCTGTCATAGCTGTCCATGAGATAAATTCTTCAATAGAGGTAAGGATTGGGTGGAGTCTTGGCCGTCAAAACCCTACCCACAAGTAGTGTGTGTGTTGTGCTAGATGTATGGCTGTCAATTCCTTGCGAAATTCCTTTGATTTATATCTTGATAGTATGTTGTTTAATTTCTGTACATATCCTTATTATGAATGTTGAAATGGAATGCCTAAGGATGGAATGAATGATGAATGAAAGATTTGTAGAATGATGTGATAAGCATAAATGAGTTATGAACTGCATAAGCCATGATTCGGTTTTGTGAAATGCTTTACTTGCTATGATTACTTCTTAGAACTTGAAATTGTTGGTTTGTTTACTGTAGATCTCTTAAATCCGAGCATGTTTAGGCCAATTCAGTTATTGACTCGTTTCAATTTATTAATTATATCTATGTTCTATTTTATTCAAATAAGCATGTGTAGATAGATTAGTTTAGCATTGTGAAATCTAGCTTATAATGTTGTTGTTCTTGGTACTAGTTAGAAAATATAATTCTTGTCTTTGATTGCAAATGTTACTTTAATGGAAGTGTGATGAATGAATGATAATCGATGACGTTAAGTTGTAGGATAGAATGAGAAAATGGAGGTTGATATGATGTGTACGTATGGTTATGAATGAATAGAGAATTTCATTTCTATTTTGTACAATTTATTATATTCACTTACTGTAGTTTTCTGCATAATTCACTATGTTATTCGTTGTAGCTTCTTAGTTATTAATGCTTACTTCATTTCGTTAATCAAGCACGTGTAGATTACTTAGGATAATAATTGTATGAGCATGTTTAGCATATTTAACTAAACCGAGCATGTTTAATTAAATAGAATTCCTTGCATGTTTAATTAATTGAATAAGAGCATGTTTAATCAATTTGAATAAAAATATGATCAATCAATTAGAAAGTAATCTATCATTTAAGTTCCTTTAAGTAATCCGAGCATGCTTAGTTAATGTAATTTAATTAGCATGTTATTGTTGTAATCAATTGTTAAGCATGTTCTGTTTTCTATTGATTGAGTATAATTCCATATAATTGCTAGTTAGACAAGCATACATAATTAGTTAGTTTATCAAGCACGTTCCAGCAATTGTTTGTTAATTATGTTTAAGTTTTGTTGTGTTTAGATTAGTATGCATAGTTAGCCTTAGTCGAGTATTTTTAGTGATAAATCAAGTATGTTCCTATTAGTTAGTTATTGAGCATGATCTATTAGTTGGTTGTTAGTTAATTATCAAACACGTTTAGGAATGGTTAATGTAGATGAGCATGCGTATGTAGTTTAGTTTATTGAAATCGAGCATGTTTCCGTTAAATTATTAATTCTGCATTTAAGCTTTTATAACATTGTGAAGTATGTTAATTTATTTAGATACCTCGTATATTAGTAGTTTATTCATCTTGTCATATCTTCATTGTTATGTTCTGTAGAATCAAGCATGTCGTATGTTGCTTCTATTCATTTCTATGTTTGCTTCCAATTAGTAATATTCTCTCAATTCGGTGATTTCAATTAGTGTTATTCTTGATATTCGTTGTTTAATTATCATTCTATTTATATTAATATGTCTCATGCATCATGACAGTAGAAACAAATAGGAAGTGACACTTTGGGGAGGTACTCACATGCATGATGCGAGGGAAATGAACGAAATGATTAATGAACGAATGAATGATGGGAAGTTGGAGGGCGGATGAGTAGTTTGGATCTAGTCTAGTAGCTAGGCTACACCCCTACCTTGTCGAGAAAGGGACTAGTTTGCACATAGGTGACTAGAAGCCGATCAAACCATACCATCACACATGAGTTCCTTCAATGTCCAGCTCGATGTATGAGTAATGAACGAACGAAAGAAAAAGATTGGTTTGGGGCGGACCCATTCCAAGTAAACTAAAGAGAGGCATGATCATATTGCATAATCCATTTCCTTACTAGTTTACTTGTAGTGTAGGTATATGTGTATGATGAGAAGAACGATGAACAAAACACAAAGCAGTTGATGAAGGATTTTCACGGGCAGAAATTGTGGCTGTCAGGCTAAAGATGAGTAAAGTAATTTGTAAAACATAACGATTTACTTAACATGTTTTAATTTGTATGTTTTCGCTGCCGCTATGTTTTAAATAAATTATTATTGCTTCCACTATGTTTTGATAAACGATTTTCACAACGAATGTAATCAATGGATTTTGACGGTTCCGTTTTAGCACTCTGATTATGAAGGATTTTATTTGTCTTACCAAAGTTTTAAATTTTTCGTATTTTTAAAAGGTTATGAAAAACCGGGTCGTCACAAAATATATAACCCTAATATTGGATATGTGGCCGACTCGACCCAACTAGAATTTGGGTCACATCAACTCTACCAATTTCCACCTTAACACGAATTCCATCTAATGTAGGTGTAACAACCCGATACTCACTTTTCCTGTTTAAAACAATGTAATCGACTTTGAAGATGAAATTTCATATTCCCTTCCGTCTCTATGCATGTTCAATCGTGGCGTGTAATTATGGGAAATTAATTTGGGATAGAATGTTGGTGGAAAATGATGAAGGAAATGGAATTTTGGTTTATTCAAACGAAATTCGGACGACTTCGAACGATGCGGATGCAGGCGGACGTTGTAAGTTTGAATCTGTTCGGATTCTGGACGAATTCGGATGACTTTGAACGATTTTGGTTGATGCAGATGCAGGTAGACATTGTAAATTTGAATCTGTCCGAATTTGTCCAGAATTCGGACAACTTCGACAATTTCGGACGATGCGGACAATGGCGGACGTTGTGAGGTTGAATCTGTCTGGATTCTGGACGAATTCAGATGCACATGGACGACATCTCGGACGTTATTTTGTGTCCAAATTTTGAATTCAGGCGATACGGGCAGAATTCGGATGCATCCTCTCGTCCGAATCCTCCCAGAATAGCGACAGAACTGATATAAAATAAGAAGAAAATGACGCTCAACCAATAGAAACACATAACACTCGACCTACTCCCACGATCCCGACCAGCAGAGAATGTCGCCTCCCCCACACCCCCCCTGCCATAGTATGATTTGTTTCCCCCAAGGTGAGCCTATTTCATCTTCAGCTTCTTCTCCTTCTTCTTTGTTGTTCTTCCTGGAGGGACTTTGGAGGGCTATTGCTTGGAGTGGAGGGAGACCTGTCGTGTGAGGAAGGGTCTTCAAGGGTAAGGGAATGGTGTAGTCTTGGCCATTTGGAGGCCCTACACCCAAGTAATCGTGTGTGTGTGTGTTAACTGTGATTTCCTTAATACTTTTGTGAAAATATTCATCTTTGTTAACCCATATGTTGTGTTCTGCTGTAGTTATCTAGTTGTTCTTACGTTAGATTCTTTGTTGTTCTTTATTGCCTTTAAATGCTCCTTTATCTACATGAGTGATTGTTACAAGACGTGAATAATGACTAGCAACAGTTATGTAGAGATGAACTGAACTAAAAGTTAATATTTTTCTGTTGTTTTAGTCTACGATATCTCTTTGTTGTTTGCACCTTATTGCTTATTTCTTGTTCATATACCATGTTGCTGCTGTAAGTAGTTCCTTGTTATTATGCTGTATATTATCCTCCACTTTTATTTCAATTCTAAGCATTATCCTCCATTGTTGCTTCGTTGCTAAGCATGATAGCTTGTTGCTACTGATATTATCACTACTTTATAACTCAATGTTGTCGCCATAGAATTTGGTGCACGTAACTCTGCTGTAAATCTTGTCCTACTATACAAAATTTGCGGTAGCAACTTGAAGCATGTCTACTGTGATATTGTAACATGTTCGAATAAACTCTTTGTTGCTTATCTTGCTACTATATTCCAAACCGTGTGTAATCATTCCTCTGCCGTTAATATTGAAGCATTTATATTCATTTCTCTGCTGTTAATGTTGTAGCTTGTATATTCACTTCACTGCTAATAATATTGTTAAGAAGCATGTCTCTGTTGTTCCATTTTCGATATCTCTAGCTGTCATTTTGGTCGTTCAAGGCAGTATTTGTAAGCATAACTTGCTGATCTACTCGTCATTAATTCTGCTATTTGAAAGCATGATTCGTAATTGTTTATGGTTTTATATTACCACAGTTTTAATTGACGATTGAATGCATGATTAGTAATTATTTTTCTATTGTCATAGTTGAACAAAAGCATGTTAGATGTTCTAATTTTCTACCGTTACAGTTGATTAAAAAGCATGCTCGAATGTTCACATTTCCTGCTGTTATATGTAAATTCTATGTTGTCACTATCTTGTAATGCCCGTAACTCACTACCGTTTGATCCTGCAGATGTATATAGTTAAAATGAATTGCATGACTAGTTTTGTTTAATCTCTCAACACGTTAGCTATTCTTGCCATTATTATCAAACATATTTATAAAGCATGTTGATTAGTATTTTTTCCATTAACTAGCACGTAAATCAACTTTTTCTCTAAATCTCAAGCACGTAAATCTACCACTTGTAAGATCTTCAGATTTTCCGATTATTTGTTGTGAAGCATGTCAACTTCCTATTTATGATTTCGCATATTAATTAGTCTTTAAGCATGCCCATTAACTAATCTAATGTCTCTTGTGCTTTTCCATATTGAATCGACTATTGTTACTTCTTGACTATGATATTCTAATTTTGCAATGCTCGTTATACTTAATATCGTTGCCTAATAGCATACTCTGGATGTTTTTTTTACATGTTTCTCTTATTGTTCCGTTAAATTTCCGCCCTTATTTATTGGATTGGAATTTATGTTGCTTAGTTCCTATGAATGCGTTACTTAGATTTTTAGCGTCCCAATACATTCCCATTAATGGAAACCATGTAGGGAGTGCCCCCTTAGGGTGGTACTAATGCGCGTGAGTGAGGGAAAAACGTTAAGAAGAGAAATGTTTCAGGATGGGTGGGATATGCCTATCATTGAAAGAAACCCTGAAGGCGGGATACGCCGGAAGGGAAGAAACCTTGAAGGCAGGATTCACCGGAAAGGGAAGGGAGTTGGGGTAGATGGGTAGTTTGGATCTAGCTTAACAGCTAGGATACACCCTCACCTAGTCAGGAAAGGGACTAGTTTGCACCCAAGAGGTTATAAGCTGGTCAAACTAGGCCATCTCAAAGGACAACCTCCAATTTCCAGCTTGAAGTACGAGTAAAGAACGAACGAAGAAAGAACGTAATGAAAAGATTGGTTTGGGTGGCCCCATTCCAAGAGAACTAAAGAGAGGCATAAGCATAATTGTATTAACCCATTTCCTTACTGGCCGAAAGCTCACGTCCTTACTTGTGGTGTAGGTAATGAGATGGTTATACCAGAAGCAGCGGAAGAGGTCATTCACGTGGAGCCTGCGGCGTATTCAGAGGAGACACATCCCGAGTAGTAGCACGGCGTCAATTAGGAAGGAAAGAGTAATTTTGTAAGGGCAAACGTCAAATTCATTTTGTAAACGTTAATTTCTGCTTTAACCTTTATTTCAGTATTTATTCGGAATATTATGTAAGTTCACTTTGAAAACTCAAACTATGGATTTCAAGTTAGTGTTTTTTTAAAATGATGCTTAAGTTACATTTTCGCTAAATTTATTAATCATAGTTTCCCTTCGATTTAATTGATTGTTTTTAGTAAGTTGGTAACGATTGGATTTTGACACTCTGATTATTATTTTTAAATGTTGGAAGTTATTTAAATAACGTTTTAATCGTTTAGTAAAAACTTAAAACTTAAACTTGTTTTTAAGATAAGTAAGAATCTGGGTCGTTACAGTTGGTATTAGAGCCAAGTTACTACTCAGGCATTTCACTGCGGATAATGTAGACTCGATGGGTAATGCCCCTCTGACTGTAAGTTTTCCTTTACGTTATTGAATTTCTTATTTAAATTAATTGCACCATAACATAGAAATGTATAAAAGTGTATGGAACTGTGAGTAGGAAATGTGTATAGAAATATATATGTTTCCCTTAAGAATTTTCTTTGAACTTATTTAATTGCATTGTAACGTAGACACGTAGGAGGTTAGAAATGGCTAGAAGAGGAAGATGACGCATGCCTGGTGTAGGAGATGTACCCCGGGCACCCGATCAGCATGAGGATCGCAGTCGGGACGAGACTCTGGAGCGCTTGGCAGAGATTATAGGACAACAGTCACAGCAAATGGAAAGACAGACCTAGTTTATGAAGTAGCATTTCCGTTATATGGAGATGTTCATGGGTCAGGACCACGAAAATGGTAATGGGAACAACCGAGAGATGCAATTACAGCTGGCCCCGAGGGGGGCCAGGTGGGAGAGGTTCCAGAAACTCAAGCCACCTTGCTTCAATGGCGATGTATCCGATATTTTAGGGGCCGTGGAGTGGATACGCTCCATGGAGGATAAGTTTTCCTACGCAGAGATCAGTGAGGCGGAGAAAGTTAAGTGTGCGGTGTACTACTTGAGCCACGGGGCCCAATTTTGGTGGGACACGGTCAATGCCTCCCAGGATGTAACGATTCTCACTTGGAATGACTTTAAAGATCTGTTCAATGACAAATACTTCAACCACACCGTTCGTACCTAGAAGGAGAATGAGTTCATGCGCATACGCCAGTTGGGAACGGTGGTAGAATATGCTCAGCTGTTCGAGGCCCTATCTCATTACGCTCCACATCTGGTGGTGGCCGAGGAGTGCAAAGTGCAGCACTTTGTACATGGGCTAAAGATATAAATACAGTAAGGGGTTATCGGGGCTAGCACTGAGGGTGTCACCAATTCAAAGATGGTGTCAAATTTCTGTCACGACCCAAAAGGGGGCCGAACAAAAATGTCGGGCCAAACGACTCGGTCTTCGTAGAAGACCTGATCGCCCAGCCTAAGGCTAGTTAAATTATTGTGGAAGTCTTGTATAAATACCTAGCCGCGACCCACTTGTGATGGGCCATGGTCCATTTAGTGATTGCGAAAATAATTAATAATGCAAAAATAATAATCTTAAGAGGCCAAATGAATACTGTACATACAATCCAGAAAATCCAACAACCAAGTTAGATATTTTTACAGTCATCTAAACCAAAAGTTAAAGTCATCCCTCGTTACACTTACCGATAAATAAGAGGTTAACTAGTCAATGAAGAAGAACAAATAAAACAAGATCTCCAGTCTGATTTCTACTCAAGTTTAATTAATCTTCTCTTTACCTAGAGTGGTGGGAGTCGTAGGGTGAGTGACTAGCTCAGTATGGAACTTATACTAAATGTAATGCGCATGTAAAACTTGTTTTACTATTTTCCTTGAAAAGTATGAATTTCAAGAAATATGCACGTTTTCCAAAAACATTTGAAAATCATTTTCTCTTTTAGAAAATCTAGGCTCACGGCCCCTAACGAGATATTTAGAAAGCATGGCTGTATACATAGACAACTATATCTTAAAATACCATCGTCGTGTTTCATCACAGAAACTGTAATCCGTGAAAAAGGAGGAACACTCATGGAATCCCCAGAACAAACGCACAGAAAGGCGGCGACCGTTTCCGGGTAGCACCTCATGAGGCTGGAGGAAGAAAAATGACGGTGGTCCATAGACCCGGACAGTCTTCCGGGGTGTCATGAGCAAATTCCGTCAGCGACACACCCGTGATTCTAGGGTGTCATGAGCAAATTTTGTCAACGACACACCTGTGATACACCCTAATCAGGTTTTGGGATTTCACACAGCGCGCAAACAAACCATCTCCATGCAGCAGGAGATGTACCGGGGATGGCCTTTCGATACTTTGCGCCCAGACCGTCCAAAGTGCCAAGAGGATCCATCAATCCCGTAACAGTATCCAGTATATCACACCACGAAATCAGATGCACGAAAGTAAACGTGTAAAACTTTCGTACATAAATAATATAAAAGGTTGACGTGCTGTCGAAGAGTCCCCGTCAGGTTTTTCATATGTGGTATCCCACAAAATACGGTTTTGAAAACGATACAATGCAGTGCAAAACAACTAAGTATAAAACCCTTACCTCATTGGCGGTCCTTCCTCGTATACGAAGGAGCAACAACCATAGGTACTGGCTCAAAGTCCTCAAACTCGCTCGAGCCTACAACACGTCAAATATGGGAAAATCTCATAAATACATCTCGATGATTGAGTAATAGGATCCTATACCAGAATTAAGTTTAACGCCTATCAACACTCTATTTATCATTTTCATAGAACTTCAACCCACTAATTAACAAATCCCCAACATCATTCTCTTAAACAGTGAGCAACATCTCCTTCAATAGCTTTCACATCACTCAGCATATTCTCAGATTACTAGGCAGTGTCATCTATCAACTCTTAACAAATAAACGATGAGCATAACACAACTACAACCAGCAGCACATAAATCCACATTTCTATCAAGACAGCAACAAAACAGAACCCTTCTCATCAATCAACTATAGCCCCATCCTCATTATCCTATCAAAGAAACCCAATAAAGTGCTTCCAAACCATAACTGAAATATAAAAAGGACATCCAAGAATCTAAGTTCTCATTCCAGAGCATGAATCCTAAATTTTAGCTATCAAAATAGTAACCAAAACATCACAACTATCTTATCAGTGGACTACAGCAAAACAGGCAACAAATCACCTGTATCAACAACTCATCCTCGGTTTCTTTTCATCATTAATGGCAATAACACAACATGAATAAGTTATCAACTTAGCATCCGTTTTTCATGGCGTCCAAAACAATGGGTAACTAAGCATAACTATATTTTCAACCAAAATCCAAACAGATTATTATGAATCTATAGCTAACATCATAATAGCCACACATACATAACCCATTTGGAAATCGAAGCTGAACTGTAATATCAAACAAGGACCAAAGATCGTTACTCTCAGGCATTCCGAACAGAACAGCAAGCAAACTAGCAATACCCAAAACCAAACACATCAAAACAGAGTTGCATCTTCCAACTCGAAAATCAAACCAGAACCGAAAGTTCCAAAACAGAGTCCAAAAACGGAGAGGAACCTTACCAAAGTTGGAGAAACGGAATGGAGCTTTGCGGTTCTGTTAATCGGCGTTCAGTCAGCCCAGCCTCGTCGGAGATGCTGCCGTCGCCTGTGCTCGGAAGCTCGCAGCCACCGACGATTGAGCGCTCGCTCTTCGTCGGCTCGGAATGCCGAAGCTGCTTCTCGCGTAGAATACCCAAACAAAATCAATCGTCATCGTCTTGCAGCTCGAGGTTCATCGCCGATCGCCAACCCCGTCGATCGCTCTCCCTCTCTCACGAAAACTCCTCAGCCGACAGTAGAGATGCAGGGGAGAGAAGTTCAGCCCTAATTTTTGTGTTTCCATTCGTAGTCTGCTGCGTTTCTTCTATATTTCCCCTCTTTCTATTCCACTTCGTTTTCTTACTTTATTTCTTTTCATTTAATCATTCTTTTCAAACCTCAGCGGTCCCACTTTCCCTTCACTCCAAAACCCTATTTCTTCCTCCTTTACTATCTATCTTTCATTTCCTTCACTTTTTAATTTAATTCATTTCTTTTTTCTTATTTAATAAATTCCCATGTCATTTCTTAACTTAAATCTCTCTATTAAATTCCAACTTCAATCCCCTCACGGATTCTTCTCCCATTTTCTTCCTTTCTAATTTATTTTATTCATCCCTTAATCAAAGTTTATTTCGTTTAATTATAAAATTGCCCTCACTTATAAACATACATACCATACATTGATATATTTTTTTTCCTTAATCCCAATTTACTCCGAACTTCATCCGACAATATTATGGCTTCAATTTAACGGTTCAATTCCATTTCTTAATTTAACCTTCCATTCGGGAATTTTCAATCCCTAGCTTAAATCCCGATTCGCTCCAAGTGCAAATCAATAACGATCTTTTATTTATTTTATTTTTTTTCCAACTTTCTTTCTTAATTCATTTGATTTGCTCGATAATATCTAATTTCACCGATTTGACCAATTAACCAAAATTTCACACATAATCGTTGCGCAACAATTCAAGTCAACATTTCCAACATTATAACCGATTTTAAAAATGAAAAATTTACACATGGATTCTATTCTCTTGAACATTCTCGGGTTTTACATCTTAATCTCCTTAAAAGAAATTTCGTTCTGAAATTTAAAATAAAACTTAATATACAATAAAAAAGATAAGGGTACTTCCTCATCATGTCAACTTCGATATCTCATTCCTCTCAACAATCTAAAATAGACCAATATACCTCGGGGCTAACTTTCCTTTTACCCCAAATTGACTGATACCCCACCTCGATCGTACCTTAAGCAAAACAAATCCTCATCGAACTCAACCTCATGCCTCTTCAAGTCAGCATAGCTCTTCTGCCTACTTTGTACGGTCCTGATTCTATCTTGAAGTATTTGTATCTTATATGTGGTCTCCTAAATCCTCTCAGGCCGACACCATCTCTTCTGTCTTGGCCAAACACAATGGTGACGGTGACCAGCACGACCTTCCATACAGAACCTCGTACGGAGAGACACCATTGCTAGGTTGACAACTATTTTTATACCCAAACTAAACTCAATCATCCTTATTCAAACATTTCTAATTTCTATTTTCTAATTATAAATAGAATCATATTGTGATTTAAACTTAGAAGCTATATAAAAATAGCAATGTGTACAAATTCTATGTCCAATAAAATTTCTTAACTCAAAATCCAACCTTCAAGCCCAAACAGTTTCCAAAATTTAGGAACTTAAATCTTCTAACATTGTCAGATTTCAATCACACCAACAAAACAAATTGACTCACCTTTATTCATAAATCTCCAATCTCAACATCATAGTAAACATATCCTCAAGACTCTCAAGTAAAGCATCATATTCTATCAAACAGCTTATCAAGCAAAAGAACACATCCTCAGTCCAAGAACAAGAAACATAGACTATCAAACGACACGTCGAAGTAATATAACAATTCCTCAAGCATTATATAACTAGTTAACACAATCTCAAACCTATAACTAGAATATCCAAACCGTTCAGCCAATAAGCAAGCTATTAATCCTCGACGTAAACGTAACATATCAACATATCTTTAGTCTTAATAGATCATATCTTATCATCAACAATAAAACACGTCCTCAAGAGTAACTGACCACATATATTGAATCACACAACTATCATAAAAATCCTCAACAGAGCAATGTATCCGTTCAATGACGTATACATAAATTTTAGGAATGGTTGCACCTACTCAATAACAATTATAAAACCAAACCTCTACATTACACCAACAATGTATAGATTAAGGTACCATTCCAACAATAACTGATCCTTAACAAACTTATCAATATTTTGTGAAAATTGTAGCACAATCACATTGAACGATACTTCTCAACCAATAACAACAAAAACTAACCCCCTCGAGTCCTAACTAATCAACAGTGAATATACTAAAATTTTCAAGCCTCCTCAAACAACTTGAGTGCAAATAGGCAAGGTCGAAATAGTACAATCCTCATAATCTTATCTGAACTGCAGCAACACAAACAGTGACCAAACTAAAATTCTCAAGTTCAACAATGAAGGCAACAATGAATCCCCAATCGTTTCACTAGTGAAACTGTAACCAAAATAGGAACCACAATCAACTTAGCACAACACTTTGTACAATCGAAGCATGACAGACCATTCATCGGATCTCAAACAACAATCAAGAGGTTAACTGTGAGCTAAACCACCACACCACAGTGTACAATCTCTCAAAATTACACATCACACTATAAATAAATCATCAGTTCTCAAGAGTGTCCAGAAACAGTATAAAACCGAATCCGAAACATTTTCCTTAGTAAAAACCAAAATCCTCAACTTAGGTAGTAACTAATCAACAGTACCAACGAAACTTGGATCCCTCACTCAAAACAAAAACCCAAATAGAATAGTAGACCACTACAATCTTCAAATTTTGCCAATCAACCAATGGTATAAATCATGGACAACCAACAGAGCATAACTTATACAACAACCATTATTCAACTGTTCAGCTCTGCCACTGAGCTTATTGTCCTGTCACTATAACTGCTTGGTCGTTTATAAAAACCACGAAGAACTAATCCAAGTACGACTCTAAAACTCAGTTCATTAGATCCATAAATGTTGCTAGACTATTAGTCAAACTGAAGGGTAGAATCAGAAATTCAAAATGTCCATATCTCATCCAAAAAGTTGTTTTCGAATCACCCTATTCACGGATTCTCATATGATGATACTCAGACCTCAACTCAATATTTGAAAAATACCTTGAACCACCAAGTTGGTCAAAACAAGTTATCAATCCTAAGCAAAAGATATTTGTTCTTCACAGTAACTTGATTCAATCTTTGATAATCAATTCAAAGCCTCAAAGACCTATTGACTTTATTCACTAATAACACGAGAGCACCCCAAAGGGACACACTCTCCTGGATGAATCCACTTTCTCTCAATTCTTTCAACTGTTTCCTCATTCCGCTCAACTCTACTGGAGCCATTCTAAATGTCAAAGTTGAAACTAATATAGCGTCTGGAGCTAAGCCAATGCGGAACTCAACCTCTAGGTTCGGAGGCAACTCTGGTAACTCATCAAAAAACATGTCTGGAAACTCTCTCACTATCGAGATATCCACATCCTGCCCAGAGGTTTCGCCATCACCGTTAACCAACTAGAGATACTTATGTTGCTCCAATCCACTGCGCTCACCTAGATAAACTCGCAAGACATGGTCAGTTGTCACCGTAATAAGGCCATCTCGGTAGACAACAACCCATCCATCATTCGCAATAATTGTAACATTTTTTTAGATGACACCCTATAATGGATCGATTTTTCTTATCCAATACATACCTATAATCACATCAAACTGACTCATCGATAATATAACCAAGTTCACATAAAACTTGTAGTCGTCGATCACCACACAGATTGCTCCACACACAGATGTTACTCCACTATGAAAACCCAAAGAAGTAATGAAAATCAATGGACATTCCATGTTCTCCACTAACTCTAACACTAACCCTAGGTCATCTCATAAAAAGTTCAGGCCATAGACTTATAATGGCTACAACTACTATACTACGCCCTGCATACCTAGGCATAATCTTTCCAATTGATTAACTAGACATTATAACTGGATCTCACAATGTTCCACCAATTGGACGCTAACTTTTCCAAGTAATGACTAGTAATCCCCACTTAGAACATTTCCAAAATTTAGAGTGCCTCAAAATTCTTCTTCACTTTTTTTTTATTTATAAAAATTTGGGCAGAGTCTCCTCTGTTTCTTTACTCCCCCAAAAGCTACAGTCATACATCCTGCACTAAATCTCAACCAGTTCCAGTATGATCTATCATTTATTACATCCACCAATAAATTTTACCAAAAAATTATAATCATTCACCTCAGATACAATCATCCGACAAAGTATTAATTTACTTACATTACATTTTCGTATTCATTACCTCTATTACCAACAAAATGCATACCTTACAACTTCACATTGCTTTTAACGTGCTCACATACCGTCCGAGCACACTCCAGTCGCCTTTTTCATTAATTAATACTTAAACTTTAACGATTATCCAAATACTCAAATCACATCCAATCAATTTCCCAATTATCCTGATTTACGTTAGATATGGGAAATCAGGATATTACAGAGTTCTTGGTGATGTCTTTTGGTTTAACCAATGCCTCGATAGCTTTTATGGACTTGATGAATCGAGTCTTCCGTGATTTTCTGGATAAATTTATTATTATCTTCATTGACGACATTTTGATCTACTCCCAATCGGAAGCGGAGCACCGCGAACACCTACGAGTAGCCTTATTAGTCTTGAACCAGCATTAGTTGTATGCAAAGTTTTCTAAGTGTGAATTCTAGCTAAGCATAGTTGGTTTTCTAGGCCATGTAATTTCTAAAGAAGGCATATCCGTAGACCCGTCAAAGATACAGGCTGTAGTGAACTAAAAACAACTGAAAAATGTTGGGGAAGTGAGTAGTTTTCTAGGATTGACAGGTTATTAATGTGTTTCATTGATGGATTTTCGAATATCGCTCTACCTCTCACTAGCCTGACCAAGAAGAATGCCCAGTTCTGGCAGCGAGTGTGAGAACAGTTTTCAAGAACTGAAGTACAGACTGACCACTGCACCAGTATTAACATTGCCCATGGAGGTTAGTGATTATTTCATTTACTATGATGCATCTAAGAGGGGACTCGGTGGAGTTCTTATGCAGCACGAGAGAGTTATTGCCTACGTATCTCGACAGCTCAAGATCCATGAGCAGAACTACCCCACGCATGATTTGGAGCTCGCGGCAGTTGTCTTTACTCTTAAAGTATGGATGCACTACTTGTATGGACAGCGCTGTGAGATCTATTATAATCATAAGAGTCTCAAGTACATCTTCACCCAAAAGGAGTTGAATATACAACAACGGCGGTGGCTTGAATTCGTCAAGGACTACGACTATGAGATTAAGTACGATCTGGGAAAGGCTAATGTCATTGTAGATGCTCTCAGTCGCAAGGTGGCCGTGATGAGTCTGGTATGTGAGGGAATGCCTTCAGGACTATAGAAAGACCTTCAGGAACTCAAGATGCAAATGGTCCCCACACAGTTGGATGTGATATTGGCAAAATTGACCTTGATGCCGTCTATTATCGAGCAGATAAGGGAAGCTCAGCGAGGCGATGACACGTGTAAAGATTTTAGATCCAATCCTACCTTGCCGAAGTTTGGGATTTCTCTACATCTGTAGATGACATCATCAAGCATAAAAACCGATGTGTATGGAAAATGATCCGATTGTACGACAGAAGATCTTATGAGAAGCCCACTCTTCTAGTTTCTCTACACATCTTGGATGTAATAAGACGTACGAAGACCTAAAAACTCATTACTATTAGCCGAACATGAAGTACGAAATTGCTGAATTTGTATCACAGTGCCATATATGCCAGTAGGTTAAAGCCGAGCATCAGCGATCGGGTGGGGTGCTCCAACCACTGCCGATTCTTGAATGAAAATGGGATCACGTCACCATGAATTTCATCACCTGCTTGCCCAAGACAGCTAAGGGTCACGATGCCATCTGGGTAATCGTGGACCGATTGACTAAGGTGTCACACTTCCTGCTAGTGGCTATGACATATAAGATGAATCAGTTTGCCGACATGTATATCAAAAAATCATCCAACTCCATGGTGTTTTGGTTTCTGTCATATCAGACTAGGACCCACGCTTCACTTCGACATTCTGGAAGAGTATAAGTAGAGCTATGGGCACTGACTTGAAATTTAACACAGCGTTTCATCCTCAAACCGACGGCCAAAGTGAGAGAACCATCCAATCGCTCGAGGATATACAGCGTGCCTGCATTCTTGACTTCCAAGTTGGTTGGAGTAAAGTCCTACCATTGGTCGAGTTTGCATATAATAACAGTTTCTAGGCTACTATAGGTATGGCACCTTACGAAGCTTTGTATGGGAGGAAGTGCAGATCCCCCTTGTATTGGGATGAAGCTGGCGAAGCTACACTCTATGGCCCTAAGATAGTACAGAAAATGGTTGAGTCTGTGGCTCTGATCAAGCAGAGGATGTTACCAGCACAGAGTAGCCAGAAGAGCTATGCAGACAACCGACGTCGGGCCTTGGAATTTGAAGAAGGAGATAGTGTATTCTTGAAAGTGTCTCCTTTGAATTGCATTGTTCGGTTTGGTAAGAGGGGAAAGCTGAATCCTTGATATGTGGGACCTTATGTGATGAAAAAGAGAGTAGGATCGATTGCATACAAGCTACAGTTGCCGAAATCCATGGCGGGTGTACACTACATCTTCCACATATCTATGCTCAAGAAGTGCCTTGGTGATGCAGCTGTATTAACTCCTTCTGATGATAATATCGTGGTTCAGCCCAATCTGAGTTACAATGAGAAGCCTATCCAAATCCTTGATTCAAGAGTGAAAGAGCTGCGACGCAAACAAATTCCGCTGGTCAAGGTCTTATGGCAGAATCACAGTCGCGAAGAGGACACTTAGGAAAAAGAGGATGCCATGAGAGCTATGTATCCTGAGTTGTTCAAGTAGCTAAATTTTGGGGACCAAAATATTTGTAAGGGGGGTAGAATGTAACAACCTGATACTAACTTTTCCGACTTTGAAGATGAAATTTCATATTCCCTTCCGTCTCTATGCGTGTTCAATCGTGGCGTGTAATTATGGGGAATTAATTTGGGATAGAATATTGGTGGAAAATCGTGAAGGAAATGGAATTTTGGTCTATTCAGACGAATTCGGATGACTTCGAACGATTTCGGACGATGCGGATGCGGCGGACTTTGTAAGTTTGAATCTGTCTGGATTTTGGATGAATTCGGACAACATCAAACAATTTTAGACGACGCGGACGGAAGCAGACGTTGTAAGTTTGAATCTATCCAGATTCTAGACGAATTCGGATGACTTCGAATGATTTCGGATGATCTGAACAACGGCGGACGTTGTGAGTTTGAATCTATCCAGATTCAGGACGAATTTGGACGCATGAGGATGACATTTCGGATGTCATTTCTTGTCCAAATTCTGAATTCAGATGGTATGGGCAAAATTCGGATGCTTCCTCTCGTCCGAATCCTCCCAGAACAACAATAGAACTGATTTAAAATCAGGAGAAAATGATGCTCAACCAATAGAAACACAAAACACTCAACCTCACTCCCATGATCCCAACCAGCAAAGAATGTCGCCTCCCTGCCCCCCTTTGCCACAGTATGATTTTTCCCCCCAAGGTGGGACTATTTCATCTTCAGCTTCTTCTCCTTCTTCTTCTTCATTGTTCTTCCTAGAGGGACTTTGGAGGGGTGCTACTTGGAGTGGAGGGAGAGCTGCCATGTGAGGAAGAGTCTTCAAGGGTAAGGGAATGGTGTAGTCTTGGCCATTTGGAGGCCCTACACCCAAGTAATTGTGTGTGTGTGTGTTACTGTGATTTCCTTAATATTTTTGTGAGAATATTCGTCTCTATTAACCCATGTATGTTATGTTCTGCTGTAGTTCTCTAGTTGTTCTTACGTTAGATTCCTTGTTGTTCTTTGTTTTCTTTAAATGCTCCTTTATCTGTATGAGTGATTGTTACTTGGCTATGTGTTCTAGATGTTAAGCATGGGTTCTCCGTAGTTGTATTTTCATGGTTAACTTATCAAGCTCAGTAGAGGAAAGTTACGAGATATGAATAATGACTAGCAACAGTTATGCAGAGATGAATTGAACTAAGAGTTAACATTTTTCTGTTGTTTTAGTCTGCGATATCTCTCTGTTGTTTTCACCTCACTGCTTATTTCTTATTCATATACCATGTTGCTACTGTAAGTAGTTCCTTGTTATTATGCTATATATTATCCTCCATTGTTATTTCATTTCTAAGCATTATCCTCCATTGTTGCTTCGTTGCTAAGCATGATAGCTTGTTGCTACTAATATTATCATTTCTTTATAACTCAATGTTGTTGCCATAGAATTTGGTGCGCGTAACTCTGCTGTAAATCTTGTCCTGCTATACAAAACTGCAGTAACGACTTGAAACATGTCTGCTATGATATTGTAACATGTTCAAATAAACTCTTTGTTGGTAATCTTGCTACTATATTCCACAGCATGTGTAATCATTCCTCTGCCGTTAATATTGAAGCATTTATATTCATTTCTCTGCTATTAATGTTGTAGCTTGTATATTCACTTCACTGCTGATAATATTGTTAAGAAGCATGTCTCTGTTGTTCCATTTTCGATATCTCTAGCTGTCATTATGGTCGTTCAAAGCAGGATTTGTAAGCTTAATTCGCCTATCTACTCGTCATTAAATCTGCTGTTTGTAGGCATTTGAAAGCATGATTCGTAATTGTTTATAGTTATATATTACCACTGTTTTAATTGACGATTGAGTGCATGATTAGTAATTATTTCTTTACTGTCATAGTTGACCAAAAGCATGTTAGATGTTCTAATTTTCCACCGTTACAGTTGATTAAAAAGCATGTTCGGATGTTCACATTTCCTGCTGTTATATGTAAATTCTATGTTGTCACTATCTTGTAAAGCATGTAACTCACTACCGTTTAATCCTGCAGATGTATATAGTGAAAATGAATTGCATGACTAGTCTCGTTTAATCTCTCAGCACGTCATCTATTCTTGCCGTTATTATCAAACATATTTATAAAGCATGTTGATTAGTATTTTCTCCATTAACTAGCACGTAAATCAACCTTTTCTCTAAATCTCAAGCATGTAAATCTACCACTTGTAAGATCTTCAGATATTCGATTATTTATTGTGAAGCATGTCAACTTCCTAATTACGATTTCAGCATATTAATTAGTCTTCAAGCATGCCCATTAACTAATCGAATGTCTCTTGTGCTTTTCTATATTGAATCGACTATTGTTACTCCTTGAACATGATATTCTAATTTTGCAATGCTTGTTATACTTAATGTCATTGTCTAATAGCATACTTTGGATGTTGTTTTTTTTAAATGTTTCTCTTATTGTTTGGTTAAATTTCCGCCCTTATTTATTGGATTGGAATTTATGTTGCTTAGTTCCTATGAATGTGTTACTTAGATTTTTAGCGTCCCCATACATTCACGCTAATAGAAACCAAGTAGGGATTGCCCCCTCAGGGTGGTAGTAATGCGCGTGAGTGAGGGAAACCTTGAAGGCGGGATACGCCGGAAGGGAAGAAACTTTGAAGGCGGGATAAGCAGGAAAGGGAAAGGAAGTTAGGTTAGATGGGTAGTTCGGATCTAGCCTGATAGCTAGGATACACCCTCACCTAGTTGGGAAAGGGACTAGTGTGCACCCATGAGGTTAGAAGCTAGTCAAACTAGGCTATTTCAAAGGACAACCTCCAATCTCCAGCTCGAAGTATGAGTAAAGAATGAACGAAGAAAAAACGTAATGAAAAGATTGATTTGGGTGGCCTCCATTCCAAAAGAACTAAAGAGAGGCGTAAGCATAATTGTATTAACCCATTTCCTTACTGGCCGAAAGCTCATGTTCTTACTTGTGGTGTAGGTAATGAGATAGTTATACCAGGAGCAGCGGAGGAGGCCATTCCCGTGGAGCCTGCGGCGTATCTAGAGGAGACGCATCCCGAGTAGAAGTATGGCGTCAATGAGGAAGGAAAGAGTAATTTTGTAAGGGCTAACGTCAAATTCGTTTTGTAAATGTTAATTTCCTCTTCAACCCTTATTTGAGTACTTATTCGGAATATTATGTAAGTTCACTTTGAAAACTCAAACCTTGGATTTCAAGTTAGTGTTTTTTTTAAATGATGCTTAAGTTACATTTTCGCTAAATTTATTAATTATAGTTTCCCTTTGATTTAATTGACTATTTTTAGTAAGTTGGTAACGATCAGATTTTAGAACTCTGATTATTTTTTTTAAATGTTAGAAGTTTTCTAAATAACATTTTAATCGTTAGTAAAAACTTAAAACTTTAACGTATTTTTAAGATAAGTAAGAATCCAGGTTGTTATAGTAGGCTTCTCGGCCCACCCCAAAACGAATCTATAACACTGAACTCTGAGAATCTCTATCTTCAAAGAAATTCCAATGTAAGGCAAACGATCTGCAAAACTCTAATGAAAAATAACCTCCTCTTCTATAAAGGCCGTTGCTGGGCCAATTCGATATCTTGTACTGATCAAAGTTTAACCTCTGCTTAACTTGAGAGACACACTAGAGAAGAAATCACATCTTCTCAATGGTACCGCCGAATTATCAGAGATGTTGCAACGAACTGCATGTGAATATGCTGAAGATCCCCCACTTGAATCAATACCCTCGAACACACAAAATGCGTAACCCACTGTAGAAGTTTCACCATATCGCAGCAGAGCTTTACCCTTTCTCTTGGTTCTGCGTTTGACAATACCACTCTGACGTGAAACTGTAACTGGTGACGATGTGGTGACCGGATCACCCTGAACATCTGTAATAGGCTGACGTATCAGCTCTGATGTAGATTTAGATCCCAACTTGAACTTTATCTATGAACTTGACTTTTTCTGAGTCTTCTACAAGAAATCTTTTGAAGGTGAATTCACAAACTTTGCAGCCTTATTACCCGTCACTGTAGAATCCTGTAACACATATAAATTTGCAGAGCTTCTGTGTCCCTTTAACTTGATGAGAGCACCCCTACTGATCTTTATACCTCCACCTGCGCTGTACTTATACCCTTTCGAATATAGAGTACTCCACGAGATCAGATTCTTCTTTAAATTGGAACATGTCACACATTACCCAATGTCCTCACAACTCCATCAAACATTCTGATTCTGACAGTACCAATACCAACTATTTTTCAAGGTGTGTTATACCCATTAACATAACACCTCCTGAAATGGCCTCATATGTTGAAATCCAATCATGATTGTAGCACCTATGAAACAAACAGGCTGAGTCTAGAATCCAATCATTGTTTGGCTTTGAGTTTCCCTTTGACACAATTAGAAGATCTCCATCACTATAGTCTTCTTCTTCTGCGATAACAACATCACCGGACGTCATCGGTTGTTTTCCCTTGTTTGTAGCTCTCTTTATTTCATTCTACAATTTATAGCACTTTGCTTTAATGTGTCCCCTCTTTTGACTGAAGTAAAAAATTCTATCTCAGTTCCTTGACTTGAACCTGCCCTTCGAATTTTGAACACTTTTCCTGCCTTTGTTGTTTGACTCTCTTGTTCTACCCCGAACGACGAGTCCCTCACCGTGAGACTCGGATCCAACAACAAGTTGCTTCATCTTTTCCTTTGATAATAAAGAACCATAAACCTCTTCTAGAGTTAAACTTTCCTTATTGTATAATATCGTATCTCTGAAAACACCATATGAAGCAAGTAACGAGCATAGTAGAATTAACCCAATTCTTCTCATCCTACTTGCATCCCATAGTCTCCAAATCTGAAACTAACTCTTTGAATATGGCTAAGTGCTCTGTAATAGAACCTCCTTTGATCAACTAATGAGAATAAAATCTTTGCTTCAAATGCAACTTCCTAGTCAAGGTTTTCCTCATACACAACTGCTTTAATGTGAACCATAACTCAGCGGCAGACTTCTCGTTCAAAACATCCTACAAAATCTTATTTGACAAATGTAGACGTATCAAAGATAGGGCTTTTCAATCATTTCGAAGTTTCTCCTCTTGACCCCAAGACGTGGGCATTTTATCGAGCCCTAATAACACGTTGTCAAGATCTATCTGGCATCTTCACCTACTATAACTGAAATCTTGTATTCTGATCCAACACCGGAATATCATACCTCATCGAAGTTATCTTCCAAAATCAGAATTTTCCCAAAAAATCTAATCAAATACCTGAACACAATATTCAGAACCCCAAATATTCCAGAATAATCCAATATCTCAATCAAAAATATTCTGCACTAATAATCCAACCAATTTCAAAAAAATCCAAAAATTCACCAACTGTAAAAACCAAAATATTTCTTTTGTTTACCCACAAATTTCTTCAACACTGTTTCATCATCACGGTCACCGATATACTGGTCGGAGATCGGTAATCTGTAGAAGACCAGAAAACTAAAAGTTGATAGCGTGTAGGGCTGATGTATTCGGTGCTCGAGACAGACGGATTGATTAGTGGACGGATGGCAATGGCTGGATAGTGGCGAACAGAGCCGTACGCAGATAACTCCTCTCTTAGATGGCAGGCTTCTCTTCGACAGCGACAACCCATGGATAGAAGACCCTTTTTCTTCTTTCTTGCAGTCGGCATTCGTCATTTGTCGGCAGAGTCCTTCTCTGTTAAATATGGCGACACAACACAACAAGGAAACACAAAATCAAAATTTTCTTTTCTATGTTTTTTTAAATTCTTTTTCACTCAATTGCAAATTTTCACAAAGAATTGCAAACCCCAATTTCATTCAATCTAAGTACTAAAACTCTAACTTCGCTTTGATATCAATTGTTGAAAATTGATATAGAGAACCTCAACCAAGCTCTGATAACAATTGTTGAAAATCGAACATGAAACAAAAAAAGAAAACTGCGGAAGCAAGGACACCAATATTTACGTGGTAAACCCTAACGGGAAAAAACCATGGGCAGAGGAGAAATTTACTATTTGAAAATCAAGATACAATGAGTTTTGTGACTCAAACATCAATATATGGAGAAAATATATAACCCTAATATTGGATATGGGCCTGATCCAGCCCAACTAGAATTTGGGTCACACTGAACTCTAACAACGAGAATAAATATGATTTCTATTAGCCATATTCTAACAAGATAAATAAGTTTTTGAAATTTTGAGCATCTAAAACAACTATTAAGTACTCGTATTTCGAGCAAGATTAGTTTGCATGTACCCAAATATGAATAACTTATAACTTTAATTTTATAATTTGTAAATCTATTTATTATCTTATAATAAATAAAAGTATATAATCTATTTACTAAGAAAAAAAAAGTATAGACAAATTGTTAAATCTGGCCCATTGCCCCAAAAAAAATAAATTAAATTAAATTTTTTTATATGGGGAAACCAACCCCCCTTTTCAGATTTGGACGAAATAGGGCGGAGACTTCCCCATTTCTGGTGAAGTGGGGGAAAACTCCCCATTTAGAATAGACCCTAAGGGAGAAATCTGATTTCATTTAGGATTGAAGCTTGGACATCGATGTTGGTGTCCGATTCTGACGAAATTTCTTGGCAATTGGGTAGTTTCCTAAGGTATGGAAAGTTTTGATTTTTCTTTTGGGAGTTCTGTTTCTTGAAATTTATGGTAGATTATGGCATCATACTTTAGAGTTGGATTGTTGTTGAATTCTGGATTGTTGTTGAGTTCTATAACTTGTTGTGAGGATGGGGATTTGGAGAAAATTCCGCCAGGAATTATCAGCCTCTGCCAACTAATGATGTTGTAAATTATCGAGCTTGGACGCGGTTCAGATTAGCCAATGTCACGACCAAGATGTTTCTGTCTGCGGGCAGAGCATTCTGCCCGTAGACCAATTCGTTGGGTTGGGCCCAAACCCTTGCTTTGGCCCCGCCCAACCCATCTAGGCCCAATTTCTGACTGGGCTTAGGCCCAAATTTTAGATGGGCTTTGGCCCCTATGTTAACTGGACTTTGGGCCACTGTATTGGACCTCTGACTAGTTATTCTTATTTAGCATGAAGATTTAAATAAATAAATCTTAAAATTTTGGATCCTAATTTCAGTAAAATTTTTACAATTAGGTTCCAATACTTAAAAATTGTCGGACTTGTTGTTGTTGGATTTCATTACACCATTCTCTATTGGGCATTGGTATTGGTTGGCCCAAATTCGAGGTATGAGTTATTTTATACTTAATGTACATTAATTTATAAAATGTTTAACACTGTTTAAAACTAAATATGTTGAATTTACCATTCAGTTCGGTTATGTTTATCATTGCGTTTATTTACTTTTAATATTAAAATGGGTAATAGGACAGTTGTATGTTTCGTGTCCGTGGATTTCGAATTCTTAAATCTGATCAGGGTTGTTTGTTAAAATGGGTAATAGGACAACTGTATATGCCGCGTCCTTGAGTTTTGAATTCTTAAACCTGATCATGGTCTATTTGGCTATTTGCAATCGCCTGTGTATCGCCATTGTTTAAATTTTTGTTATTTAAATTCCAGTATTTAATTTAATAGTCGTCATTATTTCTTTTATATATTGACTTATTAAATTAATCAAATGAGAAAGCACGTTAAACTTATATGACATAGAAGTTAAATATAAAATTAAATCTCTCTTGAGTTGTTTGACTTACCTCTTATTTATTTTCATTTTTCAGTAAATAGTCAAATTAGTTTTCAAATTGCCACCATAAGATTAGAATTTGAAGTATTCTCTTATAAATTATTTCATTCTATTTTAGATAGAATTAAAATATTTTAGTGAGGTTTGTACTATATTTCTATTTTTATGTTATTTTTACTTAGTTTTAAATTTTGTTAATTTACATTATATTATTGTCACTTTTGGACTTTTATTTTTTGGGCTTGGTCTGTACTGTAAATTCTTAAGACTTCTGCTGCTATTTATGGATAAGAAAGGGGTTGGATGATTTGGTCCGTTTCAGGCTGGGTTGTTTTTCGTTCTGTCTCGGGCCCCATTTGGGCCATGACACAAATATAATATATTATCTAAAATAATCATACTCATGACTTGTTAAATTCCTTATCAGAACCATAACTACCAAAGATGGGCTGTTTCCACTTAGCCATGTGGAAGCCATAACTCTCTCTCTCTCAAAATCTCTCTCTCTCAAGATCTCTCTCTCTCTAAATACTTGTTCGAGTGTAGACAGTTGGAAACTAAGCTGATTAGGTTGAAGAAGGCATTGCACGTTGAGGAAGGAGGAGAAATGGGTAGTGCAAGAGTCAGAATGGTGGTGGTGGTCGGCCTATGGCTATGCCTGAGCCTCGAGTGCGGTGTTACAAGTGTAGAGCTTCAGAAAATGGAGCATCCAACCAAAGAGGAAGGTCCCTTAGTTTTCTGGTGGTGGGGGATTGGGTAAGAAGAGACACTTCTAACGAATCTCACGTTGCTTTCCAAGTCCCATATCTCCTTTAAGATCTCAACTAATTATCTCGTATCTCAACTTTATTTTGTCCCGTCATGAGACATTATAATAGGGGTGTGCAAATCAAACCTGAACTGAAGAACTGAATCAGAACAAGTCGTTTTGGGTCGGTTTGGTTTGGTTTTGCACACATAAAAGTTGAAATTCAGTCTTTGAAACAATAACCGAATTTCTCGATTTGGTTTTTGGTTCCAGTTTCTGAAGTAAAAAATTGGAACCGGACTAAGAAATTAATCAAATTTAGGGATTTTACTTTTTAGTTTCTTCTTCTGCAATTTGCATTCTGCGAATCTACAATCCTTGCCAGCTCCCGACTCCCACTCCCGACCCGCGAGCCCCGACTCCCTAGTTCTCGTTTGTCAGCCACTGCCTGTTCATCTTCGTCCTCGTCTTCGGTTTGGTTCCTGTTCATCTTCGTCCTTGTCTTCGGTCCGTCATCCCCGACGCCAAAGTTCCCGTCTGGCCCATGTTCCCGTCCATCAGCCGTTGTTTGTTCATCTTCGTCCTCATCTTCTGTTGTTCACAGTTCTCAACCCTGTCGAGTGTCGACCAATGACCAATCGTCACAGTTCTCATAGTTCTCACTTCTCAAACCTTTGGCTCCAGCTCAAGTGCAGACTGCGGATTGCTTGCTTGCTTGGTAAATCCTTAACCGATTCTGATTTTGCTATCTTTACTATTTTGGACTGTCTGCTTGGATTGATTTTGATGTGTTTAATGTTTCGGACTGCCTGCTCGATTAGAAATCAATGACCATTTCTTTTGCCTTCTTTAGGTAATTCAAGAAAAAACAAAAGTATTAAGGGCATTGTTTGTTTGATTAGGGCCAATTAGAACTATGCAAACTCCTTTCAAGAGAGTGGAGCATCTAGCATCTTATAGTATCATATTAGATTGTTCAATGAAAAAGCTGAAATTAGCAACATTATGAAGAAATCGGAAGGTAGACTTAGATTCTTGAACACACTTGCATTATCTAAAATTTTTTTTTAAGTTTATAGTTAAATCTGAAGACTTCTTTCAGGATAAATCTCAAGTCTTCTTTTCATGTTTATAGTTAAATGTGAAGCCTTCTTTTTATTTTTAATTTTAACATAGTTGTTTTATAATATTTGAAAAAAAAAAAATTAAAGTATGGAGAACCGGATCCAGAATCAAAATTCCGGTTTGGTTCCGATTCTTCCTACAACCGATTTCGATATTTTTATTTCAAAACCGAAACCAACTGGTTCGGTTTCACATCAAAACCGAATTGAATCGGACCATGCACACCCCTACATTATAGTATAATGGTTCCTTGTCTAAGTCGTTGGATGAAATATTTAAGAGTAAAACTGTAATGTTTTGTAAATAATATTATCTGCTTTAGGTTGAAGCTCGCACAATTTTATTCTTGGGGTTAGCCCAAAACGAGTTGTACTACGTAGGAATAAGAATTTTACTTATAAACCATGTATTTTTCATTCTCTCAAGCGATGTGTGATTGTGCACCCAACTGATATTTGTCGGACCCACACCTGGACCATTGTTGCCTTCACAGAGTGGGTTGCCATAATTTCCTCCTCTTTGGTGCCCGACATTCTTGTTGGCCAAACTTCTAGTTGAGATTTGACTTTGATACCATTTGTAACGTCTTCAGTTCTTCTAGTATATTATTGTCCACTTTAGGTCGAAATCTGCACGGTTTTGTTCTTGGAGTTACTCCGAAACGTATTGTACTAGGTAAGAATGAGAATCTTACTTATAAACTATGTATTTTTTGTAATACACCAATATTTTTAATTATCGAGATATTACATGGCATATTAGGAGCGTTAGGCCTAGGGATATTTTAGTGATAAGGAATAAATTAGATTTAATTTGTTAAATTAAATCAATTGAGTGTTATTTTAAAGTAAATAAATAAATTGAATTTAACTTAATTAACTAAGTGGGTAGTTTAGTAAAAGGGATTAAATTTTATTAAGTAAGTGGGTAATTTAGGATTAAATTTTAAAGTGGACTGAACCGGTTCAGCAAGAATTGAATTGGTTTAGCTTAAAACACAAAATGGCCAAATGCCATTTTGTGTTCGTGTGTTTTGCTGGCAGAGAGCGAGATGAGAAAGAGAGGGGAGAAAGGGAGAGCACGCGGGCGACGTTCAGGCAACGATGACGGCGAGCTTAAGCGGAGGAACGACGACGGCGTGCGGCTGCTGGCGAAGTGAAGAGGCGAGCGTCGGGACGGCTAGGGCTCACGAATTGGGGCTTGGGTCTAGTCGGGTGAACATCAAGCGGTGCTTGGCGATGGGATGGCGATGGTGAGACGGACGGTGACGGCAATGCTCGGTGAAGCCTGGTACAGCGGCGTTTGACGAGATGCAGGGTTGGGCGTTCCAGCGTTCATCTCGTCGTGCTGGCGTGGCTCTCGATTCGCGTTGGCGTGACTTTTGGTTCTGGCTGGACCGGCCTGAGGCCAGTGATCCAGCTGGTTCAGGTGGATTTGGTTTTTTGCTATATAGACAGCACAATCCTTCTCTCCAGGAACGTACAAGGCGTGGGGGAGGCAGTCTCTGAAAAGCTGGGAAAAATTGGGGGCTTGTCTTCTGGCTGAGTATTTGTCTCTTGGGTGTAGGATAAAATGGTAGAGAAGAGTTAGAGGCTGAAGCTGGGATCGAGAGCTCTCTGGGGAGCTGGGTGCTGCTGGAGCTCTCTGTGCTGGAGGCAGAAGCTGGAGCTGCCCAGGAGCAGGAGTTGAAGCTGCTGCTGTCTTTGTTTTGGGTTCGTCAAATGGTAAGAACTTGGGTGTGTCCTTGGCCAGGTGGAGGCCCTACACTACAAGTATTGGGTGTGTGAGTAGTGTTGGTCTTCCTTTGGATGATTTCTGCTGCTAATCTTGAATTGTGGTTGTATGGTTCGGTTGTTAGATTTTCTGTATTGGTTGGTTGTCTTCTATCGATAGTTTTCTATGTATCGTTGCTAATTCCCTGAAGATACCCACTGTGTATTTCTATGCCTAGTTGTTGATTATTTATGTTATACAGTAATTACTAGTTAGTTAGGTTAATAATGGAAATGCTTGTTGATTAATTCTTGCTTGATTTCCTTATTGTAGTGTGATTGTCCTGCAGGTGTAAGTTTGTTGATAGTTCTCTCTAATTCATTATTGTTGCCGCTGTTAGTTTAATAGTTGATATCCTGGATTGGTTTATGGGCTTATTAATGATCCGTAGACTTGGTTACTCTGTGATATGTCCATCGTTGTTAGCTTTATTTCTTTGTTGTTTTAGCTCTCTGTTAGTTTTGTTGTTAGTTGTTAGTTGCTTTATTGGTAGCTCTGCTTGCATTATTAGTTTGGTTGCCTTGTAAATATAAATTGGTTAGCGATCAGCCTATGAATTGACTAATATAGCATGTTGGGATTAACTTAATTAATAAGTATGTTAATTAATAGCTTAACTAATTTACTAGTTATTGATTAAATTGTTAAAAGTTGTTAATCAATCCCTTAGTGTAATTAACTAGCATTCCAAGCATGTAATTAGTTTAGTGTGTCTCCTTATTGTTAGTTAGTGTTAGCCTATATGATTTCCTATATGTTCTCTATTGATATGTTGCTTTGCATAATTCTTGTGGTAAATAAATCCCTTGACCATGCTATCTAAATTGAGTGATTATAACTAGTATAAATCACAAACTCCCTAGCATGTTAATCAATTAAGCATGTAAACAATTTCATTAATATAAGCACATTAATAAATTAGGTTATAGACTTCTCCACTTATTGCTCAGAATTATATGTCATAACCTTCTCGTTGTGCATATTTGTGTTCGTTTTGATTGTCATTAGAACTCTCTTGTATGCCCCTTCATAAATTCTTGTATGTGCTTTTAGGATAGTTTGATGACGATAGAAACAATTAGGAGAACCACCACGGGGTGGCCATATGCCTTGAGTGAGGAAAAACATTAATCTTTCCCTTATCGGGATTCCAAGACTAATTAACATAATTAATTAGAAAACATAGAATTCCCCAAACTCCATGCTCCACGTACGAGCTATTCCTAAAACACATACTATTCCTAAAATACGTAATTAAATTAGTGGCTTGGGGCGAACCCATTCCAAATAATTCGAGTGGCATCTCATGTGCATAAACCAATTTTTTTACTGAGCCTTTAGGCTCACGTCTTACTTGCGGTGTAGGTACACATGACGCGCAGAAATCTTCGAGCAATGAAGAAGCAGTCGATGAGGGATTTGCACCTATGAGCTTGTGGTTGGCCAGGCTACAAGCAGTAAGATGTAATTGAGTTGTAATTAAATTAAATTTAGTTTTCTCTTTCTAAATTGTAATTAAATCGTTAGTTCATTTCCTTTAATTATTTACGCTTCTACAAATGTTGTTATTTCCGAAAATGATTTATTTTTACAATGTTTTAAAGTGTTTTTAATGGCCGGACTTGCACTTTGATATGTTTTTCTTAAAATTTAACGCATTTTAAATGTATGAAAAAGCCGGGTTGTTACATTTTTCACTCCCCCAAATGATGTGGGATTGTTTACTCCTGATATGGATCGAACCCACACTACGGTCATTTTGCCTTCATAGAGGGCTCCCATAGAAACCCAAAGTTCTGATCGGAAAGGTTGAAGGAAGAACAATGTATAGCTAATTGTCATAAAACTTGTTAAAATGGTGATGTAGATGGGGTAAGTTGGAGAAGAAATGGACACAGACTTTGTGATATCAACTGGAGATAACTTCTACGAGGATGGATTAATTGGTGAAGATGATTCAACATTTGAAGAATCATTTACCAACATCTATACCGAGAAAGGACTGCAAACCCAGTGGTATTCTAGTATGTAGTGAGAACTAAACTTCTAAAAATTTAATGGATTATAAAAAAATTTGTCTGCAATTCTTACCAATTATGATTACAGAGGAAATGTAGGGGCCCAACTCAACCCTTTTCTCAAGAAAATTGATCCCAGTTCGGTTTGTTTGAGATCCTTCATTCTTGATGATGCAGCAGGTAAGAAGTCTTCCGTCATTATTCTTAGTTAAGAAGAAATAATGAAATTGAGTTAATTGTGTCACAACTCGAAAGCGGGTTAAATATAATTGCCAGATCAGGAAACCCGATCCTCGAAGAGAACTTGATTGCCCAGCTCAAGGATATATTATTAGTGAATTTTTTTTTACAATTGAGCGTGACTAAAAAGTTATGAGCCTAAGTCCGTATAGTGATTACGAAAATAAATGGTGCATAAAATAAACAATCCAAAATACTGTGCAACAAATCAATCCAACAGTTAGAGGTTTACAGACCAAGAATTATCCTCACCAGAAAATAAGTCTAAACATTCGAAAATAAATAAGGAAAAGAGAAATCTTCAACTCCGCTTCTCTAATTGCTATTGCCTTTACCTGAAATGAGAGGAGTCATTTGGGATGAGTGACTAACTCAGTAAGGATATCTAGATTAGATGCAATGCATGTGAAAAGTAGTTTTCTCATCATATAGAAAAGAATGTCATGTTTCTCTTTTACCCTACATGAATTCTAATTCGAAAACTCTTTATCATTTTATAAAACAGGCTCAAGGCCGTCGATGAGGCTTTTATCAAAAATTTGTTCTATACATAGACAACTATACCTTGAAAGTATGTAACACCATTTTCTGATTTGAAAACGTTATCTGTGAAAAATGATGGTCACTCAAGACTCATCTGACACTCATAAGAGAATAGGTGGTCATCCGTCGATAGCAACACCTCATGAGGCAGAAGAATAGGATGGTACCATCATCTGTAAACCAGGCAGACTACCCATCCACTATATCAAAATGAATGAGGTTGTCGGTGTTGAGTTGCTCGTCAACTAGTCACCTACTGTATCCCAATTGACGAGTGTTTTAGGTGAGAGGAGCTACGAGCCATCACGCCAACCATCACTTGGAAAGGTGCTAGGTGAACAATATCAATGATTGACAACCTCCAATTCATGTGACTAAAACCCTGGCCAAGTTCTGGGGCTTGAAACCCAAGGACGCGTCATCATCACCCTATCACCCTTTTGACTTCTAGGCCTCGAAACCTGAGAACATATCACTGGTGTCCTATCACTCTTTCGCACGTACAAACAATCAATCTTCTTGCACTAGAATATTGTACGGGATAGCCTCGTGATGTTTTAGCGCCAAAACTGCTTAAAGCATCAAGAGGATGCCTCCTACAAATATATGCACAATATATAAACCAAATCATATATGATAAAGTAAACGTGAGAAAACATACATATACGTAAAAAAGGATGTGCTATCGAATAGTCCTCTACTGGTTTTCAAGTGTGGTATGTAACGACCCAGATTTTTCATAAATCCTTTAAAGTGCGTAAAATTTGAAATTCTCTTTCTTTTAACACAAAACGTATCAGAGTGCGTCTAAACAGATCGCTATTGACTCTTTTCTTAAAACACAATATGAAAAACCCTTTGATAAATTGTGCGGAAGCGTAAATAATAAAATAAAACCATCTGTTTAAAACCTTGTAGAAGCGTTAATGTAAAATGTTTATTTAAAACTCTGCGGAAGCATAAAGAAATAAACTCTTGTAAATCATGGTAGAAGCGTAAATAAATAGTTTAATGAAGAAATACTGAACCATCGAAATACCACTTATTCACTACTTATATAATTACAACATTTAAAATTTAGCTTAATTAGAACTGTTTCTCTTTTACCCATTTGCATATGTCTGGCCAACCACGATCTCCCTCACGCGGGCAAACCCATCATCTCAGCTTACTATTGTTTATTCTTTATCTTTTGCTACTCCTAGTCTGTGCATTCCTCATAGCGTACTATTGCCTACATTTACACCACAAGCACTGTAAGCCTGAAGGTTTAGTAAGGAAAAAGGGAAATGAATGAAATGCCACTCTTTAGTCTTTGTTGGAATGGGGGCCACCCAAACCAATCCTTTCATTAAACCATTTACCATTTTATTACTTTACTTCTATTCCTTCGTTCGTTACTCGTACTTCGAGCTGGAGATTGAAGGATTTCGTTGGTCATGGAATAGTGATCGGTCCTAACCTTTTACGTGCAATCTAGAACTCTCGTTCCCAGTAAGGGAGGGGCATCGGCTAGATTGCAGACTAGCATCGCTACCCATCTGCCCTCCAACTCCCTTTTTACTTTTCTTTGTGTCTATGCTGGGCTAAGCTATTGGACCACAGAGGCCTTTATTATCTTATAGTTTTACTCATTTCCGTCATTTATCCTTACTCATGCATGCGTGCGTACCATCCCGCGGCACTCCCTATTAATTTTTAGTAACATGATGTATGTACATACATCCTAAACCTAGCATGATGCATGATGCTTCACAACGTAACATTCATAATAATTGAAGTGAGCGTTGAATAATTGAAAGCAGTACATTGAATAAGTAAAAGCAATAACTGTAATTGAAAGTGCATTTAATGAATAACATATAAGAGAAGTAACAACCATAATGGAATGGCGCACATATGGACAAGCATAACGTTAAATCGAAGTAGTGATTTCATATAAGTACGGTAATCATGCAAAGAATTCATTCAATCTAACATGCTTAGGCATATACGAATTAGTTAATCCTAATCTTAGTTAGTTAACATGCTCAGTTACTTAACATGCTTATATATTCTATTTAGATACTTCAATTAACTTCTTAGTCCATTTACATGCTTCCTATAGCTGTTTCTAGGCATTTATTCTGATTAGTTATCCTAGGTGGGTTACATGCTCGGGTTTGATTACTTTTAGTTACACTAGCTAATTCACTAACATGCCACCATTATTATCTAAGTTCTTTAACATGCTCAAATCAATTAACCTGCTCATCTATTAGTCGAGTTAATTAAACTTATTAGTGAGCTACTTAAACATACTAATGAATTTACTAATAGTTCAACCTGCCAATTTATTAAGATGGCATGCATTGGTCAATTTACATTCTAGCTAGTTTCAGGACATACCTAATTAGTTAACGCTGAAGTTAATTAATTACCTTAGTTGGTTTGCATGCCGCTATGTGATTTAACAACATAAGAATTAACATACTGAGTTAATTACATGCTCAAGCTACTAAATTACTTCACTCAATTGACCTATGGATTATTGGGCTAGTTGATTTCTCTAGATAGATTAACATGCTCAACTAGGGTTACGACTTGAATTCTATTTGAATAACATGTTGGTCAACTTACATACTTACCTAATTAACTAACTTGGTTGACATGCTCACTTGATTTCAATTAACTACGTTGATTAGCAGAAAAACATGCTAGAGTTAGGGAAGTCAAACAACTAATTGATTATAGAACACAATGGAAGACTTAACAGTATAAAGTCATTCAATAACAAAATAAAACTCTTAGCTCTATCTCATTCTTACTCATTATTTCTCTTAGTTCCTCCTCCTCTATTTCTTAATAACCTTTATTAACAATTAGCACTTAGCAGTAAAGAAAAGCACACACTTAGTTGTGACTATACATAATCATCCAGTAACTACACAACAATTAAACATCCAGTAACCCTTACTTATTTTCAAACCATACATGATCATCTATCAGCCTATCGTTCTACATTCATTACATTAGAACATGAATCGTTCATCACACCTTCATCCACTAGGACATTTTACTTCATAACACTAACAATAAAACTAGCAAATTCTTCATTAGCAACAAGGGAAGTAACGAGTAGCAAGAAAAATAATCGCGACCAAGATATCAATAGGAATATATTTAACAAAGGAAAAATCCTAGAACTATCAATAGTCTGCATGAGCTATCAGAAATCTTTAGTAATAATTTAACAAAGGAACATACAGCAGGAAACCATGGAATACTAAGAGCATCAGTAAAATCACACTATCCATTAACAAAACACACTCACCCACCCATACTTGTGGTGTAGGGCCTCAATGGCCAAAACACCCCTAAATCCTTACAATATTGAAGAACTAAGCAGGGACAGCTCTCCATTCTTCACGGCATCAGCTCTCACAGATGGTGACTCCCGCAACAGCTCACACTTCAACTTCCTAGCTCCCACTCTCACACTCTTCTCACTCTAACCCTCTCACTCTAACCCTCTCACTCAAGGTCTCTCTCTCTCTCTCTGTCTCTCTCTCTCTCTCTCTCTCTCTCTCTCGGACTTGCTCTCTCTCTCCTTCTCTGGACTTCTCCTCTCATGCAGCTCTCCCTTTTGCTGGATAAAAAAATGGGTTGAAAGGGGAAGGGAGGAGACTTAACCTACCTAGAGTGGAGGGGACACTCGCACGTATAGAGGCAGGGTGGTTGGCTAGACAGGGGAAGGATCGACTCGCATGCTCTGGACTGGGATTTGTGTCGAGGATCCGTCTTTTGATTGGCTAACGTTGTTTTTATTCTGATTTTAAATCTCTGAAATTGCAAATCTGCGTTGATTCGGACGAGTGTGGATGCAATCTTCGCGTCCGCAGTCATCCGCAAGACTAGATTCTCACAGGTTGGGGATGAGAGATGGTGTCCTTGTCCCCTTTCCGTATCGTCCGTAGGTCACTTGCAGACGCCATATCGTGTCCCCACGTGGCGTTCGAAGTCGATGCGGACGCCTCCTCTCCTCATCCGCGTGCATCCGAAGTCGTCCGAATGTGTCCAGACTTGGACAGATTCGTTGTGGACGATACCTCTCCTCGTCCACGTACATCCGCAACACCAAAATTCCCTCTTTTCTTTGTCTTTTCTCACTTAACTCCTATCCCATAATGTCTTCCCCATACCTACATGTGACAAAAATGACACGTATAATTACGTAACATAATATCTTAACCACTCCACTTCTAATTACATTGCATAATCGGGGAAAAACATAACGGAAATGCCTCTAGACTTAATGCTCAAGAACACCATTGGTAATATCCCGATAGTTGTCCAACTTAAAATATCGGGATGTTACATGGTATCCCACAAAATATTTTAGTTTTGAAAATATGATATGATGTAGTGCAAGAGGTATAGAAATTTCAAACTTTATGACACTCTCTCTTGGTACTTGGAGCAATGGTCACCTCGAAAATAAACTTGAAGTTTCCAAACTCGTGCGAGCCTAACAAACATGTCAAAATACGAGAATTCTCATACATGAATCTCAAAAGATAGGTGGGAGGGTCCTATACTAGGACTAGGAATCCAACCGACATGTAAACGACTCAAATATATGTGTTTTGCACTATGCAGTAGGCCAAGAACAGTGTTCCGGTTGACCAGTGACAAATTCATGACAATCTATCTATTTTTCTATCGACCAGAAATAGAAATCTAGTCAACTAGCACTGGGGGGTCAATAGGTTTTGGACGACCAATGTGTCACCCGCACGAGCTGGGTTTCTACTGGTCGGCTAGTCGACCAGTCCATGCACAGTGGTCGACCAGAACCAATTTCTAGTGCGGTTTCCTCACAAGAAATTCTTCGTTTTCCCCATTTTTCGCATCTAAACCACGAATACTCCTTCTTATACTTCAAATAAACCAATTTAATCCAACAATGTCCCTCAGATTTGAGTTTTTAAGCTCGAATTCGAGGCCAATAAATTTGGACATTAAATCCTAAAATCGGAGATGAAAACTCACCTATTAGCGAACTTCCTTCACAAAGATTGTTTATCTTGACGTTACGAACACAAATCCGAGGTTGAAATCCCGTGTTTCTCCAACTCGATCTCTCCTTCTTCTCCTGCGTTTTCTCTCCTGTCGGACACGAGGTAAAGAGAAGAAATTCTCTTCTCTTTTTTATTTCTTTTATTATTCACTTAATTCTTTTATTTAATAAATAAAATATATTATATTATATGTTATTTATTAAATAAATTCAATCCAATTTTCGAATTAAATTTCGATTTCTTCCAAACGTCAACAGACAACAAACGCCAACTGACAACAATTTTTTGACCAAATAATTTTATAAATTTATTTCTTTAATTTATTTATTGCTCAATAATATCCAATTTTACCGATTTTGACAATTTGATGGAAAATTCACATGTGGCTGCTACGCAACAAATCGGGTCAACTTTTCAATACATTGATCGATTATTACATGAAAAATTAACACGTGAAATTTATTATTAAAAATTCCACGGGTTTTACAAATTATCTACTGAGTTATCAAATCGTAACAGAGTTAGCAGAGATTTTCTTTGTGGACACATCTCCCTTTGTGAAATCCTACATCCAAGGAAGAGATGGCCATGCCGATGATTGGATTGACATTCCCTCTCTTGGTACTTATATTGCAAATCTACTAAAGAGAAACCCAATATCCTTCGCCAAACTATTTATTGTGCAACATATGTAAAGTATGAAATAAAAAAAAGTGACTGTGGGTCCCATTGGGTTGCAAGTCCCTAGCCCTCCGGAGATTTTGATATTTATGGAAACACCTATGAAAGATAGTGACAAGTATGGTGGAATTTCATGGTCGTGTGCGACTTTACATATGATGGTGTATGGTCATTCATGTTGACATTCATAGATATGTTGACATTCACGTACATGTTAATAATATGGTATTTGTGAAATAATATAACAATATAAATAGAGCATTGTACCAATTCACAGTATCACTACAACATTGTGAAAATAGAATCATGATATGCATTTTATATCTACTTATTGCATAATTATGGGTCATTGGATGACATAATTAGATAGATTGTGATGATATCAAGATTATGATTTGTTACATCACAAGTCTAGGCTTTGGTATATGCGATGTAAAATTCTTGAATTTTATAATAATAAATTTCATGTATTAATCTTCGCGTAATAATAAGTCAAGGTGTTGAAAAGTTGAATCAATTTATCATAAACCACATATGAATTTTTGGTCAAATAGTCAAAATTAGTCAAAATTGGATATTACCAAATGGTAGATTATTTGAAGGATTAAAATTTGGTAAAATATTTCGATTAGAGAATTATTGTCGGCTAGCGTTTGGAATGAATCGAAATTCGAATTAGAAATTTAATTAGTTTTATTTGATTTATAAAATATATTTAATATATATTTTACTATTAAATAAAAAAATAAAATAAAAGAAATTATTAAAGAATGAAAAGAGGAAGAGAGAGGACTATTTTCTCTTTCGGCTGAAAAAAATGAAGCGGAAGAAAAGAGGGAGCGGCCAAATCAGAAAATCGTGGAGTTTCGACCTCTTATTTGGATTCATGACGTCAAGGTGAACAATCTTTGTGAAAGAATTTAATGAATAGGTGAGTTTTTCGTCTCCGATTTAGGGTTTGAAGTTCGGATCATATTGCCACGGATTCAAGCTTTAAAACTTGAATGTGAGGGACATTGTTGGAATATATTTGTTGTATTGGAATTTTTGTAGGAGTATTCATCATTTGAAGGAAAAAAGGGAAAACGGCTCGTTTTTGGAGAGGAAACGTTTGGTTGACCACTTTGCAAGGTCCGGTCGACCAATGGAGAGGCAGCTCGAGCGGGTGACGCGTTGGTCAACCAAAAATGACATGGTCGACTAGAGCGTCGACTGCCCCACAATTGGTCTATCGCAACAGGTCTAGTTGATAAAAAAGTAGACAAATTGTCTTGAATTTGTTACTGGTCGATCGCACAGTGCCAAAACACATGTATTTGAGTCGTTTACACATCGCTTGAGTTCCTAGTCTCGATATAGGACCCTCCCACCTATCCCTGAGATTCATTGATGAGAATTCTCATATTTTGACATGTTTATTAGGTTCGGACAAGTTTGGAGATTTTGAAACTATCCTCGAGAAGACTGTTGCTCCGAGTTGCAAGAGAGAACGTCGCAAAAGTAAAGATTTCTATATCTTTTGCACTATATCATATCATATTTTCAAAAACTAATATTTTGTGGGATACCACACTTGAAAACCCAACGGGGACTGTTCGACAACACGTCCATTTTTACGTATATGTATGTTTTCTCACATGTACTTTATTGTACATGATTTGGTTTATATACTGTGCATATATGTTGAGAGGATGAATCCTCTTAATGCTTTAGACAGTTTTGGCACTAAAGCATCATGAGGCTATCCTGTACAATCTTCTACTGCGAGAAGATTAATTGTTTGTATGTGCAAAAGGGTGATAGGGCACTGGTGACATGACTTCTCGGATGATAGGGCGGTTCTCACGACCCAGCCTCCGATTCCCTCGGGAACCACACCCCAAACTAGATTCTCCTCTTGGAGAACAATCGCACAACTCTCACATTTCACAGCTAAAGCTCACAACTCACACACAACATTATGTGCTTGCGCAATTGGGCCATATAAAAATAAAAATCTACCCTAACAGGAAAGTTGTACATCACTTTTTATTTACAAAACTGTATCCAAATTTCTTTTACAAATATGGGCTAAATTAAAACTAAATACATCAAAAGAAAAACCCAAACTCACACTCTAAGCCTATGTTGTGCAAACAATCAATCCAATTGATCTTTACCTTTTTGACCTTGAGCTACTATCATCTGTTCCTGAAAAACATCAACATATAGAACCGTGAGCTTTATGAGCTCAGTAAGAATCCTAATCTAAGAATCCAATAAACTATACCAATATTACAACTAAACATGTAGTGAACCCAACATGATTAGTCCTAACATCCTTAACTTCGAACGTATAACTTTTAATCAATGCTCATGATCACACATTCCATGATCTATATTTTCTCTAGATCAATAGATATTCTAATTGATATCTCAACTATATGATACACTTATTTATATATGAAGTGTTTGGTGCATATGTAATAATGCTTATGTCTATGATTTAAATAACCATAGCTTACCTTTTCCAATTCTCGTGTGCAATTACTTTTTATGCACAATCAATCCTCATATGTGTTTATGTGTAATTATCCTCATCATCAAACTCATGTACTATTCTAAATAAGCACCATCATTTTATGGATTATATACTTTATATAATTTCTTCTTATGTGCTATTCATTTTTAGCACTTTAAACTTTAGTAGAATATTTAATTTTATAATTTCTTTATACTTTCCAATTTGATTATTCATGTCATGGATAATTTTCTATTTTGGTTAATCTATCACCATTCTCGATTAGACATTTCTAATCAATATCTAATTCCCCAAATCATTTCTCATATACTTCTATGGTTTCTTTATTGCTATCTATAGACACTCATAATGTGCCTATTCTCAAGCTATCTAGACATTTATAGCTAATGTCACGACTTGGAGGCAAGCCAAACAGAACTGATTCTCAAAGAGAACCTAATTACCCAACCCAAGGCGTAAGATATGCAAAAGACTTAATGAGAAAAAAATATCAAGTCCAAACCCAAATCACATGGGTTAGGGTACACAGAGTGATCAACTAGAGACATGATAGTATAAATAAAGAAACATACTATGCAAGAATTAAATCAAATAACACCAAAACTAAAAACTCTAAACGTACCTGATATGATGGGATTGAACCGATGAACATTCACCCATCCACGGGAAGATGGAACACCCACCGAGGGACACCAACATCGCCCTACTGCCACATGTGCAAGACCAGTGCACCAAACCTACACCCTAACTTGGGAAAAATATAGTCTAAGGGGTGAATAACAAATTCAATAGGAAAATCGATACTAAATGCAATGCATGCTAAAAACCATTTTCCTTATATTTTGAAAACAATTTTATGCTTCTTGTTTATCGTACATGGATTTAAATTCTTGAAACATATTTATCATTTTATATAACCAGCCCATGACTTTTGATGTGGCTGCATCAAAACAAGCTGTATACATAGACAACTATATTGCAAAAATATAGCAACATCGTTTTTCGTATGAAAACGTCATCAATGAAAAGGGATGGTTACACAATAACCCATCCGACACATACCACGGAAAGGTGGTTATTTGTCAAGAGCAGCACCTTATGAGATAGAGGGAAATACAATAATGGAATATGAAAATCCAGCACATTACCTGAGTCGGCGAGCAAGCTCTGCGATGACACAACTCATGTAACCGCCTGGATGTGTTGATGAGTCATAGCTTAGCGCCAAAACAATCCGTATAATCGGAGTAACATATAAGGTTGTTCACGATCGACGACTTCTCAACTATAATACCTCTGTGTTCCAAATTGACGAGGGTTGTCGACAAGCAGAGCTACGAGCCGTCACGCCACCTGTCAAATGAAACAGTACTAGGATAGGCTAATCTCAACAACTGACAACCTTCAATCCGTCCTCAATGAAAAAGATGGTCACATGAGGACCCACCCAAGACATGTTACAGAAAGGTGGCTATTCCTCAATAGCAACACCTCATGAGGCATGAGAGAATACCAAAGACGGCAACCCAAATATTTAGCACGTCACCCAAGTTTGCCAATGAACTAAGCTCCGAGTCGACACAACTCGTATAATTGTAGTAACAGATGAGGTTTCTCACTATAGACCGCTTCTCAACTAAAATACCTCTGTGTTCCAAAATTGACGATGGTTGCTGACGAGCAGAGCTACGAGTTGTCACGCCACCCGTCAAATGAAATGATACTAGGATTGACTAGTCTTAGCAACTGACAACTTATCAGCTCCGTATGACTAAACCTTGGCTAGGTTCTGGGGCTCAAAACCCAAGGAAGCATCATCACCTTCCCATCTCCATTTCTGACTTTTGGGGCTCGAAACCCGAGGACATGTATGCAATACCCCAATTCCTCTGAACAAAACTAAGTGAGAATAATTGAAAAATTAATTGGGTGTAATTTGATTAATTGGATAATTATTGAAGATTTAATTGATGCAAATTAATTTAGGAAATGGAATTGGAAAATTTAAGTTGGACCCGTAATTACGGTCAAGCGATGTTTGGAGTAAGTCAAGAATCGAAATTGGGTCGATTAATATACGGTACGTATATTTGACAATTAAATGTATATTTAATATTAGTTAAAGGAGAGTGTGGAATTATAAAAATTAAAGAGAGAAATTAATTAGAAGAAAAGAAGAATTTAAATAGAAATTGGGATTAAAAATAAAACAAAAGTGGGAGAAGTGTAGCATTGAACCGGTTCTTCCCTGTGAACTGGTTCGGTTTTTGGTTGAAAGAAGAAAAGAGAAGAAATGAAAATGGCCCGGCCATTTTCTGAAGCTGAGAGAGAAAGAGAACGAATCGGGAGAGAGTGAGTAGGGGAGCGAAGAGGTAAGGTGAGGCTCGGGTGGTGGGCTTCGTGAAGGAGTGCAACGAACCGAGAACTGTCCATCGGACTGCGGGCGTCAACACGAAGAGGATAAGCGATGGGTTGCGGAGCTAGGGCTCAGGCGTCGTGTTCGTGGAATGGAGCCGCGGTATGGGCGAATCGTGTCTACGAGGTGTGGGGGTTCGCAGTGCCTTGCTGGTAAATGTTGTAGTTAATTGAGCTATGTTATTTTGGGTGATGGTTCTGCAATTGGATTGGCCGTGAGAATGGCTGTGGCGATGAGGCCGTGGGCGATTGTCGATACTGCTAGGTTGGCGACCAGTCTTGTGGGGCTAAACCCGATTCGAGAAGAATTGTGTTCTACCGAGAAGGTAATTGGAATCCCAAGGTGTGAATTGTTTGTAATTCCTCCACGTCCTCCTATTTTACAGATGGCGATTTCTTGGGAGAGTTAGGTGAAGTTATGGGGATATACATTGGCCTTATGTGAGAAGCTTCCTGATTAAATGAGAAGACAGAAGAGGGAAAGAACAATGTTCTCTGGAGAAAATGAAATACAAAGAGAAAAATGGGTGAAATGGAGATGCTCTCTGATAGCCGTGAACTGCAAGGTAGAGGAAGAATAGAGGGGTTTGGAGCTGAAGGAAAATGCAGAGAAACAACAGAGAAGAAAATAGAGAGGAAGGAAGGGAAGGTGGTGCATAGGCGTTCTCAGGTAATGCACAGAGTTCTTCTCTGTTTATGGTTGCTCCATAAAGTGTGTTTAGATTAATATTCAGAATTATTTAAGTTATGCTATTGTCTTCGTTAAAGGCAGAGAAGGGAAATAAGAGAAAAAAAGGAAGAGGTGGGAGAGGTTACTTTTGGGTCCTCCTTTGTGTTATGTATTTAAGTGATGGTTATGGTTAAATATAGAAGATAAAAGATTGAATGGACACTGTGATTTATTGTTGGGTGTTGTTGCTCTGTTGTTGGAATTATGCCCCTGTTGGGTTTCGGCTCCTTGGTTTTGTGGTGGATGTATGCTCTATTAATATTCTCTGTTATAAACTACGGATATGTTCGATGAAAAATATGGTGCATTGCTATTTGGTTATTCTCTCTATGATTTATTGTTGGTAGCCATGGTCGAGGTTTATATGTTGTGGAGTAAGCTCTTGTTGCCTGTTGGTTGCTGTTTGGTTGAACTGTGAAAATATATACTCTGTGTATGAATTTTTGGTAGCCTTTGGATGATGCTTTGGTTGCTCGATAAGTGTTGAGAATTTCGCTTTGTTGTTGGATTATATTCTTCATTGTTTACTGTTGCTTGGATATTGCTATGTCTAGTAAATTGATGTTTAGATTAATGCTTGGAATTAGTCCTCTATTGGTTGCAACCCTATTAGATATTATTGGTAGCAATGTGTATACTCGATTAAATAGGCGTTAATGAATAAGTTGAGGAAGTGCAGATCCGTTGATGTGAATTCTATTATTTGGTTTGGATTATTGTTTGGATAATAATGAATAATGGTATAGATGATATTGAGGTTAATGGACTGATTATTGAAGATAAATATTATTTGTTTGGAAGGTATTGTGAAGGCTATCTTGAAGTGCTGAACTGCCCACGAAAACCAAGTAAGTGATACATATATGTTTTGGTCTTCAGACCCTACATCGCAAGAATTAGGGTTGTATGCCGACTGTTTATTAGATTTAAGTTCTTTTATGTTATAGATTTAATTGGATAAAGTTAATGGATTATAGGATTTGATAGAAATTATGTTTCAAGGATTGTGTTGCTGTCTACTGTGTGTTTACTAGAATTAGGTTCCTTTAACGATATGTTTATTAGTTTTGAGTTAAAGATAATGATAATGAGACTAAGCATGTAACGACCCAGTTTTTAATTACTTTAAAAATCGTGTAAATTTAAAGCTTTTATTCTTATAAAAACATCAGAGTATTTATCTTTTATAAAACTCGGTCATTAAAACTATTTACTTAAAACATTTATCAATTGCAGCGAAAATAATAAAATCATTTTCTGAAACGCAGCGGATTAAAGACAAAGCATTAAAGAATATTAAATAATTTACAAATAATTTTCATTTAATTTTTGGCCTAGCCAGCAACAAGATCCATTCGTGCAAATCCTTCATCGACTGCCTCTTAGTCTGTTCACCTGTACGTGTACCTACATCGCAAGACTTAACTAATGAGCCTAATGCTCAGTAAGTGATATAACATAAAAAGTATGATGCACATGCCATGCAACTTTTAAATCTCTTTTCGTTTTTTGTTTTTGTTTCTCTTCTTTCTTTCTTTTATTTTCTCTTACCGTTTTCTTGATCTTTACTTTGCTTTATCTTGACTTTATTTTACTGTTCCTTTCTTTATTTGATTGTTACTGTGCTTTATCTTGAAAGGCGTTGGAGATTTCTAAACTTGACAATGAGAACCTCACACCCCCAGACGACCCCATTTATCTTTATCTTTACTTTATCTTGAAAGGCGTTGGAAATGTCTAAACTTGACGAGGAGGAGCAGCCAACTCAACCTCAAATTCCCAGACGACCCGGTTATGTTTATTGTTGTCTTAATCTTAAAAGGCATTAGAGATGTCTAAACTTGACGAGGAGGAGCAGTCAACTCAACCTCACATCCTCAGATGACTCCGTTTATGTCTGTTGTTGTCTTAATCTCGAAAGGCGTTGGAGATGTCTAAACTTGACAAGGAGGAGCGACTAACTCAACCTCACATCCCCAGACGACCCCGTTTATGTTTATCTTTATCTTGAAAGTGTTAGAGATGTCGAAACTTGACGAGGAGGGACGGCTAACCCAACCTCACATCTCTTCACACCCATTTACGTTTATTTCTTTAAGTTCACAACCGTCTCATTTCTTCTTTGTTTCCTTCTTGTCATTTTGTAATCGTTTCGTTTCTTCTTTGTTTCCTTCTTGCCATTTTGTAATCGTGTTGTTTCTTCTTTGTTTCATTTTCAAAAGTATGCATGGAAACCATTTTCGTATCTTTTGAAAACTATGATGCATGATGCTCATAAATGCATACATTCTCTATTAGATGAATTTAATAAAACAACCAACATACAATTCACAGATCATGCTTATAAATTGTAGACATACTTATAAAAACAGTAAACAACGAAACATGCTATTTAAAACTGTAAACACCGAAACATACTATTTAAAACTGTAAACACTGAAACATGCGTCTCCTATTCTTGCAATGTAGGGCCCTAAGGACCAAAACACATGCGTATCACTTACCTGCAGTCTGTGGCGCATTGGACACTCTATTCTTTTCCCGTTAATACCTTCAAAATAATTAATATTTATTTATTAATATATTTACCCATTATAAACCTTAACTTTTATATCATTATTCTGTTAGTTCATTTCACATTTTTCGTCCAATTATTTTCATCGACTAATTAACTAATAATTATTGACCACCGAATTTTCATAAACCTTAACGCTTAATAATTCTCATTAGTCAACTTAGTTACTTAGCAACCTTGCAATAACCATTTCAGTAACTTAACATGTGCAACGAAAATAACAATAACTAATAATAGTTGTTCATTCCATCAATGTGACCTGATAATAAAGAGAATTTACTTCACAATACAATTCATTATCTTTTAATGAAAATCCATTGGAAGCAACAAAACATTTATTTAACTTCATTACCCAAAATCACACCTTGCACATTTAGGCGTTCATGCACCCAACTAATCACTCAATTGTTTTCCAAAATCAAGACTTAAAAGCTAGCAAATAAATTGTCATTCAAATAGTCCAACCATCCAACCATTACCTCAACTACTCGAAGTTTCACGAATCTTTCTTTAATTTATAGCTCAATGTAAATAGAACATAACATCTAAAGAAACCAATCATCAATATATCAAAGTATCCCAATTTAGTAGTATAAGCCCAATTCCAACTTAACAACCTATACCCAACAATAATTCTTCAAGATAGATTCAATCTTAATGTATGTAACTATCAACAAGGCTACCAACAGGAAACACCATTCAACAAAATCATTCATTAATATGCTACCAAAGAGAGTATTTTCCAATAACGAAATATATCCATCGGAGTTGTAAACATGCAGGAACCATGCTCTACATTTGTTTACTTAACAGAATTTGCAAATTTACTTAACCCAGTAACATAACATAATTTAAGCCATGAACATCCGAAAATCCCTAACTACCATAACCAGGAAACCGTAACCTAACACCTGAAGGTAACATAGAGGAAACTTCCCCAACAAAGCACTTCAACAAGCAAACTTAATAACCCACAGCAGAGTAGCTTGAATAACATATTCATCAACAAGAAAATCATCAAGAACAGGGGAAATCCATTACCAGTAGATTAGCTTTGGCCACACACCTTCAGAGCATCACCATTTCTTCCTCCCTGACCCTCGGCCATTTCACTGTCCAACACTTCCTCACTATCCCTATTCTTTATAATCTGTCATGGTTTATAAACAGAAGAGGAACACCAGTGACGCCAAGTTGATGGAAAATCACCCAATTTGAAGAAGGAGGTCCATTGCTCAATCTCCACGTGGAAAGTTGCTATCGTTTCGGGAGAAGGAGAAACAAACCGGTTCATATGTGGACCAACAAACCCGAACCTGAACCGATGCCCTGCGACCCGAAGCCACCATCGCCATTCTCACCCCTACCGATGCCAAAATGCCTCTCCACCGATGCCAAATCAACCATAATCAGAAGCCAAGAAGATGAACACTAAACATAGAGCATTGACTTACCTCCACCAGTGATTTCGTAGCTCCAATTTTGACTCGTGCCCTAGCCCCGTGATCCCCGTTCGTTACGTCGCCCGAAGCCACACCGTTGCCGCCAAGTGCCGAACAACGTGCACCCGAGCCCTTGTCTCCCTCTTCTTGCTCACGAAGAAGGCTTCAACTCGCAGGAGCTTCACCTCCCTTGTCGCCCTCCTTTCTCTCCCGCTCCCTGTCGTTCTCCCTCTCTTGTCCAAATGGCCCGAGGCCATTTTCCTTTTCTCTTCAAATTGGATCGGTTCAAGGATGAACCGGTTCAGTCCACCCCTCCTTTCCTTCAAACCAAGCCGGCAATTCACCTCTCCCTATTTGCAATTTATTTCTTCTTTTATTTTAAATCCCTTACTTCTTTATAATTAATTTATTCTTTTATTTTTCATCAACTTAATTAATCCCCACTTTCATAAATTAATATTACATATATATTTTTACGCATCGTATATACTTACCGTATATTAGTCGACCTAAATTTCAACTCTTGACTTATTCCAAATATCGATATTACGGGTCCAATATAAATTTTCCAAATTAATTTTCCATGAAATAAGTATTTGATTATCCTTAATTAATTATATTACGAAAATCAGGATATTACAAAGCATGTTTTGAGGCCCATATAGAGGAGATAGTATTGTATACATTCACGAGTATCACGCATCATAGTTTTCAAAACGATACGAAAGATGGTTTTACATGCATGGTTTTAGAGATGGTTTAATGGATGCTCACACATACTAAGTGTACGAGGTTTGTGGAGGGCTGATCAGACCATCATTTGGGCTGTAGAAATATCTATTTTACCATTGAAAGTGAAATAGAAATAATTAATGTGAGAAAGATAAGAACAAAAACAAATGGATAAAGAAAATGAAAGGGGTTTGAGTTAGGGTGAAGGTCTCCTGCTCATTCCTGAATGGCTAACAGACAAGGTAAAAGTTCATCGTGATGACACATGTTCAACATCATGATGAAGCTCACCACTACGGTTCACCATGATGGCATGTGTTCATCATCATGGTCTAAGTTCACCGCGAGGCACATGTTCACCTCATTACAGTTCATCATAGTTCAATCTTGCGATTCCTTATGATGGCAAGTGTTTGTCTTCATGGCCATAGTTCACCGCGAGACATATGTTCATAGTTCATCATAGTTCACAATTGTTCTACAAGAGAGTAAAAGAAAAAGAAAACGGTAAAGGATAATGAAAAATGAAAACAGAAACTGCATATGAGTTTTTAAAAGTTGCATAGCATGTGCATCTTATAGTTTTATTTTATATCACTTACTGAGTGTTATGCTCATTAGTTTAAGTCTTATTAATGTAGGTATGCAAGGAAATAGGTTAAAAAGCAGTTGATGAAGGATTTGCACTCCCGGATCTTAGGGATAGGCTAAAGGGTATTTAAAGGAAACGGTTGTAAAAGGTTTTGTAATGAAAAAGAGTTTGTAAAGCATTTAAATTGTATTTGAATTATATTCTTCAAATGATTGGTTTATATTTTATAAAATGTTATCATCTTTAAATGAATTTAAGAACGAGAAATCTTCCGTTGTTTTATAATAGATGATGTTTTCAAAAATTTTAAATTTTTACATGTTTTCAAAAGAAAGAAGTTACGGGTCGTTACAATGTAACCAATGTCCCATCCCCATTTTTTCACTTCCAAGGCTCGAAACCAGACGACATGTCATCAATGCCCCATCGTCATTTCGCACGCAAGCGGCTAATCTTCTTGCAGTAGAAAGTTGCACAGGATAGTCTCATGATACTTTAGTGCTAGAATGCCTAAAGCATCTAGAGGATTCATTCTCCCAATGTACGTAACATATAACTCATCTTCTCGTAGTAGAAGATGTCATAGGATAATCTCGTAATGCTTTAGTGCTAGAACACCTAAAGCATCACGAGGATTCATTCTCCAAATGTACGTAACATATAACTCATCTTCTCGTAGTAGAAAATGTCATGGGATAGCCTCATGATGCTTCAGTGCTAGAATGCATAAAGCATCAAGATAATTCATCCTCTCAATGTATAAGCACAAATATCACATCATCAATATGTGTAGAATATCAACAATATATCATATACAAAATATAAACATGAGAAAGCATATGTATACGTAAAATTTGACGTGCTGTCGAACAGTCTCCATCGGGTTTTAAGGTGTGTTATCCAACAAAATAGCAGTTTTGAAAACCATGATGCAATACAATGCAAGAAGTATAGAGATCTCTACCTCAATGACGACCACAACACGCTTATCGACAAACCAGCTCCACGCGCTGCCGTAAGGGAAAGATCAAACCGCTTGACACCTCCATAACCTACAACAAGGCTGGTGTCAATATCCCAACAAACATACAAAGATAACAGACAAGTCTTAAACAAAAGTAGAATTCACAACGATTTCTAGAGGCAACCATGAGTCCCAAACCAGAAACCAAATTTAGGAATCCCAACATAATCCCCAACCTTATCACTCAACAACATAACAAGACTTTAACATAACTATTAGTTCTAGGAAAACAACATATACATTAGATTAATCCTAACGTCCATCTTCATACAACTTTAAACCACAACCCAACATTTTCTATTTTAGTTCAACTATTATTTAATCCTCAACCTATGCAGAAATTAAACAACAAAAACAACAATTTTCCATCAACCTATGCAAAATCCTTTATAATGCATAGTCGCCGAAACATAATAGAACCAACATCATGGACAACAATAAATTCAATATCCCTCTCCTATTGTTATAAATTCACAACTCAATGGCCAATAGAATTAGGAATCCAAATTCAATATGTTCAGAAAAACCTAAATGAAACAGAGACATTCTCCAACCAACATAGCACTATTCTCAACAAAATTCATCTAAGCAGTCACTGAAAAAAATAGAATAGAGTCTACTTAACCGAGTATCATCCCGAACTTGAATGCCCAACACTATCTATCAACATGGTAAACGGAAATGAAAGAACCACTGACCCAATGAGCAGAGCAATCAATCCCCACAATATTTATCTAATAGTAATAAAATGGAAGACAAAAAACCCAATTGGCAGAAAACAAGACAAGGAATGCAAACACCAATAGCAGCACCAAAATCCCAGTAGCATCAACTATACGTTAACTGAGATGGAGAACAAATACCATCAACAGAATGGGAAGCTCAGTGTGTCTCCCAAGCAAAAAAGAACGGAGTACAAAACACAAACAACGGAGCATATATCCTCGGTAATTTTATCAAGACAGAAATTAACAACAAAATCCCTAAAAAATCCAAATTGGCCGAGAGACCCAAGAAAACTTACCGCATTTCATACCTCAATCGAAGAAGTGGAAGAACGCAGCTCCTCGATTCGAAATGCCCAGACAGAGCTGCACAATCGGTGGCTCCCTCTCGAAATCCCTCTCGACCGAAGAGAAAATAAGGAGAAGAAAAGTGTTCGCCCTTTATGCGATTTTTCCTCCCCTGCTGCTACTCTTTCTTCTTATTTTAATTCTTTCTTTTTCTTATTTTATTTCTTTTATTCAATTCTCTTCAATATAACCCACAAACTTTTCTTCTATTTCCCCGTTATTTTTATTCATCTTTTTATAAAGTAATTCTATTTAATTAATAATAATTATAAAAATCTAATTTATATATTATAAATCTAATTCAAAAATCTGATCTAAAATCTGACTCAAATTTTGACTTATTCGAAATGCCAACCAAAAATAATTCTTTAGTCAAAATAATTCATCAAAAATATTTCCGAAAACAAATTTCTGCTTGAAAAAACTCTGTTCGACCGTTTTTTGAAAAAGCACAAACATTGCTACTACGCGACAAAATCAGTCAACTCTTTCACATTGGACCAAAATTAACGCAAAAAATTTACACTTGGCATTTTAAAATCATTTAAAAAATTATGTAAAATCTCGGATCTTACAGCTAATGTCTATCATAATCTATATCTCAACCACTTAATCCTCTATATAAAGGACTTTCTTTTTTCTAGATATTTCTAGTTAATGTCTAACACAATGGATCCTTCTACATGAAGGAATTACTCAACATCAAACTATCTAGACATTTATAATTAATGTCTATTATTAATGTCCTTCTATATGAAGGAACTCCTCAACATGATGCACATATTAATGCCTAGGCTTATGCTTTAACAAACCATAACCTAGATACCATAATCATTCATTTGTTTATGTCATCCCATGATCCATAATTATGCAATAGATATGAAATGCATATTACAACTCTCTTTTCTCAACGATGGAGTGATAATGTGAATCAATGCAATCCTCCATTTTTTTTATTAAATGATCATATATTTAACAAGTACATTTTTATTAACATGTACGTGAATGTCAACATATCTGTGGATGTCAACATTTATGTGATTATCTACATGAATGATCAACAATCATCGTATGTAAAGTTGCACAAGATCATGAAACCAGACCATACTGGCCACTGTGTCCAATAGATGTGTCCATGAATAAAATAACCTCTGGAGGATTAGGGACTCTCAACCCAAGGGGGACCCACAATCACTCCAATTATATTTTCCCACTTTACATACGTCACACAATATGTAGTCTAGTGAGACATATTGGGTTCCTTTGTGACCAACAATACCACCCAGATAATATGTTTTGTACATATAAATATATCATGATGCGTGAATTGACATCCTCACTATGCATACATTGAATGCATATAACACATACTAGTAATGCATGTAAAATGAACCATGCAGATCTTTTTATTAAACACACATTAATGATGCTTGATTTGGTCTCATACAATTATCTAGACATGTTTTATCTATGTCTAAATCATCTCCCAAATGGTCTATGCATTGGTTGAACAAATGATTTAAAATTTCTAAGGAAAATATTCAAAAAATAGAAGAACCGGTTGATCACTCTCATTACCAGTTGATCACCCTCATTACCAACCGATCACCCTTATTATCGGTCGATCACCTACATTACAGATTCAATTTTCGACCCTTAGCACTTATTGATCACCGTCAGTACCGATCGATCACCTACATTATAGATTCTATTTTTTGTTAGCTTTTTTGTTGGAATTAGTTTGATTTTGATGATGACTAAATAATGTTTAATCTAATGAAATCAATAAGTTGTTATTATACTTTATTGGATAATATTCTTAATGTTTTTATCATTATATTTATTGGAAATACCCTCAAAACGGATATTATTAATGTGCTAACATGTTTATCTAAGTCAATGTAGTGAATAAATATCGTTTCAAGAGTTAGGAAATTAAAAGAAAAGAAGGGGGAGTGTTTGTGGATGAGCTGCGGACGTGAGAGAAGCGACTAAATTTGGTTTTGGTCTTTTGGTTGTGACGCAGACAAGACGTGGTCGAATGGAGCGACCGAAAAAAGCTCATCTTTAGAATCTGCCATTTAAGGCTTTTTTCAGATGAGACGCAGTCAACGTTTTTAGACGAGGTTAGCGACCAAAAGTCCAAAGCAGTGAGCTCCGAGTGTTTTCGAACGCGACGTGGTCGAGGCATGCGACTGGAAATACATAGCAAGTATAACGGGTATATTTTCAATGGTTGGATTTTAACAGATATATTTCTAACGACTAGAAGCAATCAACCGAAAGGATTAGGTTGACCAAAAATGTGTAGTGCCTATAAATGAAGAGAAGCACTCCACTTGCTCTACAACAAAACCGAGAATTGAGGCGAAACCCTGCCAAATTCAAGTCTCAATTCTAAATCACTATGAGCATTGTAAATCCAACTCTTCTCACCCATAAACTTGTGAGTTATTATTGGGAGAGTTCGGATCTAGTTTTTTAGCTTTACTTTCCAAACGTATATTGTGCAAAATTGTAAAGGGTGACTCCCTACAAATTAGTCATATAAAGGTGACGCCCAGAAATAGTCAACGACATGATTGAATGCCCGTAAGTTCAATCAAAGGGTGACGCCCCGTTAATAGTCAAATGTTGACGACTCGAAATAGTCAAAGGGTGACACCTCGTTAATAGTCAAAGGTTGATGACCCAAAATAGTCAAAGGGTGACGCCCTTAGAATTTGGCTTTGTAATAGTTTTATTGGCACTCATAAGCCAATTGTTTAGTGGATCTCCAAGTGGAATCTAAGAGCGCGGACGTAGACGAGTTGCCGAACCACATAAACAAATCTTGTGCACACTTTCTTTACCCTTAACTCTTTATTTGTGATTGTTTATTTAGTTTTATGCATTAAATCACTTAGGGTTTTAGAAAAAAACAATTATCGCACAAAAAAGATTAGAACGACATATTCATCCCCCTCTATTGGTGTGCATAGGGACCAACAAGTGGTAACAGAGCGGGTATTAAAATTTTTATTGTGTGATATTATTGATATTGTGCATATTGTTTCAATCTTGGTTAATTTTTTTGTGATTTGCCTATTGATATTTGGATTGCCTAAATATCTTGAAATTGCATTGTTTGAGTATAAAATTTGATATGGCTTTCAACATGCATAATGAAGGGCAATCTACACTTATACCTCCATTTTTTTACGGTAGCAATTATACATATTGGAAGGCTAGGATGAAAATTTACATTCAATCCATAGATTATGAACTTTGGAGAATTGTAGTTAATGGACCTTATATTCCGTGTATAATTGAAAATGGATTGAATGTTCTTAAATTGGATGATGAGTATAATGATGTTGATTTTCAAAAATTGAGTTTAAATGCTAGAGCTATAAATATTTTGTATTGTGGTTTAAGTGTTGATGAATTTAATAGAATTCATAGTTGTGATAGTGCCTATGATATTTGGAGATTACTTAAAATTACACATGAGGGCACTAATCAAGTAAAAGAGAATAAATTGAGCATGCTAATTCATGACTATGAATTATTTAATATTGAGAAAGATGAATCCATTAGTTCTATGTTTACACGATTTACTAACATGACTAATGGTTTGAAAGTGCTTGGTAGAGAATATCCCAATGACGAGTTGGTGAGGAAAATCCTTAGGTGCCTACCAAGCAAATGGCTTCCAAAGTTGATGACAATACAAGAGGCTCGTGATCTCAAGGCTTTGAAAATGGAGGAACTCATTGGTTCCCTAATGACACAGGGAAATCACCATTTTGAGTCACGCAGAGGTGGAGCAAAAAGAGAATGGAATTCTTCCGAAGCCCTTTGCATTCAAAGCCTCCACGAACACTGAAGATGATTTTGGGGAAGAGAGCGAAGAGGAGAATGACTCCGAAGATGATGAGCTAAAGATCCTCACCTAGAAATTGGATAAGCTCCTCCAAAGAAAGAAGAAAAAGGGCAAGAAAAACATTGTATGCTATGGGTGTAGAAAACTTGGGCATCTATCTACTGAGTGCCCCAAGGCAAGGAGGAAACACAAAACCTCAAAGAAGAAAGCGTTAAAGCCACTTGGGATGATAGCGAGATGTCCTCTTCCGAAATTGAAGAAGTCTCCCACATTTGCTTCATGGCCAATAAGGAAGAGGTATATAATTATTCTAGTGATTTCAATAATGATAATGATTCTTTCATTGAATTACTAGAGAGTTTTAATGAGCTTAAAGATATATCTAAATTGTTGAAAAAGGAGAAAAATAATTTGATAAAAAAGCATGCTATTTTGAATAAATCTCTTGAGGATCAAATTATAGAATTGAAGAGCATGAATAATATTTTGAATGCTACTATTAAAACTTATGAATTTGATAATAGTGATTTGAAGTTGAAAATTGAAGATTTGAATGCTATAGTGCTTAAATTTACTAATGATAGTAAAACTTTTAATATGCTCTTAAGTAAGCAAATGATCACATTTGATAAAGTCAGAATTGGCTATGAACCCTTTGCTAAAAGGAAGAATTATACAAATTTCTTTGTTAGCCCTACAACTAGTAATATTTGTAATTGCATAGGGCATAAATCATTTGTTTGTCCTTTGAGTTTAAATTCTAAATTTAAATCAAATTTGAATGCTAAATTTGTATGGGTTACTAAAGAAACCAAACCTCTAGTAATTGGACCCAAAAAAGTTTGGGTACTAAAGAAATCTACTTAATTGTGTTGTAGGTTGGAGATTCTCTCAAGGAGCATAAAAGATTTGGATGGTGCATCCAAAAATGAAAAAGGGAGAAGTTTCAAGAATATTCCTCCAAATTAGTAAATATGAAAATGCGATTATGGAGTACACAATTTTTTTACTTAGATTTTTTTTCCTATTCTTCATTTGAATTGAGTGGATATGTTGATTTGTTTGATATCTCCCATAGATTGAAATTGGATAATGAAATACGGGAAGAAAATAGAATTGTTGAGAATTGGATGAGTTTATTGATTTGTTTTGGAATGTTAAGTTTTAACTTTGATGATTATGCTTTTGCTATAAATTAAACTTTGATATTCCCCATTGATTTTATTTTGATCACTAATTTAAGGGAAGAAAATAAAATTGGTTGACTTAACTTGGTATTCCTCAAATATTTGAAGTTGTGCATAATGATAGGGGGAGAAAGTTGTTTTTAAATTGCATTTGTTGTTAGGGGAGAGCAAATATTTTAATGTGTTATATCCTTAATTTTTGTTTTGTGTTTAACATAGGGGGTGAAAACATTTTGAATTGAGATTTTGATTTTACTCTTTGGTATCTCCCTTCGAAATTTATATTTTGATTTATAATCAATATCAATCTTTGACAAATGTTTTTTGTTTTAATTGTGAATTCTTCAAATGATATCCTTAGTTAATTTCTTATTTCTTCAATTGGTATCACTCTTAAAAATTGACAATTGATTTATCATTCTTAGTTGCACAAATTGATATATCTTTCTTGAAAGTTGGATTTGAATGATAAAATTCTCTCAAATAATTTTATATGCTTAATGACAATAAGGGGGAGAATACTTTTTATTTGAATGAACTTTGATTGTGGTTGTACAAATTTGGTATCTCATTTTTTTACCACAAATTGAATTGAATGTCTACATTCTTTCTATTGTTTTGCCTTTGGTATAGATTCTTTTAAAGGGGGAGAATGATTATTTTTATGAAGGAATAATTTTTAGTTCTTTAACTTTGATTGTATCTTGCTCGCCTCCCCATGAACTACTTTTTGATTATGACAAAAAGGGGAAGAAAAATATATAAGTTGATTATGGAGGAGTGAAAATTATTATGAAATAAGAATTGGTATAACATGTTTGCATGAATTTAAAGGTGGAGATATTGCATGAACTAAGGGGGAGAAATCTAATATGCAATAATATATGCACATGCTTAGTTTTTAAGGTAACCAACTTATTGATTTTAAAGAGGGAGATTGTTAGTCTTTTTGTTAGACTTAGTTTTATTTTAATGATAACTAAATAATGTTTAATTTAATGAAATCAAAATATTGTTATTATACTACTTTAGATAATATTCTTTATGTTTTTATCATTATATTTATATTCATATTTATTGGAAATACCATGAAAACAAGTTTTATTAATGTGCTAACATGTTTATCTAAGTCCATAACGTGAATACATATCATTTCGGGACTTAGGAAATTAAAAGAAAAGAAGAGGGAGTGTATGTGGATGAGCTACGGATGTGAGAGAAGCAACCAAACTGGGTTTTGGTCTTTTGGTCGCGACGCAGATGAGACACGGTCGAATGGAGTGACAAAAAAATCTCATCTTTAGAATCTACCATTTTCGGCATTTTTGCGACGAGACATGGTCAACGTTTTTGAACGTGGTTAGCAACTGGAAGTGCAATGCAGTGAGCTTCGAGTGTTTTCGAACGCGACGCAGTCGAACCAGCGGTCGAGGCATGCGACCAAAAATGCACAGTAGGCATAACGGGCAGATTTCCAATGGTCAGATTTTAACAGATATCTTTCCAACGACTAGGAGTGGTCGACCGAAAGGAGTAGGTCGACCGAAAATGTGCAGTGCCTATAAAAGAAGAGAAGCACTCCTCTTGCCCTACAACGAAACCGAGAATTGAGGCAAAGCCCTGCCTAATTCAAGATTCAATTCTAAATCACTGTGAGCATTGTAAATCCAACTCTCTCTACCCATAAACTTGCGAGTTATTATTGAGAGAGTTCGGATCTAGTTTTTGAGCTTTACTTTCCAAACTTATATTGTGCGAAATTGTAAGGGGTGACTCCATACGAATTAGTCATATAAGGGTGATGCCCCAAAATTGTCAATGGCACGATTGAATGCCTGTAAGTTCAAGCCCCATTAATAGTCAAAGGTTGAGGACCCGAAATAGTCAAAGGGTGATGCCCCGTTAATAGTCAAAGGTTGATGACCCAAAATAATCAAAGGGTGACGCCCTTAGAATTAGTCTTTGTAAAGGTTTTATTGGCACCCGTAAGCAAATTGTTTAGTGGATCTCCAGGTGGAATCTCGGAGCGTAGACATAGGCGAGTTGCCGAATTGTGTAAATAAATCTTGTGCACACTCTCTTTACCTTTAACTCTTTATTTTTTATTGTTTATTTAGTTTTATGCATTAAATCACTTAGAGTTTTAAAGAAAACAATTAGCGCACGAAAAAAATTAGAATGCCATAATCATCCCTCCTCTATAGGCGTGCATAGGGACCAACATTTTTTTCACAGAAGCAGTCGATCAATCTACTATACAGATTGACCGCAAATCTTATAGATTCACTCCTTCCATTTGCGATCAATCAAAAATAGTCGTCCACCTCCGTTTCACTTCTCAATTTTCCATAATTTAACACATAAATTCTCCCCTAAATTCCTCACCAAACCATACTAAATCATCCAAGATTATAATCACACTATATAATCCAACAAATAGACATTTTAATCTATTTACACATACTTAGCATTATATTTCAACAATGTTTTCCCTTTTTATATAATGTGTAAAAACATACCTCCAATTGTTCATTTATCAATTTACATGCTAGTTCCATCCTTACATTATTCAAAATATCCACAATGATCTATCAACAACAATAAATATTCATCTTATTAATGATGAATATAACATATAACCTTTAATTTCTTTTTCCCCAAAAATCACTTCAATGTTATTTTCTTTCTATAATTGAAACCAAATTCATCTCCTTAAACCACTTTCATACCTTCAATTTACTCTTAAAACAACATGAGATATTACTATTTAATCCAATCATTCAAGATTTCAATTTAAAGCATTTCATATTGCCCTTATTTTAATACTTCCAAAGGTTAGAATCTTTATCCTTTACACACCTCAATTTCATACATATATTCAACCAATACAACCAATCATAACTAACATCCCCAATGATTTTTCAGATGATTTTTCATCTACAACCCCTAAATCCACCATTTACTTTCCCCAAAACTATGCAATATTTACCATAATTTATAAAATACTACCTCTTGAAGACAACTTATTCTTCAATTCATCCTCTTGATTCTTAGCTCAAAAGATTTCTCTTGGTGAGAGGAACACTTTTCCCCAAGAGATGGAAGGCCAATTCCCTCATTTTCCTCTCCTTTTTCTCTCTTCCCTTCTCGCCTTTTCTTCCCTTTTTCTTCTTCTGTTTTCCTTCTGATCCAACACGAAATGAGGATCATCTTCAGCCTCCCTCATGCTTCTAGAGACTCTTAAGGGTGAAAAGACCATTTTGTCCATTTTATCCTTCAAATTTGACCATTTTACCGTTAATTCCATGGAATTCACCAAAATACCATGTTTAATTGTCTTTAACCATTCATAACTTGAACTAATCACCATAGCTTAGTTCTAAGCTAATCTCCATGATTATCATAATTAATCACTATTAATTAACCTTAATCCATCACTAAATACACCTTAATCACATACTTAGACACTAATTCCCAAGTGACACGTGTCCATACCTCCTTTTCTGTCCACTTTTATTATATGGCTACATATTTTAATGTATTAGGAACATTTCTTCTTTTATACACTTTTTCAAATTCCCACTCTAAAGGCCACTTTAAAGACCTTTCCCAAAATAGTACAGTTTAAAACTTATCCAACTTCAAATATGCATAACTTTCATTGCATAAATCTAAATCTCTTCAATCCAAAGCCAAACACTTCATTTATGTGTCTAATGTATGTTCTTAAAATAGTTGGAATAAATAATCATCATAACATGTCCCATTAATCCCAAACAGTAACTATGCTCATTTATAGCATATTTACCACTTTCGCGCAAAAATTTATATCTTAATGAACATACATCCAATTAATCCAATATCATCATTATTCCATAGTCTAAGGTATATACTATTACAGTTGTTTTTAATTTGAAAATTTACCTCAATTGGTTAGTCAATTTCTTTTTTCAAAGTTATCTCATGACTTATTATCACTTAATCATATTTAATTACACTAAGTATGGTTATTAGTGCTAATCCCTAATTCAGATCATCACAGCTGTGTTGATGTGTCCTTGGATTTCAAGCCCTAGAACTGGGCCAGGCCTAGTTTTAGTCACAAGGATTGGAGGTTGTTAGTCACTTGGGTTGTTCGCCTAACACCTTTTCAAGTGATGGGTGGCGTGAGGGCTCGCGGCTGGGCTTGCGGCTTTGCTCATCGGCAACCCTCTTCAACTTGAATAAAGTAGGTGGCTAGTTGAAGAGCAATCGAACATGGGCAACCTCATTCATTTTGATATCGTGAATGGGTACTCTGCTTGGTCTATCGACACAGGTACCATCCTATTCTTCCACCTCATGAGGTGTTGCTATCGACGGATGACCACTTATTCTCTTATGAATGTCAGATGGGTCCTTAAGTGACCATCCCTTTTCACTGATAATATTTTCGGATTGAAAAATGGTGATGCTCTATTTTCGAGGTATAGCTGTAATACCACAAAAATATTTTTCCCATTCAGTCGATGTATTTAACTTTGAATAATAAATATATATACATATATCATGTTGCGTGATGGTATGTGCTCGTTTATGTTAGGAAAATACGGGGTTGATATTGGGAAATAATTGAAGTGTTAGATTTAATGGAAAAATGTATAACTAGTGAGTTTCGGATGCATGTGGATGACACGTGGACGCGATATTGCGTCTGCAAATGCATGTGCATCATCCCTGGTACTTTGGGGATGACATGGGGATAGGATCCACGTCCGAAGTCTTTCGAATGTGTCCGGCCAAGCGTAGACAAACGTGAACACGAAGAAATTGAATCTGTCCAATCTTTGGATAGTTTCGGACGCCACAAACGAATGGTGAGTATGCCTTCTTTCTTTCGAAAACGTTATGTGGACGACATGCCAACGACACGCTGACGCGTTTGGACGATTGTGGACACAAAGATTTTGAATCTGTCCAATTTCTGGACAGTTTCAGATGAATGTAAATGAAGTGTGAGGATGCTTTTCTTCGTCCGAACCCCCGCCATTTGGACGAATGCGGACGAGGCACAGATGACTTCTCTCATCCGAATGGGTCTATTTAAACTGAAAAACCCAAATTTTATAGACACACTCTCTCCCCCATTTTTGTTTCTCCTTGCAGATTCTCTCTCCTACCTCCCCTGTGAAATGTGTTCTCTCCCCTGAAGATGTGGAAGCTTTCCACATGGCTTCCTGGTAGTGACCTCTCTCCGTGATGTAGGTGACATTTTTTATGCTTGTGAACCAATTGAGGAGGCGGTGTTCCAAGATGATACCTTGGGTTATCAGCTGATTTGACCAGTTGGTTGGGGCTCACATGGTGTTGAGTATTTTGGTATTATTATCATCTCATTTTGAAAATTTTAAATGGACTGTAGTCAAGGACTTTTGTTAGAACACTTGAACTATGTTTTGAAATCTCATTATCTATTTTGATTAATTTACTCTGATGCATTTTCTTCAAATCAAAATTGTTCGCCTTGAATTAGGTATTTTGGATATATTAATCGAAAATTTTTTATATCATAAATTTTCAAATAAAGAAAAATATCTTTAAATAAATGGGGCGTTACAGTTGGTATCAAAGCACAACCATGTCAAACTTGGTTCTATAGACTACTGATAACACAAGGCTCGTCATAGAATTACTCCTCCTACTGTATGTTAAGTTTTACCTTCAAATTTAATCATGTCAAGTAAACTTATTATTCCCTAATTTAAAATGTAGAGAAAATACTAAAATGGTAAGAAGAATGAGAAATAATGTACCGGCCCCTAATGAAAGAGATGAAGCCCTCAGCCGTGTCGCCGATGTGGTTGAGTATCAGGCCCAGCTTATAGAAAGGCTCGTGAAGCGCGGGAATGGCCATGGAAATGGCAACGGAGATGGAAACCACCATGCGATTGTGGTTCCTATGGAGGCTGGTTGGGAGAAGTTCCAACAAGTTAAACCCCCTAATTTTGGAGGCAATAATTCTGATATCACCGAAGCTGACTATTTGGACAAATTCATCATTGTCTTTATCGACAATATTCTTGTATACTCTCAATCGGAAGAAGGACATATTAAGCACTTAAGAATTGCCCTATCTATCCTGAAGCAAAACCAACTCTATGCAAAGTTTTCTAAGTGCAAATTTTGGTTGAAAGAAGTTAGTTTCCTTAGCCATATTATCTCTAAAGACGACATTGCTGTGGACTCGGCGAAGATCCAAGCAATTGTTGAATGGGTGCAGTTGAGAAGTGTGTGTGATGTCAGGAGTTTTCTTGGATTGGCTGGTTATTATTGACGATTCATCGATGGGTTTTCAAAGATTGCTATGCCTCTCATCAGGTTGACCAAAAAGAACGTGAGATTCTCGTGGTCAGATGAATGCGAAGAGAGTTTTCAGGAATTGAAGTATCGATTGACATCTTCACCTGTGTTGACCTTACTAGTGAAAGAGGGTAATTTCCGTATATATTGTAATGTGTCCAGATGCAGACTTGGCGGTGTTTTGATGCAGAATGGAAAGGTGATTGCTTACGCCTCTAGACAGCTTAAGCCACACGAGACTAATTACCCTACTCATGATCTCGAGCTCACCATTTTGGTCTTTACACTAAAAATCTTGAGGCACTATCTTTATGGGCAATCGATGTGAGATCTTTACAGACCATAAGAGTTTGAAATATATTTTTATGCAAAAAGAGCTAAATATGCAGCAGCGACGCTGACTTGAATTTGTGAAAGATTATGATTGTGAAATTAAATACCACCTTGGAAAGGCAAACATTGTGGCAGACGCTTTGAGTTGAAAAATTGTTTTGATGAGTATAACGTGCAAGGAAATGCCAGCCGAATTGCAAAAAGATATGAAGGAATTAGATGTGTAGTTAGTTCCTAAACAGTTAACAAATGTTTTATCAGCTTTGACACTTAAACCTTCGATACTGAAGAGAATTAAAGAAGCTCAAATGACAGATGCCCAATGTGAAGATTTAAAACTCGATCCAACTCTCCTTGAGTTTCAAGGCTACTCCTTACCTGCTAATGGGATTGTGAAGTATAAGGACAGGTGGTAAATACCGGACACGGTTTTGTAGATATCAATAATGAAGGAAGCACATTCTTCCAGTTTTTCCATCCACCTCGGGTGTAATAAGATGTACAGAGATCTTAGAGGACATTATTATTGGTCGAGAATGAAATTCGACATTGCCTTCTATGTTACTCACTGTCAAATATGCCAGCAAGTGAGGGCTGAGCATCAGCGACCCGATGGAATGCCCTAACCGCTGCCTATACCTAAATGGAAATGGGAGCATATTTCTATGGATTTCATTACCGGACTAACAAGGACCGCGAAGGCACATGAAGCTATATGGGTGATTATTGACAGATTGACGAAGGTTACCCATTTCTTAATGGTTCAAATGACATACAAGATGAATCAATTTGTTGAATTATATGTTAAAGAAATTGTACGACTCCATGGGGTTCCCGTATCCATTGTATCTGATAGGGATCCACGATTTACATCGATATTTTGGAAGAGCTTGAACAAGGATATGGGTACAGAGTTGAAATTTAGTACGACTTTCCACCCGCAAACTGATGGCCAAAGTGAGCGGACGATCCAAATATTGGAAGATATGTTGTGCGCCTGTGTCTTGGAATAACAGATCGGATGGAAAAAGATATTACCGTTAGCTGAATTCGCCTATAATAACAACTTCCAAGTGACCATTGGTATGGCCCCTTATGAAGCGTTATACGGAGGAAATGCAGATCCCCTTTTTACTAGAGCAAAGTCGGTGAAGATAAGTATTATGGACCTGATATGATATAGTAGACGGTTGAAACTATGGCCATCATTCGACAACGAATGCAAGCTGCCCAACGCCACCATAAAAGTTATGCTGATAATTGTCGTTGGGACTTGGAATTTGATGTTGGAGATAGTGTTTTTATGAAATTATCACCATTCAAGGGTGATATGCGGTTTGGGCGCAAGGGAGAACTCAATCTGCGTTACATTAGCCTTTTTGAGATCACCGAAAGAATTTGCAATGTGGCCTATCGATTACGTCTACTGGATGATATGGCGGGTGTGCATAATGTATTTTGTGTATCGATGCTGAAGAAATGTCTCGGCGAGACCATTCACATGAGACCTTAGGACCAAATAAGAGTACGCTCTAACTTGAGTTACGAGGAGAAAACGATTAAAATTTTAGACTTTGGTATGAAGAAGTTGCGGAATAAGGAAGTCCCCCCTCGTCAAGATGTTATGGCAGAACCAGATTGATGAACAAGAGGCCACATGGGAAAGAAGAGATGACATGCCGGCCAAATATCATGAACTGTTTGTTTAGCTAAATTTGGGGACAAAATTTTTGTAAGGTGGGTAGGATAGTAATACCCCAAAAATATTTTCCCCGTTCAGTAGATGTATTTAACTTTAATAATTAATATACATACATATATCATGTTGCATGACGGTACGCGCTCATTTATGTTAGGAAAATATGAGGTTGATATTTGTAAATAATTGAAGCGTTAGATTTAATGGAAAAATGTATAACTGTTGAGTTTCGAACGCATGTGGACGACACGCGGATATGATATTGCGTCCACAAATGTGTGTGCATCGTCCCTGGTACTTTGGGGACAACATGAGGACGGGGTCTGGCATCCAAAGTCTTTCAGACGAGTCCAGACAAGCGCACACGAATGCGGACACAAAGAAATTGAATCTATCCAATCTCTGGATTGTTTCGGATGCCGCAGACGAATGGTGAGTACGCCTTCTTTCGTCTGAAAATGTTATGCGGACGACACATAGACGCATTCAGATGATTGCGAACACAGATTTTGAATCTGTCCAATTTCTGGACAGTTTCAGACGAATGCGGACGAAGTGTGGGATGCTTTTCTTCATCCGAACCTGCCATTCGAATGAATGCGGATGAGGCACAGATGACTTCTCTCATCCAAATGGGTCTATTTAAACTGAAAAACCAAAATTTTCTAGGCACACTCTCTCCCCCATTTTTGTTTCTCCTTGAATATTCTCTCTCCTGCCTCCCCTGTGAAATGTCTTCTCTCCCCTGAAGATGTGGAAGCTTTCCATGTGGCTTCCTGGTAGTGGACCTCTCTCCGTGATGTAGGTGACATTTTTTATGCTTGTGAACCAGTTGAGGAGGCGGTGTTCCAAGAAGTACCTTGGGTTATCAGCTGATTTGACCTGTTGGTTGGAGCTCACATGGTGTTGAGTATTATGGTATTATTATCATCTCATTTTGAAAATTTTAAACGGACTATAGTCAGTGACTTTTGTTAGAATACTTGAACTATGTTTTGAAATTCCATTATCTATTTCCGATTAATTTACTCTGATGCATTTTCTTCAAATCAAAATTGTTCACCTTGAATTACGTATTTTAGATATATTAATATAAAGAAAAATAGCTAAAATAAATGGGGCTTTACAATAGCTGTCTATGTATCCAACATGTTTTTGATAGAAGCCTCATCTGTAATACCCCGACTTTTTATATCATAATTTAATAAGGATAAATTGAAAAGTAATTGGGTGTGTTCAGATTATTTGGATATTTATCGCGGTATTACCAAGGATGTAACCGATAAAATTATTATTTAGAGAATTTATCGGTTGATAATTAAGATTTAGATGATGGAAACTAATGAAGGAAATGGAATTGGGAAATTTAAATTGGACTCGTAATAATTGTTAATCGATATTTGGAATAAGTTGGGAGTTGGAATTTGGGTCGACTAATATATGATATTCGAGGCATTAAAAAAAATATATATATATATATATAATATTAATATATGAAAGTGAGGATTAATTAAATTGAGGGGAAATAAGTGTTAAATTAATTAAAACTAAGAGGAAAATTAATTGAGAATTAAGTGAAGATTTAAAAAGAAAATGAAATTAAAGGAAAATTGAAAAATGAGGGAATAAATCAAAATATGGGGGATTAAGTGAGGAAATCAAATGGGGAAGGGGATGACGGTGAACCGGTTTGGCTTCACGCTGGTTTGGTCCGGTTAAGGGATGGACTGGTTCGGTTTGGGGTTCATTAATTGAAGAAAAAAAGATGGAGATAAAATTAGGGCAAGGGCAATGTTTTATGAGGAAGAAATCGGGAGAACCTGAGAGGGATGAAGCGAGAAGAGAGAACAAGGGAGAAGGAGATCGGGCAAGTGCAAGTGACGAACGAGAGGGGAGGCAACGCAAGGTGGAGTCTGGACTGCGACGACCGTCTCGTCGCCTAGCGAGTCGAGGGTGTGACGAATCGTAGGCTAGGGCTCCGTCGGGCATCGGTTCATGGGTGGTGACCGAATCTATGTGTCCAATGAGTGGCTGGCAATGGAGGCAGGGCTTCAGTTGACGAAGGAAGTGCTGGTCTAGTTTGCTCGCGTTGGACCGACTGGAGGCTTATGGTTCGGTTTGTGGTTCTGTCCAACATGTTAGTTGTCCCTTTGGTTCTTGCTTGCGTGGATGATGACTGGCAGACAGCGTGTGGCTCGATGTTGGAGCGTGGATGACAAACTAGTGGCGGGCTCGAGGTGGACTTCCTCGAGTGTGTTGAGCTTCACTCTCTGCCTTCCGGGAGTTGGCAGAGAGTATCTCCTTGGTGCTGATTTATAAAGAAGAGATGAAAGTTGTAAAGTCTCTGGAGAGAAAATGAGCGTGAAGAAAAATGAGTGAGCTATGTGCAATGCTGATGGCCGAGTATTCTGGAGGGAAAAACAAAGGAGAGAAACAATAAGGAAGGTGTTGAGGGAGAGCCGAGAGCTTTGCAAGAACAAGGGGGATTCTTCCTCGGGCGATCTTCTGGTATTAATGGGAAAAGGATAAAGAGTTAAATACACTTAGGATGCCGTAAGTTGATACTTACTATGCTTTGGTCTTCGGACCCTATATCGCAAGAATTAGGGTTGTATGCTGCGTGTTTACTACTTTCATAGACTATTTATGTTATTTACTGCTTTACTACAAATTGAGCATGTTTCCATATATTGTGCTATTATTGCTGAATGTTTATTAGATTTAGGTTCTTTTAATGATATGTTTCGTAGACGAGCATGTTTAGAGATTTTTGGAAAGATGTGATAGAATTGTATGCATTCACGAGCATCAAGGTTTTCAAAAGGTACGAAAATGGTTTTCATGCATAGTTTTGAAAAGGAAAAGAAAAAGTGGTGGAATGGATGCTCATACATACTAAGTGAACGGCGTTCTCAAGGGCTGATCACCCGACCGAACAACCATCACTTAGCTGTAGGAATATTCATCGTGTCAATGAATAAACGTAAATAGGGGTGTGGGGGTTCGAGAGATTTGGTGACTGTCCATCGGTGGGGACACTATATGATATATCCCCTCATGAGGGTGACGGTTAACTACGTGGACTCTAATGTTCATCATTTCTCTTGTACGGAAATCCCCAATGTCTTCAACCAAAAGAGAATGGTAACGATCATGGTAGCGAGGCCATATGATGTATCCCCATGTAGGGGTGACAGATAGCTACATGACTATATGATGTATCCATTCCCTCGGTATATGGAACAGATGAGAGATTTGGTGACTGTCCATTGGTAGGGACACTATATGATGTATCCCCTCATCAGGGTGAAGGTTAACCACGTGGACACTAGTGTTCATCATTTCTTTTGAACGGAAATTCCCAATGTCTTCAACAAAAAGAGAATGGTGACGGTCATAGTAGCGAGGCCATATGATGTATCCCCATGTAGGGGTGACAGATAGCTACATGACTATATTATGTATCCATTCCCTCGGTATATGTAACGGATAGGTTCCCTTCCAGAAAGTGAAATTAAATAATAATAAAGCATGAAACGGAAAGATAAAGTAAAGTTAAGATTAAGAAGACTGAAAAAGAAAAGGAAATGAAATGTGAAACGACAACGGAAAGAAAATGCAAAAGAAACGGAAATGGAAAATGAAAAAGAATTTCAAAGATGCATAGCATTTTTATTTTATTTTATATCACTTACTGACCATTAGGCTAATTAGTTAAGTCTTGTTTGATGTAGGTATATGCTTGGAAATAGATGACCAATACAAGGAGTAGTTGATGAGGAATTGAACGGGTGGATCTTGTGGTTGCCTAGGCTAATGAGTATATGATTTGCAAATAAATAATTGAGTTTAAATAACTGTTTTATTAAATGTTTCTTTTATTTAATGCTTCCGCTATATATATTAAGAAGAATGATTTCTATAACTGAAAGTTATTCCGCAGCTAAAAATGTTATAAATGATTATTATTGGAAAGGACTTTAAGGAATGGATTTAACACTCGGTTTTAAAAGAAAACCCTTACTCTGATTTTACAAAAGAAAAGTTTTAAATTTTATGTGTCTTTCAAAGATAATAAAAAGTGGGTCTTTACATCATCGACGGCCTTGAGCCTGTTTAACAAAATGACAAGTAGTTTTCGAATTAAAATCCATGCATGATAAAAAGAAAAATGTTTTCTAAAGAATGAGAAAGACTAATTTTTCACATGGATTGCATTTAGTCTATATATTTTTACTGAGTTAGTCACTCACTCCAAACCACCTCTCCCATTCCAGGTAAAGGCAAGAGCTATTAGAGAATGTGGAGTTGAAGATTTCCCTCTTCCTTATTTATTTCTGAGTGTTTTAGACTTACTTTTCGTTGAGGATAATTCTATGGTTTGTATAACTATAATTGTTGGATAGATTTGTTGCACAATACTTTGGATTGTTTATTTTATCCATCATTTATTCTTGTGATCACTGTAAGGGCCTAGCCCATAACTCTTGGGTCACGCTAAATTATAAAAAGTCTTCTGCTAATAATCTAGCATCGGGCTGGGCGATCAGGTTCTCTTCAAGAATCGGGTCGCTTGACTTAACGATTCTGTTAGGTTTGCCTCCGGGGTCGTGACATGCAACATGTTAAGGAATTCCTTCATATAGAGGGATCAATTGTGAGACATTAATTAGAAATATCTATATAGTTTGTGATAGACATGAAATAGAAATGTCTAAATAGTATGAGATAGACATTAATTAAAAATAAAAAATTCCTTAATGTATATGATTAAGTGGTTGTGGCATAGGTTATGATAGACATATATTGTAACTGTCTAGATAGCTTAAGATTAGACACATTAGAGATGTATAGCGTAAAATCTATGATTTTCATAATTTTAATTTTTCCACGTGTGAATTTTTCACGTAATTTTCTATCAAATGTTGAAAAGTTGACTTGTTTTGTCACGTATCGGCGATGTCTGATTTTTAGTGAAAACAGTAAAAGTGGGTATTTGTGAGAAGTAATTTAAATCGTGGAAATATTTTGGTAAATTATTTTTTAATAAAGATTGTTTTCTGTTGGAGTTTAAAATGAGTCGAGTTTTAAATTGAAAATTGAATTGAATTGAATTTGTTTAATATATAAATTATATTATTGTTTTCTTTTATATATATTTTATAAAAAGGTGAAGAAGAGGAAGTTCTTCTTCTTCACCCTCGATAGAGAGAGGAGAGACGCGAGAGAAGGGGGGGGGGGGGAGTTTGCAATCAGAGCGTTTTCAATTTCTGACAACAGATTCAAGTTCCCGAGTCAAGGCGAGCAACCTTTGTGAAGGCGGTTTGCGAATAGGTAAGTTTTTGTCTCCGATTTAATGGTTTTATGTTTGAAATTGTTTGGCTTTAGATTTGAGCTTAAAAACTCAAATCTGAGGGACTTTTCTGGTTTATTTTGGTAGATTTGGAGTTTATACAGGGTTATTTGTTGATAGGAGTAAAAAATCGGGTGAAACGTGTGGAAAACAGGTGTTTTCCGAAAAAAACTGGTCGACCAATGAAGCACTGGTCGATCAATTGTCGAACAGTGGGCTAAACTGGTCGACCAGAAATGGGGATTTTATCCTCGTTTTGTCATGGTTGAGTCGTTTGTGCATTGGTTAGGTTCTTAGACTTGATATTCGGTCCTTCTACCTATTCCTTCTGACTCATTGATGAAAATTCTTGTCCTTTGAAAAGATTTTAGGCTTGGTTTGGTTTATGGTTTTCAAGCCAACTTTACACTAAAGTCATACTCGATTGACATTAAATGAGTTTCCTCAACTGTTGAATCTTGGATGGTTGTGGTCATGTGTTATCGATCGCTGTGAGGTACTGGTTAACCGTCGACATGTCTAGTCGACACTAAATGGTCTCGGTTGCTTGTTGTTAAGTCTGGTCGAAGCTGCGAGGTCTTGATTGAGCTTTGCTTTGCCTTGACAACTGTTGAGTGGTCTCAGTTGACCACTGTGATGCCTTGTCGACCATAGGTGGGTTCGAATGGCTTTAGTTATGTCTTCTCAGCTGCTGAGTGGATCAGGTCGTGTGTGTTATGTTCTGTCTTTCATCACCGTGTCTTGTTGACTGGTGGGACTTTCTGGTTGTCCATTAGGGTGTCAAGTCGACCTTAGTTTTGTTTTAGTCGATTGTACCGTTTGTTTATTGGAGTTGGGTTTCACGAACTCCATTCGGCTTCGCCAACCATACCTTGTTCTTAATCATGTAGATTCTCGGCTTGAGGTGTACGGAACCTGTCGTTCCTCGTTTGAACCGAGAAGTCTTGTGTTGATCCTTCCAGTCGGGGTTAGTTTCCGGTTTAGGATCCTTGTTGCATCCCTTGTATGTTTGTTGGGATGTTGACATCGGCCTTGTTATAGGTTTTGGAGATGTAAGTGGTGCAACCTTCCTTCCTATAGTGCATGGAGCTAGTTAGTCAGTAAGAGTGTCGTGGTCATCATCGAGGTATCGATTTTTATACTTTATGCACTGCATTGCATCATGTTTTCAAAACTGATATTTTGTGAGATATCACACTTGAAAACCCAAGGGAGGCTTTTTCGATAGCACGTCAGTTTTTTGCGTATATGTATGTTTTCTTACGTTTATTTTATCGTACATGGTGTTCTGTTTTATTATTTGTAGATATATGATAGGACGATGAATCCTCTTGATGTTTTAAGTACTCTGGTGCTAAATCATCACGAGACTATCCCGTAAAACCTTCTGCTACATGAAGGTTGATTGATTGTACTTGCGAAAGGGGGATGGGGCATTGGTGACATTTCCTCAAGTTTCAAGCCCCGAAAGTTGAAATGAAGATGGGACAGTGATAACACATCCTTGGGTTTCGAGCCCTAGAATTTGGCAAAAGTGTTTAGTCACACGGATTTGAGGGTTGTTTTGTCGCTAGGTTTTGCCTGTCCTAGTACAGTTCCATTTGACGCATGGCGTGATGGCTCGTAGCTCTGCTCGTTAGCGACCATTGTCAATTTGGAACATAGAGGTAGCTAGTGGAGAAGCAATCAGTTGCCAGCAACCTCATCCGTTTATTTGATCGTACGAGTTGTGTCATCGCGGAGCTTGCTCGTTGGCAACTTGGGTGACGCGCTGGGACTTTGGACTGCCATCATTTGTTTTCCTCCAAGATCATGAGGTGCTACCCTGAAACGGTCGACGCCTTTCTGTGATCAGTGTCGAATAGGTCCTTGAGCCTTTTTCACGGGTGATGTTTTCGCATGGAAAATGATGTTGGCATATTTTACTATACAACTGTCTATGTATATAGTGGTTTTTGATACAACCACATCGAGGGTCATGGCCCAGTTTAAAAAAAACGATAAAGATGTATTATGTGATTTAAAATCCATGTACGATAAATGAGAAGCATGAAATGGTTTTTAAAATATGATAAAAATAGTTTTTAGCATGCATTGAATTTAGTTTCGATTTTCCTACTGAGTTTGTCACTCACCCCTTAAACTCTATTTTTTCCAAGTTAGGGTGTAGGATTGGTGCATGAAATTTGCACGTGTCGTGTGGAGGTTCGTCAGTCCGATTCATCTGTAGCTGGTACGTTTAGGGTTGTAGTTTTGGTGTTGTTTGATTTAATTCATGAATAGTATATTTCTTTATTTATATTATCATGTCTCTAGCTGATCACTCTGTGGACCCCAATCTGTTTGATTTTTGTTTGGGCTTAGTTTTTATGTTAAGACTTTCACCTCTTTTATGCCTTGGGTTATGTAATCGAGTCATCTATGAGGATCGCGTTGTCTGACTCGGCGGTTCTGTTAGGTCTACCTCCGAGTTGTGACATATAGTATTGGTAATAGATAAACCATAGAAGTACATGAGAGATAGTTTGAGAATTAGTTATTAATTGGAAATATCTAAATAGTGATGATGATAGATAGACCATAATAAAATAAGTGATCCATAGTATGCGAAATCACATTGGAAAGTAGGAAGAAATTATGGAATAAGTATTTTATAGAGATTGGTGGTGCTTATTTGAAAAAGCACATGTGCTTTGTGTTGAAAGTATTAATAAATAAATACGTATGTGAATAAGTTGTGTATGAAGAGTAATTGCACATGAAAACAAGAAAAAGTAGGCTATAGTTATCTAAATCATAGTTCTAAATATTTATACATACGCACAAAACACTTCTTACATAAAGAAATGTATTACATAGTTAAGATATTATTAAGAAATATCTAAAAATCTAAATAAAACATAGATCTTGGGATATGTGATCATGAGAATTGATCAAAAGTTATATGTTAGAAGTTAAGAATGTGAGGACTAATCATGTTAGGCTTAGTATATGGTTAGATTAGTTGTGTTATTTATCTAGTTTATTGGATCCTTAGATTAGAATTATTATTAAGCTCATAAAGCTCACAGGTTTATTTTATCATGTTTTTCAAGAACAAGTGGTAGCAGCTCAATGACTAAGAGGTAAAATCAGTTGAACGGATGATTAACACAAAATAGACCTAGTAGTATGGTTTGAGTTTTTAATTTGATGTCTTGAGTTTTAATTTGGTCCATGTTTGTAAAATAAATTTGGATACAATTTTGTAAATAAATTATAGTGTACATTTTTTGTATTTGGGTAGATTTTTATATTTGTGTTGCCCAATTGCACAAGTGAAATATGTGTAATTGGTGAGCTTCCGCTATGAGTTGTGAGTTATGTGATCATTTTTCGAGAAGAGAATCTGGTTTGTGGCATAGTTCCCAAGGAGTTTGGGGTACAAGTCGCAACAAACACGACATCTCAAACTTTCCCATAACATGCTCTTGTAATGTGCAAACAACATTAGTATATGCAAAATAAACGACCCTCCCATGGGTCAAAAAAACTTGTTATCCACTACCGGTATAAACAATAATAACAAAATGCATACACAAAAAGAATTATATTAGAAAAAATACATATATAATAAAAATCAACATGTTGTAAGGCTAGACATGTCATGAGTATCTTAAATGTAACTTAAAAGAAGTTTTGAATCATGAAATGCACCACTAAATATAATAAATAAAACTCCTACGTCAACCAACGTCTATCTTTCAACGTTGCAAGAGTCAATAATAAAAAAATTCAATGTCACTCATGATACTCTAATACATATAATTGTACTCACATTGGTACACTTCTAAAACTCTTAACAAAAGTGTGAGATCTCATAACGAGGTTAGGATCTAACTCAGGGATCTATAAGAGAACCCTAAAAAACTTGGTCTAAAAAGGGGTTTGACTCCCCACGATCAACTTGTATAAGTCAGGATGTCGACTGATGAAAAGGTGTGGTGGACCCAATGAGAACCCCGATCGACCTCTAAAGTGGGCAGAACCATGTGGAAATGAGGTCAACCTCGACAAGGTATTTGTTGACTGGTATATGTTACTTGGTTGACAATATCGTTTAGAACGTTCGACCTCAAAATTGGCAAATTGAATGTCAATCGATCAAAATAATCAATCTATTGTTTTCATAAAAAATTTATTATTTTTTAATTTTTCTTTACCATTCAGTTGAACGCAAGCCAAATCAATTATATCTCAATTTTGTGTGCATGGTGCTTGATTTTTATCCTCTAATTTTTAAGTTATATCCAAAACTTTAGGTTTTTCATCAAAATTTTGAATATACGAAAAATACGATGAAATTGGTTTTTTGATAGATACTTTGATAGTTCTAATTAACTCTTCTACTTTGTTGATTTTGTAGGCATCCTAACTTTTCGTGCGATATTATAATTTTAATACATAAGTGAGTTATCACAAATATGTATATAATCAATACAAAATATAAAAGAGTAAAGGGATACAAATACGACACCAATTTGGTAACGCGGTTTGGCAAACCTACATTCGTGCTTCAAGGTTCCCCTTTGAAGATTCCTTAACCCAATGACCTTCCTAGTTATTGTTTATTGAACTTCACAACTGTCAATCAAGCTTTACAAACTATTCCAAGGCGTCACCTTTTCTCTTTGACTATTACGGAGCTCACCCTCGATTGTTGTTGGAGAACAATTCAGGAATTGAAATATTACAATTTAGAAGCCTAACTCTCAAAGATATAAAATCTCAAGTGAAGGGATAGAGAGAGTTAGGGCTATGCACTCATTTGTTGAGGAGAAATCTCATGTGAATTTAGCAGCACTTCGTTATGCATTCTCCTCTCTTCTACTTTGCAATTTGGAGTGACTTCTATATATAAAAATTGCACAGCAGTGGACCCTTCAACATTTTTGGTCGACCGTATCTGATCGTTGGAATGTTACCATTGTGATTTCTATTAGTCCAGTCGTCCACTTCTTCATCTCCAGTCGACCACTTCTAAGTATTTCTAGAATTGGATTAGCATTGTCAAATTTCTGGTCGATCGTCATTCATCCCGGTCGACCTCCATTCATCACGATCGACCACCATTCATCCCAGTCGATTCTTCTTCTACAATTCAACATATGTCTTGCAATCTATAAAATCTCTGGTCGACCGCATCCATGCCTTGATCAACCACTTCTACTGGTTTGGCTCTTTGTAGCCTTTCTGGTCGATCGCTTTCTCAATCTTAGTGAACCTATACTCTGTGATTTGCATAGCTTGATGCTTTTAAGTCCCAAAACTTAACTATTAGCTACATGGACTTAAACACACATGATAGAACATATAAATACCTTTATTAATGTGTATTTTCAATGAAGATCAAATATAAATTCATAAACAACTTATCAATAAATAAATCACTCATCATAAAAAAAAAGCCTAATGTTTATTAGGCTAACAGATCAAACGTTGTTTCAACAAAATTCTAAGTCCCAATTGGATTCCTAATTAAATTCTGAATTTTATAATAAAAGATGATGAGATTGATGGAATATTTGTAAAGACCACAATTCTTATAATAATAAATTTCACATGTAAATTTTTTGCTTAAAATATAGTTAAGGTAGTTAGAGTTGACCCATTTTTTCGCGTAGTGGTCATGTGTGAATTTTTGGTTGAATGATCAAATTAGTGAATTTGAGTGACACCAAGTAGTAAATAAATGTAAGGAATTTCGCCCGATAAGCTTGAGTCATCTTAAATTCAATTTCGGATGAAGGTTAAATGTTCAAAGAAATAGAAAATTAAAGTGAATAATAAGTAAAATTTTAAATCTATAAAAATAATTGAAGGGTAAGGAAATGAGAGAAACCCTCTTTCCCCTACACGGCTACTGCAGAAACAAGAAGGGAGAGAGGGAACTAAGTGAGAATTATGCGTTCCGTCAAGTTCAAAGGTCGAAATAGTGTCTGTAGGACTTCGATCTCCAACTTTTGTGGAGGCACTTCATGGGTAAACCATTTTTCCTCTCTATGTTTTAGTTTAAAGTTTGGGTTAAACATTGGATTCGGACTCGAGTTTGGACTCAAATCCATAGGTTATTTCTACAACATATTGGTAAATTAAGAGTTGACGCAAGAGATTTAACTGTTTGGAGGAAAAAAATGGAGTAAACGACGTGTTTCTATCATGAAAATCACACTATAAGGTCACCCCAAATGACTTGTGGTCATGAATAGTCTACCGCGAAAAAGGCCAAGAGTTTCAGTGAAGTTTTGGCTAATTCGTGATCGACCACAGCTGGAGTGGTCGATTGCTCCAACTGGCACGTCGATCGTAGCCTGAACTGGTAGATCGCCCAGTACCCAGGTCAGTCGCTGCAATGCTTGGTCGATTGCTGAAGTGCCCTGTTTGACAACCTAGTGTAATTTTTTGCATTTTTGGGTTGTTTACCCGTTGGTTTGGGTTTCTAGTCCCGGTATAGGATCCATATCTATTAGCTAGTGATTTATTGATGGAAGTTCTTGACCTTTGACATATTTTTAGGCTCAGACAAGTTTGTGGATTACGAGGTAGTACCTAAGGTTACTGCCTCTTTTATTTTATCGCACTGCATTGCATCATGTTTTCAAAACTTTATTTGTTGGGTTGCCACATATGGAAACTGATGGGGACTATTCGACAACACATCTGATTTCATATTATACATACGTGAGTTTTACACATTTACATTTCTGCGTGCATGGTATTTCCTTTGTGCTAGTGCTCATATATTGAAGGATGAATCCTCTTGATATTTTTAACAATCTCGATGTCTACGCATCATGAGCTTATCCAAGTACATCTTTTGATATGTGAAGATGTTTGTTTGTGCATTGAGTGAAATGGGTAATAAGGCAATGAAGATGAGTTTTGAATCCCTAAACCTAATTATGATGTATTTGGTTATTTGTTATTATAGGTTGTGTTGTCGTTGAGCCTTGCTCTCCAACAACTTGAGTGACGCCATTGGATCTCCGGATCGTCGTCACTTTTCCCTTCCTAACTCATGAGGTGTTGCCCAGAAAAAGTTGACGTCTTTCTCTGCATTTGTTCAGAGGAGTCCTTGAGCGATCCTCCCTTTTCACTAAGATTTGTTTTATGGTGAAAACCCCGATGGATCTATTTTGTTATTAGCTATCTATGTATACAATCACGTTTTCTAACTGCTGATCAGTGGGATGTGGGGCCGATTTCTTAAAACGTTAGATTTAAAATAATTTCAAATCTATGCACGACATTATGTTTGATCATGGTTTTAATGTGAGAGATAAAATCAGTTTTACATGTATTGCATTTAGTATAAACTGCTTACTGAATTAGTTACTCACTCCAATGACCTCATTCTTCCCAAGTAAAGACAAAGCTAGTCATGAGTAATTGTTGGGTGACAGATTTTTCAGTATCCCCATATTTTCTTTAGTGTATTATCTTTATTTCGTGATAAGGACTTTCACTTTTAGTTTGAGTTTGTATAAGAATGTTTGGATAATATTGGGTTTTTGGATTTGATGCACAATATTTAATATATTTATGCTATTACTTTCTTGTGATTACTATGTGAATATAAGCTCATTCCATCTTAGCTATGATTTTGATTTATGTTCAAATTTTTCATTGTGAACCAAGCTCTGGGCAATGACAAGGATCATGACAATATTAACTTTAGCATGAAGAACTTATGTTGTGATACTATGTATTGGAATAATCAATTGTTAATGATCAGGCATGATCTCGTCCCTCGATTCTCTTTGTCTCTCCAAATCACCGATGCTTCTCCATGCCAAAATGAGAACCTCTAGGCTAGGCGCCTAACACTTTCTTTTAAAGAATTGCTGCCCCATCTACATAAAAGCTCATCAATTTATAACACCATTATTACCGTAACTTACACTAAAAAAATAATGATTTAACATTACAATCAGCACAATTAAGTTTTTTGTAACATTCCATAACTGTTTGAAGTTTGAATTTAAGAGGACCATTATTACGATAATGACAAGGATCATTTTAGTACTAACAAAAAAGTTGAAATCCAATTTGTATAGGTAAGAGTTAAATTGTATTTTATCCTAGTGAATATAAGTTGATAGAATCGTAACTATTACATGTTAGATTTAATGAATTTTTTAAACATTTTGTCACAATTCAAACGAAAAACAAAATACTTTTAAACAAGACATCTTTCTCTCTGGCTGATAAGAGAGAATGCAGAAGAGTTGATTCCAAACGTGGCCTTGTGGAGGCATAAAACGTCACACCATCTTTGCTGTCTTTCATACAAGTGTTCTTCCTAGGAAACATCTTATAAAAGCATGGATCCCTCCCTGCAAATCCACTAGCCCTCCATCCCCACACTACGTGTACGGGTCTCATCTCGTCATTTTAACGGTGGCATAATTGGTTTCATGGAAATTAACAAAACAAACACCACACTATGAGATCAATGTTAAGTCCATTACTAAATAATTTTTGTTAATAAGTTAAATACTAAATTATGATAAATGAACTGAGCAGACTATTATGTTTTCACTTAAACACTAAATTATGAGAAATGAACTAAGCAGACTATTATGTTTTCAGTTAAAAAAAATTATCATTTCGCTACAGAAAACGAGTTCTTAAAATAAGACTCTCTGCTGAGAAAAGATGACTTTCTTTTGCAACTTTCCTTTGCAGTTAAAGAATAAATTCATTGTCTTCTTTGTGAAAATACACAAACAAGTTGTGATTCTCTCATTGACAATAAAACAATTCTAAATTATCCGACATCTAAAACATCATGTATTGTTTTACAAAATCTTTTAAATTATAAAAGTAAAAAAAATTAAAATCAACTTATACAGTATTTTCTCAAATCCATTTTTTTATGGGTATTAGCTGAGCTCTTTTCCATTAAAAGTATCTGAAAGAACGAATTATTGCAGTTTTCCCATGAGTATTAGCTCTTTTCTTCTACGAGTTCTCTGAAGCAATGTAGTCGAGTCATTTTCCTCAAGTTAACATCGATGTTTACGTCATCAATTTTTCATAACTGAATATTTTATTTTATTTGTTAGCAAAAATTATTTAGTGATTGACTTGATATTGATTCCATAGTATAGTGATTGTTTTATTAAATTCCGTTGTTTTTACTAATTCTCCTTTTACACTTAAAAAAATTATTCTAATTTTATCTTCAAGTAGTTTAATTTCGTATTACATATCATTTATTAATAAATAAATTTATTATAGTATAATATAATTATTTAAAATGATAAATTAACAAAATATAAATATAACATTGCTTTAGAAAAATCACTAGTCACATATTTAATCCCTTACCCTTCTCATTATCTTCAGATTTGCTTGCCCTCCTGTCATCCTTTACCCTAATATGACATGTATTATTTGAATGGTTATCTTGTATCAGCCTTAATTTGATGATATTAGAATGTGCTGATGAGGGCCAAAAGTAGTTTCGTCTCCTGCAAAACAGCAGTACACCGCAGATGTGCATGGCTGCCGTGTGGAGAACTTCCAGATCCAGAATCTCGTCGATATGATATTATCAATCCGTGTACATAGCGATTAAGATTATCAGATTTAAACCAGAAAAACAAAACACAGATCCAGGAACAAGTCTTATCAACAAGTTTGAAGAGGATTAGTCTGAATTTATTCTTCAATATGAATGAAAAACACTGAATATCCATAAATGTTACCGATTATTTACTTCGAAAGAGAGAGATTACACTCAAGACTAGATCTAGAGTTCTCAACTTTCGAGAACTGAATCAAACACATTTAACAATAATCACAACTACTGAACTCCAAATCTTTCAATGTACACTTCCATGTCTACTCATCTCCGAGTCTGTCTTCTTCCTCTTCTACATCAATAACTCATCGACCCACCCAACATCGGGATCAGAATTGATAAATCCGCCATTTTCTCCCTTAACGCTGTTCTCATCATTGAGATTCCTGCTTAAATAACTCATAGACCTAGAGAACCTCGGAGACGGTGGTATAGCTGGGGAAGTTTTATTCGCTTCGTTCAAGCTCATCGCTTCCAGAGAGCTTATCATTTCCGTCGGCACCATTCCGGTCAATTTAGCCTCACTGTTTCTCGAATTTGGAGTAAAAGTATTAACCGACTGAGGCTCGGCCGGCGATAGTGGCGGCGAATGAGGCGGAGATAGATGAGACATGCCTAAGAGAGGAGAGGTTGGGGAAGACGATGCTCCGCAATGACAAAACATACAGCAGTGGTTCGAACCAGATACTGAGATCGGACGCTTCTTCTTGTTCATCTGAAATTCCGGCGACTTTACGGGAAAAATTCGAAGCTGTCGAGGAGAATGGGCAAAGAAACAAACTTTTCTTTTACAGTTTTTCCCGTCTTTACAAGCTTCAGTTCGGTACCTCGTCGGATGAAGCCAGCACTCGAAAACCCCGTGAGCGAACTCACAGCTATCGCCGCGGCTACACCCTCCCCGACGAAATTCCGGGCATACTTTGCCGGAGTAGTGAAACAGGCGAGGATCTCTCCGACGAGCTTTTTCTCCAGGGTGAGCGAACGGGCAGTCCATCCAGTCGTGGCTCCGGCTCCGAGTACACCGCCGCACCTTGAATTCATAGATCCGAAAGTAATCGGAGGAGTACGGATCGTCTTCGTCTCCGTCGTCGTCTCCATTATTACAGGGTAAGAATTTCTGCAAAAGGGTATCGTTGGAAAAGAAGAAACGCGGAGAATCAGAGAAGAAGTCGGGACCGTCATGGCGGTTAAGAAGCTTTCTGGGTGGAATATTAATGTCCTTCAGAAGGGTTTTCTTAGATGGAAGAAACTGGTGAAAGCTGTCGCAGACACTGCTCATCCTCACTGCTAAAAATTCAAAACTCCAAAAAAAAAAAAGAGTAATTTGGTGAGTGTTTATCAAGAAGGGAACAAAAGGGAGAAGAGGATATATAGGCGAAGAGGTTGGCGGTGTGTTTAAAAGAGAAAAAGAGGAGAGAAAGAGAGAGAGGGAGATGACAGGGATGAAGGGGAAGGTATGGGTGCGGAGATGCGTGGCTGCGTTGCATTTGCTTCATTCAGCATGCAAGAGGAGAGTATGTGGCGACACCAGGTCTTCAATGGCACGCAATTCTTTACTTTGTTTTTTTTGGAAATTAACAAATCAACCACTGTCCTTTAATATCAATGACAAGTTAATCACTTAACAATTTTTGACAACAACTTAACTATTGAACTATAAAAAATAGACATTGCAAACATTGATGTCACATTTGCCGTTAAACGTATTAATTTTGTTATGCGGCAGAACACTACCCGTTCCGCGAAATGCTAAATATGAAGATGTTTGATTGTTGTTCCTTCGCAAAGCGTCATATGTTCCGTTGTGCAACATTACTTTCCGCCATGGAACATCAAACATTCTGTGGCAAAACATTATGTTTCCGTTGCAAAATACTAACTTTTTGCCGCGTAAAGTATTGCATAATTTACCTTATATAAATTCACACTACACATATCAATATTTTTTCAGTGTTTTTGTCAGCAATTAGCGAACATAGATATTTCAGAGAACTAAAGTGTACTGCATGTTGGCGACCATTAGTAATTGTTGAACACCAATGACGTCTGGGAGTGTTGAAGAATCTGTTAATTGCTCATTTGAATTGGAGCCCATGTCCACAGTTTTGACACATGATATGCGTGCAATTGGAGACGAAGCTGTTATAGTAGTGTATTCCGTCTCGGCAATTCTAGACGAGGAGGAGCTCTGTTCATTATGAGAATCTAGTGACAAAGACATAGACATAGCCAAGAGTAGGCCTCGACGACCTCCACAAGCAAAATGTACGTTCGCTGGTATGAGTATTGGCAAGAAGTATAGTTTATTGAATAAAATTATAGAAGAAATCATCGATCATGCATTGAAGAAGGGGTACGAGATAAAATTCACTCACAGTGACTCTCATTGGTTAAGGGCTGCCTGCCAAGAAGAATGCACGTAGAGGATGCACACCTAAAAAATACAAGGTGAAATGACATTTCAAATAAAGAGTTATAATGAAGTTCACACTTGCTCAAGAAAGATGGAAAGTCATGTCTCTGCCAAATGGGTGGCAACACATTACTTGGTCAGATTTTAAAGTTCGGCCGACTGAGACCTTCCTTCCATAATTGAGATAGTCAGGAAGGATTTTAACGTGAACATTACATCCAACCTTGCTACATGGGCAAGAAATACGGTTAGAAAAATGAATGAAGGTGATCAAAATAAGCAATACAAGCTCAAATTGTGCCTAGGAGATTCGGAGGTCTAATCCTGGAAGCTCTCTGCGTATTCAGCTAGAGATGAGTACATTTAAAAGGATGTACATGTGTTTGGCTGCATGTAAGATGAGACTGTTGAACTATGGTAGACCGGTTATTTGTTTGGATGGTTGCCATTTAAAGGGAGCGATTCCGGGCTACTTGCTCACTGCTGTCAGCATTGATGGGAATGATGAAATTTATCTAATTGTTTTAGCAGTGGTTGAAGTAGAATGTAGGGATTCTTGGTGTTGGTTTTTGGAATTGTTGCTCGAGGATCTAAACACCCAGTTCGATAATGGGTGGACAATCATTTTTGACCTACGAAATGTGCGGTTGATTGCTTTTGCCTATGTTTATGTTATGCGTTGTGTATCAATATTTGAATCATACTGTTAATTCTTGTAAGGGCAGGTGCTAGGTGTCATAGAGTTCGCAGGGAAAGCAAAGCATCGTTTTTACATTTGACACCTGTATGCAAATTTTCAAAAACAATTTAAAGACAGGTTGTTCAATGATGCAATGTGGGGCGCTTCTAGAGCCACAACATCAACACACTTTGAAAGAAAGATGAAGAAGTTATTTTTGCTTGACCCAACAGTCCACACATATCTATGAGGAATAGATGCGAGATTCTAGGCCAAACATGCCTTCAGCTCCATCCTAAAATGCGACATAAACTTGAACAACTTGAGTGAGTTCTTCAACTGCCTGCATCCTACCAACCCGGGACAAACCGATTCTCAGTATGTTAAAGACTATATGTGTAATACCTCGATTTTCGTAAACATAATTAATTAAGGATAATTGAGATTTAGTTGATAAGAAAAATTGATTAAAGGAAATATTCGGATAACAATCAAGGATTTATTTAACGAGAAATTAATTGAAGTATAATTGAGTTATTTGGAGAAAATAAAATTGGGAAATGAGAATGAAAATAATTAAATGAAGAATTTAATTATTTTGAAACGAAGAGAAATAGAATAATTATTTGGAAATAATAAATGAGAAAAATGTAATTAGGAGATAAATAGAAATTGGGGATTAGTTAACTAATTAAGTTTTTAAATTAAATTAATTGAAATTAGAAGAGAGAAGGGGAGAGAGGCTGAGAAACAGCGAGAGAAAGAGGGGGAGATCGAGGGGGAGGGGGCGATCGGGACCCGTGGGCGAACGGAGACAACGACGGACGTTCGCTGCGACGAGGGCTCGGGTGCACGTTGTCCAGCGCATGGCAGTGACGGCGAGGCAGCGGGCGACGCGACGAACGGCGAACACGGAGTTAGGGCTCGGAATCGGGATTTCCGCGGGCTGCATTTCCGGCGACGATTGGAGGTACGTTCAGTCAATTTCTTCCTCCTCCATGGCTTTCTGTTGTTGGTCGTTGGCTGGGACGGATGGCAGGGGTGATCGGCGAGGCTGGAGGCAGGGCACCGGTTCGCTGGAGAATTGGATTGATCCGGGTCTATGATTTCCAAATTGGACCGGTTATTCTTCTCCCGAAAAGATTGGGGCTCCACATGGCCTTTCGGTATTGGACCACTTTCCTTGAGTTGTGAAATTCTCCAGTCTTCTCTACCTATATGTATTGGTAGTGGCAGTCTCTCTCGGACAGAAGTCGTCTGGTGCTGAGGGATTTCTGCAGAAGAAGAGAAGAAATGGGACGTGAGCAGTTGATGGAAGTGAGCACCTGTTTGATGTTGCTCTAGATTGCTACCGTGAAGAAAATGGCTTGTGTGCTCTACAGGTAATCATCCTATGTTCCTTGGTATATCTTCTGTGATGACCGAATTAAAGGGGTAAGAATATTGGATACTATACCGGGTTGAAGTTCTGTTTCTGTTTTTAGAAATTATGGTTGCTGGAAATGGTTTTGTTCTTTTCTTGGTTCCTGCCGAGGACTATATGGGTGAGTGTTGGGTTCACTGTTCTGTTGGGTTCATTGTTCTGTGTAATGGATGATGTTGGTTGTGTTTCTCTGTTATTTGAAGCCTTATTCTATGAAATGGATTTCTTTGTGCAATGGTGGAGGGTTATGCTAGGCTGATTGGAAGACTTTGATTATGTTCTTCCTGTTAGTTATGATTTTAATAAGTTGCATTGTTAATAAACATCAAATTCTCAATTGAATGCTTACCTTGGTTGGAATAGTGACGATTCTATTATTGGAGAGTTAGTTTGTTAGTGATGGAGTGGATTATGCCTTCTCTAATAAACGAATGATTAAGGCCTAGATTTATGTTTAGTTGATTTTAGTGGATATTGCTTGGTATTGTTAGATGTGTTGTTGACTGTGAGACTTGGTTAACTTTGTAACTTATTCATTCGATTAAAGTAGGCATTAAGTGATTCTATACTCTGCTATGGGAAAATATAGATTGTTGTTAAGTGTTCTTGATTGGTAAATTGCCTCTTGGTTTGAAATGCATATATTGTGCATATTGGTCATTATTGGCTATGGAAAATGTGGTTTTATGATACAATATTCTTCGTCAGTTTTGTAAAGGTAATTTATCATGGCACATGGATGGAATGAGCAACATTATATGTACGGTTAATAATATGTGAATTTAATGGTTTAGGTATTAACGGGAAAAGAATAGAGTGTTAAACACGCCATGGACGCCAAGTAAGTCGATATTTATTGTGTTTTGGTCTTCGGACCCTACATCGCAAGAATTAGGATTTGTATGTTGTGTGTTCTTTTAATGATATGTTTATTAGATATTTATACGATCATATAGAACTGTAGGTATTTATGGGCATATTGTATGTCATCCTAAAATACGTAAATAGGTGTGTAGGGGTTCGGGTGAATTGTGACTTTCCATACGGTAGATTCCTCCCACGTAGGGAGGTAGGTTTAGAAGTTAGCTACGTGGATTCTAGGGTTCACAATTTATCCCGTTCTAAAACCCCCAACGTCTTTAACAAAAGTGAGGATATCTGCTTGTGGTAACACTCCCGATGGATATATTTCCTCGTCGGAGTGACTGGTTAGACAACATGACTGGGAGTATTCCACCTTAATTTCTAGAAGAGATACTGTTCTCTTCTGTAATGCATTGTGTGATCATGCATCATATTTGTATTCCGTTTCTTTTATCACTTACTAAGCATTAGGCTCATTAGTTTAGGTCTTGTGATGTAGGTGCGTACGAAAAATAGGCGAACAAGTCGAAGATAGTTGATGAAGGATTTGCACGGGTGGATCTTGTGGCTGACTGGGCTAAAGAAATGATTTGTAAAATGGTATGTAAATTACTTAATATTCTTTAACATCTTGTTTTAAATACCGCTGTTTTATAAAAAGGATTTTATTACTTCTTCTACAAAATGTTTTAAGTAAAGAGTTTTAACGATCGATTTTTATAAGAAGAATAATACTCTGATTTTATTAAAAAAAAAGTTTTAAATTTCACGCGATTTTAAAGCAAATAAAAATCGGGTCGTTATAGTAAAGGGCATTATGTGTAGAATTGTTAAAAAAAACATGAAAAGATGGCGCGCTCGATAGACCTTTTGTGTTCGCAGGTTAAGAATCGACTTGCTAAACTACAACTTGCAGGTCGAAATTGGAGTCTTGTTTTTTCAGGCGTGCCCTAGTTTGAGGTGAGCAACGGTAATGAACAGTATAGTGTCAATTTGGACAGGCGTACTTGTAACTGTTACCGTTGGGAGTTAACTGGCATCCCGTTTGTCCATGCAGTCCCGTGTATGCAATTTATGAAGAGATCTCCTGAGGACTTTGTGCATGAGTGCTATCACTGGGAAACATACATGACGATGTACTCTCATTTTGTCCACCCAGTTAGTGGACAAATCATGTGGCCTCCTATGACGGATTTTGATCCAATTATGCCACTGTTATTTAAGAGACGTTTCAGAAGGCCGCGAAAACAAAGAATAAGAGATTTTGGCGAGGCTCCAAGCTGGACAGTGCTGCCTAGGAGACATCTAATCATGATGTGTGGCTGGTGTGGGGGTGTGGGACACAATTTCCACATGTGTGAAGGTAGAGGCTCAGAGTCAAATGCATGTGGTGGCAACAGATCCAGAGGCAGATGTAGCAGAGGAAGCTAGCATGACACATTTATAGGTTTCACAATTCTTGACATAGTCCCCGAGACAGTTCCCGACATAGTTCTTGAGACACAGGTGAGCACAATATTACGTTTACGATTTCATGTGTTATTTTAATTATGCTAATTTTATTTGCAATGTGTTATGCAGGAGTATGATTGATATGCCCCCCAAAATGCATAAAGACAATACTGAGCTATTGAACAATCGACTAACTTCAAACCGAGCAATCTGAATGAAACATCTAATCTTTTAATGTATAAATTCAAATGGTCTCAAATTTGGAGGAGGCTTTGAGGACTCAAAAACGTAGAGGCTCTCCAAAAATCATGCCCAAATACATTATACACACAGAGTTATGACCAATTCAAGAAGCTGCTTGAAAATAGCTCTCTCAACGGTAAAAAACTATTTTGTAACTATCTCAATTAATGGATGAACAAATTCATCCAAAATATACTCCTATCATTAATTAAATTCTCAATACTTCACATATGTCCAGAGTATGCTTATAACACAAAATTATAATCCAAGAAGTTGCAAGAAACCAATGAAACAGGATCAAATCCAAAACTAGTCCAAAACCAATAAGGTTAATCGGCTACCCTAATTCTGAACACCAGAATTTAAACCGATATGACTCCACTTGCATACGGGTCTTGAAGCCAAATGTACAGAATAGGTAGTAGACACATAATAGTATATCACTAGTAAAAATCAGCTTGAAATGCATCATTCAAACGACGTTATGTGTGAGCAAAGCTGAAGCTCGGATTTGTGGTTCTCGGAAAAACTGGTTTTGCGCCTCTCTTAGTAAAACGACCATAACTTTCAAAATACTAATCCAAATTACGTGATTCCATCCAACATTTCTCAAGAACAAAAGTACCAATAATCTTAGAACAAAAATATAGTAGAACCTTCAAGAAAAACGGATGGAATCAAGGCACCAAGTTGGTCCGCATTCTCCCACTTAGTAGAGAGAGGCGACTTGTTTGGATGTTTCGGAAAACACCACTCCAACCTAGCTTTTGCCGTGGTATTCTACCTCCACGCCACAAGGACAACCTCAAGGTGAAGTTGCTGGAAGAGGTAGTATGAGTCTTTTCCTCTTAGGCCACGCAAGAACAGAGGAGAAGACTTGTTGATGGAGGTGAAGTCGTGAAGCAAAACCAAATTATCGATTTGCACTAGAGAGAACTCTCTAAACAAATAAACAATTTTCAATTAAGGGTTTTCCAATTGCCTTAGGGTTTCATTAGAGGAGGATAAGTTGTAATATCTCGAATTTTTATATCGGAATTCAAAAATGATAAATTAGAAAATAATTGAGGATATTCGAATTAGTCGAATAATTTTTGGGGTATTACCAAATAAATAATTGTTATATTATACATAATGGGATTAAATTAGAATAATTAATTAAAACTAAAGAAAATAAATAATGGGATTTATTGGGAAAAATTAATTGTGAGAAATTAAATTAATGGAATAGATAAAATGAAATTAGATTAATTAAATAAAATTAGGGAAATTGAAATAAGGAAGAAATAAATTAGGAGGATAGGTAATTAAACCGGTTGAAGTTAGGGGTGAACCGGTTCTCGTCGAATCGAATCGGTCTGACCTTAAATCAAACTGGCCTTCGGCCATTTGAGAGAGATAGAATGAGAGACATAGAGGGGGATCGGGCGATCGACGGGGGAAGTGCAACGCGAGAGCGAGAGAGCTAGAGGTGACGATGAGCTACGACGGTGGAGGTGACGGGTTCGGTCGGTGTTCTTCGCGGCGGGATGCTGCTCACAGCGCGACAACGACGAACCGCGGGATGGCTAGGGCACAGTTGGACCACGGTTCTGCAGGAGTTGGATGAGTCGTACGTGATGAATTCCGGTGTCGAGTCGGTATGTCGGTAGTTTCCCATTCTTCTCATTGCGTTCTGTCATATGGCCATTTTGGCGGCAATCGACGCGTTGATCAGTGGAGGCAGGGGCGATAACTCTTGTTGGTTGTTGGGAATCGGCTGGAATGGTTTGTTCGAGCTGGATCGGACTATATTTGGTCTCTCTCTAGCTGCTCCTCTGGCAAACTCCATGTAATTCTTCAGTTGATGCTAAGGACTTTCCACGTTTTGTAAACAGGTTGGACCTCCACCATTGGTTCGTGTGATCGTCCATCCTTCTCCTTGGCTATATATGAATGGCAGCAGTGATGTACTCTGTAATGTTATAGAGTGATGAAGATGCTGGGTCGAATGAAAAGGAGAAGATGATGCAGTTGGTGGATTGTCTCTAGAGGTGCTCTCTGTGAATGGACTGAGAGCTCTATATGAAAAGTGAGTTACTGGATGCAGTGAAGAGATTGTTGGAGTAGCCTCCTCGGGTACACTACGGGTATGATGAATTCTTTCTCATCTTTTATGGATTTAATTATGTTGACAGTAGAAGAAAAGAGTGTGATGGATTAGTTACTACCCGATACATGTTTGGAAATATGTTGTTTGATGGTTTGCGTTTATCTCTTGCTTTGGCTCTTGCCGTTAGTCATTATGAAGAGGAACTTGCTGTTTGATGGTTGAGTTTATCTCTTGTTTTGGTTTTGGCCGTTAGTCATTATGAAGAAATATTAATCTGCTAAAAGTGTTTAGTTCATTAGTGGGTTCTTGCCGAGAGATATGTTTTGAGGAAAAATTGCTATGTGATTTGTCCAGCTTTGTTAGATTGAAGTGTTGTTCTCTGTTGTTGGGTGTGTACTCTAATTTGGGCTTGGAGATGTTTTGGCATGTGGTTGATAATATGTGAATTATGTTTGGACTTTATTGTTGGATTTTAGTCAATGTGGATATGTCGTTTCAATGTTTCTAGTTATATTCTATCGAAGTTGCATTCCAATTAAAAATGGCTTAAAGAGAATAGCTCCAAGAATAATATAAAGGATAGATTGTTTACTAGGGAATATTGTTGTGAGTTGTGATTGGTGTTAAAGAATAATGTTGATGGAAACGGTTAAGTGTCTAAGTGAAATTGGGTTAAGGATTCTGGTCAGTAACAAATGAATATGTGTTGAGATTGATGGGTTGTGATTTTAATAATAAATGTTATGAAATTGTGAAGGTATAAAAAGGAGAAGGACAACGTTAATTTCCGATCTGTGCCATGGATGCCAGGTAAGTTGATAGTTACTGTGTTTTGGTCTTCAGACCCCAGATCGCAAGATTTAGGATTGTATGTTGTGTTTACTAGATTTTGGTTCTTTTAATGATTGGTTTATTTAGACATTTATATCATCATATAAGGTTGTATGTATTCACGAGCATATTGTATGTCATAATTAATCTATGTAAATAGGCGTGTGGAGGTTCGGGTGATTTGTGACTTTCCATACGGTAGATTCCTCCCACGTAGGGAGTAGTAGGTTTAGAAGTTAGCTACATGGATTCTAGGGTTCACAATTACCCCATTCTGAAACTCCCAACGTCTTCAACAAAAGTGAGGATACCTGCTTGTTATAACACCCCCATCGGATATATCTCCTCATCGGAGTGACTGGTTAGGCCACATGTCTCTAGGGAGTATTCCACTCTGGCTTCCAAAAGAGATACGGTTCTCTTCTGTAATACATTGTGTGATCATGCATATCATGTGCATTATATTTCATTTTATCACTTACTGAGCGTTAGGCTCATTAGTTTAGGTCTTGTGATGTAGGTACGTACTAAAAATAGATGGATAGTTCAAAGACGGTTGATGAAGGATTTACACGGCTGGATCTTGTGGCTAGTTGGGCTAAAGAGTTTAAGAAAGAGAAAAAAGGTTTTGTAATTTAATTACTATTCTTTAATACTTTGTCTTCATTCCGCTGCATTTCATAAAATGATTTTATTATTTCTAACGAATTTGATAAGAGTTTTAAGTAAAGAGTTTTAACGATTGGGTTTTATAAAGAAAAGTCTCACTTTGATTTTATAAAAGAAAAAATTTTAAATGTACACGATTTTTCAAAGTAAATAAAACCGGGTCCTTACATAAGTACCCCCTCTAATGAACAAAAATAGGAAAATGACATGAATACCCTTGACAATACAAAACTAGAGCATGAAGGCTCGGCTAACATGCTAGCTGAGCACCTCGAATCACAATAAACCAAAAACAATATAAAATCCATCAAATATAATCCAACCAACAATTAAACTATTACAAAGGTAAAAATAAAATTATTAATTCAAAAATAAAAATGCAATAAAATGAGGCGGAGTCGGAGCACATCAATGATGCGCAAGGTCCATAAACACAAATGTGGACCTTAACCTTCCTTGATTGTTAGTTGGCAAAGATATACGAAGAAGTTAAATAAACGATAAATTACTACTGCATCCTGTGTTATGACATAAGGAGGATTGAAGTTCAAAGCGTTATGGGACCTTTGGAGAAGGCGATCGATCAAATGAGGAATGATCGACCGGCTGTACATCAAATAAGGTTTAAAAGCTCACGAGTGAGTGAATCAATCAATTAAGAGTTTAGCAGTTGATTGGATTCTATACAGGTTGTAAATATCGGATTGTTGCGGTTGTTTAGTGAACGATAAGTTATTTACAAATTGTAAAGTTTGTGGTTTGTGGTCGACCCATTGAAGAAGGTGATCGACCGGTATATTGAAGAATATATAGAGTCTAGTCTCAGACTGGTTTGTGGTCGATCAAGCGATGATAAGTGATTCAAAAGTCACTTGGAAATTGCTTAATGTCACATTTTAATTGATGGAATTGGAGGTGAAAGTCTGGAGGCTTGCCGGTCGAATTGAATAAATAAATTGGTTTGCGTTTGTAATGTATATATACATTATATGGTTGTAATGGAATTGATAAATTGGTTTTTGATGATGAATGAAAATTGATTAATATGAAAATGTAATTTTGGACAAAGTGAGACAGATTAGAACTAGAGTATGTGGAATTGCGGTCTACTTTCCGCCGTGGAATTCTGATGTTCCACAGCGGAAAGTTAACATTCCGCTGCAGAACAGCATACTTTCCACAGCGGAATGACCTATTATCGCGGCGGAACGTCGGCGTTCCTCGGGAGAATGTTAGCATTCCTCTATATATTTTGGTGTTATGCACATATTGCTTAAATTGTTGCAATAAACATGTCAATTGTTTGTTTATTAATGACGAATGAAATGGATAATTTGATTTGAGTCAATTTTTTTCTTTCTCTTTCAAAAAAATAAAAATTTTGCAAGAGTTTCCCTTGTTTTTAGGCTAACTCCTCTGTTCCATTATGAAAAGCAAAAATCCAACTCAACTAGATATTTTCCAAACATAAACGTAAACATCTATTATCCAAATCAAAACAATTAACTATGCAAAGAGAAAATTAACTATGCAAAAAGACAATTAACTATGCAAACGCAAACTAATTTTTTATTATGTACAACAAAATCAATATGTCAATCTGTATCCCTACACATCAACTACACTAAGTCGGCGTTGCCTTCTTCTTGTGAGATTTCCTTCGTAAATTGGTGATCGTAAATGAAAAATGCAGGTCCACGTATACGTTGGACCCTTTGATGAACAACAGACTTTTATCAGGTAGATCTTTGTGAAGCTGGAAGCCAAGCTCCTTGCAATTTCAGAGCAGCCCTAACCCCTCACTCGTACACTGAAAGATGTCATGTAGGCTAAAATGTAAAGGAAAAAATCAGCACATAAGCGGAAAACAATATGAATCTACACAAGGGAAAAGATATACCACTCTTTGTCTGTTGGCGCTACGACGATTGCAATTGCTTTAGGCAGCAACACCTGGTAAGGGTAGTGAGTGTGTAGGTCAACGGACAACATAAAACACGTTTGCTTTGGGTGTCACTGAAATGCAAAGGAAACACGCATTAGAACTGTTCAAACATGAAAGACAAACCAGAAAAGTGAGATGTTTACTTACGTGAATCCACCCTAATGTCATTAGAGATTTTTTAAATTGAATGTTGAAGTATTCTTCTTCGTCTAACGCAAAACACCGCATATAAAGAAAGCAAAGCAAGTATGAATACTAAGATAAAATCTTCTGAACTACTTAATGTAACAAAATGTAATTCTCAACGTGTTTGCCATCACTTCTTGCTTCGGGAAGATGATCTCAGTGATGTGGTACTCATCCTGAACCTGAAAATGAAAACAACAGGCAGAATATCATAAGTATGCAGGCCAAAACACTTAATGATACAAAATGAAAAAGCCTACCATAATTCCTAAAAGAATTGCGCACGTCTCCAGGTTCTTTGGGGTATTTGCACCAACATACTTCATGAAAACATCCATTAGTTGACCTGGCTGCAAAAAACAATGACAAGTTATCGTCAGACTAATAAGGCATGAATAAGTGCAGACTTGTAGATAACCAAATCGAAGATGTACCATACACAAAATGTCAGTGCTGGAGGCATAAATAAGTACAGACTTTGAGGGGGTTGGAGGCTGTACAATTGATTGGAACATTACACTATCTGTTGCAGAATGTCAGTGCTAAAACCTTCATATTTAGCATTGACATTTCGAGGAGGAACGTGTAGTGTTTCGCTGTGGAACAAAAATTTAAATGTTTAACGGCAAACGTGATAGCGATGTTTGCTGTGTATATTTTCCGTTAGATAAAATACTTCAGTGGTTAACTTGTCATTGATCACAAAGTACTATGGTTGATTTGTTAATTTCCCTTGTTTTTTTCTCCCTTGTTTTAATTTAATTTTTTTTTAATAATTGAACAAAAAAATGTCATCTATTGACATCAAGGAATTAAAATAAAAGAAAATTAACAAATCCACCCTGGTACTTTATGGTCAATGACAAGTTATGATGCCCTAGTGGAAGGGAAATAAAGTATAACTAGTTGAATATTTAAAGTGTTGAAGAAATAGTTGAAGTGTGAAGCAATCGGGTGCTTGAAGAGCTGACGAGGCAGTCGATCAAAGGCTGAAGAATGTAGGCAGTGATCGACCGCAAATGATTAGCTGCAAATTTGGAGTTGAAAAAATGGTCAATCAATAACATGCAAAAATATTACAGAGGCAAACATTTTCTTAAGCGATCAATCGGCTGAGGAGAAGGTAATCAACCAGTCCCTTGAAGCTTTCTATATTTGCCGCAATTCTCTTTATGGAAGGTTTAACTTAAGAAACCAATAACTCCCATGTTATAAAAGATTTTGATATGAAGTTTAAAACACACCTTCTTGGATGAATAAAGAAAGAAATCCTTGAAGAATAATGGAAATAACCTCCACAGATTAGGAAATATGCTTGAGAGAACTTGACTGGCCGGAAATAGCAAGTATGGACACTTGTAACTCCCGTATGGATGATTTTGTGAAAGAAAACTCTCTTGATGGTTGGACATCTCTTCACACACCCTTCCTCCAAGGAGTAAGAATGCAGATGCCAATAAGTGAACTTATTCAACTCCAAGTAAGCCCAATCTTCTTATGCAACACGCATAAGGAGACTTTAGATGCAACCCACCAAAGTGTTGAAAAAACAATCACTCCAATTTCGAAAGAAAGCAAAAGCTTTTATTAATCAAATTTTAATGTCTTAAACACTGATACTATGTGGCTTTATATAGCCAATTACAAGGCATAGAATAGGAAGCAACATAATAAGAAACAACTTTGATATTCGACCCTATATGGCTGATTACTATACTAGTAATTAGGTAACTTTCTAAAGTGATTATTAAATTATTCCTTGCTGGCTTGGACTCCACAAATTGGTGGCCTTTTGGCAACTAGTTCCTCCCCAAGTTTTACCACTTGGATGGTTGCCAAAACTATGCGAGAATCACCCTTCCTTTGTCCACTTGCATGACCAATTAAGGAAGGTTTCCATATCTTTATTTCCCTTTGTCTTTCTTGGCCTTCAAGCTTTTCATCTTGGGCTCCTTTACATAGTAACAAGTGTGTTGGTTTTCCTTGGTCTTCATAGATTTGAGGCTCCTCCATTTGGGCCATAATTGACACACCTTCCAAATAGTTAGAAAGGTAGGTGTTAATGAGTCTTTGGACCCTTGCTCTTGTAATTGGACCTTGTAGTTCATCATCCTCTATGGATTTTTGAGGATTTGACCTCAAATCTTCTTCAAGTTCATGGCCCATATCGTTCTCTTCATCATCAATATACGGAAGATAGTTCTTGAACATTAAAAGTGGCTAACACTCCATTTTCTCCCAGGAGCTCTATCTTGAAGACATTATTTTTGATTCTTTCCAATACTTTGAATGGGTTGTTGGCTCTGGGCATGAGTTTTGACTTTCTTTGTTGGAAAAATCTTTCTTTGTGTAAATGAAGCCAAACTAAGTCACCTTCGTTGAATATTACTTCTTTCCTTCTTCGGTTGGCCACTATTGAATAAGCTTCATTCTTTTTTTCTATAGCTTTTCTTGCTTTTTCATGTATTTCTTTCATAATGTCGGCATTCTTTGCTCCATCAGAATTATCAAGCTCTTTTTCTGGTAAGACCACAAGATTCATAGGAGTGTGATGGTTGAATCTATATACTATCTCAAAGGAAGTTCTTTGAGTACTTCGGTGCACACTTCTATTATATGCAAAATCAATGAATGGTAGGTGCAAGTCCCAATCCGTCAATCTCCCATTTAGCATGCTTCTCAAGAGTGCTCCCGATGTTTGGTTGACCACCTTGGTTTGCCCATTGGTTTGGGGATGGAATGATGTACTAAATAGTAGCTTGGTCCCCAATCTCTTCCAAAGGCTTCTCTAAAAGGTGGTAAGAAATTTGGTGTTGCGGACGGAAATAATGGAACAAGGAATCCCATGCAATCACATCACTTCTTTGAAAAACATGTCGGCCACATGAATAACATCATCAGATTTAGAGCACACAATAAAGTGAGCCATCTTGGAGAATCTATATCAACAACGACCATGATGGAATCTTTTGATCTTGATGTGTGAGGTAATTGTAGGATCGATATACACCTATTGAGGGGGGTGAATATAGCATTTCTAGTATTTTCGTGCGATATTTAAATTCTCTAAAACCCTAAGTGATTTATCGAATATGATTAAATATGCAATCACATTAAATGCGTAAATTAAAGAGTAAGGGTTAGAGGAGTGCAAACAATATTTGTTAACGCGGTTTGGCAAACTCGCCTACGTCCGCGCTCCAAGTTCTACTTGGAGATACACTAAGTAATTGGCTTACGGGTGCCAATAAAATCGTTTACATATTGACTCTTAATATGGGCGTCACCCTTGACTAATTCTAAGGTCGTCAACCTTTGACGCTTACAAAACGTCACCCTAAATTTGACTATTGCAGGGCGTCACCCAATGATTGAACTTAAGGGCGTTCAATCTAGCCTAGGAGTGTTTCGAGTGTTTTGATAAATTATTAGGGAATCACCCTTTACAATCAAGCGCAAATATAGAATACGGAAATTAAAGCGCAATCTAACTAATCCGAATTCTTCCAAATATAACTCTCAAGTTTATGGGTTGGGGAGAATTGGATATACAACAATATTAAAAGCTCACAATGATTGAATCGTGTATAAAATTCGGCAGGGCTTTGCCATGATTCGCGGTTCGTTGTAGAGAGCTTGGAGTGATCTCACTTTTATAGACACTACGTAAACAGTCGACCTTATGCCAAAACGGTCGACCCTTTAAACTAGCGGTTGTAATTCCTCCCGTTGAAATTTGACCGTTGGGAAAATACCTATGGTCCAGTCGACCACTTTTCCTTCATGTAGAAATTCTGGAGCAATCTGTCCATTTTGCGGTCGACCGTACGGTCGACCCTTTCCTTCGTGCAGAACTTCTGGAGCAATCTGTCCATTTTGCGGTCGACCTCCTTCATTGATGGACCTCCAGTGGACTTTTGAAGACGGTTGAGAAAAATGAGTTTCCAACTGCGGTCGACCTTTTGTCAAAGCGGTCGACCGTTTCATTCAGTGCAGAAATTTTCGGCAAGCTATTTTTTTTTTCTGCTTCATAGTTAGGTCGACCGTGAGGTTCACGGTCGACCCTTTCCTTCATGGGTGCCCATCGAGGTGGACCTTTTGTGTTGTTTCGTCTACCTTTTGCTCCTTTTCCCCCTTCTTGATTTTCCTAAGTTTCGAAACGATATGTATTCACTACATGGACTTAGATAAACATGTTAGCACATTTTAATACCCTCAATATGGGTATTTTTGATAAATTTTAGTATAAATATAATGAATAAAATATTGAATGCATTATCAATAAAAACACAACTAACCAACTTATTATTTTCATTACATTAAACCATTTGGTCATCATCAAAATAAAACTAAGCCTAACAAAAAGGCTAACAATCTCCCCCTTTTTAATGATGACAAAATCCTATAAGTTGGTTATACTAAAATCTAAGCATGTGCATCAAATATTGTATATTAGATTTATCCAATTAAGTTATTCAATTTATCAACCAATTAATTCATGCAACATGCTACTAAACTCCCCCTAAAATATATCACATCTTATACACCATTCTCCCCCTTTTTGTCATAATCAAAAAGTAATTCTAGGGCAGGAGAGTCCAAACACAATCAAGAAATGTTATCAAAATAAGATGATCAAAAGATTCATCTAAGAAATTCTTCCCCATGAACATTTTCAACATAAGCAAAATTGAGGGAATAAGCATTATAATCCAAAAACAAACTCAACAATTAATTCTACTAAAAACAAATTTCTCCCCCTTAATCAATGAATCTAACCAAGAAGCAAACCATGGAGGGAAATATACATTCAATTTCAATTTGTGGTTAAAAGAAAGATACCAATTGTAAAGAACCATAATCACAAAGATTTCTGACAAAAATATTCTCCCTCTTTTGTATCAAGCATAGAAACTCATTTGAGGGAATATAAACATTAAAGTTCAATGAGTGGTAAAAGATAATATACCAATCTAAGCAACCACAATCATAATTCAATCAAAATTATCATCCCTCTTTGTCATTAAGCATACATACACATTGGAGGGAATTATGCATTTAAGTCCAAACAATAGACACCAAAAAGAATGAGATTCAAGAAATTAGAAATCAAATGTAAGAACTAGAATCCATTTAAGTTCAAGAATTATAAACACATGTTCACATTCTAACAAGTGATACCAATTTAAGAATTAAGAAATTAACAAAGGATACCAATTGATAATTCACAATTTGAAGCAAAACAAGTTTTTCAAATAATTATACCAATTGTAAATCCAAAGTTAAAATCAAATCATTTGTGCTAAGTATTGATACCAATTGTAAGTTCAAAGAGATTTCTAAGAGAGATACCAATGTGTTAAATCAAAATCAATTCAAATATCTCTCCCCCTATGTTAATCACAACAACAACCTAATTAGGATATACCACACATTTAAAATATTTGCTCTCTCCCTTAGAGCAACAATAAAACAAATTTAAATATTTCTCTCCCTCTTTAAAATTTTCAACAAGTATATAAGAGGGTAACTAAACAAGAGATAGAACCATCCAAGTTTAAACAAAATATATACCAATTGAGAAACAATCTATGAATGAGTTCCAATTTGAAAAGTAAATTTTCTCCCCCTATCGTTATGCACATAGTCAAATAGTTGGGGAATCTAAATAGGATACCAAATGAAAATCCAAAGAATATTATACCAATTGTAGAGAAAAATGATTTCATTGATACCAAAACAAAAACAATTTCATATTTGATACCAATTAAAGATTAAGTTCAAAGATTTCAACTGTTGAAATTCAATTCTAAAAAGAAAGATTGATACCAATTTAAAATTTCAAAGTATAGAGAAATTGAAGATACCAATTGAAGAAATGAAATCCAATTTTCAAAAATACTAATTGATATAAACTATCTTTCAAAGATATTCAAGGTAAGAACTATTTCTCTCCCCCTAAATCATTGCATACAATTAAAACATTGGGGATGGAAATCCAAGATAGATACCAATTGTAGAAGTTTAAAACAAAACAATTATTGATATCAATTGTGTGATTTCAAATCAATGGAAAATATTGATATCAATTTGAAAAACAACTACAAAACTTCTTCCCCTTTATAGATCTCAAAACTAAAAACATTTGGGGAAACAAAGTTATCAAATAAAACAATAAGAATTTCTTCCTCTAAACTCTCAATGTCAAACCAATTCAAATATCTCATTCTTTGCATTAATCAAGTTAGATTCAAAGAAGAGTTATCAAAGTCTACCCTACAAGCGGAAACATATTTATCAAAAGCTAAAAAAAACTTAACCTATTTACAACAAGTCAATAGTTAAAAAAAACAATTCTTAGCAATTTTATTTTCTCCCATTTATCATTATGAATAGGCAAATTCAATCAAAAGGAGAAGTCCATGACAAATTTTTGAAAAGCCAAAATAATTTATGCCATAGCAATGATCTCTCCCTTTAAAAAAAAAAAACAAAATCAATTCCAGGGAGTGTTCTAAATTTTCAAGAATGGAACATTTGTCTAAACAATTTATGTCTTCCCCTTTTTATCTATAGCAAAATCAATCCAAAAAGGGAAAAACAAAAAATCAAAATTAATATCCAACAATTAAATATATAAAACTAGAAAGCTAATTGTTGGAGGCCAAATCTCAAGCAACAACAAATAATTCAAAAAGAATTATGCAAAATTTAACTTAGAGATACCAATTGTAAAATACAAATTTCAACCTACAAGCACACTAACAATATCTTCCATTCCAAACTCAAAAATATTGAAAATAAGTTCAAAGCTATGTATTGAAGAATTTGAGTCAATTCAATTTCAATCAAAAATAGAAAGGCAAATTAAGTCAATTGTCAAATCTAACCTATTCACTATTAATTCAAATTAAGACAAGCAAATTTAATTTCTCCCCCATAAATCATTCATTAAAATAAAATCTATGGAGATTTTCAAGTTTAAATCAAGAGCGAAAGCAAACTTAGCAAAATTAAAACATTTATATTTTTCTCCCCCTATATCAATAACTAATTTTAGTCCAAGAGAGAAATACACAAGTTAAAAATTGAGTATCCAACAAGTGAATTTCTACTTTGAATATATTCACTTGTTAGAATACAATTTTCAAACTCAAAAATATATTTGCAATCTAGAGATCAAATTGTTGGAATACAATCTTCAATCATCAAAATGAAAACATCATGAATCATGCTCCAAGAAATCACAATTCATTTAGCGAATAGAGATTCATTCTTATGATGTCAAAAATCTAAGCTATTAATGAATTCATAATTAAGATAGATCCCAAAGAAAAACCAATAGATGGACTAACCGATTTTAAGATCAATGATACTATTGGGGTTTTCATGTTTATCAACATAAAATCAACATTTGAAAATAAATTAATAATTTCTATACAAAATTACTTTTCTCCCTCTTAGTATTAATCAATTTAAAAGCAAGAGAGATTCATCAAAGTGTGGCTTAGCGGAAGCAAAATCTATCAAAAACCATAATTAAAAACACAACATTCCAAAGCAAGTCAATGATTTCCACACAATTCTATTTTCTCCCCCTATTTCATTATTCACATTTAATTCAAGGGAGAAATCAACAAAACATTATAATTAACAAATTTTCTACTCTTCTCCCCTCATATCAAGCTAATTTTAATTCATGGAAGAAACACATTCTCAAAAAGAGACAAAGCAATTTATTCCAAACAATCATCCAACTTAGCATCCAACAATCCAATATTTGCACTAGCATGTTCAATTTAGAGACTAAGTTTGGAACGCAAACCATCAAAATATAGATTGAAGGAATAAGGACATCTCAATTCCTAGATATCAAATGAAGACATAAACAAATTTACAACCTATGATATCTATCAATTCACTCCAAAACAAAATCAATTTATCTCAATGCAATCTTAAATCAACAAAATTAAACATTTAACACTTTTTCAAATATATGCAATTTAGAATCCAATTGTTGGAACCATTCATCAAAATACTAGTTGAATAAATAAAACATATTTCAACCTATATATACAAAAAGATTAAAGCTAACAATTAATCCAAGAAGATTATGTACTAATCAACGTTAAAACACTTTCAATCCCAAATCAAGAATAGAACAATAGAATTGAATCAATCTATGCTTTAATCCCAAGAAAAATAAAGATTGAATCAATCAATAATATAATCCATTCTAATCCATCAAACTCTAAATACTAATCCAAATCAAATTCCACACTTAAATTCAATTATAAAAAAGAGATTGTGTACCTCTAAGATGTTTATTTTCATTTATCGCATTTGAGGCATTCCTTGAAGCTTCTCCTCTTTTGTATTGGATATTAAAGTATCCAAATCCATTTAGCTCATTAGGAGAATCTCCAACCTACAACAAAAATCATTTTGCAAATTTTGGTACCCAAGCCATTTTGGGTCCATTTGTTATAGGTTTGGTTCCTTTAGGAACCCACACAAATTTAGAATTTAGATTAGATTTAGAATTTAAATTAGACTTAGATTTAAAATTCACATTTAAAGAATAAGCAACTTTAGAATTAAAGGTTGATTTCACATTAGTATTTAATTTTAAGGGACAACAAAATGATTTATGTCCAACACAATTGCAAGAATTACAAATTGATGAACTAACAAATAGATTCGTGTAATTCTTTTTCTTTGCAAAGGATTCATAGCCAATTCCGGCTTTATCGAATGTAACCCGTTGCGAACCTAAGAGCATATTTAAATTTTTGCTCCCATTTGTGAATTTAAGCACTATAGAGTTCAAATCATCATTCTTTGTTTTCAATTCACAAATATCAATCTTAAGAGATTCAATTTTAGCATTAGCATCCAAAGTAGATTTATATTTAGCATCCAATGATTGAATCTCATTCTCATGTGATTTGATATAAATATTCAATTCATCATTTCTATTTTTCAAATCACAAATTTCATGTTCATGACATTCAATAGTTGTAATCAAATCACAATTTTTAACATTCAATGAGTTAATTTCATTTTCATGTGATTTGATAGTAGATTTCAATTTATCATTTAACACATTTAAATTACTACTATCATGCTCAAGAGATTTAAAGGAAGCATTAGAAACATCAATCATGCTTTTTAATTCTACAATTTGATTCTCAAGAGATTTATTCAAAATAGTATGCTTTTGGATCAAATTGTCATTTTTCTTTTTCAATGATTTATTTCTACTTTTTAATGCATCCAAACTTTCTAGCAATTCATTTACTAAATCACCATTATCATCACTACTAGAATTTGAATTGCTAGAGAAGTTTGTTACCTCAATTTCTTCATTGGCCATGAAGCATGTGTTGGCCACTTTCTCCTCTTTTTCGGAGGATGAGTTTTCTCCTCTTTTTCGGAGGATGAGTTTTCTCCACTTTCAATCTTTTGATTTGTTCCTACATGTTTTAGCTCAAGAGATTTCCAAATATCATAAGCACTAACACAAGATTGCACTTTATCAAATTCATGCTTACTTAAGGCACTATACAAAATATTCATTGCTTGAGCATTTAAGTTCCAATTCCGTTTATCTAAATCATTGAATTCACAAGTAGGTCTAGGAAGAGATATTCCTTTTTCAATGATTTTCCATAAAAAGAAATCAATAGATTGTATAAATATTTGCATTCTACACTTCCAATACATATAATTACAACCATCAAAGTGTGGAGGTGTAGATGTGCATTGACCTAATTCATACATGTTGGAGTCCATAGTGTGCATATATATATAATTTCAAATCAATGATATTCAAATAAATTTCAACAATGAAATTTAACAAATTATAGCAATGTACACAATCGACAAAATATCACACAAAAATTTAAATACCCGCTCTGATACCAATTGTAGGATCGATATACGCCTATAGAGGGGGGTGAATATAGCGTTTCTAATATTTTCGTGCGATATTTAAATTCTCTAAAACCCTAAGTGATTTATCGAATATGATTAAATATGCAATCACATTAAATGCGTAAATTAAAGAGTAAGGGTTAGAGGAGTGCACACAATATTCGTTTACGCGGTTCGGCAAACTCGCCTACGTCCGCGCTCCAAGTTCTACTTGGAGATACACTAAGTAATTGGCTTACGGGTGCCAATAAAACCGTTTACAAATTGACTCTTAATATGGGCGTCACCCTTGACTAATTCTAAGGTCGTCAACCTTTGACGCTTACAAAACGTCACCCTAAATTTGACTATTGTGGGGCGTCACCCAATGGTTGAACTTACGGGCATTCAATCTAGCCTAGGAGTGTTTCGAGTGTTTTGATGAATTATTAGGGAATTACCTTTACAATCAAGCGCAAATATAGAATACGAAAATTAAAGCGCAATCTAACTAATTCGAATTCTCCCAAATATAACTCTCAAGTTTATGGGTTGGGGAGAATTGGATATACAACAATATTAAAAGCTCACAATGATTGAATCGTGTATAAAATTCTGCAGGGCTTCGCCACGATTCCCGGTTCGTTGTAGAGAGCTTGGAGTGATCTCACTTTTATAGACACTACGTAAATAGTCGACCTTATGCCAAAACGATCGACCCTTTTAACTAGCCGTTGCAATTCTTCTCGTTGAAATTTGACCGTTGGGAAAATACCTATGGTCCGGTCTACCGTGTGGTCGACCTTTTCCTTCATGTAGAAATTCTGGAGCAATCTGTTCATTTTGTGGTCGACCGCACTCCTTCGTGCAGAAATTCTGGAGCAATCTGTCCATTTTGCGATCGACCGCACATTGATGGACCTCCAGTGGACTTTTGAAGATGGTTGAGAAAAATGAGTTTCCAACTGCTGCGGTCGACCTTTTGTCAAAGCGGTCGACCGTTTCATTCAGTGCAGAAATTTTCGGCAAGCTGTTTTTTTTTTCTGCTTCACAGTTAGGTCGACCGTGAGGTCGACCCTTTCCTTCATGGGTGCCCATCGAGGTCGACATTTTGTGTTGTTTCATCGACCTTTTGCTCCTTTTTCCCCTTCTTGATTTTCCTAAGTCCCGAAACGATATGTATTCACTACATGGACTTAGATAAACATGTTAGCACATTTTAATACCCTCAGTATGGGTATTTTTGATAAATTTTAGTATAAATATAATGAATAAAATATTGAATACATTATCAATAAAAACACAACTAACCAACTTTTTATTTTCATTACATTAAACCATTTGGTCATCATCAAAATAAAACTAAGCATAACAAAAAGGCTAACAGTAATCCCAAGATGAAATCCATGCTAACCTTAACCCATGGATGTTTTAGAACCGACAAAGGTAGATAGAGTCCTTGGGGTAGAAGTTTACTATTGGCTTTCTTGCAAACAATGCATCGCTCTACAACTTGTTGCACATCTTTGAGAAGGTGAGGCCAAGAAAAGTTTTCCTTTACCGCTTCATAGGTCTTCTTTTCTCCAAAGTGACTAGCCAATCCTCCACTATGGGCTTCTTTGATTTAGGATTCTCAAAGGCTACATCTTGGAATGCAAATCTTGCCAACTTTGAAGAGATATCCATTCATAAGATAAAATCCACCCTCGGGCTTTTTCAAACACTTTTCATACCATTGCCCAAAGTTTATATCATCCATGTAGGCTCTTTTATCTATTAAAAACCATCTAGTTTAGCATCAAGTTTGGTGAGGATGGAATTTCTTTGAGGTATGGTCTCGGTTAATGCTAAAGTGCCCTCCTTTCTAGTCACAAGCATGGTAGACTTCATCTTACCTTTTTTTGTAGTGCTTCATAATCTTGGGCAATTTGCTCGGGTAGGAGTGGAGCTAGCTTAATCGTCTTCCCATTGAACTTGAATGTATAACAATTTGTGAAACCATCATGTGTAATCTTTCTATCATATTGTCATGGTCCCCAGAAGTAGATAGCTAGTGGTCATAGGAACCACAACGCATAATACTTTTCTATAAAACTTCCAATAGAAAACTCAATCGAAGCTTGCTTACTAACCTTGATGTATTCTTGGTCATTTAACCAACTTAGCTTGTAAGGAGTCAGATGCCAGGTCATTTCCATTCCTAATTTACTCACTAGATCCGTAGAAACCACACTAACACAACTCCCTCCATCAATAATTAAAGAGCGAACCTTATCTTTGACTTTGCAACGGCTATAGAAGATGTTTTCACTTTGACCATCATCAATGCTTGCTTTGGTAGTGAGTATTTTTCGAATGACCATAAGGAGGGGGCCCACTTGTGCACATAAAGTTTCAATTTGCACTTCCTCCTCATGTGTCTCTTGTGTTTCAATTTCATCCTCACTTTCAATCTCATTAGTACCTTCTCTCAATACCATCACTTTTATATTCAGACATTGGTAGGGATAATGTTTGATCCCAAGGCATTTAAAACATTTGATTTCTCTTATCTTTGGCTTTGGTGCTTCGATAGGTAGTCTCTTGTCCTCACTTGGCTTAATAGTAGCACCTAGACAGTTGCAGATAATTGGAAAATATGGACTAAAAGTATAATGTAAATGCATATTGGCATATGTCTGAGAATTTGGTTAGTTGATTAGTTATTAATGTTAAATGTTGTATATTATGAAGGTATTGCAGAGGTTAAATCAGAGTGCTAAATGCGTTAAGGAAGCGAAGTAAGTGATATATATGTGTTTGCCGAAAGGCCTACATCGCAAGAATTAGGATTTGTACGTTGACTGTTTACTGCTTTCATAGATTATTAAGTTAGGTTGGGATCATTTCTGAGGATTGTATTGATGCTTGATGTTGTTTATTAGAATTAGGTTCTTTTAATGATATGTTTATTGAATGTTAATAGAATTGATATTAAGCATGTTTTGAGGCCTATATAGAGGAGATTGAACTGTATGCATTCACGAGCATGCATGATTTTAAAGAATAGTTTAATGGATGCTCATACATACTAAGTGTACGGTGTTCTCGAGGGCTGATCACCCGAAGCGGACTACCATCATTTGGGTTGTAAGAATGTCCATTTTACCATAAAAAGTAAAACAGAAAATAAACTATGTAAACGGAAGAAAGGAGGCAACGATATGATGTGAGGCTGTTTAAGCCCTTGGTGGGCATGACCGCTACTTTGGCTTTCGGATGATGCCATTGCCGCTAGCAGAGCTTTCAGATTATGTCATTGCCGTTCATACCTGTTGGAGGGTCCCTGGATGATGCTGGGACGGACAGACCAATGGTTAGTTGGGCTTTCAGATTATGTCATTACTGCTATACTGGAGGTGTTGGGTCGGATACATTAGACAGACCAGTCAACGGCTAGTTGGGCTTTCAAATTATGTCATTGCCACTATGCCCGGGTCATCGGGGTCGGGTGCATAAGAGATAAAGAATAAAACAAAAAAGATAAAAGATAAAGAAAAAGAAAACAGAAATTGCATATGAGTTTTGAAAGATGCATGACACGTGCATTTTATAGTTTATTTTATATAACTTACTGAGCGTTAGGCTCATTAGTTTATGTCTTGTGATGTAGGTATACGTACGAGAGCAAGTTAGGAAGCAGTTGATAAAAAATTTGCACGCGCGGATCTTATGGGTGGCTAGGCTAAAGGGATTTAAAAAAATAAATAATTTGTAAAATGTTTTATAAAGTATTTAAATTGTATCTAAATTGTATCTTTAAAAGTTTTGTTTTATCATAAAAGTTTCCACTGTGTTTTATAAAGTGTTCTTAAGAAAAGTCTTTCGCTATTTTATAAAAGAAAAGAAAAGTTTTAAATTTTATACTTTTCAAATATAAGAAAAATTGGGTCGTTACAATTAGAATTAATGTCAAAAGATGGAGAGAGACAAACCACGTGCCTTGGAGCCTTAATGTTGACTACTTCAAAAGAAGTCTAATTGATAGAACAATTATGCATAATATTAAAAGCAAACTCAATCTATGAAAGAGGGAACGTCTTATTGTTTTGGTTTATCCCCACAAACAAATCGAATCATGTTACCAAGAATGCAGTTGAACCTTTTGTTTGCTCATCAGTCAGATAACGCAATGCAATTTGTTTTTAAAGATAAACCAAAAAAAAAAAAAAACAATAGGATGCCACCCCCTCCATAGATTGAGTTTACTTTTAATCTGGGGATGTTTTGTGTTGTTTTACTTCAATTAAGTGCCATATGATCGCCATAGAGTTCTCTAAAAGTGATTAGGGACTTTCTAGAGAGATTTCTAATAACTTATGATAGACCTCCAAGTACAAGGATAACTTGTCCAATCAACATCATTATAAGTAACAAGATTAATTAGAGAATGAGTTGGGAAGAATAAGTAAGAACAAGATGACCCTTGAGGATATCAAATAAAGAAGAACAACAACTAAAGTAAATGATGAAAAGATTGCATAAATTGATTGACTTGTTGGACATCAAAAGGTATATCAGGTCACGTAATTGTAATATCTAATAAAATCTTTTTCTTTTATCAAAGGAAAATTTTATTTTTAATTTTGGAATCGGCTTTATTCCTTCCTCGTTTCAGGGGAGCGTTTGATTTCCATTAAAGAAATCACTCCCCCATTTAATAGGGAGTCTCCACCTCACACTCGTGTCTCCCTCCCCACCTCTGCTTATTTCATGCCACGAAACCGAGCCACATTCAGTGAATCAAATAGGGATTTTGGGCGATCAAGCGAACATCCTTGAAGTGGGTTAGAAACAAGGAACAACTGGTGATCAGAATTGGCCAATTGTTGGATAAGTATTGCTACTTGGAGGAGGAGAATGTTGACCTAATGCAAATCGACTAGAGCTTCCTTTGATCGAAATCGGAGCACCGAAGGTACCCAAAATTAAATTAAAAATCATGGGATCTAAATTGGACTATTTAGATTATTGGGTTTTGGTCAGTGTAAGCCATCTTCAAGGTAAGAATTTATTTTTATGCACCACATTGCATTATTTTTATAAAATAAATATTTTTAGACGTGTCTCATATAAAAATGACGTGTCCATATTATGGCTATTGGATTTTTATATTATATTTAATTTTTCACTATACACGTTTTATTGAAGAATGCATATAATATTTCTAGATCAACTCAGTCATGTGAACCGAGTTTGATTGACCTGATTTGAGATTTGTTTTACTTTACTCACATTTGACCATGGGACAATATGTTTGTTTGTTGTTAATTAGAGTAATGAGACAGCTGTTTGTGTCGTGTCCTTAGGCATAAAAGCCTAAGTCTAATTAGGGTATTTATGTGACTTTTGCAATCGTCGAGCATCACTTTTATTTTGTGATATGCCTATGACATAGTGTGCTCGGAGTCCTTGAGTGGCTCCATTTTCATTGAGAGTTTTATTTAATACAGCAATGGTCTATTTTAATTACGTATCACATATTAGTGGGTTGTTTTAAATACGTGCTCTTTTGTATAAAATTCTAAAATGAATTTATGAAATCTAAGTTTTAAGATCATGCATGCTTAAACATTGTTTCAAATAATTTTTTTTTGCAACTTAAAATCTTATCCCTATTGAGTTAAGTCAACTCACTCCAATGACACATTTTCAAGATTTTATCAACAAGACTTCCAATTGTCGAACCAGGACTAAATTCGTTTGAATTATTTTATTTTAATATTTTTAATAACTTTACCTTAAGAGACTTTTAGTGCGGTAAACTTTGTGGTAGACAATTGTAATTTCTATTTTTATTTTCTGCATAGTCTTTTATTTGGATTATAGTAATATGTTATATGATATCACTTGTGAGACCTGTTAAGCTCACATTTTGTCGGGCCCTGACTTGAAGTAAATATTCTAAGTCTTTTGCTACTAATTAATAAAATTAAAGTGAAAAAGAGATGGGCGATTTAGTTCTTTCAGGTTGGGTTGTTCTCCGTTCTATCTCGAGTCTCTTGTGAGTCGTGACAATAATAGTCAAATAAATGAAGAGAGAACATGAAATTCATTTGATTCCCCTTAGCTAATGAAAATATTTCTTGGAAGAAAGAATTTGCTCTTTTATGTTTTCTCATAGAGAATTACCAATTATCAATTAGTAATATCTGTCAAAAAAAAAAAAATCTACATGATTTGTTTTACAATGAAATCTTATGAAACTAAAAAAACCTGTTCTTTGGACTTTTATTTTGATTCTTTTAAAAGGTATATCAGGCTGAGTAGAAGTTGAATAAATAAAGTTTCAAATCAAGCTTGCAAAACCATCAATAAACTTTGTGTTGACTTCTAATACAGTATCAATAGGAGAAGTATCTTGAACACCAATTAAAGTAATCAAATCATATATGTATTATGACTTCCAAACCCAAGAAAAATAAATAGGAGGACCAAGATCTTTCATATGAAAAGGGGTCTCAAGATATTGATGCAAATAGATGATCACAGCAAAATCTCTCTTGAGTGATAATAATATCATCAACAAAAACAAGGAGAATAACAATGGTTAGATGTTTTGCAAACAAATAAAAATCAATCATATTGGCAGTGTTAGACCACATGCACACCTATAGGGGGTGTAAATTAGGTGAGCTAAACTTTTTCATGTGATATTATTAATTTTATCCCAAAGCGATTTATTACAAATAAAAAATCAAACAATAGCAAATATAAGAGTTAAGGGATAGAGAGACAGAAACACTTGTTCGTTTACACGGTTTGACAAACCCGTCTACATCCATGCTCCAAGTTTCCCACTTAGAGATCGTTAATCCACTAACCTCCTTAGTTAGTGATGATTGACTTCATAGGTGCCAATTAAATCTTTACAATTGACTATTCCTAGGGCGTCACCCTTTTCCTTTGACTGTCAACGGAGCATCACCCTTTGTTCTCAATTTAAGTACAATCAAGGATATAAAACTTAAAGAACTAAGCCTAAGTTCTCACAAATATAACTCTCAAGTTTGGATGTAGAGAGAGCTAGGCTAGACACTCAAAATAGAGAGAAATATGAGTAGAAAATTTGGCAGCATTTCAGTACGATTCTCGCTTGGTTGATCTTCAATTCAGAGTGCCTCTATTTATAAAACAGCTCAACCGGTCGACCACCCTCTATTCGGTTGACCACCTCTCAATCGTTGGAATGTTACCGTTGTGCCTACAGTCAGATCGGTCAACCATTTTTCATCTTCAGCCAATCGCTTCTTCACATCTTTAAACTTTGCTTGAATCTGTCCAATTTCTAGTCGACCACTTCTACTCTGACCGACCACTTTCTAGCAGTTGTAAAATCCTGAGCTAACTACCTGATTTCCAATCAACAATTTCTTCTCTGCCGGTCAATCGCTTTTTTGTTTTGGCTCTTCTACAGCTAATCTAGTTGACCACCTCTTCGACTATATTCGACCTATACTCCGTGTATTGCTCTTCTTGAAGTGTTTAAGTCGCAAAACTTAGCTATTAGCTATATGGACTTAAACAAACATGTTAGAACACATAAATACCTTTGATAAGGGGTATTTTCAATAAAGAATAATTATAAACTAAATGATAATCAAGTTATGCACATTCAAAAGATAAACAACTTATTATTAACATAAACATTTATCATCAAAACAAATAAGTTTAAGGTTTATTAGTCTAATAGACAGTGTTTGAAAGAACACCCAAGAAGAATGTCTGAATTTATCAAACCATGTTCAAGGAGCTCAGCTTAACCCATTTAAAGAATGCTTCAACTTACATATGTTCAAAGAAGAAGATGAAGACAAGCCGTGTGGTAGAATCATGTAAATTTCTTCTTTAATTTCACTATGAATAAATGCATGTTTGATATTCACTTTATAAAGTGGCAAACCTTTTGAAGCAACAATACAAATAATAGTTCATACTATAGAGCGAAGTCTCTTCATAGTCAACTCTATACTCTTGTTTGTTAGCAAGAACAACAATTGACTTTAAATAAATCCAAAAAATCACTAGGACAAAGCTTGATCAAGTAAATCTATCTTAACATTAAGAGGACAACTAAAAATATCTTAAGTGTTTGAAGTTCTTTAGTCAGTGCTTTACATTGACACTCATATTGAAAAAGTCAGAATAATATGAAGGAATGAGAATTGAAGACAAAGTAGTATGGATGGATGTATAAGAGAAACCATATTGATTAGGAATATGGCTATTCTAGAACATCGTCTAGGAATGATGCCAAGAGTATTATGATTCGTGATATGGATAATATGAGCATGATTAGATTGTCATATAGTCTCAAGGAGTGACAAAGTTGGACGTTGTCATTCATACACAAATCCAAATTTGAATCAATTAAAAGTTGGGTTCAAATCATCAATTTTAAGAAGAACAAGTACATCTAACAAGGATTTAACATGAGTAGAAAAAAAAATTGATTTTCAAATAAAACATGTCAAAAAATATATAATTTGTTAGAGGAGGGATTCAGAAGAAACATACTTGTATGAAATGCGATATCCCATAAATGCATATGTAACAGATTTAGCTGAAAATTTATGATGTTCATGAGATCGTAAATAGACAAAGCAAACACAACAAAAAGTATGCGTATCAATGATGGAGATTCAAAATTTAAGACATTGGAAGGCAATATGTAATTAAATAAACTAACAAAGTTTCAACCAAAATTAATATGGAATAAAATATTCAAGTAATAAAATTCTTACAGTATCTTACTTATGTGTATAAGGACAACAACATTGGGAAGTAATTCTTTTTTATTGTACAAATTAGATCTTATTATTTTGATGCTTAAAAGAAAATTAAATCTCAACCTAGGCTAAAAAAAATTTAAAAATAAAAAATATTGAAAATCCAGCATTAAGAAGATAAATTCAAGAATATTTATTTAATCAAAGAAAGGGGTAATTATCATCTAATACCCTAAAGTTTGAAAGCCTTTTTAACTAACACCCTAAATTTTTTTATCCCACCTTGAAGCAATGCCCGTTATAATCTAACACTTCGTTAAAATGTCTGTTCACCCATTTTCTTCAATGCGAACTCCTGAAGAGAAGATAACTCTGCAGCAAACTCTTAATTTCTTCAATCTGCAAACTCCCGAAGATAGCTCTGCAAACTTCCCTATAAAGGCAAACTCTGCGAAGTGAAGGCGAAGGCAACCCCCGGCTCAGCAAAGGCGAACCCTGGCTCTGCAAGCGAAGACAAACCCTGCTCTGCAAAGGCGACCCCAGCTGTAACGACCCGGTTTTTTTTTTTGTAACCTTTTAAAAATACGCTAAAATTTAAAACTTTTATTTAACCACTAAAACCTTCTTTATTTAAAACTCTTTTAAAGAAATATCAAAGTGCGTCTAACCGGACCGTTATTAACCCTTTCGTTAAACTCGTTGTGAAGATTCAACTAATAAAATTCTTTATTGTGGAAGCATTATAAAAATGTTTTATTTTAAACATAGCGGAAACATAAATTAATTTTCTTTGAAAACGTAGCGGAAGCATAAATAGTAATTTAATTGATAAAAATCCTTTTTATTTAAGAAAGTAGTGGAAGCACAATTAATTCATTTAAAAAAATTAATAAAATATTACTTTATATTTACAGCTTGTTCATCTTTACTTTAATTAGCCAATCAGCTGCAAGTCTCGCCCGCGCAAATCCTTGATCAGCTGCTCCTAAATCTGTTCGTCATTTTCCTACATCGCAAGACGTAAAATATGAGCCTAATGCTCCGTAAATGATAATACCTATCATAATACTACATGCAGTTTCATTTTTCATGTTTTTCTTATCTTCTTATCTTTTACGTTTCAATCATCGTTTTCGCCGTTTTCTTCTTATCGTTTTATCTTTTGTGTTTTAGATCATCATTTTCATCTTTTTCTCCTTATCTTTTGTCTTTTGCCTTTTAATTGTTATCTTTCATTGGTCATTCTTTTCACGTTGACCTCCGATATAGCAGTGATGACATAATCTGAAATCCTGCTAACCATTGGCCGTTTGTCCCGGCATAATCCAGGGACCTTGCAACAAATACGAGCAGCAATGGCATAATTCGAAAGCTTGCTAGCGACGATGGCATAATCCGAAAGCTTGCTAGCGGCTTAGCCACAAAGGCTTAAATGGCCTCACGTCATATCGTTGCCTTTTTCTTTTTCTTTACTTTAATTGCATTAGTTATTTCTCATTTCTCTGTACTCCTTATGGCTTATTATTCGTTCGTTATCTATTTCTTCATTCATGATTTGTTTCTTCGTTCGTGATTTGTTTCTTCGTTCGTTATTACTTTTTATGATTTGTTATTAATTTGTTATTTGTATCTGTTTCGTATGATACTCGTGAATACAAACAATTTCTGAAAGTATAAATAAACATCGAAACATGCTGTAAAAGTAGTAAACAACAAAACGTTCGGTTAAAACTGTAAACAACAAAACAGGCTAGGAAAACAATAAGCAAAGAAATGTGCGATTACTAATTATAAGCATGTTGTAAAAGCAGTAAACAAAGAAACGTGCGATTAAAACTATAAACAACGAAACATGCTAGGAAAGCAGTAGGCAACAAAATGTGAGATTAAAACTGTAAACAACGAAACATGCTAGGAAAGAAGTAAGCAACGAAATGTGCGATTACTAATTATAAGCATGTTGTAAAAGCAATAAACAACGAAACGTGTGATTAAAACTGTAAACAACAAAACATGCTATTAAGGCGGTAACAACAAAACGTGCTATAAAGCAGTAAACAACGAAGCTTGCAATTAAAACTATAAATATGCTTGGAAAGCAGTAAGCAACGAAACGTGCGATTAAAACTGTAAACAACGAAGCATGCTAGGAAAGCAGTAAGCAACGAAACATGCATCTCCTAATCTTGCGATGTAGAGTTCGAAGACCAAAACACATGCATATCACTTACCTCGTTTCTCACAGCGTTCAATGCTTAAAGCTAACTTTTCTTCTTTTTAGTACCTTCACAATTTAGAAACATCTAGTCATTAGTAAAATCATTAATCTACTTATTAGCTCATTTTCCAATTATTTACATGCCTTAGACCAATTAACAGCTCAACATAAACCACAAGAATATAAAACCAAGGGAATGTAAAACCAAGGCTGCAGCTAACAAGTTTATATCCAGCACTAACACTTTCTATATTTCAAAAATATCACTAAACACCTCAACACTTGTTATCTTCCAACATAACAGATTCATCTCCAAATTTTCACACTTCTACATTTATGACTATCCAACATCCAACAACATAACACTTAACACATCCAACCACATATTACATTAATAGAGCTTAAAGAGTTATATCCAATAAATTTATGTTTCACCAAAGATTATTACTACAACAAAGAATAATCATCCAACATGTTGATCCAAAATATCAAAATAAAGCTTTTTTTTTATCTTCAAGGATAGAACATAAACACCCAATGACAGATTGAACATTCAACAACAAGTTAACACATTCTTTTTTAGCATTTCAGAAAACCACAACAGAATCCAACTTAACAGTTTACTTCCCAGTAGCATAACCCAATCCAACATATTTATGCTTCAAAAATTAACCAACAAGTGTAATTATATCTAGACATCCACGTCACAGAATATCAATCCAAATCTAATACAGCAGTTCAGTAATCCACAACATATTCTCCATTAATGTGCTTTAACTAATTTGACAGAGGAGGAGATGCTCACCCAAGGAGCAAGAAGCTCAGCTGGACAGGAGGGAAGATCACGTAGGCAAGGAGCTCATCCTTCAGCTCTTGGCTCCATGAAATCCAATACAGAAATCCTCAACCAATTTAGAAGAGCATTACCACATGCCTCAACTAATGTCCTTAACATTCAACTAGTTAACAAAGAGAGAAGTTTGGTTACCTACAGGAGCTAGGAGCTCAAGCTGAACTGAGAGGAACCGAAGGTAGGGGACTAGCATAGAGCACCTCACGAAATCCACAGTCACACCCTATGTTTCACTTCACAATTTCAAACTCACAGAACACTCACTACGGAGACACACACCATTCTCGGCTTCCACAAGAAAACACCCGAGTCAAGGAGCTGTAGCACTTGGCTAGCATCCAACTCTAGACCCTTCCCGACATTTTTCCTCTGCCCTTTTTCCTACCATTGCCAAACAAATACTCTGCTTCTGCACGCTTGATCAACACACCCGAAGCCACAGACAGCCTCTCTGCAAATTCTAGAGTGTTCCCCAAGCTGCACACTATCATTGTCACTAGTTCGAACCTAATGTATGCTGGACGCAGGCCTTCGGCATGTCCAGCATGAACCGCGAGCCTTCCTGTTGATCATGAATAACCAGCTCCAAATCGTTCCCTGCCAACACCCGAATCACCGAATGAAAGGAGGAATAACTCGACCAACAGCTTACCTTGGCTAAGAAATCACATCCACAAAATCACGATTGTAGTTGGGCTGAATGAACATCTGTGCCCTAGTTGTGACGCGCCCAGTGGAGAAGGCTGCACGTGCATGTTGGCGGAGATCGCACACCATCCGCCCAAGCCCAGGTCGCCATTGTCGTCGACGTCGCCATTGTCGTCGACGTCGCCTTCCCTTCGCCTGATCGCTCGCTTTCCCGATCCCTTCTACCTCTCTCGTTGCCCTCTCTCTTTCTCTTGGGTCTCCCCCTCTCTTCTCGAGTCTCTCTCTTTCTCTAAGTAAAATGGCCGAAGGCCAATTGATTCTTCTCCCCTTTAATTCCCTAAACCAGACCGAACTGCTGCTAAGAGAACCGGTTTTCCACCAACTCCTTTTAATTTCCCTTTATTTTATAACAGATCCCCAAATTAATTATTTCCTTCTTTATTTACACCCTTCAATTAAATCCTCAACTAATTATTTACATAATACTCAAATCAAAAAAGTCCAATAAATCTCATTTTATTCTCCTTCATTTGACTAAAAACCAAACCACATAATTATTCTCGTACCGAGCTTAACCAAATCAGTTCAGTCTATAAATCTCTATTTTAATTGCTTTTAATCCAATCTTTCACTTAATATCCAATTATATACTTTTTTCAATTTAATTCTTAATTATTATCCAATAAATTTCCATAATTTATAATATTCTGATATAAAATATTGGGGCATTACACCAGCTCTGCGAAGATAAACCCGGCTCTGCTTGCGCTGCGAAGACGATCCCCTTCTCTACGAAGATCGAAGACACTCGTCTAGCAGACCCTTTGCAGCTCGATTCTTCTGTTTTCAAGGGAAGATACAGATAGGGTATGTATACAATTAGTATTTTGATTTGGAATTTTTGGAAAATATCAGTGTTATGTGTTTCTGCCAAGAGATTTTTTTGAGGAAATGTTGTTCTATCAAATTTGGTCTATCAAATGTTAAATTTCTGCCCGATATGCATTTTGAATATGTTTACTCTATGGTTGTATACTTCTATCCAATATATGCTTTGTTGAATTAGGTTCAATGCACATACATTTTGAGATTAAACTGATCACACACAGATTGGCCTGTTCTTGGTAAATTTCGGTTGTCAAACGAAAAAGATAGATTTGTATGCTTAAATTTTGTTTGTCAAAGGAAAACACTAAATTTGGTCTCATAATCGATATTTTTTAGACCCACAGATACGAGTAACTTCCCATCAATCTAAGCTCTATGGAAGTATTCAGGGCATAGTACAACAGTCGTGGTAATCATTAGTCGATTGCCAGAGCCTTCCATGAGTTGACTTAGTGTCAGAGTACAGTGATGGAGTATTACGGCAAGTTCTTCAAGCTCTTACCTTACTCCAAAGGAATTTTTGAGCGAGGTTAGGTGGTTAAATTTCAACTAGGTTTGAGACCTAGGGTACAATAGGGAATTGCAACTATGTAGTTGAACAACCTCTTGGAGATTTTTGAAGCTACCCAAAGAGTGGAGAGAGTTTTGGAAGCAAATTATAAGAGTTTCTTGGATAGGAAGACAAAGAAAGAGGAAAGGAAAGTGACAAAGAAGAATCAGGAAAGGTTTTAGGGGTGAAGATCTGCTAATGATTCGAAACAGAGTGCTAGTAGTGGATTGTTTGGCAATTGTCGCTATAGCCCCTACACATGTCATACCATTGAGAAACCAGGATACATTAAGAAAAACTCCCCACAAAACCAGCAGTAGCAGTAGCTGTGTAGGTCATTCTCTTCTACCCAAGGTAATGCTATATACGATGCTCCTGGGGAGGAAAGTGGTTTCAACAGGTAGTTCTTCTTTCAATATCAAGGATAGTCGGGTTTTACTCCTGCAACAATCATCAGGAACCTGTCTGAGTTACCATCCTCAATTTTGAACTACCAGTCTTGATTTCCAAAGGCTGACTATTTATAAGCAAAGCTATAGTTCCAATCTCTATCTGTAGTAGAGGTTGGGGGATTTTAGAGAGCAATCTTTCCAAAGCAGTGGTACAGGCCTGAGTTCATCCAAAAGTGGTTGTGGAATAGGCCATAAGGGATTGAATTTGGCGTTTCCCTAAGGCATCAGATGGATGACAATCCCTGGCCGTTGGATCGAGCGAGGGATGGCCCTCATCTGGATGGACGGCTAGGATTGAATTTGGTGTCTTCTAGAGGCGACGAATGGATGACGATCCCTGGCCGTTGGATATAGCGACTTACGTCCCTCATTTGGATCGATGGCTAGGATTGCATCTAGCGTCTTCTAGAGGCGATGATGGATGACGATCCCTGGCTGTTGGATGGAGCGAGGGACGTCCCTCATCTGAATCGATGGCTAGGATTGCCTTCAATAGACACCTTTCATCTTAAGAAGGCGTCGTTTAGGGCATGATGGATGTCCGTCTTGATACGAGGGATGTTTGTTCCTCTCAGATTTCATTCTTTGAATGATGTAAAGCTGCCTTATAACACAATCAACACAATAAGTCCATCCCTTGCCCTAGATATTGGAGAGAGAAATTTTGTCTTCCTGTGACCAACTCCCTAAACACAATCGAATGAATAGAGTGTGCAAATCACATAACGGACGTCCCTTGCAGACCAATGGACGACCCTCAACCTGTTTGGGGCATCCCTTGCCCAAAACCAACATTCAATTTGCACCAGACAAAACCAAAGAGCATAATGAAATAATGTTCTTGCATAATGGCACAACTCTAGCAAAATATTGGCCGAGAAACATCCAATAGCATTAATGTTCTTGCAACATCCAAAAAAATTTTTAAAAAAATTTCAATTGAGCCACTTATTTAATGTTCTTGCAATTCTTGCACCTCTTGCAGTTCTTGAATATGTTACAGTTCTTGGTGCCTCTTTTATTCCTGATGCCTATTCTATAGCTGGTGCATCTTCTAAAATGGAAGGCTCCTTGTCCCGGATATCAATGACCTTGAATTGCAAGTCAGAAGTCATCTTGACATGAGCGGTCTCCTTGTAAAGGTCCTCATGTTTGTACGAATCGTGGAGATGGAAGCCCTGCTATAAACACTTGGCAATCACCGACCACCCTAAAGGGGAGAGATTTAAAATATGTCATGTTGGCTGCAATTGGGAGGCCAAATTGCATTAGTTTGTTTGTCACGACCCGGAAGGGGGCCGAACAGAAACGCCGGGCCAAACGACTCGGTCTTCGTGGAAGACCCAGTCGCCTAGCCGAAGGCTTGTTAAATTATTGCGGAAGAATTGTATAAATACCCAGCCGCGACCCCCTTGTGATGGGCCACAGTCCATATAGTGATTGCAAGATTAAAAATAATGCGGAAATAATAACTTAAGAGTCCAAGTAAGTACTGTGCATACAATCCAGAAATTCCAACAACTAAGTTAAGTGTTTTTACATTCATCCAAATTAAAAGTTTCCATTGTTACGCTTACCGATAAATAAGAGTTCAACTAGGGAAATGAAATAAAATAAAATAAAATAACAGTAGAGCCTTCAACCGAAACTCAAACCTGGGAAAAAAATAAGTCGATTGGGGTGAGTGACTAGCTCAGTATGAAATTTATACTAAATACTATGCATGTGTAAAACTTATTTTACCTTTTCTTGAAAACCATGAATTTCAGGGAATCATGCACATTTCAATAAAACATTTAAATCCTTTTCGTCTCAAGGAAATCACGCCCAAGGCCTCCGACGAGGTTAAGAAAAACATAGTTGTATACATAGAAAACTATAGGTTTAAATACTCTCATCGTGTTTTATAACGAAAATCATAGTCCGTGAAAAAGAGGGTCACTCATAGAATTCCCCGAACAAACGCATAGAAAGGCGGCCTTTAACGCAAGCAACACCTCATTGTAGGATCGATATATGCCTATAGAGGGGGGGTGAATATAGCGTTTCTAATATTTTCATGCGATATTTTAATCTCTAATTACCCTATGTGATTTAATGCATATAATTAAAATATCGATAACAAATATATACAATAATGTAAAGAGTAAAGGTTAGAGAAGTGCACGCAATATTTGTTTACGCGGTTCAGCAAACTAGCTTACGTCCGCGCTCCAAGTTCTACTTGGAGATACACTAAGCAATTGGCTTACGGGTGCCAATAAAACCGTTTACAAATTGACTATTAAACGGGGCGTCACCCTTGACTAATTATAAGGTCGTCAACCTTAGACTCTTACGAGTCATCACCCCAAATTTGACTATTGCAGGGCGTCACCCTAGTATAATGAATTCTTAAGGAATCACCCTTTACAATCAAGCACAATATTAAACTCGAAAATTTAAAGCTCAAATCTAGCTAATCCAAATTCTCCCAAATTAACTCGCAAGTTTAAGTGTGGGGAGAATAGGATATACAACAATAGCACACAGTGATTAGAATTGCGTATTAAATTCGACAGGGCTTCGCCACGATTCCCGATTCGTTATGGAGAGCTTGGAGTGATCTCACTTTTATAGACACCACACAAACGGTTGACCTTATGCCCAAACGATCGACCATTTTAACTAGCCGTTACAATTCTTCCCGTTGAAATTTGACCGTTGGGAAAATACCTATGGTGCGATCGACCCTGCGGTCGACCTTTTCCTTCATGTAGAAATTCTGGAGCAATCTGTCCATTTTGCGGTCGATCGCCTTTCCTTCGTGGAGAACTTCTGGAGCAATCTGTCCATTTTGCGGTTGACCATGCGGTTGACCCTTTCCTTCGTGGAGAACTTCTGGAGCAATCTGTCCATTTTGCGGTCGACCCTTTCCTTCATTGATGGACCTCTAGTGGACTTTTGCAGACGGTTGAGAAAAATGAGTTTCCAACTGCTGCGGTCGACCTTTTGTCAAAGCGGTCAACCGTTTCTGTCAGTGCAGAAATTTTCGGCAAGCTGTTTTTTTTCTGCTTCACAGTTAGGTCGACCGTGAGGTTGACCCTTTCCTTCATGGGTGCCCATCGAGGTCGACCTTTTGTGTTGTTTCGTCGACCTTTTGCTCCTTTTTCCCCTTCTTGATTTTCCTAAGTCCCGAAACGATATGTATTCACTACATGGACTTAGATAAACATGTTAGCACATTTTAATACCCTCAATATGAGTATTTTTGATAAATTTGAGTATAAATATAATGAATAAAATATTGAATACATTATCAATAAAAACACAATTAACCAACTTATTATTTTCATTTCATTAAACCATTTGATCATCAGCAAAATAAAACTAAGCCTAACAAAAAGGCTAACAATCTCCCCTTTTTTTATGATGACAAAATCCTATAAGTTGGTTATACTAAAATCTAAGCATGTGCATCAAATATTGCATATTAGATTTATCCAATTAAGTTATGCAATTTATCAACCAATTAATTCATGCAACATGCTACTAAACTCCCCCTAAAATATATCACATCTTATACACCATTCTCCCTCTTTTTGTCATAATCAAAAAGTAATTCTAGGGGAGGAGAGTCCAAATGCAATCAATAAATGTTATCAAAATAAGATTATCAAAAGATTCAGCGAAGAAATTCTCCCCCTTAAACATTAACAACATGAATAAATTTAGGGAATATGTATTAGAATCCAAAGACAATCTCAACAATAGTTTCAACAATTAATTCTACCAAAAAAAAAAAAATTTCCCCTTAATCAAAGAATCTATCCACATATCAAACAAGGATGGGAATCAAGCATTAACATTCAATTCTAAGTTGTGGTTAAAAAGAGATAGCAAATGAAACAACCACAATTAAGAAGAATTCAATAAAACATTTCATGTGGTTAAAAGTAAAACATCAAATTGTAATGAACCACAATCACAAAAATTTCTAACAAAACATTCAAGAATATTCTTCAAGACAAATCCTCCCCTTAATTAAGGAATATATCCAAGAAGCAAACCATGGAAGGAATTATCTAGACATTCAATACAAATTTCTTGTGGTCAAAGATAAGATATCAAATGAATAAATTACAATAGAAACATTCAAGATAAAATTTATGCGGTTAAAAATTAGATGCCAATTGCGAATAACCACACTATAAAGATTTCTAACAAGAAAGTCTTTTCCCCCTTTTTCAATTAAGCATACAAGATTCATTGGAGTGATTAAGCATTCAAATTCAATTTGTAGTATTAAATATGATACTAATTTGAAAACAACCACAAAGAAATATTCAATCAAATATAGTCTCCCCCATTTCGTCATGAAGCCTAAATATATTTGAAGGAAACTCTAAGCATTAGAAGCTAAACAATAGATACCAAAAAATAATATGGGATTCAAGATATATAAATCAAATGTAGGAACTAGAATCCATTTAAGTTCGAGAATTGTAAACACATGTTCAAATTCTAACAAGTGATACCAATTTAAGAGTTAAGGAAATAACATAGAATACCAAATGAGAATTCACAATTTGAAGCAAAACAAGTTTTTCAACGAATTATACCAATTGTAAATCCAAAGTTAAAATCGTATCATTTTTGCAAAGTATTGATACCAATTGTAAATTCAAAGAGAAAATGTTAAGAGAGATACTATTGTGTAATATCAAAATTAATTCAAATATCTCTCCCCCTATGTTAATCACAACAACAAACTAATGGGGATATACCACACATTAAAAATATTTGCTCTCCCCCTTAGAACAATAATAAAACAAATTCATAAATTTCTCCCCTATAACTTTATTAACTAGCAAATATGAGAGAATCTAAAAACTCAAGCGAACCATTCAAGTTTAATTAGAAATATATCAATTGAAAAACAATCTATGAATGAATTCACATTTTGTAAGCACAAACAAAATTTTACTCCCTCTATCATTTTGCACATAACCAAGTAGTTTGGGGAATCTAAATATGATACCAAATGAAAATTCAAAGAATATTATACCAATTGTAGAGAAAATATGATTTCATTGATATCAAAACAAAAATAGTTTCATACATGATACCAATTAAAAAAAAAATAAGTCCAATGATACCAAATTTTTTAACGGATACATAATTGTTAAAATTTAAACTCAAACAATGATTGATACCAATTTAAAGGTTTCAAAACCAAAATCATTATTGATACCAATTGATGAAATGAAATCTAATTTCAAAAATACTAATTGATATAATCTATCTTTCAAGGATATTCAAGGTAAGAACCATTCCTCTCCCCCTAAATCATTGCATACAATTAAAACATTGGGGATGGAAATCCAAGATAGATACCAATTGTAGAAGTTTAAAGCAAAACAATTATTGATACCAATTTAGAGAGTTCAAACCAATGGTCAATATTGATATCAAGTTGAAGTCAACTACAAAAGTTATTTCCCCTTTCAAATCAAAAAATTGAAAACATTTGGGGAATATAATACCAAAAACAAGGTCTTACCATATAATACCAATTGAAAAAATAAATAAATTCATTTAAAGATTTGAAACTAAAAAAGAAGATTATGAAAAACCAATTTGAAAGTTAAATACAAATTCTTCTTCCATTTGATGATAAGCAATTTTAGACATAACGGAAACAAACTTATCAAGATTAAAACATTTATATTTTTCTCCTCCTAAATCATTTATCTCATTTCAATTCAAGGAGAAATATCAAACTTTAAGCCTAGCGGAAGCAAGTTTATCGAAACTAAAAATTAAAATCAACATTTAAGAGCACAAAAACATCTTTTCTACTTTTCTTCTCCTATATCAATAGTTAAAAGTAATTCAAGAGAGAGTTCTAAAATTTCAAACAAAAAATGATTATCAAGCAAATCAATTTTCTCCTATCAATTTAATTTTCTCCTATTTTATCCATGTACAAAATTTAATCCAAAGGAGAAACCAAGTCAAAATTAATATCCAACACTTTTTCAAAGATATGCAATTTAGGATTCAATTGCTGGAATCATTCATCAAAATACTAATTGAATGAATAAAACAAGTTTCAACCTATATACGCAAAAAGATTAAAGCTAACAATTAGTCCAAGAAAATGTTCAACTAATCAAAGTTAAACAATTTAATCCAATTCAATTCCTCATCAAAATCCATAGAATTGATTCCAAAGAAATTTCAACCAATTAAAGTCTAAATAATCATCCAAATCAAATTTCACAACCAATTTTAATCAAAACAAAAAGAGTTGTGTACCTCCAAGATAATTTCCATCTTTAAAGCATTGGAGGCATTCTTGAGGCTTCTCCCCTTGTATTGGATATTCAAGTATCCAATTCATTTTCAAGCTCCTTGGGAAAACCTCCAACCTACAACCAAAAATCATTTTGCAAATTTTGGTACCCAAGCCTTTTTAGGTCCATTTGTTATAGGTTTGGTTCTTTTTGGAACTCACACAAATTTAGAATTCACATTAAGTTTAAGATTTAAACTAGACTTAAATCTAGAATTCACATCCAAAGAATGAAAAAATTTTGAACTAACATTTGATTTAAATTTAGAATTCAAATGCAAAGGATAGACAAATTTAGATTTAACATTTGAATCCAATTTAGCATTCAATTTTAAAGGACAACAAAAAGATTTATGTCCAACACAATTGCAAGAATTACAAATAGATGAACTAACGAATCGATTAGTATAATTCTTTTTCTTTGCAAACGGTTCGTTGCCAATTCCGGCTTTATCGAATGTAACCCTTTGAGAATTCAAGAGCATATTTAAATTTTTGCTCCCATTAGTGAATTTAAGTACAACCGAGTTTAAATCATCATTTTTAACTTTCAATTCACTAATATTAATTTCAAGAGATTTAATTTTATCATTAGCATCTAGAATAGATTTAGATTTAGCATGCAAAGATTCAATCTCTTTTTCACGTGATTTGATCAAAATATTTAAATTATCATTTCTAATGTTCAATTCACAAATCTCATGTTCATTACATTTAATAGTAGCAATCAAATCACAATTTTTAACAGTCATTGAATCAATTTCCTTTTCATGTGATTTGATAGTTATATTCAATTTTTCATTCAACAATTTCAAATCACTAATTTCATGCTCATTACATTTAATAGTAGAAATCAATCCATCATTTACCAATCTTAAATTATTGCTATCATGCTCAAGAGATTCAATGGAAGCTTTAGACTCATTAATCATTTTTTTCAATTCAACAATTTGATCCTCAAAAGATTTGTTTAAACTAGCATGCTTTTGATCAAATTGCTATGCTCATTTTTCAACAATTTATATTTATCTTTGAGCTCATTAAAACTACCTAGCAATTCATTAAATAAATCACCACCACCACCACCATCATCATCATCATCATCATCATCATTAGAATCCGAATTGCTATCATAGTCGTTTACCTCAATACTCTTGGCCACGAAGCATACGTTGGCCTCTTCCTCCTCTTTTTCGGAGGACAAGCTTTCTCCACTTTCAATCTTTTGATTTGTGCCTACATGTGTTAGTTCAAGAGATTTCCAAATATCATAAGCACTAACACATGATTGAACTCTATCAAATTCATTTTCACTCAATGCACTAAACAAAATATTCATTGTTTGAGCATTTAAGTTCCAATTTCGTTTATCCAAATCATTGAATTCACAAGTTGATCTAGGAAGAGATATTCCCTTTTCAATGATTTTCCATAAAAAGTAATCAATAGTGTATAAATATTTCCATTCTACACTTCCAATAAAGATAGTTACTACCATTAAAATGTGGAGGTGTAGATGTGCATTGACCTAATTCGTACATGTAGGAGTCCATAGTGTGTATATATATATAATTTCAAATCAATGATATTCAAATAAATTTCAACAATGCAATTCAACAAATTATAGCAATGTGCACAATCAACAAAATATCACAAAAATTTAAATACCCGCTCTGATACCAATTGTAGGATCGATATACGCCTATAGAGGGGGGTGAATATAGCGTTTCTAATATTTTCGTACGATATTTTAATCTCTAATTACCCTATGTGATTTAATGCATATAATTAAAATATCGATAACAAATATATGAAATAATGTAAAGAGTAAAGGTTAGAGAAGTGCACGCAATATTTCTTTACACGGTTCGGCAAACTAGCCTAGGTCCGCGCTCCAAGTTCTACTTGGAGATACACTAAGCAATTGGCTTATGGGTGCCAATAAAACCGTTTACAAATTGACTATTAAACGGGGTGTCACCCTTGACTAATTATAAGGTCGTCAACCTTAGACTCTTACGAGTCGTCACCCTAAATTTGACTATTGCGGGGCGTCACCTTAGTATGATGAATTCTTAAGGAATCACCCTTTACAATCAAGCACAATATTAAACTCGAAAATTTAAATCTCAAATCTAGCTAATCCAAATTCTCCCAAATTAACTCGCAAGTTTAAGTGTGGGGAGAATTGGATATACAACAATAGCTCACAGTGATTAGAATCGTGTATTAAATTCGGCAGGGCTTCGTCACGATTCCCGGTTCGTTATGGAGAGCTTGGAGTGATCTCACTTTTATAAACACTATGCAAACGGTCGACCTTATGCCCAAATGGTCGACCCTTTTAACTAGCCGTTGCAATTCTTCCCGTTGGGAAAATACCTATGGTGCGGTCGACCGCTTTTCCTTCATGTAGAAATTCTGGAGCAATCTGTCCATTGTGCGGTCGACCCTTTCCTTCGTGCAGAACTTCTGGAGCAATCTGTCCATTTTGCGGTCGACCTTTCCTTCATTGATGGACCTCCAGTGGACTTTTGAAGACGGTTGAGAAAAATGAGTTTCCAACTGCTGCGGTCGACCTTTTGTCAAAGCGGTCGACCGTTTCCTATAGTGCAGAAATTTTCGGCAAGCTATTTTTTTCTGCTTCACAGCACGGTCGACCCTTTCCTTCATGGGTGCCCATCGAGGTCGACCTTATGTGTGGTTTCGTCGACCTTTTGCTCCTTTTTCCCCTTCTTGATTTTCCTAAGTCCCGAAACGATATGTATTCACTACATGAACTTAGATAAACATGTTAGCACATTTTAATACCCTCAATATGAGTATTTTTGATATATTTGAGTATAAATATAATGAATAAAATATTGAATACATTATCAATAAAAACACAATTAACTAACTTATTATTTTCATTACATTAAACCATTTGGTCATCATCAAAATAAAACTAAGCCTAACAAAAAGGCTAACACTCATGAGGCAGGAGGAAGAAAAATGACGGCGGTCCGTTGACCGGGTCCGTCATCTGGGTGGCCTGCAAGCACGCTCTGTGAGATTATACCCGTAAAAAAAAAACTCTGATCTGGTTTAGGGATTTGCAACCCACGGAAGCAGTCAACACCTTCCCAAAGTCTCCTATTTCACACAGCGTGCAAACAAAACATCTCCACGCAGTAGGAGATGTATTGGGGGTGTCCCCTTGATACTTTGACGCCGAGACCGTACAAAGTGCCAGGAGGATTCAGCCCAAACAGTTTATAATCATCATATAAAAACATGAAATCCAATGCACAAAAGTAAACATGTAAAACTTTTGTACATATATAGTATGAAAAACTGACATGCTGTCGAACAGTCCCCGTCAGGTTTTTCATGTATGGTATTCCACAAAATAGGGTTTTATTTTGAAAACTATGCAATGCGATGCAAGCAACTAAGTATAAAGCCCTTACCTCGATGGCGATCCTTCCTCGTAACGTGAAGGAATAACTATCTCAGGTGTCGGCTCGAAGTCCTCGTACTCGTTCGAGCCTACATGTTAAATATAGACTCATAAACACATTATGAGGACAAAGTGAGGGGATACAAGTTCGAGACTAAGTTCAAAGTTCATCTCTATGTTACCAAAGACTATAACTCAACATGCCATGTTGATCTATGAATAACCTCACAGGTATCGTTACATCCTTAATTCGTAAAAATTAATCATTTGTCAACTTCACCTTAAGAGTCCACTAACAATTCCAAATAACATCCCACAAGCAACACTTTAGCAGAGTCTAACAATTCTAGTAACATCCGACAAAATGAGTTAAGCAATTGACATCCCTTTCCATACAAAACATCAACATTACTTTACAATTCCATTATCCAAAAATCATCCAGAATCAATTGTCAACCTCAATCTCTTATCAAGCAGTGAGAATCCAAAAATTTAGTTGTTGCCTTGAAATCTAGAATTCACCAATTTAAATAACAACCTCATATATTTCCCAATTTAACATAACAGTAAGAAATTTATTTTACTCAACCACTACTCTATCTCTCAACATATACCCATACAGAATACTCTTTCAATTCACAAACAGAAGCTCAAAACCGATTTGCAAACCATCTCATCAGACCAAACCAACATGCCAGAAACAGACCTAAATTCCTCCATTAAAACTGCAACATAACAGTGAGTATAACTCCCTACAATTTCCTTCAGCATAATCCAAAATAAAACAAAGGCATGTTATAGGCATTTTCCATCCAAAAAAAAACTAAATTTTATCAATCTTGAAACGGAAGTCCAACACTGCAACTACATCACACAGAATCATAACATTAAAATTATTCCGTGCAAAACAGAAGGGAAATCGAAACAAAAATCCCATTCGGCAGAACACCCACACTAAAATCAACAAAATCTGAGCAGAACGAAGACAAACAAAATCACAGCAGAACATTCAAAATTTCCTTACCAAAATTAGAGGAATGGAGCTTTGCGGTTCTGTTAATCGATGTTCAGATAGCTCAGCCTCGTCGGAGCTACTGCCGCCGCCCGCAATGCTCGGAAGATCGCGTCCACCAATGATTGAGCGCTCGCTCTTCGTCTGCTCAGAACGCTGAGCTCCTTCTCGGCCTTCCTCTCTTTCGAAGACAATCATTCTCCAGATATCTAGCCGCCTCTCTTGCGAAGCTCCCGATTGAAGGAAAGATGAGGAGAATAAAAAAGAAGAAACCCTTTTTTTCCTCTTACCCGTAGCTCTGCTTCCCTTTCTTATTCTTCCCTCTCTCTTTAATCCCTTTTCTTCTTTTAATCATTCATATATATATATATAGACCACAAACTATAGGGTCTATAGTGTTATTTACCCATATATATATATATATATATATGGGTAAATAACACTATAGACCCTATAGTTTGTGATCAACGACAACTCAAACCCTGGAGATTATTTTTTAACAACTAAAACCCTGAACTATGAGAAAATGTCGCCGGCGACCTCCCAGTCACGATTTCCGTCCAGAGCCGTCGAGGTTAACGCCCCGTTTGTACCCTGTCTAGCGGCGTCGAACGGAGTCGAAGGGCGATGGTAGAGCCGACGGTCGAATCGTCCAGAGCCGACCGAAGTACGACATTCGCTGGCCGTTGGATCGACGAGGAGCGTCCCTCGTCTGGATCGACGGCCAGGATTGAATCTGGCGTCCCTGCCAGATGCGATGACGGACAAAGATCCTTGGCCGTTGGATCGAGCGAGGGACGTGCCTCAGATCGACGGCCAGGATTTAATCCGCCTCGCGAAGACGGACGTCGATCCTTGTCCGTTGGATCCTCGCCTGGATCGAACGGTCAGTAGTGACTCCAAATTAATTGGGTCACATGCGGGTCACATGCGATCCTAAATCGCCAGAATTCCCCATTATGATGGACTTCCGTGGGAATACCACGGACGTCCGTCTTTAAATAACACGTCATCAGCATCTGGACGGCGTCCGTCGGACCATGATGGACGTCCGTCATAACCAAAATGACCGCGTTTTCGTCCTGACAGATGACAAAACGCTGCTTATACTCGCGAAGGGCGTCCAAGCCCTAGAAATCGCCCTGTACTTCAAATCGCGAGCAAATTCCCGATTTCCCCCGACGAATTCCCGAACTCCCGATTTCCCCCGACGAATTCCCGAACCCCCGAGTTTTGAATCTGAAAATGGCGCCGAGGAATAGTCAAGCGTTGAAGAAGCGTAAGGTGGTGGCTCCCACCGAGACGACGGGTCCAGTGGAGTCTGTAGGACCTGGGATGTTCAGCTCAGCCTCCGCCCATGTACGGTACGAGAAGGACATTGTACCCTGTGCAATAATTATATCCAGGAAGGTAAATTTCAATTCATTTGCTGATTTTGGATTGAAGGCAATGTTTGAACGAATTGGATTGGATAAACTGTGCACAATGGGAGGTTATTTCTATGAGAGAGCTGTCAAACTGTTTTATGCCAATTTAGAGTTGGACAAATCAAGTGATAGAGAGTTGAGGAGTTTTCTGTTTGGAAAACAGATTAGGATAACTCTAGGACAATTAAATGAGCTCATTGGATGCTCCACGGAGGAGCCGTTGGAGGAGTATTACCATGCGACAAAGGACCCCGAATTTGTCCAAAAAGGAGAAGGTCTTGCATTGCTGAAGCAATTGGTTCGCAATCCTACAGCCGTTGAGTCTTTCTTCAGGCCTAAATCAAAAGACCTCGATGCGAAAGCAAGGGTCATCCATCACATGATCACGCACACATTTATGCCTCGTGATGGACATAGAGACCTTGTCACAACCATGGATTTGTACGTAATGGAGAAGCTATATAATGGGAAGAGGTTCAACCTTGCATACGTCATTATGCAGCAAATGAAAGCAACTCTGAATAGTGCAAGGAAGAATCTCCCATATAATTGGCTCATTCAGCGCATTATTGACAGCAACGGGTTGGTTGTCCCTCACACAGAGCGACGAACAGACGAAAAACCACTTGACATGTATAATGAAGTTACATTGGCTCGGATGGGGTTGCAAAAAGTACAAGGGGAGTGGGTATTCAGAGGAGATGTGGCAGCTGTACCTCCTGCACATCTTGTACCTCCTATACCTCGTCCTTCCACTTCAGCTGCTCCACCGCCATCCATGTCAGCTCCACCACGGCCATCATCGTTAGCTCCACCACCGCCATCCATGTCAGCTCCACCTGCTCCTTCCATGTGCACTGCCATAATTCCGTGGACAGCAAACGCACAACCGACATATCACGTGGAGGTGGATGACGATTTTGTGCGTCCTATGGATGACGATTTTGTGCGTCCTATGGCGGATGATGCACCTCCCCCACCCCAGTCCTCATCGTCGCCCTCCGTACTCAGCAGCGAAGAGAGGTGGCAGTGGCTTGTCACCCAACTTGGCGAGATTCAAGCCAAGTTGGATAGACAGGAGAGTCAACTTGGCCAGCTTCAAGCCACTGTACTACAGATGCAAGAAGTACAAACGCATATGGCAACTGCTCGGACAACCGCCCAGCCATCTCATCCATCAGCATCTCATACATCTTCCGATGCCGGTCCAGACGGATGCCAATATGTCTTTGATTTTACATGTAATTTCCTTATATGCATTAGTATCGTTGATTAACAATGTGTTACAATTATGTAGGTCTCCGATCATCAGGCAACCGTCCCCTCCTCCAACCCTGGCTAAAGTTCAAAAGATTTTGGCCCCAGGTCCTTCAGTGGTGGGTCCTACCGCTCGTCAAAGGATGACAGTGCAAGTGGTATGTCTTCTATTTTGTTTTATACAGTGTGTAGAATTTACACTTACACTGAATTTCCATTGCAGCCTGTGAATTTGATGGAAGAGTTCATGGCACTTGCACGGGTCAATACGAAGAATAACAAGGAGACGTGTGCTCTCCTTTGCGGCTCCAAGGTAAGAAGCAACGTCATTTGAAATTTATTATCAGTTGTGATTAGAAAATTAATGTTGTGCATCGTGTTGTTGATTTACAGGGTGACAAGATATATTCAATCACAACTCTCCTTGTGCCAAAGCAATCGGGCGCTCCTGACTATGTGAAATGTTTAACCAACTTATATTATATTGTTACTAAAAATAACTACATAAATCGTGTTTTTAAAATGCAGTGCGTGATGACAAATGAGGAGGACACAGCCGCTGTTCAAATAAGGGAGGGTTTGTTGACGATTGGCTGGATCCATGTAAGTCACTTCTATTCATTCATGAAATCATACATGGTTCAATATTTCTTCCTCCTACAGTGCCACCCGGAGATGGATTGTTTCATGTCATCGATTGACATGCACACGCAGTATGCGTACGAACAATTGATGCCGGATTCAATTGCAATTGTCATGGCATCTGTGGACAAAAAACGGTATGTTTTTGAATGACCTGCGCTTTGAATGACGTGACAAACTAATTTGCAGTTCCAATTGCAGCCAACACGGCATATTTCAAGTCTCCCGCCCTGTAGGGTGGTCGGTGATGTCCAAATGCAATGGGCAGGGCTTCCATCTCCACGATCCGTATGATCGAGATGAACTCTACGAGGAGTGCACGAGTGTGGAGATGAGCTCCGATTTGCATTTCAACATCATCGACATCCGGGACGCAGAGCCTTCCATATTTGATGAGGCACCACCTGTTCAGCCACACCCAGAGGCCCCAGTTCAGCCACTCCCAGAGGCCCCACCTGTTCAGCCACTCCCAGAGGCCCCACCTGTTCAGCCACTTGCAACGGTACCACCTGTAACGTATTCTAGATATACAAGAAACGCAGGACGTGCAAGAGGTGCAAGAGGTGCAGCACGTGAAAGAGTTGAAAGAATAGAAAAAACGTTGAACAAGTGGCTCAATTGAAATTGAATTCAATTATTTATTGTAGTCTGTAGTCTGCTTTGTGGTTTTCTTCATACTGCTTTGTGGTTTGTTGTAGGCTGTAATCTGCTTTGTGTTGGCGCGAGGGGCGCCCAAAACAAGGCAAGTGCTGTCTGTCTGCATGTGACGGACGTCCGTCAGAAGGGGTCGGACGTGACAAACTACGGACCTCCGTCTTAACATGACGGACGTCCATCACATGCAGTGTATTATACATGAACAAATATTATCCAAACAACTACGTAAATGAACAAATAAACTTCAATGTATTAAAAACTTAAGTCTATTATACATGAACAAAACAAATATGTAGATGAAGCTCCATGATTAAGGATGTGGGTGTGGGGCGACGGACTCCTGCAAAACACAAAAGGAAGTTCATGTCAGACGAAACGCTCATAGTGAGAACAATGTAAGAAAACATAACAATCTAAGCACCTGTGTATCGACAACAATGTTAAACCCCATGAAGGTGTCGTATGAGCGTTCTGCTCTTACACTGCCACTTGCGGTGCCACCTGTTGAGCCTCCGCCTTGACAAGAACGGACATTGTGGCCTACACCATGACAATGACTACATGTCATAGGGATATGTCTCCTACTGAGTACCGTGTTGCTACGGGGCTCGTCTGTATCTCGCACTCTTCGTTTTTTAGGCCGACCCGGGAGTCTCTTTACTGGTGGTGGCAAAATTGGAGGCTGGTTCATTGCAGGCCACATGTGGTGGCCACTGACAGGTCGGGTAAAATAGGAATACATCCTCATATATATGTCCCGATGGTACCATGCATGCACATAATCCTCCGCTGAAGTCCGCATAAAATTGATGCAAGGGATGGCATGCACGCATGGGATTCCAGTCAGCTCCCATCAGTTACAATTACAGGTACGCGTGTCCAGATCGACTGCATACCGTTCGTTACCATCGCTTACCTCAAACCGATTACATCCTGAAGGTGTTGGACACCAATTCCGAGCCGCATGTTTCAGTTTGGCAAGCTTCTTTGTGGTCTTAGGACACAAAAGATCTGTTGATTCAGCCAGCTGCTTATGTTTCTTAACGATCCTAGTCATTATGCCCATTCTAATCATCTCTAACATAGTGAGGATTGGTTTGTCCCGTGCTGGCAGGAGGCATGCATTGTAGCACTCGCTCAAATTATTAAGGCCCATGTCGCACTTTGGGACAGGACTGAATGCATGTTTTGACCAACACCTCGGGTTAATTTTCTGCATATATGCATGCGCTGTATGGTCGAGCGCAAGTAGTTTACTCATCTCTTTCTGAAAGTTCGGTGATGTTGTGGCCCTTGCTGCCTTCCACATGATATCTTTGTATTGTATTCCTGGAAATTGTTTTTTAAAATTGGCATACAAATGTCTTAGGCAAAATCGATGCTCAGCTGCTGGTGCATATTGTTCAATAGCAGGCACCAACCCCTTCTGTCGATCGGAAATGAGTGTCCATCCTCTGCCTATGTCACTGTCTAAGTCCGTCAGCAAGCAACACAAAAACCAGGTCTAGGAGTCTCTGCATTCTGATTCAACAAGTGCCACAGCAACTGGATAAATCCCATCATTGGCATCAATGCTGACAGCTAATAGCAATTGGCCTGGGCACGACCCCTTCAAGTGACAGCCATCAAGACAAATAATGGGTCTACCAAACTCCTTCAGACCCCTCTTGCACGCATCCAAACACATGTACATTCTTTTAAATATTGGACTTGGACGGGCCACCAAATCTGGAAAATCTACCACTAACAACAGTGTGCTACCTGGATTGGATCTTCGAATCTCTTCTGCGTAGGACCAAAGTAGCTTGTACTGTTCGTCACCATCCCCTTCGTTTAAAGTCTGTGCTAAATTCCTTGCCCTTCTAGCAAGACTCAGAGAAATATTGACATTAAAGTCCTTCCTTACAGTCTCAATCATGGAAGCAAGGTCCCACTTGGGTTGACTTTTTATTCTATCCAAATATTGGTTTGCCACCCATTTGTAGGAAGCGTGTCGGCTTTCCATTTGTCGTGCACATGTGTGCTCCTCATTATAGCTCTTAATTTGAAAGGTCAGGTCACCTTTCATTTTTGAAGCGCGAAGCCGCCAATTGCATCCATCACTGCACACAGCAGTTATCCGATGTCGTTCGCTTTTAACAAACCTGATCCCGTGCCCATTTTTCAAAGCATAATTAACCACTTCATCTCTAATATCCTTCAACGCACTATACTTCTTACCCAGACAGAGCTCCGAGGATGAACATTCAATTTGGGGATGCATACTCTCTACCCAATCATCATCCTCTGAGTCACATATCGAACGTAGCTCCGATTCCAGGGATCCCGAGATTGAACGCAATTCTATACCGGCTTCGTGGTAGAACCACCGATTCTCATTGGTCTCTACTGCCGAAATAGGATTAGGATTAGGATCCACCTCCATTCCACAGTCAATGGATTCTTCAACCATGTATGATGAAGAAGCACACCTTGACGACTCCATGTGATGTGCAACACTCTTGTTCGTTCGCTTACGTTGAGGGAGTTGGTCAGGGGAAACAAGTTCTCTCTCTCGAATATCTATGGCAATGGTCGGACTTTTTGTGCTCGACTCTGTTAGGGTTTTAGTATAAAATCTGAGAGTGACGGACGTCCGTCATGGTCCGACGGACGCCGTCCAGATGCTGATGACGTGTTATTTAAAGACGGACGTCCGTGGTATTCCCATGGACGTCCGTCATAATTGGGAATTCTGGCGATTTAGGATCGCATGTGACCCGCACGTGACCCAATTAATTTGGAGTCACTACTAACCGTTCGATCCAGGCGAGGATCCAACGGATAAGGATCGACGTCCGTCTTTGCCAGGCGGATTAAATCCTGGCCGTCGATTCAAGGCACGTCCCTCGCTCGATCCAACGGCCAAGGATCTTTGTTCGTCATCGCATCTGGCAGGGACGCCAGATTCAATCCTGGCCGTCGATCCAGATGAGGGACGATCCTCGTCGATCCAACGGCCAGCGAATGTCGTACTTCGGTCGGCTCTGGACGATTCGACCATCGGCTCTGCCATCGCCCTTCGACTCCGTTCGACGCCGCTAGACAAGGTACAAACGGGGCGTTAACCTCGACGGCTCTGGATGGAAATCGTGACTGCGAGGTCGCCGGGACATTTTCTCATAGTTCAGGGTTTTAGTTGTTAAAAAATAATCTCCAGGGTTTAACTTGTCGTTGATCGCAAACTATAGGGTCTACAGTGTTATTTACCCTATATATATATATTATTTTCTTATCTTTTAATTCTTTTCCAACTCTGCGGCGCAATACTCTCTTCTTTCAAACCCTAATCTTTTCAATCTTTTCCTTTTTAAGTTAATTTCTTTCTTATCCTTTCTTATTTAGTAAATTTCCTTTTTCTTTAATTCTATTCCTTTTCACAAATGAGTACCACCTTTTTCCCTTTCTTTTCATTTCATATTTTAACTATATCTTTCATATCCTTATTTTTTTAATTCAACAAATATATA
>CM039482.1:11961981-12086611 GCA_022433065.1 Begonia loranthoides
CACACACACACACACACACACACACACACACACACACACACACACACATATATATATATATATGTACAACATATTAATTTAACTTATCTCCAAAATCTCATCTTCAATCTCGATTTATTTTGATCATTATCCGACGACATTTTTCGGACCAATTTAATCTTTCATTCCATTTCTTAATTTAAATTTTCCATTCAGAGATTTCTAATTCTCGACTTAAATCCTGATTCGCTTCAAACGCAAATCGACAACGATCTTTAAATTTTTCAACTTCCTTTATTAATTTATTTGATTGCTCATAATATCTAATTTCATCGATTTGACTAATTAATCAAAATTTTGTACGTGACCGCTAACGCGACAATTCGAGTGAATTTTTCAACGTTATGACCAAATATTAACGCGAAAAATTTACACGTAGAATTTTCATCTTGAAAAATTCTTGGGTTTCACATTGTCAGTTCATTCAAAGCAATATTTTGTCATATTTCAAATTGCAATAGTTTGTCAGTTCATTCAAAGCGTAGGGTGGAAAAACATACCGCCTTTTGTCTGTTGGTGCCTTGACAATTGCAATTGCCTTCGACATTCTCAATTGGTACGCATACAGGGTGTCCACGTCAATCAATGACATGAAGCAATTCAGTTCTGGGTGGCACTGCATGAGGAAGAAATATTGGTCCGTATGTTATATGAGGAAGAAATATTGCATGAATGAATACAAGTGTCTTACATGGATCAAACTAAGAGTCAATAGCCCCTCCCTTATTTCAACCTCTGTCATGGCCTTCTCATTTGTTGCTATGCACTGCATGTTAAGAACACGATTTATTTATATATTTAGTTATTTTCAATAACAACATATTATAAATTGTTTAAACATTCGCACCCAGTCCGCAGCTCCCTTTTGCTTTGGCATGAGGACGGTTATTATTGAGCAGATATCTTTACCCTGCAAATAGACAACACGATACACACCATACATTTTCAAATCACAATTGAGAATAATTTTCAAATCACATTGTTTCTTACCTTGGAGCCGCAAAGTAGAGCACACATCGCCTTGTTGTTCTTCCTATTTACCCGTGCCAGTGCCATGAACTCTTCCATCAATTTCACAGGCTGCAATGGAAAATTAGTGTAAGTGTAAATTTAACACATTGTACAAAACCAAATTGAAGACATACCACTAGCACTGTTATCCCTCAATCCGTTGTAGGACCCGTCAATGGTGGACCCATTGCCAAGCTCTTCTGAACTTTAGCAAGTGATGGAGGATGGGACGGTTGCTTGATGATAGGAGTGTACACAATTGAACACATTGTTAATCAACAATACTTATGCATATATAGAAAGTGCATGTAAGCTAAAAGACATACGAGCATCCATCTAGACCGGCATTAAAAGAAGCAGGAGAAGCTGATGGAGGAGCTGGCTGGGTTGTTGGAGGAGCGGTTGCAATATTCGTCTGTACTTCTTTCATTTGTAGTACAATGGCTTAAATATCACCAACTTGGCTCTCCTGTCTATCTAACTTGGCTTCAATCTCGCCAAGTTAGCTCTCTTGTCTATCCAAGTTCGCGACAAGCCATTGTCACCTCTTCTCACTGACTAGTACAGAGGGGGAGGAATGAGGAGGGGGAGGTGCATCGTGGAACATCCCGTAACCTTTTTTGTGTAAATTTTTTTTTCTTTAAATCATTTGCATAATTGAAAACCAGAGTCACAAACATACAGCGGAAGTCTTAATCATATAAAACATACAACAGAAGTCTTTTACAATTTAATACAACAAATCCATTATTTAAATCAACATTTAAATAAACACATTAACTTAAAACATTTATTTGAAATCATAAAACACTTAAAAGCCTTTAAACATTTATTTCATTTCCGTGAGCCATAACCACAGGTCAATGTCGCCAACAGCACAAACGCCCACACAACAATACTCCATCAGCTACGTCCTTGAACAACTTTATCCATTCATCTACTCCTTACCTACATCAACGGGATATAACTATGAGCCTAACGCTCAGTACGTGATATAAATGTAAAACATGAAATTCACATACAATTTCTATAACATCGTATATTATTTTCTGTTTTGTTTCTCTGTTATTGTTCAAGCCTTTTATCGTTATTTCATTTGCTTATATGTCGGGCTTATCAAACCGGACCATACAAATATCCATTTACTGTTTCTATCTTTTACTTTTTATATGTCGGGCATATCAAACTAGACCATACTGACATCTGTTTACTGTTTCTGTCTTTTACTGTTTATATATCGAGCGTATCAAACTGGACCATACAAACATCTGTGTCAGGCGTAACAAATCGAATCACAGTTCGTTTACTTATCTTTAGTTTCTGTGTCGGGCGTGTCTAACCGGTCCACAAAAATAGTTATTTACGTATCTTACTCTTTCATTCTGCTGTCTCATATTGTTTCAGTTTTTTACTGTTTACGTGTCCGGCGTATCGAATCGGACCATATAAACATCTGTGCCGGGTGTATCGAATCAGACCACTATTATTACTTATATTCGGTTCCTGTGCCGAGCGTAACTAACTAGTCCACAAAAATGACTAATTACGTTATTTCATTTTCGTATATTTTGATTTTTGTGCGGAGTAACTAACTGGACCACAACTGTTTACGTATATTCCATTTTCGTGAGCTTTAAGATTTCAAGTCTTAACGTTATCATGCACATACAATTCTATCTAATGTGTTCATTAATTGTATCTTCAAAACGTGATCTGTCCTAACTATGGAACTGAACTTAATCTATAAACATACAATTCATAACAACTATTAAACAAATAGTAAAACACCCCCTAATTCCCGTGAAGTAGGCCCTTTCGGACAAAACACATACAGTACCGTGTACTTGAAGTCCGTAGCTTTAAAAGGGTTTAACACTTTAAGATTCTTTTAGAAAACCTATCCATTATTAACAACATGAGATAATTAACAAAGATTCCCCAATAACAACCCTAACCACTAGCATTTCAATGCCTAACACATCTCCTTAATTAAACTTAACTATTTACTCCAATAAGGTATAGCTTAATAATATGTCCAACCATGACAAATCCTTACTCGAATAATTACCTTTTTCAAAATCCCACATAAAAAAACTCATTACTCATTTACATGCAACAACCAATAATAATCCCAACCTTATCCTACAACTCATCTCAACAACTAATACCACTTGATAATAACCAACTTCATGAATAACACATTACTCCATTAATATTTTCTCCAATAATAATCTATCAAATAGTAAAGTCCATATCTCCAACCAATTTAATAATCACTTAATCCAACAATCTCAAATTCATAGCTCAACAATTCATGCCCACTATGCAATAACCCAAAACTAAAGAATACATACGTCCATAAGCACAACTTCAAAACACCCACAGTTCTCTCTCACAGCACACAGACTCCTCTTCAGACTCTCAAATTTCACTTCTCTGAAAACTCACAGTCCTCACAACATCACACGGTCATTCACAAAACACAAACTTACCTCTCTAGAAGCATAACACTAAGCACTCTCAGTCCCTCACAATATTTTGGCAGAATAACCCTAGCTTTTTCACTCCTAAAAATCACGTTGCAACCCTCCTATTTATAGGCAACACATACACATAATGGCTCATCAATGACCAGAGGAAGATAGAAGGCCAAGAGGTGGTAATCCATCAACGTCCATTAACGCGTATAACGTCAATCTTTTCAACTTCAGGGATTCCAGGTGACATTCCTTTCGTCTTCTCTTTGATTAAAACTCTTCAGATTACTCCTCATAAATTGACGGTCGCTTGAATTCTCCATTAGCCGATCGACCACCCTTAACTCGATCGACCACTGCATTTCATTGTTTCTGAATAGCGGATGATCACGGCAGATGATCTCCCCATGCCAAACAACTGCCACGAACAACCGCAATATTTTCCTTCAGAAATTACCCATGATCACCTTGGTTGATCGACGCCGATTGATCTACTCATGCCGAACGACCGCAAAGATTGACCGCAGTTCATTCCATCTTCAGAATTATGTTTTATTCACGTTATTACTTAACGGACACGCATGAATATATACATTATTTCTTCTTTTATAAATACAAGTTGATTTGATCACAATCAACCGCCCCATTTTTCTTTACAGGTTGATCACACCGGTTGATCTCAATCAACCACAATGATCAACCACCCTTCAATACCCATATTCAATACCCTTTTTTTTGGGTTTATAGGTTGATCACACCAGTTGATCTTAATCAACCACAATAATCAACCACCCCTTCAAACAATCATCCGCCATATTCTTCTCCAAATAAACATATTCTAAACAATATTCATATATATATATATATATATATATATATATATATATATATATATATATATAATAAATCATTCTTCCAAACTATTCAAACTTAGATTTTCAAATATGTTTCACTTGACTAATGTCTTAAATTACCCAAGTTAATTCTAATAAATTCTATATCTTTAACCTTATTATTAACTTGCTCACATCCCTTAAAATATCTAAATACGTCCAAATATATTTCCTCTTACTATCTCCATTGACTATCAATCCAATTGATATCGCCAATATAACTTTAAGTATCACTAAATAATTCTCCAATTGACTTCAATCATTCTCAAAATCTAACTATGAACCTAATGAGGTATCATAGTGGACTTATTCCAGTTACGTTTCTCTTGACCAATATCCTTACATGTCCAACTTAGTTCTCATCATCCCCAAAATTATCATTTAAGCTATGTCTTCAGCTCATTGAAGATTCGGGATATTACAATTCTCCCCAGTTATATAAATTTTGTCCTCAAAATTTATCTAGTCTAAAGGTAATTATGCCTATCCAATACGTATTCTACTGGTATTCTTTCTTATTACTGTTACCTATACCTAACACGTATGTGAAGATATATACCAAATGGGCACACATAATGACATTCTAAATTTTATAGAATCATATAGTACCTGGCCTAGACGTAGATAGTTCATCTTCTTGAACTCCATACAATGAAAATGCTTGTGGGGCTACCATTCATTTTTCCTTGACCAACAATGGGCAGTTCTTAACTAGATGTCCTTGCTTTCCACACTTAAACAACTGTCCAGTACCAGCTCTACATTCGCTATAATGCTTCTTATTACACCCAGGACACAGTCCAACTTGAAAATTTCCAACCAAAGTTGCATCTAACTTGTTCCTCATACACTTATCATTTGCAGATTTATCTTCATTGCCAAATACCCGCTTTGCTCCTCTTTCAATTATCTGCTCATTCACTAGTGATTGAGTTTGATTTATCATGTAACATCCCGATATTTTAAGATGGATAATTATCGGGATATTACCAAGGACGTTCCGAGCGCTAAAACAATAAACATTTCAGTAACGTTTTCCCCGTATACGTGATAAAATCAAGTGTCGGGATTACAAGGATATTTCATTACATAGTTACATATGCCATTTGTGATGTGTATCTATGAAGGAACCGTCGTGGGGATCACGTTGAGTGTGAAAAGATAATGAAAAGTGAAGAAAATGGACTTGAGGACGCCTCGGGATGCCATTTTGCATCCTAAACTCACTGTGCAGTGCTATTGTGGACGCAGGTTATGGATGGGTGGATGATGCAGACGACTCAAGGCAGCGTCCGAATGAATCTGTCTCAAAACTGGTCTGTTGCGGACGAGTAGATTCAGCGTCTGAATGGATCTGTCCAATTTTTGGGACAATTCAGACGCTATGTGTGGACGGTACAGACACAGTGAGGACGCCAATTCGCTATGTGATTTTTGGTCTTGCGGACGCATGCGGACAACAGTATGGCATCCGCATCCATCCGAAAGTTAGCAGATCTGCGAAAAATCAGGAAATAAAAGTCTGAAAAATAGACGTAACTCGACATCTAGCGAGTTAATACTCGCACTTTGGGCGAGAAAACGATGGCAGTAGCTCAGTAGCCCACCCTAAGTGCACGCCTTGTCTCCTAGGTAAGTTCTCCCTTTATTTTATCTTCTGCAAACTCTCCTCCTGCTATTTGATTCGTCTTCTCCTTCTTTTCTGCTAAAGGGAGATTCTGCTACCTTCGTTTCTGTTGAGGGAGAGAAAGAGAGTGGTTAGTGTTGGGATATGAGGTGTGTGAATGAGAGTAAGAAGTACGCTACATGAGGAGTAGGAGCTGGGCAGTGAGCTGGAAATTGGAGCTTTGTGGTGAGCTGCTCCCTGCCTGGGTGAATCTCTCGATTCAGGTGGAGTTTCATAGCTCCTTTGGGGTAAGTATTTCATTCTCTGATTAAATTAGTTGAAGCACATAATTGTTTGGACATGTTATCGAACGGAGATTGGTTAAGCTGATGTTGTTGTTAAAGCATGTGAAACACTCTATTGGTTTATTTAGTATTCTGTGGAGATTTATGTTAAATGAAATTCATAGTGATGAGCCATGTAATGGATTGATTAGTTGCTAGAAGATAATGAATGGGATGGTTAAGTTGGAATTGGGTTTTGTGGTATCATGGTTAGGCTCAATCAATTGTCCTCTATTGGATCATTGTTGTGAGAGATTATGTTATTCTAATTGTTAAAGCTATGTGATTAAGAGTTGGTGATGAGTAATGATATGATGCTTCGATTGATTCAGGTGTCAAAACGAGGGAAAGAGGATAGCGGCTAAGTGCTTAAGCGCAATAAAGAACTGAGGTAAGGAATGGGTTGTCTTGGCCAGAGGAGGCCTTACACCCAAGTAAAGTGAGTGTGAGTCATTTTGTGGTTTGATTTCTGTAATGCTTGTAGTTACCTTTGGTCTTACTGAATGATATAACTCTCATGTTTTTCTCTTGATGCCTTAGTAGTTGATGTGTTTGTTTATTTGTAAAAGTGCTTGTTAAGCTTGAATGACCAAAGGAATGATAGTTGAAATGAATGAGAAATGAGAATGGGTCCTAGACAGATTTCTAGTGACGTTGGAAAAGTTAAGATGTTAAAGAAAGACTCTATGTTTCTTATTGATTTCTAATGATGTTGAAGAAGTTATAATGTGAAGAAGTTAGAATGTTAGATAAATGTTGAAGAAGTTACTGATTTCTATAGTGTGGTGTTAAGCATACAGTCTATTCTAAATGTTATTTCTTTTGTTTGCCATAAGTATACATAGAAGTTCTGTTTTTCCTTCAGTTATTGAGAAGCAAATGAGTCTTAGTTTACTGTCGTTTCTATTAAGATATTAAGAAGCACATAGAAGCATGTTTTATGTTAGTTATTGTTATTTTGCTTCCTATCTATAGTATGATAATTGTTCCTTGTATAATCGATTTAGAAGTATGCTAGGTGTCATAGATTCGCTGTTAGTCGGTTGTTAAAAAGCATGTGTAGTTTGATTTGATACTTGGTCATAATCTGATATAGTTTATGTGTTGTATGTTGTCCATCAAAAAAGCATGTTAGTAGATAGTTTCTTGTTGATTAAATTGGGATGAGATCATAAATGAAATGTGAACTACGATGATGTGAATGGTTAACGGAACAAACAAAGGAAAAATGTTTAGTTAACTAAACAAATTAAGGAAAGAGGTTTAGTTAACTAAACAAACGAATAAAAAAGGTTCAAGGAGTTAAAATGCATGAATGATTTCATGAGTTCAATTAAAAGTATGATTTGTTAAACATATTCTGCTGATTAGTCGAATAGAAACACGTTTCAATGATTTGTGTTACTGCTGTATAGTTAATTAGAAATATGTTATGATATCTTATTTTGGGTGATTCACTGCAGTTTTCCTTAAGTTACAAAGCATGTCCATTAATCTGTGTTGTGGTAAGAACTGGTACTAGCACGGTTAGTTAAACGTTGTCATTTCTTTCGTTATGGGAAGCATGTGATAATATTCGTTTCATTCATTGTTTACTGTGGGTTTTTCTAAAGTATATTATTTCTCATATGTGCTTTGTTTATTAGGAAGAAGTTAAGTTGAGTTCATGATAATAGAAACCAAGTAGGGGTACTCGTCCGGGATGGTGCCCACATGCATGAGTGAGGAAGAATGCTATGAAAACGACCATAAAGGTGGGTATATGCCGGAAAAAGAAAGAACCCTAAAGGCGGGGTATATGCCGGAAAAAGAAAGGATCCTAAATGTGAGTATATGCCAGAAAAAGAAAGAACCCTAAAGGCGGGTATATGCCAGAAATAGGGAGTTGGGGTAGATGGATAGTCCGGATCTAGCCTAGCTGCTATGATACACCATAACCAAGTCGGGAAAGGGACTAGTATGCACACAGGAGGTTAGAATTCGAATAGCTATGCCATCTCAAAGGACAACCTCTAATCTCCAGCTCCATGTACGAGTTAAGAACGAATGAAGAAAATGAACGTAATGCAAGAAGTTGGTTTGGATGGCGCCCATTCCAAGAAGAACTAAAGAGAGAAACGCATAATTGTTTTCCCCCATCTCCTTACTTTTGTAAGCTCACGTCCTTACTTTTGGTGTAGGTACAATGACGAACAGATAGTAAACGGGATAAGAAGTAGATGAGAAACGCATAATGAAGCAGGGATGGATGATTTCACATACACGGGATTCGGGCTGGCAAGGCAAAGACAAAGGAAAGTAAACAGTTATGAATCAATGAAGTTAAGGGAAAGTAAACGGTTATGAATCAATGAAGTAATGGTCAAGATTTATTTGATTGACGTAATGCTTTTATTTGATAGACGTAATGTTTAATGACGTATTTCCTTTGAAAGATTTCTTACACTTCCAATATGATTTATAAAGGTTAATTTTATAACGCTTTCGCAAGACTTTAAACAAATGATTTTTCCTTACAGTATTTATGCTTCCGCATATTTAATAAGTTGATTTTCACTACGAGTTTTAAGAAAGAGTTGGTAGCGATTCAGATTTATGCACTCTGATTTAGTTCAAAAAGAAATTTCAAATTTTCACGCATTTTAACGATATACGAAAATTCGGGTCGTTACACATCTTTTTCAACTTCTGATCCATTTCTCTTTGCTTAGTAACTTGTATCACAACTTCCTCGATCTCGAAAGCTTTTGTTGATATCCTAGAGTATGACACATCTTCAGTACTATATCTCTTAATTCCATGATATATTCCAGCCTTTAGTCCTTTAAATGAATTCCACAGACTTCACCAACTTACCTAATTTCTAAGTTCTAACCATTTTATTCAAATACTTATCAAGGAAAATATCCTTAAATTGTGTCTAAGTCACTTCTCTTACGTTCTGAGTTGTCCCTATGTTTCCTTAATAGTATCCCACCAAGTTATTTCCAGTCTTAACCCTATTCTTTCCCTCACTATCATAATTATCTACAGTAAATTCTAGAAACAAAACACTATTATGAATAAAGCACTGTACTTAATACTTACAGTTGATGAAACATTCTCGTGTTGAGTTTGCACTATTGGTAGTCTACATAAACAATTTTGACCCAGTTATGCTCTGATACCATTTGTAACATCCCATAACCTTTTCCGTATAAAATTTTTCTTTTCTTTAAATCATTTGCATAATTGAAAACCAGAGTCATAAACATACAACGAAAGTCTTAATCATATAAAACATAAAGCGAAAGTCTTTTACAATTTAATACCACAAATCCATTATTTAAATAAACACATTAACTTAAAACATTTATTTGAAATCATAAAACACTTAAAATCCTTGAAAAAATTTATTTCATTTCCGTGAACCATAACCACAGGTCATTGTCGCCAACAACACAAATGCCCACACAGCAATACTCCATCAGCTACTTCTGTTAACAGCTTTATCCATTCATCTGCTCCTTAGCTACATGAACGGGATGTAACTATGAGTCTAACACTCAATACATGATATAAACGTAAAACATGAAATTCACATACAATTTCTATAACATCGTATACTGTTTTTTGTTTTGTTTATCTGTTACTGTTCATGCCTTTTATCGTTATTTCATTAGCTTATATATCGGGTGTATCAAAATTGGACCATACAAACATCTGTGCCGGGCGTAACAAACCAGACCATAGTTGGTTTACTTATCTTTAGTTTCTGTGCCGGGCATGTCTAACTTGTCCACAAAAATAACTATTTACGTATCTTGCTGTTTCATTCTGTTGTCTGATATTATTTTAGTCTTTTACTGTTTATGTGTTGGGCTTATTGAACTGGACCACACAAACATCTGGGCCAGGCATATCGAACTAGACCACAGTTATTACTTATCTTTGGTTCCTGTTCCGGGCGTAACTAACCGGTCCACAAAAATGACTAATTACTTTCATTTCATTTTCGTATACTTTGATTTCTATGCCGAGCGTAACTAACTAGACCATAGTTGTTTACGTATATTCCATTTTCGTGTATCTTAAGATTTCATGTAATATCTCAACATTTAATGAAGATTAAAAATAAAAGTAATTATGAATTTTGGAGATTTTGGATGATTTTCTCATAAGATGAAATATCTCGATTTTTCCCGTAACAGAATTATTTATAGATACTTATGGGAAATTTATTTACTAGAATTAGAGATCTATTGTTATTAATCAAGTGAGAATTTTTGGGTAAATATTTATTTGAGAATAAATTATAGGGGGATTAATTAGATGAAGGAAGTGATGTATTAAATTAAGGAAATTAAAATAAGTTAAAATAATTTATAATTAAATAGGATAGATGAACTAGTTTTGTGAACCGGTACACCCCCGAACTAGTTTGGTCTGGTTGAGTATAAATTTAAAAAGGGGGAAAAGCTGAAGGAATTGCTCCCTTCAGCCGAGAATTCCCATGAAGCTTTGATAGAAGCTTTGGCACCATCTCGACTAGAGATTTCAACATTATCTCGACTGGATCTTCGGCAGAAATCAGGGGGCTTCATTGTTCAAGTGGGTACGTTCGATTAGGGCCACCTAGAACCCGAAGCTGCCTTTCCTTTCAGCGAAGATTTCGAGAGTTCTATCCTCCTCAAACTCATTCAATTAGCAATAACATCGGACACTAGCTGGGATTGTTGGCAAAGATTAAGGAAATCGCAGGAAGACTTCATCTATAAAACCAAGGACTGTGGTGATGGACGAGGCACCTGAGCTACGCTACGAAAGGAGAAAAGAACCGAATGAAGAAGAGGACTCGGTGATCACTGGAAAGGAGAAAAGACACTGCTTTGGATTGTCCGGCAAACTGTTGCTTTGGTGAGAAGGTGAATTCGCTATCTTCATGAAAGGTAAGAGATTGAGGTAGAGTCTTGGCCAGTGGAGGCCCTACACTACAAGTATAGGATTCAATTTTTCCTATTATTGTTTGATTACATGAGTTCAAGTTTGCTGATTGTTGTTGGATTTCATGAGTTTTAATTCTGCCTATAGATCTCCATGTGATTGTTCCCTATTAATCAAATTTCAAAAATTGATAATGTCTTGTTCTGTAAATTGTTCATTGCTCTCTGTTACTTGGATTCCAAAATTTTTTCTATATAATTGGTAATTGTTTTCGGTTAATTGGATTCCATAAGTTATAATGCCCTGTCCTGTGTATTTGTTGATTGGTCTTGGTTATTTAGATTCCAGAAATTAGTGATGATAATTCTCTTATTAGTTTAATTATCATGCTATGATGATCCGTGACAGATAAAATACCCTAAAGAGTGTTCTGTTGACAATAAATATCATCATGCCGCCACTGTTAATTAATCTTATGATTTTGTTCTTCCCTGTTGGACTTTAAAATAGTAAGGATATCATATTGCTAATCTTTTAGCGTTATAAATAGACTATTAAATCTTTAATTGTGAAGGTATCAGCTATTAACAGTTTAATATTATGATTCTGCTATTTTTCCTTGTTGGATCCTTGATTGTTAGGAAATCACTTACTACTGATAAGTTATTCTTACAATTCTGTTGATTTCAAATACCATAAGTAAACTATTGGATCTCTAATTGTGGACATATCATGCTGCTACTGTTATTTCATGATTATGTTGTTCTTCTAAGGCTTATAATTGTTAATTTTTTTGTTAGGCTAAGTTGTATTTTGATTATGACTAAAATGTTGATTAATTTAATAAATCAATAAGTTGTATTTTGTATTTTTTAGATATTGTTCGTATCATTTTATCATAATATTTATATTCGTGATTATTGGAAATACCCTCTAAATGGGTATTATTAATGTGCTAACATGTTTATTTGAGTCCATGTAGTGTGGCATTGTAAATCCGATTCTCCCCATCCATAACCTTGTGAATTATTATTGGGAGAATTTAGATTAGTTTTTAAAGCTTTAATTTCAGATTCCATTATTATTGTGCTTGATTGTAAAGGGTGATTCCCTACTAATTCATCACACGAGGGCGACAACTCGAAACACTCATAGGCTCGATTGAACGCCCGTAAGTTCAATCATTGGGTGACACCCCGCAATAGTCAATTTAAGGGTGATGCCCCACAATAGTCAAAAGTTGACGACCTTAGAATTAGTCAAGGGTGACGCCTATCTTAAGAGTCAATTTGTAAATGATTTTATTGGCACCCGCAATCCAATTGCTTAGTGTATCTCCAAGTGGAACTTGGAGCTCGGACGTAGGTGAGTTTGCCGAACCGCGTAAACAAATATTGTGTGCACTTTCTCTATCCCTTACTATTTACATTATTGCATATTTTTGTTTTTGATATTTTAATTATATGCATTAAATCACTTAGGGTTATTAGAGATTAAAATATCGCACGAAAATATTAGATATGCTATATTCACCCCCCTTATAGGCGTATATCGATCCTACAATTGGTATCAGAGCGGGTATTTAAATTTTTGTGTGATATTTTGTTAATTGTACACATTACTATAATTTGTTGAATTTCATTGTTGAAATTTATTTGAATATCATTTATTTGAAATTATATATATATGGACTCCAACATGTACGAATTAGGTCACTCTACTTCTACACCTCCAATTTTTTATGGTTCCAATTATTTATATTGGAAGTGTAGGATGAAAGTTTTTATACAATCCATTGGTTATAAATTACGGAAAATCATTGAAAAATGAATAACTCTTCCTAGACCATGTTGTGATTTCAATGATATAGATAAGCTCAATTGGGCTAAAGCTATGAATATTTTATACAGTGGATTAAGTTCGATAAAGTACAATCATGTGTTAGTGCCTTTTATATTTGGAAATCTATTGAGCTAACACATGTAGGAACAAATCAAAAGATTGAAAGTGGAGAAAGCTCATCCTTCGAAAAAGAGGAGAAAGTGGCCAACTTATGCTTCATGGCAAATAAAGAAAAAATTTAGGTAACAAACTACTATAGCGATTCCGATTATAATAATGATGATGATAGTGAGTTAGTAAGTGAATTGCTAGATAGTTTGAATGAGCTTAAAGATAAATATAAAGTATTGAAAAAGGAACATAGCAATTTGATCAAAAAGCATGCTAATTTAGATAAATCTTTTGATGATCAAATTGTTGAATTAAAGGGAATGATTGATGAGTCTAATGCTTCCCTTGAATCACTTGAGCATGATACTAGTAAATTGAGATTGGTAAATGACGGATTGACTTCTACTATCAAATGTAATGAGCATGAAATTAGTGATTTGAAATTATTGAATGATAAATTGAATGGTTGTATCAAATCACGTGAAGATGAGATTGAATGGTTTTCCGTTGGTAGAACGTTATCATTCCGCTACAGAACGTTACCTTTCCACATCATAAAGTAATCTTTTAAATTTGTTTAGTGAAAAGACAACGTTCTGCTAGGAAAAGACAACATTTCAATGATCTATTCATTTTCTATAACGAACAACAACATTTTTTAACGAAAAACATAACGGCGATGTTTGCTTTATTCATTTTCTATATTTCAATGTTTAAGTTGTTATTAAAAATTATTTAGTGATTAACTTGTCATTGAAGTTATAACGATTGTTTTGTTAATTCCCTTTTTTTTTCAAATGGAGAAATTAAATTTATGTTATAACCAACCTCATTGCCCCCGCCAAACTTAACCTTTTTTTCAATTATGAAGAAATTAAATTAATGTTATGAGCTACCTCGTTGCCCCCGCCAAACTTAACCTTTTTTTTTTTTTCAATTGTGGAGAAATTAAATTTATGTTATGACCTAGACCTACCTCCTTTCCCCGCCAAACTTGACCTTTTAGTCCTAAGGTAGATTCAAATTAAGCCATCGCATTTTTATTTTTCTCTTCAAAATTTTCCTAGTTCAAATATTATTTTTAAATAGTCATTGTCATCATTAAATTTAACAGAAAAAATAGCAAGATAATTTTTTTAACATTATTGAGAAAATAACAAATCAAATATCATCATTTACTATTTGTGACAAACCAACCATTATCCTGTTTTTGCTAACAAATTAACCACTGAAATATGAAAAAATGTCACATCCAACATCGTTGTCCCGTTTACCGTTAGACGTGATGATGTGGTGTCACGGCGGTTCGTATACAAACCGTCAGGGTTCTATAGTTTTTAAAAACTAATCGAAGAATTGTGATGAACCGCGATGGTTCATCGAGGAACCGCAGCGGTGTGTCAATACACCGCGCTGGCTTCATACCAAACCGTCGCGGTGTATTGACACACCGCTATGGTGTCAGACTAAATCGCAACAGTGTATTGATACACCGTTGCGGCGTCATCCTAAACTGCAGCAGTTTGTCATGCCTCGGTCTTTGATCCTCTGTTGTTATACATACTCGATCGAGGGTTTCAGCCATTTCACCAAAAAACAAACATCGAAAACCTCGGTTTGGCGAACAATTAGCTCAGACCTTCGATACCAATGTATGCCCGAGCAAAGAAAATGGCGCTCAAGAGAAAGGGTGGTCCGTCGCAATAAATATCAAAGGCAGAAAAAATGGAGTCTGCCAGTCCAACAATGGTGCAAGAAGGAGCACCCGCCGCGGTCCTTTCTGTCCAAACCGCCGCGGTGCAAGTTGTCCAAACCTCAGAGGTTGGAGAAACCGTGGAAGAATCTCAATCTCAACCTCAACCCGAGCCTGAACAATGACTAGCCATTACAGTGGGTTTCCAGTCCCAACTATTTAGGACAGCATCCGCCAAAGAACGGTATGAAGATGATATAAAACACTGTCTAATTATTGTTTCTAAAAGAGTAAAATTGGAGTCATTGGCTGGAATGGGAATAGAAGAATTAGTAGAGGATGTTGGATTAGTCGGTTTGTGCATGATGAGGGGAAGTTATTGCGAGAGGATTGTTAAACTCTTTTACGCAAATTTGGAACTGTCCACCCAGCCATTAGAGGTGTGAACGTATAAGTTTGGACGGGAGTTGAAGTTGACTCCCAACAATCTGAATATGATGCTTGGATGTGTACTGGAGGGGCCAAGAGATCAGTATTATCACATGTCTCGGGATTCACCTTTCATCAGTCAAGAAGAAGGGCTAGCATTGCTTAGATTGTTGCATCGGGATCCCGAGATTGCTGAGTACAAGAAGCCAAAGGGCAGGAAGTTGAATGTCATAGCCCGAGTGATCCACCTCATCATGATGTAGATGATTTTGCCTCGGGATGGACATCGAGAGTATGTTAGCTGCATGGATCTCTATTTACTGGAGAAGGTGTTCACTAGGAAAAAGGTGGACATCAGATATGTCATCCTGAGTCACATGCACGAGGTGCTCAACAATTCGGCCAAGAATCTGTCGTTCAACTGGCTCATCCAGAGGATTGTTGAGCAGTGTGGGATACCCATCTCGAAGGATGAGCCAAGAATTGAAGAGACGACCACTGACGTGTACAACAAATTGAAAGTGGACCGAATATGGCTTAGCAAAGTTGGAGGGGAATGGGTACGCAAGTCACAACCTGCTACGGCTTTGTGGACAAGCAGTCGCGGTTAGTTAGCATGTCGAGATGGCTTTGTGGATAGGTCGCTACGGCTTTGTTGATAGGCCGCCGCAGTTTGTTAACAAGTTGCTGCGGCGCTTCAAAAAAATAGTAGCGGCTAGTCATGGCGCTGAAAGACGGATTCAAATAAAAAGTTAGCACCTGGACATTGGCATACTAATCAATTTCCATTCACCCTCAACAACCAAATGTATGGAATCAATATATCAATTCAAATGTATCAAACCAATTCAAATTTATCAATTCAAATTTTACAACGATAACGTCCATTACAATCGCATATATATCAAACATAATTTATCCAACCAACGTATCAAGGAAGGTTAAGGTCCGCATTTGTGTATGTTTTTGTTTGTGGACCTTGCACATCACACTCTTGCAAAACACATTGCAAATTAAATTAGCATAGTTCAAATAACATTGGAAAATGTAAAAGTGATAATGGGCTCACCTGCGTCTCAGGAACTATATTGGGAACTGCCTCAGCAACTCTCTCGTGGACTGTCTCAGGGACTATGGTAGGAATTGTCTCGAGGGCTGTCTCGGGGTTTCTAAATCCCATAAATATGCCCTCCGACCTTCCTCTACTGCCTCTATCTCTGCCTCTGCCTCTATCACCTCTGCCACCACCTGCACTGGACTCGCCTCCACCTTCGTACGTGTGGGAATTGTGCCCCACACCACCATACTGAGCACAGGTCATGTTCATATGTCTTCTAGGCAACACTGTTCGACTTGGGGCTTTGTCCACATCCTGTATTCTACGTTTTCGCAGCCTTCTTGGAAGTCTTTTAAATGGCGATGGGATAATTTGATCAAGATGTGTCATAGGAGGCCACTCGATTTGTCCATTGACGGGGTGGACAAAGTGGGAGTACGTCACCATGTATATTTCTCGGTGATAGCATGCATGCACAAATTCCTCAGGAGATCTCCTCATGAAATGAATACGCGAGACTGCATAAAACATGGGATGCCGGTTAATTCCCACCAGTAAAAGTTACAAGTACGTCTGTCCAAATCGATAGAGTACTGTTTATTACTGTTGCTGACCTCAAACTGGGCAACTCCTGAAAATTGAGGGCTCTTATTTCGACCAGCAAGTTGTAGTTTGGCAAGCCGGTTGCTGATCTGTGGGCACAAAAGATCCCTCAAGCTAGCCATCTTTTCATTTTTCTTCACAATCCTGCCTATAATGCCCTTTCGTATGATCTCGAACATAGTTAGAATAGGTTTGTCCCAGGCTAGTAGGATGTAGGCATTGAAGGACTCGCAGAGGTTGTTGAGCCTTAGGTCACATTTGGGGATGGAGCAGAAGGCATGTGTGGCCCAACATATCATAGTTTCGGTCTACGACAGTTCCGCACAACCACCTTGCATGCAGCCAAACACATGTACATTCTTTTAAATGCACTCATCTCTAGGTCAATGCACACCAAGCTTCTAGGATTAGACCTTTGAATCTCCTCGGCATAGGACCATATGAGCTTGTATTGCTCATTGTCATCCCCTTCGTTAATTTTTTTTTTGTTGTATTTCTTGCCCTTCTAGCAAGGCTGGGTGTGATGTTGATGTATGTTGATCTTAAAGTCCTTCCTAACTGAGTTTTAAATTTATGCATGCTTAAACAACATTTTCAATTAAAATTACTAAATCTCTATTGAGTTTAGTCAACTCACCCTCAATAACACCTTTTCAGGATTTTATCAACAAGACATCCCATTGCCAAATCAAGATTAATTCGGTGGAGTTTTATTTATTTTTTAGTACTTTAGTATTTTACCTTGAGAGACTTTTGCGAGGTAAATTTTAACATTTAAAAAGTTAAAATTCTTATTTTTAATTGTTGGACAGTTATTTCATTTTTTATTATATTACTATATTATCGGATATCACTATTGGATCTGTTAAGCTCAATGTTGAGAATCGAACACGAAACGGAAAAAGCAAACTGCGGAAGCAGGGACACCAAGATTTACGTTGAAAACCCTAACGGGGAAAAAACCACGGGCATAGGAGAAATTCACAAACAGGAAATCAAGGTACAATGAGTTTTGCAACTCAAGCATCAATATATAAAGAAAATAAATAACCCTAATATTGGATATGGGCCCGACCCAGCCCAACTAGAATTCGAGTCACTCTGAACTCTAACAATCTCCACTTTGACACGAATTTCACTTGAGAGATCCAATGTAGGCTTCTTGGCCCACCCCAAAACGAATCAAAAACACTGAACTTTGACAATCTCCATCTTCAAAGAAATTCCAATGTAAGGCGAACGATTTGCAAAACTCCAACAAAAAATAACCTCCTCTTCCATAAAGGCCCCTGATGGGCCATCTTAATATTTGGTACTGATCAAGTTTGAGCCCCGCTTAAACTTGAGAAACACACTCGGGGTGAAATCACATCTCCTCCATGGTACCACCGAATTATCAGAGATGTCGCAACGAACTGCATGTGAATATGCTGAATCTATACTCTCGAATACACTCAATGCGTAACCCACTGTAGATGTTTCACCATATCGTCGTAGAGATTTAACCTTCTTCTTGGTTTTTCTTTTGACAATATCACTCTGACATGAAACTGTAACTGAAACTTGTGACGATGTGGTGACTGCATCACGCTGAACATCTGTAATAGGCTGATATATCAGCTCTGATGTGGATTCAGAACCCAACTTATACTTCACCTGAGAACCTGACTTCCTCTGAGTCTTCTCCAAATAACCTTTAGAAGGTGAATTCACAAAATCAGTAGCCTGATTACCCGTCACTGTAGAACCTTGTAACATATACAAATTTGCAGAGCTTCTGTGTCCCTTTAACTTGACGAGAGCACCTTACTGATCTTATACCTCCACCTACAGCGCTGTACTTGTACCCTTTTGAATCTAGAGTACTCAACAATATCAGATTCTTCTTTAAATCGGTGTCATACATTACCTAGTGTCCTCACAACTCCATCAAACATTCGGATTCTCACGGTACCAATACCAGCTATTTTGCAAGGTGTGTTAATACCCATTAACACAGCACCTCCTGAAACGGTCTCATATGTCATAAACCAATCCCGATTGTAGCACATATGAAACGAACACGCTGAATCCAGAATTCACTCCTTGTTTGGCTTTGAGTTTCCCTCTAACACTATTAGATGATCTCTATCACTATAGTCTTCTCCTTCTTCTGCGACAACTACTTCACTAGACATCCTCTGTTGTTTTCCCTTCTTTGTAGCTCTCTTTAACTCATTCTGCAATTTATGGCACTCGGCTTTGATGTGCCCCCTTCTCTAACAGAAGTAACAGGTTCTATCTAGGTACCTTGACTTTGATCTGCCCTTTGAACTTTGAACATTATCACTGCCTTTGTTGTTTGAATCTCTTGTTCTACCCCGAACGATAAGTCTCTCACCTCGAGACTCGGATCCCACAACAAGCTGTTTCATATTTTTCTTTGATAACAAGGAACCATAAACCTCTTCTAGAGTTAGACTGTCACTACTGTACAAAATCGTATCTCTGAAAGCACCATATGAAGCAGGTAATGAGCATAGCAGAATCTACCATAAATCCTCCTCATCGTACTTGCATCCCATAGTCTCCGAATATGAAACTAACTCCTTGAATACGACCAAGTGCTCTGTAATAGAGGCTCCTTCCAATAACTGATGAGAATAAAGTCGTTGCTTCAAATGCAACTTGCTAGTCAGGGTTTTCTTCATACACAATTGCTCTAATCTGAATCATAAATCAGCGTCAGATTTCTCATTCAAAACATCCTACAAAATCTAATTTGACAAATGCAGGCATATCATACATAGGGCTTTCCGATCTTTTCGAATATTCTCCTCTTCACTCCATAACGTGGGAATTTTATCGAGCCCTAATAACGCATTGTCTAAATCCATCTGTACGAGCACATCTCGCATCTTCACCTGCCATAGCTGAAATCTCGTATTCTGATCCAACTGCGGAATATCAAATTTCAACGAACTCATTCTACACAAAAATTTCAGAAATTTCCCCACAATTTCTGAACAAAAAATATCCACCCCAAAATTTTTATTCTCAAATAATCTGGACATTTCCAATTTCACAACCAAAAATTTTTTTTTTTTCACCTAAAAATCACAGCTTTTCCACGAAAAACCAAACTAAAAAATTTATCCCCAAATTCTATCAATCCTGCAATACCCAAAGTTCACCAACTAGTTTTCTTCACCAGCGATGTCACTATGTAGCTCGCGGAATCGGCCGGCGACGACGAACATAACATGCGACCTCTGGCGGTAACAAATCGATGGCTGATGACTTCGACCAGAGGCTTCTCAATTTCTCGCCGACAGATGGCAACAATTTTTCTTCTTCGCTGCTTTGGTGACAGACAGCGATGGTAGTGGCGTGGCAGAGAACCGCGCAACGGACGTTCCTCAGCGACGGATGGCAACGGACGACTGAGTTCTTCACTTCTTAGTTCTTCAAATCGGACAACAGTTCTTGTTGTTCTTCTTCGTTGCTGGAGAACGAAAATCTCGGGCAGTAACGGCGGGCAGTGGAGAAGAACGGGCAGGGGAAAAAGAGACCTTTTTTTTTTCTTTTTCAAAAATTGTAATTTTTCACAAAAAATTACAAACCTCAATTTTGTTCGATCCGAGTACTAAAACTCTAACTTCGCTCAGATATCAATTGTTGAAAAATTAATATAGAGAATTTCACCTGGGATCTGATACCAATTGTTGAGAATTGAATGCAAAATGGAAAAAGAAAACTGAGGAAGCAGGGACACCAAGATTTACATGGAAAACCCAAATGGGAAAAAAACCACGAGCAGAGGAGAAATTCACTAATAGGAAATCAAGGTACAATGAGTTTTGCGACTTAAGCATCAATATATAGAGAAAATAAATAACCTTAATATTGGATATGGGCCCGACCCGGCCCAATTAGAATTCAGGTCACTCCGAACTCTAACACTCAAGTTATCGGGACCCTGGCTTGTATTAATTATTTCAAGTTTTCCACTGTTAATTAATAAATTTAAGTGAAATGGTTCAGACGATTCAGTTCTTTGGGTTGAATCGTTCTTCGTTCTGTCTCGGGTCTCTTGCGAGTCATGACAAAACACACGTTATATTTAATAAAAATTCTATGGTTTAAATCGCTATGGGGTGATACGTTGAGATTCCATTGGTTGAAAAAATAAGTTAAGGTCTAAATTATTATTAATCTGAAACGATGGGTCTAAATTACACTTTATCTTAAATAATTTTAGTGAAATAATTGATATTGGTTTAGTTATTTTTAAGTTAATCAAATTTTTTAACTCATTTAGTTAAAAAATGACTTGAGACAAAATTTGATTTATCCTAACTATATATTTTGATTTATACAAATACATGACGCATATAAAATAATTGTTTCACTCTTTTTATTAAATTTAATAATAAAAATAAATTGGTGGATCATTCAAAAACAAAACTCAGGACTATTGACAATTCTAAGGTTTTAGTAGTCGATGGCTGATCAAGTAAAAAATAATTAGGCAAGTAAAAAATAATTAGGCAAATAGGATGTTTTTGGTGTAGAGATAAATAAGGACTGTTGACAATTTTCTTTAATTTGTCATGAACATTAATTGACCATATGAACATTAGAGTCGCTAGTACTTCTCAATGTGTACAACGCCTAGAAATGAATTTACTATGGTTAAAACTGAAATTATAAAGACTTGATTGAAAAAAAATTAAAATATTGAATACCTAATTGAAATATATTTGAATTATGAGGGCTAATATTGGATTTTTTACCTTTTAGAGAAATGATATAATTTTATTAAATTAGTGTTTATTTTATTTAAAATTTTTAATTAATAAAGAAAAAGTGACATAATGAAAACGAGTCTAATAAATTCATTATTTGGACAAAATTGAAATGCTTTTGATATTAAATTGAAATTAAAAATACAGAAAAATTAACAAAAAAAATCTTGAACTTTGGGATTAGTGACAAACCAAACCTTAAAAAAATTTCACAGACAACAAAAACCTTGAACTATAAAAAATAACCGATGCAAATCTCATAGTCACATTTTCTGTCAAAAAATACCAAGACAAATGTAACAATCATGTTTTCTGCTTTAAAGCATCAAAGATTGTCTAATGGGGACATTCAACAATGCCATGGACGTCCCTCATTACCACAAATGTCTTTCATTGCCATGCACATTCATCAAAGTTGAAGGTTGCTCAAAATGTATAAGGGATGTCTGTAGCCGAGAATGGACGTTCAAGATGGGATTATGGGTGTCCAAGGCCGTTGTTGGGCGTAGGATATGATTTTTTGAGAAACAATGTCATTTAATATTGAGGGATGTCCAACAATGCCTTCAACCCACAACGGACATCCTTGAATTTATTACGGAAGTCCCTCAACTTACAACAGACGTCCCTCAACTTTCGACGGACGTCCATGACAAAGAGGGATGTTCGTGGTAAGTTGAGAGACGTCTCTCAATACTAAATGACGTCGTCTCTCCACATCAATTGACGTCATGTAATACTCGGAATTAAGTTGGGACTAATGATAATAGTAATTGAGAATTATTGGATATTAGGGAATTATTTTATTATGGATTATAATACTCCGAAAATATGTTTAGTAAACGTAATAAGTTTGGGTGATATTTAGAATAAAGCCGGATTAGGAATAAGTTATATGGTATATAATAGGTGTATTTGATTATACACATTAATTGAGTAACTAAAATCAAAGTGATTATAGGAAATTAAAATAAGAGAAAGAAATAATAAGGGTTTAAAACAAAGGAGGATTGAAAATAAAGAGGGGAAGGAAGCGCTGGCATTTTGAGCGAAGAAGCAAACGAAGTGAAGAAATAAGGAAGGAGCGTGGGAAAGGTCGGTCCAATGGCTGATAATCGACTTTAGTGTTGGACCGATCAATACTTATATCGACAAGGAATTACCGGTTGATACTTGTATCGACCGCTCCCAAGCAGTTTTGCGGCCCAAAGAAGAGAATTGAAAATCCCAAGGTGTGAAGCATTTTGTGATTCTTTCACATGTTCTATTTTACAGATGGCAAAATATAAAGATAGTTAGGTGAGATGCTTGGGATTATATGAAGCGTCTAAGGGGAGCTGACTCTCACTTTGGAGAAGAAAAATAAGATAGAGAGCTTCTTGTGTGCGAGAAGAAAAAGAAAAGAGGAGAAGCTCTGGAGGAGAAAGAAGAGGTAGAGAGAAAAGGAAAGAGAGAGAAAAGAGAAACAGAGAGAATGGGAGAAGGGAGAAAGTGAGAGAGTGATAGGCCAAGAGTGTTTTGTGAGTTGTGTGAGGCCGATCATAGAACTCTGGAGAAGCTCTTCTGGTGTGCGAGAAGAAAAAGAGAAAAGGAGAAGCTCTAGAGGAGAAAGAAGGGTAGAGAGAAAAGGAAAGAGAGAGAAAAGAGAAACAAAGATGGGAGAAGGGAGGAAGTGAGAGAGTGATAGGCCAAGAGTGTTTTGTGAGTTGTGTGAGGCCGAGAGGAAAAACAGAGAGAAAGACTCTCAATGGAGAAGGTGAAACTGCTATGGGAAATTGAGAAGTAGGGGAAAAGAAATAGAGAGAACTAAAAGAGAAAGAGAGAAACATAATAAGAAGAAGAAGAAAGAAGCTGAGAAAGAAGAAGGTGAAGGAGGAGCTCCTAGCTTCGAGTCTTCAGGTGAGAATTGTTACTCTTAGTTAAGCTATTTGTGTTATTAGATGATATTGAGGAAATGTTAACCTGTTGATGAAGCTTCAATTCTGTATGTTGATTGTTGTTTCTGAACGATGGAGATGTATATGCCCTGATAAATATGCTATGTATGTTTGGATATTAGTATTGGTATCCATTGTTGAGGGTTTGGTTTGTTAATGGGTTGATAATCTGCAGTTGGTTTGTGCTTGAGTACTTGCTGTGATTTATGGATTTTAGGCTAAAGATTTAAAGAGAAATTGGAGGATGTTTATATTCTGTTTAGGTTAAGTTATATGTTGAATGAAAGGTTTTGAGGTAAGTATGGACAGTTTAGGATAATTGGGAAATATGGAATAAAATTATAATGTGTATGCATATTGTTATAGGTATGAGAGTTTTGGGATGGTTGATGTATATATTGATAATTAAATGTTATTGTTTTGAAGGTATTGAGAATGAAGGACTTAAGTGCAGGAACGCGTTACGGACGCTAGGTAAGTGATATTGTCTGTGTTTTGCCGAAAGGCATACATTGCAAATATTAGGATTTGTATGCTGACTGTGTTGATTAGAAATAGGTTCTTTAGGTTAAGATATTGATCATGTTATACCTATTGATCTAGGATGTATTGCTGCATGGTGATGTGTTTATTAGAATTAGGTTCTTTTAATGATGTGTTTATTAAATTTTAAAGGAATTGATACAGATCATGCTTGAGGATTATAGGACTGATATGATCATGCTTGAGGTTTATAAGATTTTGATAATGATCATGCTTCGAGGATTTTATTGATGATATAGAATTGTATGTATTCACGTTCATTCATACATCATGGTTTTCAAAATGATACGAAAATAGTTTTTCATGTATGGTTTTGGAAAATAGTTTAATAGATGCTCATACATACTAAGTGTAAGGGCTGATCACCCGGAGCAGACAATCATCATTTGGGTTATAGAAATATCTATTTTATCATTGAAAGTGAAACAGATAATAAATGAATTAAACGGAATAAACGTAAATAGCCGTTTTTGTGGTCCGGTAGGTTAAGTCCAGCACAGAAACCAAAGATAAGTAAATAAACATTTTTATGGTCTTGTAGGTTAAGTCTGGCACAAAAACCAAAGATAAGTAAATAGATGTTTTTGTGATCCGGTAGATGAAGCCTGACATAGAAATAAAAGAAATAACAGTAAAAAGACAAAAGAAACTAATATGTGAAAGGTAAAGGAAAATGAAAACAGAAAACAGAAACAGAAAATGAAAATAGAAAGCGAAAACGGATTAGCATGGCATGTGCCTATTTTATTTGATATCACTTACTGAGCGTTAGACTCATTAGTTTAAGTCTTGTTGATGTAGGTACGTAGGAGAACAAGTAAGAAGCAGTTGATGAAGAATTTGCACGCCCGGATCTTGTGGCTAACTAGAATAAAGTGATTTAAAGAAAGACTGTTTGTAAATGAGTTTTGTAAAGTATTTAAACTCTAAATGAAAAGAATTTTATTTCTTAAATGTTGTACTTTATTTATTCAAGTCTTCCACTATATTTGTAAAAGAAAATGTCTTCAAAAGAATTTAAAGTGAAAAGAAAAAGTTTTAAATTTTATGCGTTTTTTTTAAAATGCCACATTTTAATAAAGTAAAACCGGGTCGCTACACATCCACTAACATCTATAGACATCCCTCAATGCTGAATGACATTGTCATTTAGTATTGAGGATGTTAGTTGTAGGCTAAGGGACGTACGTTATTGGTTGAGGGATATTTGTTATAAGTGGAGGGACGTCCGTCTTAGGTTGAGGGGCGTTCGTTGTGGGATGAAGGACGTCCGTCGTAAGTGGAGAGAGTCTGCTCCCATTTAAAAAAATGTGTGTCTTGCACGTGACCTCCTTTATAATATCTGCCATCGCCTTTTGAGGATGACCATTCTCTATCTTGGCCGTCCATCCTCGTTGAGGGACATTCGTCCCTCGATCCAACAGGCATGAGCCATTGTCCGCCAGCGCCTTTGGAGAATGACTATCCTCCATCATGGCTGTCCATCCTCATTGAGGGACGTCTGTCCCTCGATTCAACAGATATGAACCATCGTCCGACAACACCTTTGGAGGATGACCTAACTTCATCCTAGCCATCCATCATCGTTGACAAATGTTCGTCCCTCGATCCAACGGGCATGAACCTTTGTCCACCAACACTCTTCCTCCCATCTTAGACATCCATTATCGTTTAAGGATGTCCGTCTCTTCATCTAGCTGCCAACAAGGACATCCCTCGGCCTTACGATGGCCCCAATGAAGTCCTTCCTCGTGGATTATCCTTGGATATCCCTCGTAGTTAAAAGACACCCGTTGTTGATCTTTGGATGTCCCCGTTGGACGGTCATTAACGTTAATGTGACTGCAATGTTTGTCTTGATACTTTTTTACAGAAAACGTGACTGCGAGGTTTGTATCATTCATTTTTTATAGTTCAATATTTTAGTTGTTTGTGAAATTTCTTCAAGATTTGGCGTGTTAATGATCTCAAAGTTCAGAGATTGTTTAAATGACAAATCAACCATCGTGGTTTCAAGTCAATAACAAGTCAACCACTGTGGTTTAGATTTTAACAAGTTAACCACTAACGTATGTGTAAATGACAAATCAACCATCGCAGTTACGTTCGCCGTTAAAATGTAGTCGGGACACCACCAGGGTTTCCTGGGATGCCGCTGCGGTGTCCTAGGACGCCGCGGTGGTGTCTTGAGACTCCGCCGCGACGTCTTACATAGTTTAGGGTTAAACATGTTAAATTGCAGATTTAAGGGCTTAGATGATGGATTTAGGGGTCGAAACAAGGGGTATTGGGATAATTCACATAAATGGTCGTAGATCTCTGAGAGAGCTTCGTTGATACCTTCTGCGTCCAATTCCGACATTCGTAGCGAAAGTTATGGTCGTTTTGAAGTTGAAGAGGTCAAAAATCTAATAAAAACATTGATTTTGAAGGAGACCGCAGGGGTGTCGTGAGGACATCGCAGGGGCATCCCGCAGGGGTGTCGTGAGGACACCCCTACTGCGTCCAGTGACACCATAGGGGCGTCCCGCAGGGGTGTCATAAGGACACCGCAGGGGCGTCCCAGGACACCGCAGGGGCGTCCTCATGACACCCTGCAGCGTTCAGACAAAACATTGTGTTTTCTTTCGTAACACACGACACCGCAGCGGCGTCCTGACTAATTTTTAACGGCGAACATCATTGCGATATTAAATTTGTCATTTTCTCATACGTTAGTAGTTAACTTGTTAAAATTTAAACCACAGTGATTAACTTATCATTGATCTAAAATCACGATGGTTAATTTGTCATTTGCCGTTGTTTTTATTAATTAGCCAAAATTAAATAAGAAAAAAAATCGTAATTTCGTTAACTACTCAACATATAAAAGGCGAAAAATGACGTAACGTAAGACGACTGTCATTTCCCCTGTATGCGTCCCACTGCAGCCCCTCAGACCTCAGGTAAGATGCTCTTTACTTCTCGTTCTCTCCTGCTTTCACTCTTCAGCTCTGGATCTCATCCATGGCCTTCTCTGATTACGGCCATGTGAGTTTGTTTGACCACAATTCAATTAATTGCTGGTGTTTTTCTTTTTTCAAATTCGTTTGTTTTACAATGTCTAGAAATTGTTTTTTTTTCCGGCTGATAATTGCTTATTTTGAGGACATTTATGGTGCCGATGCTCAGATGTCTCTTTGGTTTTCTTCTCTCCTTACTTAATTGCTGCGAGGCGTGCTTAACGCAAGCGGATTGTAATAGAACGGGGCTTTTTTGTGAAACTCTTGGTTTGCTTTTGCTGTTACCTAATGCTGATTGAATCATCTTCCGTGAATATGGTTTATTTTGTCGCAGTGCCATTTTTATTTATCTTGTTTTCTTTTGAATTTTTAATTTAGGAGCTCAGAAACAAGCTTCACGGAGAAGATCAACTGCCATGCAGATTAATTGTTGTTGGCTTGATACACAGAATAAGTTTCAAGTACTTGACAACTGTAGTTTTCTCTGTCCTTTTGGACAATGAGGTTCTTATAAAGGCATTATCAATTTATTGCCCTTCAGCTTTAGTCTATTCAGTTACGTTGGTATCGTCTTTGCATCATGCCCTATTATATACAAAGACTTTATAATACTTGCAAGGCAGCATTGTCTCCTAATGGACCTGTGTCAGAGGAAGCCCTTGAAAAAGTTCGTGCCATGTTAGGTAGAAATGTACTAGTGTTGCTATCAAATTAGTGTTTATAGTTGCATCAGTATACTTGTGGGAGTTAGTTTGTGTGAGATTATATAGAAAATATGGGTAAGGATTCATGCTGGTACTTTGCTATGCTATTCCCTAAGCCATATAGTTTTTGAATGCTGTCGTCCTTGGTCGTGATAGACCCGGCCTTATGTCAAATTGTTTATAAAGTGCTGGTTGAGTTGTAGCTGAGCATTATTATTTATATTTACGATGAGAGTTACAAATGTTTTTGTGTTAGACCTCATATGGGAGAGTTAACGTAATTTAGTTCTGGTTAGTCTATTTATAAATTCAAATCCTCATTTTATGGTGCTGAGAAGTTGATATGGCATATCGTATGCTAGTACAAACTAGTTAGTAATGTTTAAACATGCAATTATTATTTATTTTTTTAACCTTCATCTATTCAAGCTTCCTATTACGTCTTTTGCACCCTTTTACCTTTGGAATTGTGAACTGTACATGTAATTTTGTTGCAGAAAAAATCAAGCCTTCTGATGTAGGTCTTGAACAGAAGGCACAAGTCGTACGGAATTGGTCAGGGCAGGGAGAGGAGTGTAATGGGGGTCAGCAACCAATTCCACCAATTAAGTATTTGCATTTGCATGAGTGCAATAGCTTCTCTGTAAGCTCCATAGTCCTATTTGTTACTTATAAAACACAATTTACATGGGAAGTCAAATGCTTATTTTAGAATTTCAGTATCCATAGAACAGAGATTGGATAAGATAGTTAAAATAATTCAAGCTAAATTATGAAATGAAAACTCTAAGATTCTGATAGAGGTAATGTTATACAAGTTTACAACAGGAAGAATAGGAGTAGTTAATTGGGGAAGTTAGTTGTTAAAAGTGAGTTACAACTGTTAAACAATTGAGTTGAATGGGTATTAAAATTTAGAAACAGTGTAATAGGAAGGTATTGGAGTAAATAGTGAGTAGATATCTAGAAGAGTATGAGGGTTTTGTGCAATTCCAGTGTAGCTGGGGAAAAATGTGTTTTGTGAAGAGATTGTATTCTTCTACGATGATTGAATAAAAGTAATGAAAGAAGAACTTACTTGACATTGTTGAGATTCTGGACTATCATTTTGGTATCAGAGCCCAACAATGACTTAAAAATTGGTTGTGACAAGGATGGATTCATCAATGGGGACAACAATGGATTGGCAAAAAGAGATTGCGAATCTAAAGGAGGATCTTCTGTGATTGCCATCTCTGGAGGAATCAGTTGAAAGAATTCCTATTATCGAAGAAAAGTTGAAAAAAATACTGGCGATGGAGCAAGATTTGGCATTCAGCAGAGAACACATGGTTCAAATAATGGTTAAGCTGGATGGTTTTGCATCTACAAAATATGTGGAAGAACGGAATAGTGAATGTCTATACGTTTCGGGAAACAATCGAGGAGAATTTTTTCCAATAAAGTTGGACTTGCTGATCTTTATGGGAATTGATCGGAGGCATGGCTATTTAGAGCGGACCGCTGCTTCAGCATAAATCCATTATCGGATGAAGAGAAGGTAAAGGCGGCTATTGTCTATTTTGTAGGACTTGCTCATGCATGGTTATAGTGGGAACAGAGCAAACAACACTTTGATTTATGGTGAGACTTAAAGCGAATGATATTGGATAGCTTTCGTCATAGTAAAGAAGGAAGTCATTGTGATCAATTGTTTTCCCAGTGGCAAATAGGGAGTGTAAATGATTTTCGAACTCAATTTGAGATGTTGATTGCTCATTCGATGCATGTTCTTGAAGAAGTGTTAATAAGTGTTTTTTTCATGGGACTAAAAGCCAATATTAAGGGAGAAGTTAGAAGGATGTGATCAATAGACTTATGTCAATTGATGGAGTTTGCTCAGCTAGTTGATGATTAAAAGTTCTTGATTCAGCCTTGAAGATTTACTTTTAGTAGAAATGAAAGATCGAATTATTTTGACAATAAACCGCCAACAATTACAATTCTAGCTTCAATAGGTAAAACCATTCGAATTTCTCATAAGACAGAAGTCCCTAGAAGAAAGTTTAGGGAATCATAAATACAAATGAGGAGGGAAAAAGGGTTATGCTATAGGTGTGATGAACACTACACTATTGGCCATCAATGTAAAAAGAGGATGTTACAAATACTCATATTGAAAGACAAACATGAGAAAGAAGTTGAAAATATAAAACAAGAAGAATCTTTTGACTTACAGAATCCGATTGAATTATCGTCTAATTTGGTAGATGGGTTGCCAATGCTACATGCCATGAGGGTCGATGGTAAGGTCGAAAAACTGGCGGTAGAGGTTTTAATAGATTCTGGAGATACCACAATTTCATTTGTCAAAGGTTAGTGACACAATTACAGTTGACGATTGCTAATACGAATTCTTACAAAGTTATAATGGGAAATGGAGTCGCAATTAATGGAAGGGGTGTATGTCGAAATATAATTGTGTCTATTCCTAATTTGGATAATATGGCCGATTTTGTTCCTATTGATTTGGGAAATGTTGACATAATTTTGGGGGGCAACATGCAAGTTAATTGGAAAGAGTTGAGGACGGTAATCACATATGATAAAACAACAGTGGCTATGCAAGGTAAAAGGGATTTAAAGATATTACAGGTATCTTTAAAAACTATGGCAAAGATAATTCAATAGGAGAAGCAAGGATTATTGGTAGATTTTCAAGCATCAAAGGACGAATTGGAGGATTCAACGTAAAAACTATGGCAAAGATAATTCAACAGGGAAAAACTATGGCAAAGATAATTCAACAAGAGGAGCAAGGATTATTGGTAGATTTTCAAGCATCTAATGACGAATTAGAGGATTCAAAGTATCCATTACCTGATGATATTCAAATGGTATTAAGTAGATATAAAGATGTTATGCAATCTCCCGCTGGGTTGCCTCCCGAGAGGGGATCTGAGCATGCTATAGACCTTAAAGAAGGAATGACTCCAAATAATGTACGACTGTACCGTTATCCTCAAGTCTAGAAAGATGAAGTCGAAAAAATGGTGAAGAAAATGTTAACAATAGGTATATCCAATCTAGCACTAGCCCTTTCTCAAGTCCAATTATTTTGGTAAAGAAAAAAACTGGTACTTGGAGATTTTATGTGAATTATAGAGCTTTAAATAAAGAAACAGTGGCAAATAAATTTTTGATCCCTATTGTGGATGAATTATTAGACGAATTGCATGGTGTTAAATGGTTTACTAAAAGCTGGACCTTAGAGCAGGATACCATCAAATAAGAGTGTGTTCTCAAGATATCCATAAGACGACATTATGGATCCATGAAGGACACTATAAATTCCTAGTTATGCCATTTGGCTTGGTGAATGCACTATCCACATTTCAAGCTTTGACGAACCAAATCTTTAAACCATTTTTACGCAGATCAATGTTAGTTTTTTTTATAACATTATGATTTTTAGTAGGTCTTTAGAAGAGCATGTTCATCAATTGGAATCAGTGCTCAGTATTATGGAGGAAAACAAACTTTATGTGAATCAAAAGAAATGCATTTTTGTAGCAGCAAAACTAGAGTCATCGGAAGGAGGTGCGAGTTGGCCGACATCTAAAACCATTAAGGAGGTGCGAGGATTTTTAGGTTTGATGGGATGTTATCGTAAATTTGTCAGACATTACAGTTTTATAGCAGCTCCATTAATAGAGCTACTTAAAAAAGATCGGTTTTTATGGGGCGAAGAGGCTGACACTGCTTTCTAGAATTTGAAGACAACAATGTGCAGTGTTTTGGTGTTAGCTGTGCCTAATTTTGAAAAGAAGTTTGAATTGGAAACGGATGCATCATGTTACGGAGTGGGGTGCTGTTTGAATGCAAGAACAGTGATCAATTGCATATTTTAGTCAAAAGTTGTCAAGGAATGCAAGATTGAAATTGGTTTATGAGAGGGAACTAATAGCTATTGTCCTCGCCATTCAAAAATGGTGTCCATACTTGTTGGGTGGATATCTTATTGTTAGAACCGATCAACAAAGTTTAAAGTTCTTACTGGAACAACAAGTTTCAGAGGACACTCAGAAATGGGTCATGAAGTAAATGGGGTTGATTTTGAATTACAAAACAAGTTGGGAATAGAAAATAAAGTTGCCGATGCATTGTCTAGATAACCTTTATTAGCACAGGACAAAGCAGAATTATCAGCTTTGATGAGTACTGCTTTCTTGTCTGGTGTTGACGAATTACAGTGGGTGAAGGATGAAAAATTTGTTGCAGATTATAAGCAAACTAATAGTGGGGGAGACGACTAAGAAAGGATTTTCGCTGGTCTATGATATACTGCATTATGAAGGCCGCTTGGTGTTATCGAGTGAATCCCTAAGTATACCAAAAATTTTATATGAATTTCATGGTGGATTAATTGGTGGTCATTTAGGATTTTTAAAAACATTCCAACGGATTAAGACTGAACTTTTTTGGTTTGGAATGCGGCAAGATATCGCTTCATATGTTGCTCAGTGTGAAGTGTGTCAACAGAATAAAACAGAAACTTTGGCGCCAGCAGGTTTACTACAATTTTTACCAATGTCCCAACAGATTTGGGAGGATATCTCTATGGATTTCATAGAGGATCTTATGAAGTCGGAAGGATTTGATACTTTGTTTGTGGTGGTAGATAGATTGAACAAATTTGCTCATTTTATTCCATTTAAATATCCATATATTGCCCAAAAGGTATGACGTGAAATGGGTCTATTTTATTATTTATCAAGTCTCAAAGAATATCATGAAGATCAAGCATAAGTGGAAGGTCAAGAGAATAATTGAAGATCTTTTCAAAACTGTCTTCATTCTGACCTTTGTCAATAGTTCGACTATTTTGGAAATCAAGACTACTTTTTTTTCGAGAAGGGTTCTTCATGAAAGTTGTAACCAACTTTCTAAGCTTTCTAACGCATATTAGATCGTTCAATTCGGAATTCATTTGAGAGCCAAAGTTTAAGGGAAGCCCGAGTTTTTAAACTTGGAAATCAAGAAACTCAAGATGTGAAAGTCATCTAAGTGGACAATTTGAACATGAAAAGAAGCCTAAGAGCAAGCCCATGAAGACATGTTTGAAGGACAAGAAAGTTAATCAAAAAGCCATCAAGCCGAAGATCAAGGAAACTTTTTAAATCGGCCGAGAATCGCAACAAAAAAGATTCACTTATCTAGGATATCTAGATCCACTTATCTAGGAGATCTAGATTCACTTATCTAAGTTATCTTTTATTTAGTTTTTTTAATTTATGTTCTTAAAAGGCTATATAAAGCCACCAAATTTTATGTTTTAGTTAGTTGTTGAATTTTGATAAAAGAAAGCTTTTGCTTTTCGGGAATTGGAGAGATCATTTTCTTCCTTTAGTGAGTCATATCCAAAGAACCCTTTGGTGAGTTACATCCAAAGTCCCTTTCGTGTGAGTTATATCATGAAAGAAATTTGCAGCCGCGTCCTTATCCAAGGAGGTGAGAAGCGTTGCGTTTATCCATCTCGTGCGTCAGCATTCCGTGCACGCATCATTTGGTATCAGAGCTAAAGAGTCCTAACAAAAAAAAAATTCATCTTTTTACACGATGACTTAAGGAGCATTCAAAACGGCACACAAAGACGAGACTACAAAATCCACAATGATCGAGTCGTCAACATCCGGCTCAGAGCCAAGCTTGATGGAACTTGTCATCGAACTACAACGAGAAGTTGCTCAACTAAAGAGGGACCAAAACCAACAAAAAACTCAAGATCTCTACCAATAATTTCAAAACCTAGAGCAAGGTTCCTCCACCATTGAAGAGTATGCTGCCAAGTTCAAAACTTTAAAAACAAGATGTGATTTGAAAGAACGGAAAGGAAAAACAACAGCAAGGTTCATCGACGGAATTCGCAGTGACATTCTAGAAAGCATGGCAACAAGACCTTACGATACCCTTGAGGATGTGATCAAAATGACTCAAAGAATTGAGAGACGAAATCAACAAGCCAAACTTGATAAAATTAGTGTCTCGTTAGAACAACTTAAAGCAAGATTATAGAGCATCCCGATTTTACAACAAGATCACGATGAGGAATTAGAAGATTCTCTTGAGCAAATAGAGGAAGAATGTCAAGAAGAGCAAGTATCCGAACCTATAGAAAGCCAAGATGAGTCATTGACAACAACAATACAAAAGGAGCAATCTTTTCATGTTCCATGCCCCAAAACGAACGAGGTTTGTTCTTTAGATATTAAGGATAAAATTTGTGCTAACAAAGTTCCTTTGATCATATTTAAAGGAAATAGCTTGGAAATATCAATGCTTGACATCCCGTACAAACATGGTAATTGTCACACCCCTAATTTTTCGCCGTGTGGAATAGGGCGAATGGTGTGCAGCGCCGCGATCTCGGATCACGACCAGCCTTCCCCGATGCGCTTGCTCGTTGCGAACACAAGAACACCTCACTCGAATGTCACCTCCTCGCGATGAAACCAGATCTTTACGGGAGCCCCGCCCCCAACCCGCTCTCTCGATTCCAAATCAAAGAACCTAGGATACAATTCTCCACTTGGACCACCACAACTCTCAAGGATTGCTCCAGGCTCTCAAAGCTTCTCTCTAGAAGTCAATAGAGACTCATTGAAGTCAATTGCCTTGCTTGGTGTCTCAAGGGTCTTATTTATAGGCAATAAGCAACCCTAATTCAACTAGAACTAGGAATCCTAATACAACTCAAACTAGGAATCCTACTTCAACTAGAACTAGGAATCCTAATACAACTCAAACTAGGAATTCTACTTCAACTAGAACTAGTAATCCTTGGGCAACTAGAACTAGAAATCCTAGGGCAATTAGGAATCCTAAAACCCATAAATTCTCATCTGGTCCTCTAGGCTCCGGGCCCAGTTGGCGCACTGGCGGCCCAGTCTGCTCGGCCCAGTCCCCGCTGCGCCCATCTTGCTCGATGGTCTCTTTGCCTGGCGCGGGCGGTGCGAGCGGCCAGTCTGCCTAGTGCGCCCAGCACACTGTAGCGAGGCTTTCCGGAAGCCTCCTTTCGGGCGCTGCGCCCGTTCACGCCTCTTGAGAAAGGGGGCGTGACAGTAATACAATATATGATTCGAGGTCGAATCCTTTTCAACCCTGGGAGGATGATGTGAAATGGGCCTATTTTATTATTTATTAAGTCTCAAAGAATATTATGAAGATCAAGCATAAGTGGAAGGTCAAGAGAATAATTGAAGATCTTTCCAAAACTGTCTTCATTCTGACCTTTGTCAATAGTTCGACTATTTTGGAAATCAAGACTACGTTTTTTCGAGAAGGGTTCTTCATGAAAGTTGTAACCAACTTCCTAAGCTTTCTAACGCATGTTAGATCGTTTAATTCGAAATTCATTTGCTATGGTAAAAGCCCAAAGAACAGAGAGCCAAAGTTTAAGGGAAACCCGAGTTTTCAAACTTGGAAATCAAGAAACTCAAGATGTAAAAGTCATTTAAGTAGACAATTTGAACATGAAAAGAAGCCTAAGAGCAAGCCCATGAAGACATGTTTGAAGGACAAGAAAGTCAATCAAAAGCCATCAAGGCGAAGATCAAGGAAACTTTTTAAATGGGCCGAGAATCGCAACAAAAAAGATTCACTTATTTAGGATATCTAGATCCACTTATCTAGGAGATCTAGATTCACTTATCTAGGTTATCTTTTATTTAGTTTTTTTAATTTATATTTTTAAAAGGCTATATAAAGCCACTAAATTTTATGTTTTAGTTAGTTGTTGAATTTTGATAAAAGAAAGTTTTTGCTTTTTGGGAATTGGAGAGATCATTTTCTTCCTTTGGTGAGTGATATCCAAAGAACCCTTTGGTGAGTTATATCCAAAGTCTCTTTCGTGGGAGTTATATCACAAAAGAAATTTGCAACCGCGTCTTTATCCAAGAAGGTGAGAAGCGTTGCGTTCATCTATCTCGTGCGTCAGCATTCTGTGCACGCATCAAGGTAGCTGCTGTATTCTTGCATAATGTTTTTCGTTTACATGGATTTCCGAAATCTATTATCTACGATTGTGACAAGATTTTTCTTTGCAATTTTTGAATGGAGCTTTTTCATTTACAATGTACAGTTTTATGCAAAAGTACTGTATGCCATTCTCAAACGGGTGGTCAAACAGAGGCTGTCAATAGGTGTTTGGAAACATATTTTAAGTGTTTCTCATCTCATAAACTGCGAACTTGGTTTAAATGTCTGCCATGGGGAGAATATTGGTGCAACACTGCCTTTCATATAGCAATTTAAACAACGCCTTTGAAGGCAGTGTGCAAAGGAGACCCTCCTACACTTTGAAAGTACGAAGCAGATATGTCGAAAATATCAGCAGTAGAAACTTGATTAAAAGATAGAGATGAGATCCTAGATCTCTTGAAATTTCATTTACAGCGGGCTGATCAGAAAATGACGAATTCCGCTAATAAACACAGGAGGAATGTACAGGTTGAGGTGGGGAAAGTAGTCTATTTGAAATTACCGCAGCATCGGCAGAAATTGGTGCGAGGTTCAGCAAATGCTAAGCTTGCACTGAGATTTTATGGACCATTCAAAATTGTTTAGAGGATCGGACAGGTAGCTTACAAGCTTCTGTTATCAGAAAATTCATCAATTCATCCGGTATTCCATGTGTCATGGCTTAAACCATCAAAAGAACTAATGGAGAGAGTTCTGGAGTGGCCTACGGAACTAAAAGAAGACTGGTTACAGCCAATAATTCCTGAAGCAATACTTGATGTTTAAGGGTATGTTACTGATAATTTGCATAATGTACAGGTGTTGATTAAATCGAAGGACATATCGTCATATGAATCAACATGGGAAGACTTTGAAGATTTACTTTGCAATTTCCTTCTTTCAACCTTGAGGACAAGGTTACTGAATGGGCCCGAGGAAATGATAGAGAAAATGTTATACAGGTTTACAATAGGAGGAATAAGAGTAGTTAATTGGGGAAGTGAGTTGTTAAAAGTGAGTTACAAATGTTAAACAGTTGAGTTGAATGGGTATTAAAAAGTAGAAACAGTATAATAGGAAGGTATTGAAGAAAATAGTGCGTAGATATCCAGACGAGTCTGGGGATTTTGTGCAATTCCAGTGTAGCTGGGGGAAAATGTGTTTTGTGAAGAGATTGTATTCTTTTACGTTGATTAAATAAAAGTAATGAAAGAAGAACTTACTTGACATTGTTGAGATTCTAGACTATCAGATTCACTCTAACTTCATATCATTTGCAGATAGGAATTTTCTGCATGCCACCTTCATCTGTCATTCCTCTTCATAATCATCCTGGAATGACTGTGCTAAGCAAACTTATTTACGGTTCGATGAATGTGATATCATATGACTGGGTTGATTTACCTGGGAGTGATGATCTTTTAAAAGGTTTGTTGTGTGGTGCCATATATTATCTCCTGCTTGGTCGTTGTTTTGATACTTGATTTTTGAAGCCATGTCTATCAACTGAAAATGAAATTTGAGGCCTTCTTGTTTAGTGTTGGTTTCTTAGTAACACATGCATGTAACTGTGTATCAAACAGCTTTGTCTTTCAAAGTTAGAACATGAGGTTTCAGTGGTATGCTCTTTGGTTTTTTTTCCAACACTGCTTTTCGTTGGAGTATTACTCGTATAAAAATTCCTGCTTGATGACCCATTCTAATGATGTAGATGCATTCACTTAGGTACTGCATGTTTTCTTCAGTTTGAGAAAGTACGATATCATAGATGGTATGATAATGTTGAAAATGAGGTGGGGAACATATACAAGTTTACAAAAAAAGCCTTTTGGACAACACAATACTAAAGCAGGTGATCTTAAATTCAATTTCTCTGTAGTGCCCTATGCGATGCTAAATTTAACTGTTTGAAAATTCTCCTCTTTGGTAGTGTAAAAGCTTTACCTAACATCCTCGATGGCGAAATCCTTTGTATTTTAGATCCAACTAGCAAAGGGAATCAAACCATTGTATGCTGCAGAATGCTGTAAAAACATCAACTTGTAATGTATATTGGTTGGAAATAATACCAAACCTATGTTTATTGGTTTGTTTTTGGTGTCCATCTATTATATTGATGGAATTCTTTTCATTTTTCACTTTATGTGCTTGGTTTACCATAGAAAGTCTAGGGTGAGCTTTTGTAGAACTACGTGCTCAATAATAGTTCAACTATTTTTTTTTCATTTGCATAACTCATGGTCCTTGGTAGTATTAAAATATAGCAGCTAGTTTCTATCTGTCAAAAATTTGCAGTGCACAGCTCAAATGCCCATATAATGTTTGTTTTTCATTTGAAGAATGTTATGACAGCATGTTTTATGACAACTTGAACATCTCTTCTACTTGTCTAAGCTGTAGACCCCAATCTTTGGTGTGGTAGGTGCATAGTTCGGATTGTACGACCAATTTTGCCTTTTTTTCTACAATTATCAATTGCTTCTTTTGCAGCACGACCTGCCAAGATGGTTAAAGATACAGAAGTAACAGCATTTAGGCCTCCTACAATTTTATATCCTACAAGTGGGGGCAACATCCACAGTTTCAGAGCTCTGACACCCTGTGCAATATTTGACATCCTATCTCCTCCATATGCCACAGAACATGGTCGTCATTGTTCATATTTCCGTCACTCCCCCTTTAAGAATCTTTCAGGTAACATCATTCAACTGCATACTAATTCAAATCAGAAATGACAAAGTTTATAATTACAAGCTTCTCATTAGTTGATATAATTTGATTTTAATTTTAATAGACCATAACCTTGAATTGGACGGAGAAGCAGATTCGGATGTTGCGTGGTTAGAAGAATATCAACCTCCCGATAGCCTCGTAATTAGGAAGGGGCTATACAAGGGACCTGTTATTCGAACTTGAGCATTCTTGTTTTGGTATATCATCTATTATAATTTGAACTCTTTTTTTTCTTGGTAAAAATCATTCATGAAAGTACTGGGATAGTTTGTTTGTTCATAGCCATAGAATAATAATGTTTGGGCTGTATGAGCTAGGCATATTGGGCTAGTACATATTTTCATGCTTTTCATTTTCTCACCGCACATTAATCTTGTAGATCATTTAGTGGCTGAAGCTTGAAAGAATTGGCAAAGCAATTATGATGAAAATTCTGGTGTGTTAATGACTGCTCACTTTAATGGCCCGCATCACATTAGTATGTGATTTCCTTTGTTTGCTTCATTATTTGTTACCGGTTTCTTAACTTCATTTAAAAGCGGTCATTAAGAAGGATAGGGTTAATCTTATTGTAATCTGTGTTTATTTTCCCTAAAGTTGTAGTTTGTTTCTTTTTTGAAACAAAATTTGAGGAACACCATTCAACTCGATTAGAACTATCTAATTGGTAAGTGAGTGAAATGACTATATATTGATGATGAAATTGGACAAAGTGAGTCATTTCGTTCCAAAAAGGTTTCAATCTTTGTCTGTTTGAATTGAATACAGTGCTTGGAAATTTTAGTTGCGATGATAAAAATGAATGTAAGCCCCAGATGGATGATTAATTTGAAGAAGAAGAAGAAGAATTGGAAGTAGGGAAGACATTATTGGATGGGGAATGACAAAATCTGATGTCTCCATCAATGGACAGGACATGTGGTTAGTGGTAGAGGGTGTAAGAGTGTGCGTGAGATCTCACATAATGCCTATGTTCTCGCCGACACTTTCGCCGATGAACATTTTATTTGTTTAGTCTTTTCAATTTCTCTTCTCGAATATTCCTTACCTCGTTGCACTATAAAACTTATGTCTGCCTTTGTTTTTTTGAATCCCATTGTACTGCCAATATTTTATCCTTTGGAGAAAAAAAAAATTCTAACCTTCTGCGTTTTTCAATAATTAAATAGTAATTTTGGGTTTTCTTTTCCTTGTAATTTAATAGCCTATTTGTTAAAAATAGAAGATAATACACTAAAACAGGAGAATAGTAATAATAAGGGAAATTAGCAACGAGGAGGTCAATGATAATCAACAACTAAATAATAATTTTTAACAAATAAAATACTCAATTATGAAAAATGAACAACGCAAGTATTGTTATTAATCTGTTGAAAAAAATGTTAAAAATGAGAAGAATTTTCAAAATGGAAGATTTCCAGTTAACTTGTTCACAATCAATTTTGGTATCAAAATGGAAGATTTTCAATTAACTGTTTGTAGCAAAATCAATGTACTCCAATTTAAACATATTTTCGATTCACTAAAGAAACTCATCAGAAAATAGATCTTAGAAATGTTAAGCTGTTCGAAATCGATTTTAGTATCAAAATGAATAATTTTCATTTAACTGTTTGTTGAAAAATTGATGTACTCCAAGTTAGACATGTTTTCGATCCACTAAAGAAACTCGCTAAAAAATTCGTTATTTGCTACACTGAAAAATAATAAAAAATTCAGCAAATGGAGTGCAAAAAGTATTTTCCACTGCCGAAAGTAATCTTTCCTTTGCGAAAAGTCATCTTTGCATTGTGAAAAGTAATACTTCATTTGTTGAAAGTCATATTTCCAATGCGGAAAGTTATCTTTCATGAGTCATATTCCAAGGACTTATTTTCTGCAAAGAAAAATAATTTTTCCTCTGTAAAAATTAATCTTTCACGAGTCCTATTCCAAAGACTCACTTTTTCTAGAGGAAAGTATAATTTCCTGAGTTCTATTTCAATGACTCACATATCTCTGCATAAAGTAATATTTCATGAGTTTTATTCTAAGGACTCACTTTCCACAGCGAAAAATAATTTTTCCTCTGTGAAAGTTAATCTTTTCTAAATTATATTCCAATGACTCAATTTTCTCAGCGGAAAGACAGTTTTGTAGCGAAAAGAAATTATTTTTTTTAACAAAAAATGTGACAGAAATGTTTGATCCGTTTATTTTCCATAGTTGAGTATTTTATTTGTTAGCAAAAATTATTTAATAGTAAACTTTTTATTGATATCATAATTCAGTATTTGTTTTGTTAATTTTCCTAATAATAATGTACCCTGCAATTTGTGATAGAATTTGGGACCAAGCAAGGGTGCTCCATTGATTTGTCAATAAATTCGGTGGAGTGTAAACCCTTTTTCCCATATCCTCAAACCCTGCAAATTCACACCCAAAACCATAAAAACTTTTTTTATCATTCTTAGTTCATTCCTCATTTGTGTTCATTTCAATTTTTTAGAGGAAGAAGAGTTTACCTGTTCACAAATAGATCTTAGTCTCAAATAATTATAAATAAATAAAACTTGGACGTGGGTTTCTTGGAATGGCTATAATAAATAAATGATAATAGGGTTTTCAATGCTGTGAACGAGCACAGTATCATATTCTTAAATATAATTAAGCTTTCCTCTCATTCTAATTAATTCCATTTGCTAGCGAAAGCAGGAGACTTCGAACATTTTAAAAGCTTAAATTGTCTGAAATTACAAGAACATGAGACGCAAACTCAAAGCAAAGCAATTCAACTACCAAGCCTCCATTAAAGGCCAAACAGAATTTCCAAAATATTTCCTTTTTTTTAAAAAATTTTAATCTATATTTCTTCCTAGTCATTGTCATTGCCTAGCTAGAGAGAGAGAGAGAGAATCGAACAATAATAACAAATTAGAATTCGCATGGAAAAAGAAAAGACCGCCAAACAATTGCATGTGGCATGCCTGCACATGCATATAAACATTTGCAGTATCTATTACTTGGCCAGTTAAAGTTATAATTTCCGAAATTACTCGCTTATTCTTCACTTTTTATGTATATATATTTTTTCAAATTTATTAAATCATATTTTGAGAAATGACCTCTCTTACATTCGTTAGAGCATGAATGAAAATTCAAGAAAAGAAGAAAACCAGGGAGATTCATAGATATTTTCTCCTGTCAATCACTCCATAAGAAAAATGGGTTGGCTGGAGACTGACAGAGCCTCGTTCTGCACTAGTAGAATGACCATGGTTGGATGTGTGTGCAAATCTGGCAGCGTGCAGTATTGTTAATGTTAATTAAGGTGGAACTTTGCCATCTGCCAAAAGATAAGGGTGTCGTTTGATTCTGAGAAAGAATCTTTTTGTGGAGAGGAATTGCAAAATATGAGAAATTGTCAACTCTTCTGCACAATAAATGACAAAAAAGAATTATATGTTTAATTGCATTCATAGAGATCAGAGATCAATTCCTGATTTTGTTAATCTATTCAGACCCATTTCTGCCTTCTTTCCTTCATGCTCTTCCCCATGAAAACACTTTGTTTATTCCTCGGAATATTTGTCTTCATTTACTGGCTAGAATCTCTCTCTCTCTCTCTCTGAAAGTCTGGAATGAAATATGAAAGGCCACGCAAATCTAGTCAAGTCTGGTGTCTTTTAGCTAAGCCTAATCTATTGTGATGATTCCTATTGAGAGCTCTTCGCTTCCCAAAGAATTAACAAAGTGAGACCTCTCTCATATGTGGACAAATCGCTACAATTCTCTCGAAGATGCCTCGGAAAGTAAATCCTTGGACACACACCAGGAAGAGCAAAATAACAAAAGCAACAACATACATGAAATTTGGAGTCAAACCCGTTAACCCTTTTTTCAACTTTTTTTTTTTTACATTCTAAAATCCTCAAATTATTTGTCTCTTGTCTTGTTTGCACTGTTCTCACCTGCATTATCTTGGATCATCATACACATTAATAATATTACTAAAGATTTTGGAGGGGGGAAATTAACAAATTAATCACTGTACTTTGGAATCAATGACAAATTAGCTACTGAATAATATTCGCTAACAACTTAAACACCGAACTATGAAAAACGAACGGAGTAAACACCGTAATCACATTTTTCATTATATAGCATTGTCGTTCCTTTACGTAACGTTATCTTTCTTCTGCAGAACGTTAGCTTTCTGCAGCAAAATATTGACTTTTCGCTGCGAAAAGTGAGTCCTTGTAACAGAATTAAGGAAAGTTGTCTTTCTGCAGAGGAAAATCGTCTTTCTCTTGAAGAAAGACAACTTTACACTGCAGAAAGATAACTTTCTGCAGAGGAAAGTCTGCAAATAAAATTTTTTTTATTGTCTTCTTTGTAGAAAAACACAGACAGCATAGATAAACTGTGATTCTCCCACGGATAGTAAAACAATTTTAAATCATCTGAAATCTAAAATATTAACACTTTTTTACAAAATCTTTTAAATTATAAAACTAAAAAAATTTAAAATCAATTTATATTTATTTTCTCAAATCCATTCTCCATGAATATTAACTCTTTTCCACTGAAAGTCCGTAAAATTACGAGCTCTTGTAGTTTTTTCATGGATATTATCTCTTTTCCATTGTGAGTTCTCAGAAAGTTAACGACGATGCTCGCGGCAGCAATTTTCCATAGTTTAATGGTTAAGTTGTTAACGAAAATACATTAGTGGTTAATTTATCATTTATGACAAAGTATAATGGTTGATTTGTTAATTTCTCTTAATAATATTACTGAAGATTTTGGGGGTGTTCACTCTAACTAATGCATATGGACTTGACATAATTTTAGTTTTTATGAAAATTACCCCGGAAGGGACTCTTGGGTAAAAGTTGGAATTTTTATGAATTTTTAAAGTCTAATTATAAAGAAAATGGAGACATAAATCAACCTTTAAAACTTGTTTTGAAGGTAATTAATTTTTTTTATTTAATTTCATCAATACCTCATTATGGAGCTGTTAGCAAAAATCTCTCCCAATTGATTTTGTCATTAAAAATGTCCTTGTGAGGAAGGGTTACACTATTTGGCATTTTGGTAGCCATCAATGTGTGGGAGTGCATCATTGAGAGGAGGAGCTTTTGCCGAAAATTCAGAATTTCGGGTGGTAAAATCATGGTAAGTGACTTTTCTGTAGATTATGTTGATGATTTTGTGAAGAAACCAAATCCTTATGGTTAGATTTGATCTTAGGTTCTAACATTCTATAATTGGATTTACTTGATGTGATTTAGGATTGAAGAATTAGAAATTTGGACGTGTTAAAGAGGTAAAAACCTGATTTTTTGTATTGTTGTCTATCTATGGTTTGGGATGGAGTTTTCTTGAAAATTTTAAAGGATAAATTTTAGTTCAAGTTTATATTTTTGGGCTTATGATTGTCGATTAATGAGTGAAAATTATGTTCTAATTCAAACCTACAAGTGGTGGATCATTCGAGTTTCGAATTCGTTAGAAAATTGGAAAATAATCTAGTGATGTAGTGCAGTAGGTGTTGAAGAAGATGACGATGGCCGCGACTTAGGAAGTGCTGAGCCGTGCCTTAGGAAGTGCTGAGCTGCGGCTTAGGTGCCTCTGCCTTGCTGAGTCGTGCCTCAACTAAGTGAGGGTCGTGACCTAGCCTAGTTTGGGTTGTGACTTGAAATGTTTGAGTTGTGACCTAGAGTCTGTTTTAAACTCGATTTGGACATTTGACCCATATGTTTTTGGGTCGTTTTAAATCCTGTTTTGGCACTGTTTTGGGTTTTCGACTCTATTGTTCTTGAGTAATTTTATTTTAGCTAAAGTTTGGAACTTAAAATAAGATTTTTGATAATTATTATATGGTAACATTATGGTTAGATACCGAGAGTTAGATTTGGACTCGACATATTTTGAGTACCTGGTCTTGGATTGGGCTTGGATTGTTGGTAAGCCCATTGTGAAGCAGAGTTTATTTTTATTTCTAACATCATGTTGTTTTATAAAACCATATTGTGAGACGTGTTCTTATATAAAATGACATGTCTATTTTATGGCAGTCTATTTTTCATACTATTATGTCTTTTTTACTAGACATGTTTTATTTTGAGTATGCATATTATTTTATTGATCAATTTGTTGAGTGAACTAAGTTTGACCGACCTATAAAGGAGTTCTGTTTTCTTTACACATATTCGACTGTTGGAGGATGTGCTTGTTTGTATTAACTAAAGTAACGAGATAGCTGACTGTGTTGTGTCGTTTGACATAAAACTCTAAACCTAATTAAGCTCTTATTTTCATGAGTTTAGCCATCGCTGAATATCATCGTTACTATTTATGCCTATGGTGTTATGTATCTACAATCTATGAGTGACTCTATTTTTACTAGGCTTTTATATAATATACTAGGAACTATTTTCTGTACGTACTACACTATAGTAGATTGTTTTCTAATGTTTGTCGTACTCTTTGTTTTATAACAAGATTTTTTACACTAATTTTTTTATATGACATGTTCCCTATTAGATTTTTATTTTTGTTTTAACATGACATGTAAAACTTTATTCCTATTGAGTTTTGTCGACTCACCCTAATGACATTTCTATTAGGTATTAGTTTGGAAAATTCTCAGTTTCTGACACAGCAGTGAGTTCGATAGTTTATCTATCTAGTTCATTTGTAATTTGAGTTGTTCTCTTGGTAAAATTTATATTTCTACTTGTCTTTTTGGCATGGTTGTTGTTATTTAGATATTTATATTTCAACTTTATTATGATGTCATTGATAGCCCTTTGGATTAACCCAATTGGTTGGGCTTTGGATATTTAAGTTGCATATAAGACTTCTTCTATCTAATTAATTTAAAGTTGGCTCAGTTTGATTTTTGGTTGGGTCGTTACCCATTCTGTCTTAGGTTCCTTTTGAGGTGTGATAGAATTTTCCGTATCAGAGTCTAGTTGACATCCTAAAATAGTGACATTGATAAGATAGATAGTATGGTGATATACAAGAGATGAAATTACTATGCCTAAAGACAAAGTACTAAAATCAATTTGCGTCAAGGTAATGCTATGAAGGCATCTTGAGGTTGTCTACTAGTGGATGCTGATATTTTCCTAGTTGAACATGAGTAATTTGGAGTGGTCTAAAATCTTGATAGAATCAATAAGGAGTACGTTTCGTAAATGGTTAGAAGAAACCTTCATAAAAATATGAGTCTGTGAACTCTTTTGGGTTTGTGTGAGCTCGTGAAATTCGAACTTAAGAAACCTATCTTAGAAAGACTTGCCTTGTTTTGTTTGGAATTTTTCAGTTTGAGTTAGAACCTTTCGATCATAGAATTTGGTTCGATATCTAATTGTATATGTTTTCTTGGTTTGGGATCTGCTGGTAGAGGTTGCTGAATATGCATTATTTTGTATATTTTGGCGTTAGTATAAGTTTTTATATAAATAGTCGGGAATACTTAGATTAACGACTATAGTCATGCAAGTAGAAGGATGACTTCAATAGAGGGTTCCCTGATCGTAACTTGTTTCTAAACTACTTAAAATAAATTTGTAAAGAAATTAAAAACCAATGTCATGCGAGCGGGCACGGGACTGACTCCACTATATTTTCTTTTGTGGTAAAGATGAAAAATTCTTAAGAGTTAATTGGTTTGCTAAATTGGAGAAAAAGATTGGTGTGTAACTTATATGTAGGCATACCATGATTGGTAGAAGTTATGATTTGGTTAATGAGGAGTTCTTAATTTTTGAGAGATCACGATAAGTTGTGGAATTGACATATGATACAAAGGTGAATAGCCACGATTGATAAAGCTGTAAGTTTGGAAAACATTAAAGGCTTTAGAATTATTTTAGCCCAAGGAGTTCAACTTCGCTTCCAGAATCTAGTTATTTCCCTTAAAATTTTAAGATCAATCTTAATAAAGTGTTGAATAAGTCATGTAATTTTTTGACAAGGAAAAATTTAGCCAATAGATGATGACTAGGATGAGGTAAAAAAGCTTTGGATTATGTTTAAGTAGATGAATGTTTCAATAGTTGTGATTGGATTGGACAAGGCATTCTTTTATTCTGCACAAAGGCATCTATCTTGAGGGTTGTAGTAAGACAATTTTAACATCCCCCTTTGTTTTAATATAGTAAGAGTTGACAATAAGATGTTTCACATTCAATGCTTTATGATGCCATAATATTATTGGACACAAATAGACGGTGAACTCTTGGTTTGCTTATGGTTTAGTTATATGAAATCATGGATTTTTACTGGTGAGTGAGTATAAAACAAGATTTATTTGTTATATGAAGAGTTTGACTCTTCAGTTAGTGAGCGGACAGGTTGCTGCTTCGTTGGATGTTTCTCACATTTAATGTTTGTCTTTGCGGCTGTAGAGACTAGAGCATTATGAGAGTATGTTTGTTGTTAATGGTGACCGTGAGTTAGTAGGCAGAGTCTAGTTTTGTCAATTGAGACTGTGTGTCCTAATGTTTTTCTTGAGAATTTGCTATGGTTACCACCTTACCATGAGTTTGAGTTGTGTATTGATTCTGTCGTAGCATTGCTTTAGTTTTTATTACTTTGTATGGAATGATTAAGCAGAGTTAATGAGTCTTGAAAAGTAATACAATAATTTTTCGTATAAAGATTTTTGCTTATAATATATCACTATGAGAGATATTAGTTTTGATACTTGTCTGGAGAAGGAATGGTTTGTTTCCAATGTTTTATTAAGTGCTTGAAGTTCGATCAAGTGACGATCGATATTAATGATCTATTGTTATAAAAGAATGTCTCGTTCGATCGGTTGGATGGATCAATATATTCTCCCATGGATGATACTAGTTTGGATAGTCATTAGTTAAATTCGCCAAAGAGTTGTGGGTACAACCAATTTTATAAAACCATATCGTATAAAGAATATGGTGAACTGAGTCATTCTTTTGGGCCATTTTGTTAGGTATCCATTAGTGATTGGTTACAGTAATACTTGTGATGAGCATTTGGAACGTCTAAGAATTTTGTTGTAAACTATAGAAAATCATCAGTTGTAAGCTAAGTGTAATTCGGTGAAACTATTGAAAGATAAATCAAAATTTTCAAACATACTGACTTTTGGAATCAATATCCCATTGGTTTTGTCTAAAATGGTGGCTATGTTAGATTGAAACTACTAAGGGGTATTATTGAAGATCTTGAATTTCTTGAGTTTGGATAATTGTGTTGTCATTTCACCACAAGTATTTCATCTATTATGGTATTGTTAGGTAAGCCATAAAAAAAACTGTCAAGTTTAGATTAAAAGGCTTGTGAGTGAAATTTTCCTAGAACGATCTTTTGGATACATTGTAGGCATATAACTTCTTATAGTTCTCCCATTTGAATTAACCAATGCCCTTGTGGATTTGATGGGTTTGAATAATTGAGTTTTGGAACCATATTTAAATTAGCTTATTGTCATTCTTATTCATGGTACATTAGTTAAGTATAAAGCTCATGATGAGAATTGGAAGAATGTAATGACTATGGTTCGACTTTGTAATGTCATTAGTTATGTGCTAAGAGAATGAAAGGTAACCTTTTGATGGTAAAAGTTAAGTCTTGGACATGTTTATTCTAGTGATGGTATTTCATTGGATTCAGCTAATTTTGAGGTTACTTGGAGAGAGTTTACTAAAGAATGTTATGGTGATTGAGAGTTTGTTAGAATAACTAGATTGTTTTTTGCTTTGTAAAGAAAATTTTCCCTCTATCATTTTGTTAATGACATCACTGAACAGAGAGGATGTAAATTTATCTAGGGTGAAAGGTGTCGGTCAGCCCTTGAGAAGCAAAGAATCGAATTGACTATTCCATTGTTTTTGGATGTATTTGATGGTGGTCTACCATATGTCCTTTATGTAGATGTATTGAGTTTTAGAATTGGGGTGTGTTAATAAAGGCATATAAAGATAAGGCGTAAATGCTTAGACAATCGAAGTTACATCAATTATGGTTTCATATTGGCAGTAATCTCTGGTGTTGAGATTATTGCAAAATTTATTGTGGAGAAAATATTTGAAGTTTCTCATAAGTCAGAAGTTTAAAGTGTTATTTTGGTCGTGTGATTTTGGATTATTAAGGAGAAATGAATCATTTATATGGATTTGATTATGATTCTGGGATATTAACCTAGCAGGTCAACATTATGGCAAAATTTTTGGTAGATTTTTGAGTCGGCATCCACAAAATTTATTTTCCTTTGAAGTGTTAAGTGATTGAGAGAATTTTTGTTTGTATGTGAGTATATGTTATGTCATATTGGTGGAAAAGATCTTATAGTTGTATGATAAAACTGGTAAGTATATTTTAATATAATAAGTTGATGTGGGCTGAGCATGTGGACCTTGTTGAGTTTGCCTCTCTTACTTAACCCTGAGTTAAAATGGTTTATGACTGTTATAAATTTTATGATTTGTTGTTGAAAATCATGGGTAATTTGATTTTGCCTAGGTAAGTATTGTTTTGGTTGACTAACTTGCACAAAGTTATCTAGTTGAGAATGGATCAATTTTTGTTGAAGTTGAGCAAACTTGGTATTGAGAATATCAGTTACTCGTGTTTTAATCATTGTGATGAGTCTTAGGTGTTTGAAGTTTCATCTCAATTTTTAGATAGCTATCATGGGAGAATTGGACTCTAAGTTAAATTTGATTACAATGTAACAACCTAATCCTAGTGTTTAGCTTGAATGTATGTTTCAAATTCTCAAGGACACATGAAGATACTATATATTGGATTTTGGTGATTGTTAAATGAATCACTTGAAGTTAGTTGAATTTGTCAATGGCAATATTAGTTAGTTTTGTATCATTGTTTCATCTTATGATGCTCTTTATGAGTTTCAACTGTGAGAGTTCGAGATATTAAGGATAAATTGTTAATAGTTTAGAGTTAGTAGAAAAGTTATGTATATCGCTTGAGACGAAAGTTGGAGTTAAGGCTAATGACTTGGTATTTTTGAAAGTTTGAATGTGTTGTAATCTTAGTCATTTTGGTGTACAGAGTAAGTTAGCTCCTAAGTATATTGGAGCTTTTTCAAATCATCAAGTGAGTAAGTTTAGTGGCTTATTAGTTTGATTTACCACCACAGTTGAATTATGCTCACAATGTCTTTCAAGTTCTATGTTGGAAAATATATTTATGATTTGTCAAATGTTATCTCTTGAACCAACGTATCAATCCAGGAGGACGTATCTTATGAAGAGGACCCCGAGGGGATATTGGGTCGTGTGATCAAAGTTTTACGTTGTCATAAAATTCGTTTGGTACAACTTCAGTGGATTGACCATAGCGAATGAGAAGCCACTTCAGATATTGAGTTTATTATGGTGGCAATATACCCTCACTTGTTAGGTGAAACGTTTGAGGTTGATCTAAATTTTAAGGACGAAATTTATTAAGTGGGGGGAGAATGTAACAGATGTGGAATATGAAATAAGGTAATTAAATTTTTTTATTTAATTTTATTAATACCTCGTTATGGAGCTATTATAAAAAAATCCCTCCCATTGATTTTGTCATTAAAAATGTCCTTAAGAGGAGGGGTTGCGCCATTTAGCATTTTGGCAGCCATCATTGTGTGGGAGAATGTCATTGAGAGGAGGAGCCTTTGTTGGAAATTCAGAACTTTGGTTGGTAAAATCTGGGTAATTGACTTTCCTCTAGGTTTTTTTTGATGATTTTGTGAAGAAAGCAAATTCTTATGGTTAGATTTGATTCTAGGTTCTCACTTTCCGTAATCAGATTTACTTGTGATGATTTGAGGTTGAAGAATTAGATATTTGGATGTGTTCAAGAGGTAAAAATCTGATTTTTGTATTATTGTTTATCTATGGTTTGGGATAGAGTTTTATTGAAAATTTGGAAGGATAGATGATGGACTACAGGTCCACTTCATCATTAATCAAACTTCCAACATTATCATGAAGGCATTTAAGGTCAAACATAAGTAGAAGTTCAAGAACAACGAAAGATTAATGGAAGGACTTTCGAAAACTATCCACTTTCTAACCTTTGATGAGTGTTTAATAATTTTGGCATTTGAAACGATATCATTTCAAAACGGATGCTTCATAAAGAATGTAGCTGACTTTCTAAGCTTTCTAGAATGGGCTAAATCATTAAATTTGGATTTGTTTGCTATGTCAAAAGCCCACATAACAGAGAGGAAATATTATAGAAAGTCCAATTGTCCAAACTTGGAGACCAAGGAAATCTCTACATGGAAACCATCCAAGTGGCCAAGCACCAACAAGAATTAGTTACCAAAATACATCAAGGCTTGGAGAAGAAGAAAGGAAGAAGTTAATTAAATATTTTTTTGGTTAATTATCCTAGTTTTCATTAAATAGAAAATCAGACAAACTTATACTATGATTAGATTTAGTGATATTGTGCTTATTTAGTTTGCTATTAATTTAAAATTTTTAATTAATTATGTAAAGCCACCCTATGTAATTGTTTTAAATAGTTGAAATTGAATAGAAAAAAGTTTTGCTTAATTATTAAAATTGGAGTGATTGCTTTTTCAACCCTTTGGCGTGTCACAACCAAAGTTACCATTGTGTGTGTTATATCACAAGATTTGGGTCAGTTGTAAGTAGAGTGAGTTTTCTTATTGGCATCCGCATTCTTACTCCTTGGAGGAAGAGGGTGTGAAGTGGTGCCCAACTTTCCAAATACGCTTATTCTCAAAAGGATCTTTTCTTATTTCATCCAAGAAGACGTGGTCCAAATTTCAGCTCAAAGTCAGACATTCTATAATTGAGTTGGTGGCAAAGCTTAAGGAAACTTCAAGCCAATCGGTCGATTAGCTTCAGTGTTGACGATAGACCGACTGAGAATTTGATTGTCATTGCCTTTTCTCCAGACATGCTGCTCGACCACCCCGCTCAACTGCTAACCTCCAGACGATCAAAATGCTTCAGTCCCGGTCGATCTCTGCCTTTCTTTGATCAACCTCTGCACCTGTTCTTCAACATATCTGGTTGATCACACTCTTCAGTACCAATTATCCAACACTTCATCATACTTCTCCAATATTTATAGGTTATAATTCTTACCCCTTCCACTGGTGCATCAATAAATTTTAGTTCAAGTTTAGATTTTTGGGCTTATGATTTTCGATTAATGATAGTTCAAGTTTAGATTTTTGGGCTTATGATTTTCGATTAATGAGTGAAAATTATGTTTCAATTCAAAACCTATGAGTTATGGATCGTTCAGGTCTCGAATTTGTTAGAGAATTGAAAAAAAATTCAACGATGTAGTGCGACCAGCGTCGGAGAAGACGACGTTGTGCCGCGACTCAAGAAGTATTGAGTTGTTGCCCAGGTGCCTCTGTCGGGTAGAGTTACGACTCAGCTAAGTGAGGGGTGCGACCCAGAGGTTATGGCCAGGTTGGCTTTCGACTCAACCTTTTTGGGGCTGTAGCTTAGGCCCAGTTTGGGTCGCGACTTGAGATGTTAGGGTCATGGCTCAGGGTCTGTTTTTTACCCGATTGGGACTTTTGACCCATATATTTTTGGGTCGTTTCAAAGCCCGTTTTGACACTATTTTTGTCTTCTGACTCAATCATTCTTGAATCATTTGATTTTAGCTAAAGTTTTGAACTTAAAGTGAGATTTTTTATTTTTATTGTGTGGTAACATTATAGTTAGGTACCGAGAGTTAGATTTGGACTCTACATTTTTTAGACTTCCCAATTTTAGATTGGGCTTGGATTGTTGGTAAGCCAATTGTGAGGTAGAGGTTTATTTTTTTTGTCCAACATCATGTTGTTTTATCAAACCATATTTTGAGATGTGTTTTCATATAAAATGACGTGTCTATCTCATGATAGTTTGTTTTTTATACTATTAGGTATTTTTCACTAGACATATTTTATTTTGAGCGTGCATATTATTTCATTGATCAACTTGGTTGAGTGAACCAAGTTTGATCCACTCATGAAGGGGTCCTGTTTTCTTCACTCACATTCGACCGTTGGAGGATGTTTTTGTTTGTGTTAACTAGAGTAATAAGACAGCTGACTGTGCCATGTCCTTAGACACAAAACCTTAAAATTGATCAGGATCTTATTTTCGTAAGTTTAGCAATCACAGTGTATCGCTATTACTATTTTTGCCTATGACATTGTGTGTCTGGAGTCCCTAAGTGACTCTATTTTCACTGGGCTTTTCATATGGTATAGTAGAGTCAATTTTTTGTACGTACCACACTACAGTGGATTATTTGCTAATATTGGCCCTACTGTTTGTTTTATAACCATATTTTTTTACACTAATGTTTTTTTATATGGCATGCTCCCCATTATATTTTAATTTTTTTAACATGTTACATAAAATTTTACCCCTACTGAGTTTAGTCGACTCACTCCAACAATATTTCCCTCAAGTATTAGTTTAGAAGATTTTGAGTTGCTGACGCAAGAGTGAGTTCAACAGTTTATCAATCTAGTTCATTTTTAATCTGAGTTGTTCTATTGGTGAAATTTATATTTCTACTTGTATTTTTGGCACTGTTGTTATTGTTTAGATATTTATATTGTTATTTTAGCATGATGTCATTGATGACTAACTATATAAGTTTCATTTAAGACTTTTGTTGTCCAATTAATTTGAAAGTTAATGGATTGAGCAACTCAGTTCGATTTCAGACTTGGTTGTTCCTCGTTATGTCTCGGGTCCTCTTTAGGGCATGACATGTTTCATGCTTTTCATTGTATTTGATGAATTTTTGTTGTTTCTCACACTTCATGTTCAACTATTTTCTTAAGATATTATGTGTATCATATTCAAACTCTATTTAAGGCTAGACTAAGCAAGGAATTTTAAAAGATAAATAGGACAAATGTACGACGCGAGATAGGATAAGGTCAAACTTTTCTAGCAATAATATGGCATTAGATCATTAAATAACATGTGGGTCGTGGGCTAGTTGCTAACCTTGACAAATTATGATGCTATGTAATTATGTAAAAATCTCTCAATCTCATCAGAGTATTTATTTGTCACGACTCAGAGGCGGGCCAAACAGAATCATTGTGTCAGGTGACCTGATTCTCATAGACGATCGCCTAACCCAAGGCTATGAAAAAGCAGAAGTGTTAACATGAAATTAATTCTAAACCCAAATCACCTAGGTTGGGATTCACAGACTGATCAACTAGAGACATGGTAGTATAAATAAAGAACGTACTGTGCAAGAATTAAATCAAACAACATCAAAACTACAAATCTCAAATGTACCCGATACAAAGGGATCAGACTGACGAACCTCCACACATCCAGGAGAAGATCGATACACCCACTAGAGGGGTACCGACAATGCCCTACAACAACGCGTGAAGATCCCATGCATTGAACCTACACTTTAACCTCAAAAAAATAGAGTCTAAGAGGTGAGTGACAAACTTAGTAGGGGAATCAATACTAAATGCAATGCATGCTAAAAACTATTTTTCTCAATTTTTGAAAACCATTTTTCATGCTTATCATTTATTGTACATGGATTTGAAATCATAAAACTCTTCACCATTTTATTAAACTAGCCCAAGGTCGTCGATGAGGCTTTTGTCAAAACAAGTTGTATACATAGACAACTATACCTTGAAAGTACTCTTATCCTGTTTTCATACTTAAATCAATAATCAGTGAAAAGGAATGGTCACACAAGGACCCATCTGGCACTCATCATAGAAAGGCGGTGACCGTCATCGGGCAACACCTTATGAGGCAGAGGAAGTAAAATGATGTCAATCCAAAGATCTAGCACAACACTCGAGTTGCCGACGAGCAAGCTCCGCAATGACACAACTCGTACGATCAAATAAACGAATGAGGTTGTCTGTGATGAATTGCTTCTCAACTAGCTACCTAAACATCCCAAATTGACGAGTTTGCCAACGAGTAGAGCTACGAGCCATCATGCCACTAGTCAAATGGAACCGTACTAGGATGATAAAACTCAACAATAAACAACCCACCAATACATGTGACTAAAACCTTGGCCAGGTTCTGGTCCTAAAAATGCAAGGACGCATTATCGTTATTCCATCTCCATTTCAAATTTTGAGGCTCGAAATCCAAGGACATATCACCAATGTCCCATTCCTATTTCACATGTACAATCAATCAACCTTAATGCAACAAAACGTTTCACGGGATAACCTCGTGATGCTTTAGCACCAGATTGCCTAAAGCATCAAGAGGATTCATCCTACCATCATATATTAGAATACCAAATCAGAACACCAAAACAAAATACCATGTACGATAAAGTAAAATAAACATGAGAAAACATATGTATATGTAAAAACAGTCGTGTTATCAAAACAGTCTACGTTGATTTTCTAGTGTGGTATCCCACAAAATATCAGTTTTGAAAACATGATGCAATGCAATGCAGAAAGTATAAAAATCCTTACCTCATAGGCGACCACGATACTCTTATTGACTAGCTAGCTCCACGAGCTATCAAAAGTAAAGGTCGTATTACTGATATCTCTGGAACTTATAATAGGGTGGATGTCAACATCCCAACAATCATACATGGGAAACATATAAGTCTTAATAAAGACAAGGAATCTAAGATGGACTCTAGGGACAAATACTAGTCCCAAACCGAAAATCAAATCTAGGAGTACAACAAAGGTCATAGGGCGAAACACGAAACTAGACCTAAAACTAGTTATGGATGGTGAGCCAAACAGAGTTAGCTAAACCCAACTCTGTGAAACAAATAGTGCAGTCAACTAGAAACATAACCAAGGTTGACCTGACACTCAACAGATAAGCAGGGAGTCCCACCGGTCAACGAGACATGGTGACAGAAGATGAAACATGACACGCTCGACATGATCCATTCAGCAGTTGAGAAAACATCACTGAAGCCATTCGAACCCAATCACGATCGACAAGGCATCACAATGGCCAACCAAGACCACTCGACAGTAGTCGAGGCAAAACGAAGGTCAACTAGGACCTTGTAGGTTCGACTATCTCAACAATAGTCAACCAGAACCATTTAGTGTCGATGAGAACGTAAAAGGTCAACCAAAACCTCATAGCGGTCGATAAGACACAACCACGACCATCTAAGACTCAACCATCGAGGAGACTCATCTAAAGTCAATTGAGTATGACTTTAGTGGAAAACCAGCTTGAAATCCATAAACCAAACTGAGCCTAAAACCTTGCCAAAAGGCAAGAATTTTCCATTAATGAGTTGCAAGGAATAGGTGGAAGGGCCCTAATCAACTCTAGGAACCCAACCGATGCACAAATGGCTCAACATGACAACACAGGAACAATCAGCCCACTTTTGGTCGACCAGTTTTGCCCATTAGTCAATTTGTGGTCGACAAGTTTTGCCCAGTAGTCAACTTGTGGTCGACCAGTTTCACTAGAAAACTTCTATTTTCCATTCGTTTCTCTCAAATTTCGACTCCTAACAACAAATAACCCTACATAGACTCAAATTTCACCAACATAAACTAGAAACGTCCCACAAATTTGAGTTTTTAAGCTCAAATCCAAGGCCAAACAATTTCAAACTTTAAACCCTAAAATCAGAGACAAAAACTTACTGATTTGCAAACTACCTTCACAAAGGTTTCTCGCCTTGATGTTGGGGACTCGAATCCATCGTCAGAAATTAGAAACAGTCTGATTCTAGACTCTCCCTCTATCTCGCATCTCTCCCTTTGGGCTACTCACTGAGAAGAAGAATTTCTCTTCTTCTTCCTCTTATTTCTTTTAAATAATAAATAATTAATATAATGAAATATAATTTATATATTAAATAAATCCATTACAATTTTTCGATTTAAATTATGGCTCATTCAAAACACTAGCCGACTACTTCTTTAGTCAAAATAATTTACCTAAAATATTTCCACAATTAATTTACCATTGTGAAAACTAAATTTCTACCAATTTTGACTCTTTGACCAAAAACTCACACGTGGCCACTAAGCGACAAAACAAGTCAACATTTCAATGTTTAACCAAAAATTTCACAAAAAATTTACATGTGGAAAATTTAAAATTATGAAAATCACAGATTTCACATTATTTACAACATCTTGTATAGTTGTGATCATTTATTTTCAATAGTATTTACTTTGCATTTATTATATTATACTATTATTTCAATTCTTGTAATCACTGTTGTGGATTCGACCCACATTTCATAAGCTATGCTGTTAAGTTTAACTTAAATTATTGCTTTGAAATTTTTACTTTGAACCATAAATAAAGCATTGGGTTGAGCAAACAGATTCTCTTTAAGGGTTGAATCATTTTTTCATGCATTCTATTGCGTTCTTTTCTAGAATGTGACAGAAACTAATAGTACTGAGCATTATGTTTACAAATCTCTAAAAGTGTTTATTTAGGTATTGAGTGTAATCTTTTAGACGCTAGCCCATTATGCATAAATTTTGTTCTATAACCTAATATGAAATTTTTAGATAAGTCAAAATGTCAATAAGAAGAGTTCATGATCATGCCACCAAGAGGATGATAGTTTTCATCTGATTCAATTGTAGCCTTGATTGAGGCACTGTGAAATACGCTTTGATGTAGTGATGGGCAGGACCTAGAGGACAAGAGAAGGACTCACTTCCTGGAGTGAGGGAGGCTAAACCAACAATTGTTTGAGGGTAGATATGAGCCATTGGTTGCTAAGAATGGACTATAGGTCATGGTGAAAGCTTTCAACACACTGGGTATCTTGATGGTGTTGGCTTTGCAACCTACTACCTTTAGGGAATGGTAAATTTATGGTGGAATTCACTCAAGCCTTATTACAATGTTTTTTCTAAGGACCAATTTATGGTGCTTTGAGAGACTAATAAGGAAATTTGGGTTACCAACAGTCCATGATTGATGTGTTTCATGATCTAACCCAGGTAGACATGATACTCTTAGAGTACAACAAAAATTTTGTGTAGCTACCCCAGTGCATGAATTGGGTGGAACCACTGTAGAGGTTGTTAAAGTTTAAGAGGAGCTTGAGAACAAATATGTAGGAAAAACTCGACAAACAGAACAAAAAAGCGAACTACAGAATACAAATCAACAATCAACACCAAGATTTAATGTGGTTTATACAATTTGTACTACATTTACACAAACAATTGGAGATCCTTTTCCACTAAGAAGAACTATCCAAAAATTATGGCAAAATACCAAGAGAGAAACTATACAAAATTGCATAATAATAGCGTCTTCTTGATTGAACCCAAAGAAGAACGAAAGAAAACCTCACTCACCCCCAAATCGTGTGCAACACCCTCTCTCTATTTTCTCTCTTTTTGTACATAAAGCAAGTAAAAATCTCTCCCAATAAACCACCACAAAACTGATTTAAAACACCTCAGCAGAGTGATATAAAACCAAACCATAAACTTGTGAAGAAAATCAAACTAGAAAGAATTAAACCAGAACTAATTACTTACAATTCTTCACAGTGGCTCTGAGTTCTTAAAAAAAAAATAGATTGCATCACCAATTCCATTAGGAGCTCAAATTTTCTGAATTCCAACCAAGTCTAAACAATGGTTAAACTTGGTTACCGGTAATACATTTGTAAAAGCATTTGCAAGGTTATCTTCAGAAGTAATTTTCTTCACGATTATGCTTCCATATTCAATGATCTCCCAAATGAAATATAATCGCACATCAATGTGTTTATTTCTTCAATGAAATGCTAGATTTCCCATGAGATGAATGGTTCTCTAGCTATCACAGTAAATAGTAATGTCCAATCCATCTATGCCATACTTGGACGACAACCCTTTTAGCCACATTCCTTTTTTAATACTTTATGTAATAGATATAAATTCGTCTTGCGTAGTAGATAACGCTACTACCTTTTGAAGGCATGATTTCTAGCTAATTGCACCTAAATGTAGTAAATATATATATAAGTAGACCTCATAGTATCAGGACAACCAACATAGTTAGCATCCACATATCCAGAAATAATTTCTCTACTAGTATTTACCTTTCCATATTAAATGCACAAGATTAAAGCGTTAGAAACATACTTGATTGCTCACTTTAAAGCATGCCAGTAACCTTGTCCAGGATTTGCAATATATTTGCTAATGATGCTTATTGAAAATGCTAAATTTGGGTGAGTGCATACTTTGAAATACATTATGCTACCAACTATAATTGCATTGGGTATCTTGTGCATAAATGCTTCTTCTTCCTTTGAATTTGGTTTCAGCTTTGACAGCTTAAAATGTCCTTCTAAAGAAGTATGGACTCCTTTAAGATTTCCCAACCTAAATCTATTGAATACCTTTTGAAGATAGTTTTCTTGTGACAACTGGATAAGTCTTGTTTGTCTATTTCTCACAATATCAACGCCAAAAAATTTGTTTGGTTGGTCCAAGGTCTTTAATATCGAATACTTTTCCAAGTTCAAATTTTAAATATGAAATTTTAGACTTGCTTTTTCCCACAATAAGAATATCATCGGCATACAAGAGAACAAATAACCTTACCTCCTTTTCCTTCATCACATAAACAAAATTATCATGTTTGCATCTATTATAACCGATTCCAGTAACTAAGGTCTCGAATTTCATATTCCATTGGCCTGGGGATTGTTTCAACCCATAAAGAGATTTCTTTAATAAACATACTTGATTTTTTATTTGAAGACCCAAAACTCTCTGGTTGAACCATAAAGATAGTTTCTTCAAGATCCCCATACAAAAATATTGTTTTAACATCCATTTGTTCAAACTCAAGATTATGGACAATAACAGCAGACAAAAGAACTCATATTGAAGTTAGTTTTATCACCAGAGAAAAAATCTCGTTGAAATCTATACATTTCCTTTGAGAAAATCCATTTACTACAAATCTAGCCTTGTATTTCAGTTTCTCCACCCCTTTAATGTCTTCTTTCAATTTGAATATCCACTTGTTTTTATTTGTAGGCTTATCAACAAGTATCCATGTTTTATTCTTTAGCAAAGGTTCCACTTCTTATTGCATGGCTTTCAGCCATTAATCCTTATCTTCACATGGGACAACTTCAATGAAAGAAATTGGTTCAGAATTTTCTAAATCCGAGGCAACCATAAGATCATATGTGATGATGTTACATATACAAGTTGTCTAGTTGGCTTAATGACTCATTAAGTTCTATCTCATGTGAGTTGATAATCAATAGAAGTTACTTAAAGAATATGTGGAATCATCTTGATCACATGGTTGAATTTCATTGCTCTGGTCATTCTCATGCTCCAACTCGATTTGAACCTTCTCTATCACTTTAACTAGTTGTTCTTCTTTTTGTTTTAACAAAAATATCTTTTCATCGAAGGACACATCATGACTTATTATAACTTTTGGCCAATTCTCTTCAATGAACCAAAGCCTATAGCCCTTAACCCCTTTGGGGTATCCAAGAAATATAAATTTCTTAGCTTATGGTCAAAGTTTTCCTTGTTTGAAATTTTCATATGCAGCATATGCAAAAACTTTCAAGTTCTCACAATTTGCTGGATTACCATACCATACCCCAAAAGGAATTTTGAAACCAACAACGGTATATGGACAAAGATTAATCAAATAGCAAGCTATTTTTACTGCCTCAGCCCAAAATATTCTTCGAAGCCCAGCTAATAAAATCGTATATCAAACCCTTTTAAAAATGGTTACGTCCATCCTCTTTGCAAGTCTATTTTGTTGCAGTGTATATCTCACCATGCGATGTCTATGAATTCCTTCTTGTTTATAGTAATTATCAAATTTTGTAGAACCACATTTCATGTCATTATCTATTCTCAGCTTTTTTATCTTCTAATTAGTAAGATTTTCCACTATTTTCTCTAGCTCTTGAAAATTTCAAACACTTGGTCTATGGTCTTCATGCAATAGACCCAAACCATTATAGAGTAGTCATCTATGAAGGTTACAAAATAATGAGCTCTACCATTTAAAGTAACTTCATTACAAAATAATGACTGCTTCCCAATGGTCATATGACTGTTCTTCACTTATATCTTTTCCCAACTCTTCTTCACTTCTTCCCTTTCCCCAACTCTACAAATACCACAACTGCTTAATAATCATTTCACCAAAAATTCTCTTAATCTTTTAATCTTGTACTTCTCAATTTGTAGTGCTCCATCATTCTTTTTTCTTCTTACAAGTTTTTATACTCATTCCTTTCACTCAACAAGATATATTTTTATTTTATTTTTACATTATTCTTAATTTTATTTAGAAGATTTAATATTTTTTGTATTAATCTTTATAAGTTTTGTATATGTGGAGGTGATCGAATTCACATTACCAACAAGCTATTGTTGGTTTTTGTGGTATCAATTAATTATTTAAAATTTATTTTAGATATTTAATTTTAATATAATGGGTCCATATAATTATAATGTTGAGAATATTGACTATGTTGAAGTTGAAGAAATTAGCGAATTAGGTTCTACATTTTTAATTGGACAATCATCTACACTAGAATCCACATCTTCACTTAAAAAAAAAAAAGAAATAAAACGCCTGATGTACGAAATCATTTTGAGTTAAAAGAAATTAAAATTGGTAGAAAAATAGAAATTAAAGTCAATGTAACTATTGTATTAAAATTTATGCATATATTTCTGATAGTTTAACTAGCACAATTGGAAGACATTTTAAAAAATGTCACTTAAATGACCAAGTAAAATGTCCTAAATAAACATAATTCAATGCTAGTGGTAGTGACACTTTTACATATTCACAAAATATAATGAGAGAAGGTATAGTAAAACTTGCCTTTATCTTTCACCGATAGTGAAGTGTTTGAAAACATTTATGAAAGAATATGCTACTCCTAGTTTGAAATGTGTACCTAGAAGTATAACAAGAAACAACTTTATTAAAATGTTTAATGATATGAAAAATGAATTAATTGCATTTTTTTTGCAAATTCCCTTTCTATGTATATTTGTATTACATTTGATTTATGAAGTGTTGTAATGTTATAAGTTATATAGTTGTAAGTTCCCATTTTATTGATGAATCTTGGAAATTAAATAAAATTTTTTTAGGATTTTGTAACTGTGAATATCCTCACATTGATATATCTATTTATAGATATATTGTGGCAATATTGCAAGAATATTGTATTAGAGATAAATTTTTAGTGTAAGTCTTGATAATGCTAGTGCTAACAATGTTGTTGTTTCATATTTTAAAAATTATTTTCAATTAGATGTTAGTCATGATTCTCTTTTTCATATGAGATGTATGTTATATTTTGAATTTAGTTGTTAAAGATGATAAGACATATATTCCACCTCATATTGAATTAATTAGATGTACAATTTCTTATATTATCGGGTCTAATTTGAAACAATAAGAATATAAATAATTTTGTAAAGTTTCCCAACTTAGACTGAGAAAAGTAAAAACCGATGTAGATAATAGGTGGAATTCAACTTATTTGATGTTACAGAATGTTAGACCATATCAGCAAGTTGTTTGTGCTTTTATTAATGAAAAGACACAATGTAGTGACCAAAATTTCTCTAGGGAGGACTTTTAAATATTTGAATATGTTTATGTAATGCAAGGAATTTTCATGGTCTCCGTGTGATATTTATGGCTATTTGATATTGTAATACCCTGATATTATTTTCCCCATGTATATATAACTAATTGCTGGAATAATTCATATATTACGTTGCATGAAGGTACACGTTAGTTTATGCCGTGTATATATGGGGTAAATATTATGGAGTAATTAAAATATGAAATTTTGATGAAAAAGGGTATACTTGGAGATTTCGGACACATGCGGACTGGAGGCCACGTTCAAAAATGTATTTCACATCATCCCCAGCGTTTTGGGATGATGCAGGATGAGGCTTCGTATCCCAATTCGTCCTTCAACGTGAGATTTCAGACGAGGCAAGACGAGAGCGGACGGTAGCGGACGCTGAGAGTTTCAGTTTGTCCAATTTTTGGACAGTTTTAGATGCACATGGATGAAGGCAAGGACGTCTTCCTTCATCCGAAATCACGTCTTTATCTGGGAAATGATTAATTCGGATGAACGCGTACGAGGCAAGGACGCACTCCCTCGTTTGAAAATGCCAAGTTTTGTGAGAAAATAGATTTTAAATAATAAACTATTTTGTCGTTTAGGCATTTCAAATCCACTCAACTAATTGAGTGACACCTTCCCCCTCACCTGGACAGCTCCCTCTCCACGTCAAAGTGTGTCCTCCCATCTTGGTTAGTGAACCACCGCCACTCCCCAGGTAAGGTTTCATCTATTAATTGTCCAAGCTAAATCATTCTCTGCAGTTCCCCCTCTTCTTTGTGCATGAAGAAAACCCTAGGTGTGTGTGTTCTGCATGAGCTGAGTGGAGCAAAGTGGGTATCCATTTGAGTGATAAGTCGTGCCTTGGGATTTAGCTCTTGTCCTTGGGTCTCCTGACTCATCTTGAGCTTGCTTTGGGTAACTCAATCATTCTCTGCTAGTTGTTAGTCTGAAGCATGCTAAGGAAAGATATTATGAATGGATTGTTGGACTTATAAAATGTTAAATTGATGCTCTAAGTCAACCTGTTAGATGATAGAATATATGTATGAAAATGCTCTGTTGTTGAATTAGTGTTCTATGAACTCTCTGTAATGGATATCATAGACCATTTGCTTGGATTTAGTCACTGTCCTTATCGTTCTATGTGAAGCATGAATATAGTTTGGATTTAGCCTTGCTGTTTGGTTGCTAAGTAATGTCTCTATTGATGATTAAGGATAAGCAATTGAAGTACATGCTCAGTTATTTACTGTTAATTGTTGCTATGCTGTTTTGGATATTGTGATAGCTCTTTGGATTATGATAAGTCTGAATGTTGATAAAAATGCTTGAGGAAAAAATTGGACGTATGCTTTCTATTTCCTTGGAATGTATAGTCTGCTAATAGTTTAAGTTGAGATAGGTTATGTTCTATTTAGGTGTTAAAGGGGTTCCTAGAATTAGTATATAAAGTAGAATACAAAAAGACAATGAAATTAATAAGTTGTAAATGTTTTTAATTATGAAGGTGTTGAAAAGAGAAGAAGGATAATGATTAAGTGCTAAACATGATAAAGCTTTGAGGCAAAAAATTGAGTAGAGTCATTGGCCAATGGAGGCCCTACACCATTAGTAGTATTTTCCCTTTAATTGTTTGTTTGCGTTTCTACTATGCTGCCATATTATGTCTATGTTGTTCGCACGTTATTACTTTAATCTCTAAGCATGTTTAGGATGTTAGCATATTGTTTTGTTTCCTTTAGTTCCTTTAAATTACTAAGCACATTTATATTGTTATTGCTTTCCTTTAAACTACCGAGCATGTATACATTGTTGTTATTTCCTTTAAATAGCCAAACATGTTTATATTGTTATCACTTTCGTTAAATTACCAAGCATGCCTATATTTTATTGTTTTCTTTAAATTGCCTAGTATATCTATCGTGTTATTGTTTCCCTTAAATTGCCAAGTACTTCTATATCGTTATTGTTTCCTACTTTGTTATCATTTCCTAAATGAATGGATGAAATGTCTTATAATTGTAATGTTAGCATTTGCATTGACATGCATCATATTACTAGAAACAAGTAGGAAGTGCCACCTCTGGGGTGGTACTCATATGCATTTAAGTGAGGAAAAAGGATTAAAGAAAATGTATGGGGAGTTGGGGAATGGAAGGGTAGTCCAGATCTAGCTTGGTAGACAGAATTTATACCCTCTCATGGGTTACGAGAAGAAAAGAACTATACCTTACCCTTGTCGGGACTGCGTGACTATCTACACTAGGTGGTTAGAGGCCGAAATGAGATGCCCTCTCCTTTATAGATTCCACCAATCTCCCGCTCGATGTACGAGTTATGTAAAGACTTAAAGAGAAGAATGGTTGGGGCAGACCCATTCCGACATAATGAGTTAGAGGCATACAATATATTGCATATCTCATTTCTTATTGGGCCTTGGACTCACAGTTTGCTAATGGTGTAGGTGCCCGTAAGAGAACAAATAACGAAGTAGTTGATGAGGGATTTGGACGCGCAGGACTTGTGGCTGGCTAGGCTAAAGAAAGCAAAAGAGAAAAATATTTTGTAACTAACCTATAATAATTTGTTTAGTATTCCTTAACTGAATTATTTAAGCTTCTGCTATGCTTTAAGAAAAGATTTTATAACTATGTTTTCCACCGCTTATAATGACTTTCATAACAAGTCTAAAGAAAGGATTTTTACCAGTCCAACTTTTAGAAAAAGAACTTTGATTATATTTTAAAAAGGTTTTCTACTGAAAAGAAAAGTTTTAAATTTCACGTATTTTAATAAGAAAAGAAAAACCAGGTTGTTACAGATATGAGATGATAAATTAGGATTTTACGACATGTGAAATTAAGATAATGATTTTGGGATATTTTATGATTTGTTGAATGAAGTGATGGTTCAAGGTATTGTGTTTGGTGAATATGCATAAACATTAGGACTTCAATATTATTGGTTCTGAAATAGCAGAAGTGTGGACAATAGGACTTAGGCGAGGAAAGAAAAATAATTACATGGTATGTAATGGGAGGAAGGTAACGACGTCATTAAGTGAGCTATCTGTGGGAGGGACTTACCTGCAGAGTGGATGAAAGAAACAAATAAGACCATGGCTGTTGGATGGGAGGAACAGAAGAAGATCGATCATTGGATGAAGAGGGCAGAAGGAAATATGCTTCTTGCAAATAAAAGAATTCTATTTTTGAAGTGAGTGACCGAGGAAAAGAACATGTTTGGGAATGGCTAGGAATGGATAAAATAAGGATTATTGGATGAAAAGCATAGATGAAAGGTCAATTGTTGGATGAGAATAGTTGAAGGGAAAGATGCTTTCGTGGGAGGAGAAGATTCCATTGCAGGGGTTCAAGTGATTTTAAACATTGTTGTTTGTAGTTAGAAATATGTTGATAAATGAGTGTCCATGGTGAGGAACGCGTTTGCGGAAAGGATAAAAGGGGTGGACGAAATAAGGGCTGTCGGATTGAAGAGACGAACGAAACACTGGCCATTGGATGAAAAGAGCATAGAGGAAAGATGCTGCAGCATAAAGGAACATAGCTATGGTAGGTAAGCTAAGTGATAAACGTTGTCATTTTGGATGAGGGTTGCACATTGAATAGTAGAAGTCACGAGAGCATAGGCGTCCATGGGACGTAACACGTCTGCAAACAGAAGGAAACGACATTGTTTGAATAAAATTATAAGGGAATGAACGAGTCCATAGGATCAAATGCTATTGTTACGGGAACGTAAATGTGAGATGTTGTCATTTCAAAAAGGGAATCCAAGATGAAAGGCAATGTTATGAGAGAGTAGGCACTTGCAGAATGGAATGTGTTCGCTAATCAAAGAAAATGATGTTGTTTGGGTTATGGACTACAGAGGAAAAGGGAGTGGCAGGGAAGGGTATTTTTCCGTAGATAGGAACACAGCCATGAAACCAAGGAAACATGATCGTTTAGGTATGAAATTACTGGAGGATGTTGAACATCATAGAGACATAGGCGTTCGTGGGAAGGAATGCAACTGCAGAGGGCGTCTATCCATGCTCTAACTGTGAGTATAAAAGGGGGGATTTCAGGAGACCCAAAACTATTTTATTACTAGCAGCACTAATAAATTTGTCTAGAACTTTTGCAAGGAGACAAAGCTTCCAGAAGATAAGGACGAGCTGGAAGAAACATTTTCTTCCATTAAAGAGCTCGAGGTAAGTATTATTGCATGTGTGGGGTCTCATGGTCTTTTTTATTTTTGCTTCTTGTTTTCAATGATGACTCAAGGATGCGTACTCTATAATGAGTGATGATTGATGATATGATCATTCATGTATATTTTGCTGTTGAAAATCTATTATATATCTGTTTGGGATACTATTTCTACTTACTGCGATAGATGATTTTTAAGCTCTGTTATATTGCTGTTTTGATGATGATGACTCTGTTTACTGTAATATAATGCATTTGAGGATCTGTTGTTGTTATTTGCTTTGGTAATACTCTCTGTTATGATGAGACATATTAAGGATATGTTTTTGGTTGTACTTTGGACATTATGTAACACACATGAGTCTACATGAAAGAAAGATAAAAGATGATGAAATTCATGCAAATAGGTTTGAGGATAGGTCGTCCAAAAATGGCGAACCAGTGGGTACATAAGCCCATTAGTTTGTTTCCAATGTGTTCGGAGTAGACTTGTGTGAAGTTGCTGGGTTGTTGCGCATTTGAATGAATGGTGGCTAACAGAGGACTCCTAAAAAAGGTGGAGTCTATCTCCAAATGGGTGAAGAATTGTGATGGGTGTCCCACTGCCAAACCTACTCACCCTTGAAATGTGTTTGGGGTAGACTGGCATGAAGTTGCTGGGTCTTTGTTCATTTGAATGAATGGTGGCTAACGGAGGACTCCCAAAAAAGGTGGAGTCTATCTCCAAAATGGCGAAGAACTGTGATGGGTATCCCACTGCCGAACTTACTCACTCTTGAAAAAGTAAGAAAAGAAAAGAAGATTAAAGAAGAAAGAAGAACGAGGAACCAACTTTATGAATTGTCATGTTCACGGTTTTATGCAGTACTTGTAGCGACCCGATTTTTCTTACATTTAAAAACATGCAAAATGTAAAATTTTTCTTTTATAAAATTAGCGGTGGAAAGCTTTTATAAATAAAATCAATCATTTGAAAAATAAAATAAAAAAACCTTTTACATTATCTTTACAAAACCTTTTACAACCATTTTCCTTTAAATGCCTTTAGCCTAGCTAGGCATAAGATCCGCCCGTGCAATTCCTTCATCAACTGCTCCTTAACCTATTCTCCTATTCTCGTACGTATACCTACATCACAAGACTTAACTAATGAGCCTAAGACTCAATAAGTAATATAAAATAAAATCTAAAATGCACATGCCATGCAGCTTTTGAAATCCATTTTCGTTTTCTGTTTCTGTTTTTGTTTCTTTTCTGTATTTTCATTACATTTTCCTTTACCATTTTCTTAATCTTAACTTTACTTTATCTTGACGGGTGTTGGAGATGTCTAAACTTGACGAGGAAGAGCGTCCCACTTAGCCTCACATCTTGAAATGACCCTTTTTATTTATTTTGACTTGACTGCATTAGAGATGTCTAAACTTAACGAGGATGAGCAGCCAACCCAACCTCACATCTTGTCACACCTATTTATGTTTTTTTCTTTCGCTCTATTTCAGTTTCAGTTTCTCTTTTCATGGTAAAATGGATATTCCTACTGCCTAAATGATGGTTGTTCACTTCAGGTGATCAGCCCTTGAGAACATTGTACACTTAGTATGTATAAAGCCCTCGAGAACATTGTACACTTAGTATGTATAAGCATCCATTAAACCATTCTTTAAAACCATGCATGAAAAACCATTTTTGTATCATTTTGAAAACTATGATGAATGATGCTTGTTAATGCATACAGCTCAATCTCCTCTATATAGGCCTCAAAACATGCTTAATATCAATTCCTTTAAATTCTAATAAACATATTATTAAAAGAACCTAATTCTAGTAAACACGCAGCAAGTATCAATACAATCCTCAGGAAATGATCATAATCTAACTTAATAATATATGAAAATAGTAAACAGTCAACATACAATTCCTAATTCTTGCGATGTAGGGCCCGAAAGCCAAAAAACATACATATCACTTACCTCGAAGCTTTCACACGTACCAGCACTTAACCTTTCTCCTTCTTCCTTTTGAATACCTTCACAATTAATAACATTTAATCGTCAATACCATTCACTAACAACTATCCCAAATTCATAGACCTATAGCTTTATAGCATTCACATTACACTTTCATTCCACATTTCCTTCCATTTCTTAAACTTATATCCCAATATTTAAACAAACTTCTATTCCTATATAATTCACAGGCAGTAATTTCAACTGAAACAAATGAACCCTTTTTATCATACCAACCACTAAGATGCAACACTTAACTAAACCAAAGAGCCGTAACCAACAGAAAACCATTAATCAACACCAGAGCATAATTCTCATCACTTTATTGGCAACCACAACATCATTCAAACATGTACCTAAAATCCATAAATAAAACGGGGAGCATTACCTAAGGAATCCATGAGGACCCGAGAGAACCTTGTTCCCTTGCTTCTTCTTCTTCTCTTCTCTATTAATTCCTTTCAGCTTCTATCTTTTTCTCTCAACTCTAAAGCACTCAGCTCACTAGAGAGCTTCTTCTCTCAATTACAGCAGCTCACTCACTCCCACTACACTCTGTCTCCTTCTCTAGGAGCTCACCTCTCTTCTCCTTCTCTTTCTCTCTTTCTCTCTTTTCCTAACTCTTTTCACCCACAAGCTCACTCACCCTCTCTATCTCTATTTTTCTTTCCCCTGGATTTTCTCTTGAAAGCTCTCGGCCGCTTCAGAACACTCTGTCTCCTATATTTCTTCTAGAGGCATCCCTTATAAGCTTCTTCACACAATCCCCATAAACCTAACCCCTTCATCCATATGCCATCTATAAAGGGAGAAGACGTGTAGGAATCACAAGGGAGGACAACTTCTCGGGATTTCCAATCTACAGAAACATGAGGGAGTGGTCAACATTATGTCGACTGGAAATTCCCAGTCGATATAAACATCAATAGAACCAATGTTGAACTGTACAAATCATAGTGGTACCGGTCGACATTGATGTCGACCGATAATTCCCAGTCGATAACACTGTCGATCGAGCTAACATGACTTCGTCGCCTGCCGTTTCAACCGTTCGCTCAACCTCTCCCGTTTTATTCCTTCCTTCTATGCTTCTGCCATTTATTCTACTCGCCAATACCTCATTAAATCCCTCAATACCTTATACCTTAATCTTTAACCAATTCCTCAGCAATTTATAATTTACTCCATAATCATATAATAAATTTACAATTCCCCATTCCAATAATCGGTACAATCATACCCCCAAGGTTATTACATTTATTAAACTTATCTTCAGGGTATTATAATCCATAATAAAACCATCCCAAACTTCCAAACTTTACAATTATTATTGTCCTTAGCCCCAGTTTAATTCCGTGTATTACACTACTTGCTAAGTCTTAGTTTTATAGATGAACCTTGCCTTATAGGTGTGGAAGATATGGAGGAAATAGCCACCAATGATATTAAAATTGAGGAAGCTTGCCCATGATGAAGACGTGGTATTGTTGGGACTGTTTGACCGTGGCTTATGGCTTGGGATTTGATAACTCTTTTGCTATGATTTCTTTATGTTAATAGGTTCTGTTTTAAGATTTGATTGTTGTTTTAAGTAGTAGATTTTATATAAATTGTAAAGGACTTTTAAACTTGTATTTTACGAGAATTATGTTTTGATTTAGTAAAAGTCTTTCACTATAAATATTTCACAAATACTTGATTAAATAGTTATTTTAAATGACAAGTTTAGTTTTTGTTATTTAAAAAAATTTTTTTAAAGAAAATTGAGAATTACGGAAAGGGGCATTACATATAAAGTATTAATCTTGATAAATCTTTGTTATATTGCTAATATATTTCTTGATTTTCTATAACCTTTTTATGATGTCACAAATAAATGTTCTGGAATTTTTTATCCCGCTTCTCATCTTGTTTTTCAAATTCTTGCACATTTAACATATACTTAGCATAATATCGATAACTAGATAAATTTAATAATATTCTTAACAAAATAAAAACAAAATTTAAAAAAATATTTGTTTTTTGTTCTGCATGCATCATAGTCCTAGATATAAATTAGGGTAATTAACAAAACAACCGTTGAACTATGGAATCAGTGAAAAGGCAAACACTAAAAAATTTTAACTAACAAATAAAACACTGAACTATGAGAAATGAATGATGTAAACATCACTGTCATATTTTTTGTTAACCTGTTAAAAGAAACTTTAAAAACAAGAAGACTTTCCAAATTTCCTAACTGTCCGGGTAATTCTCTGTGGAATTCGTTGAACTCTAATTTCAATATCTTTAGTTTGTTCAGCTTTGAAATAGATTTTGATATCAAACCGGTAAAATTATTGTGGCTAGATGGAAATGTTGATGCTTATAGCAAATAGAGTGAAGAACAATTTTGAATCCTATTATGCTTGATTATCTATAGGTTTATGCAGTTCATCATTGATGCCAGCATAAATCCAGACACTTTGTTACTCGATAAGTTCAAATAGTTCAATAGTTTTTTGCTGCAAAAAAGTAAGTCCTTGGAATATGATTTACTTTCTACAAGAAAGGCCAGTTTTTGCTATGGAAAATATTTTTTTCGCAATGGAAATGAATCTTTCAATGCAAAAAATATTATTTTCACAGTGGAAATGATTCTATCCTCAGCGGAAACAAGCCTTCCACTGTAGAAAGTAAGTCCTTGACCTATCTGTTGTGGAAACAAATTAAAAATTTTAACGAAAAACGTGATAATGATGTTTGCTCCTTTTATTTCTCGTAGTTCAGTGTTTTATTTATTAGCAAAAATTGTTTAGTGGTTGACTTGTCACTCACTCTATAGTTCAATGGTTGTTTTGTTAGTTACCCTATAAATTAAAATGAGCGTGTCTTTTGCTTGATCGGATATTTACATATCTTATTCTTTCTGTAATAGCACATGATCTACTAACACTTTTGGTCTCTACTGTAGCAATATAGTCTACTTTTAGTGCAAGTGGATGTGTGTACGATGAACGAAGAAGATTACTTGCGCCTCATCTCATGGAAGCACTCATTTGCATAAAAAATTGGAACGACACCGAGATGAGATATGAGCAACAAGATGATGAAATACTTGTAGACTTCAAAATTTTAGATGTTGAAGACTAGATCTTATTTTTTTTAACCTTCTTTTGTAATTTGAAATAATTTTTTAAAACTTGTAATATTTTTAACATGTTGCAAATGATTAGCAATTAGATGAGTGCCAACCTAGTTGAGATGCATCTAATTTGTAGTAATGTAACTGTTAAATATTTATAATAATATTATTGTGATATACTTTTTTATTAGATTGTCTCAAATATTGTTTTCCTAAATACATGTCATTTTATATATTAGAAAAATACTTTTGTTAGTTTAACGAGTAATTATTATATATTTTGACATTATAATAATAAATAATTATATAATTTAAATAATTAAAATTTAAAAAAATATACATTATATTAATATAATTTTGAAAATATATGTATTAAATGCTCGACTTGTTAGGCCCGACTCATTAATATTCGTTAGGCTCGTTTAGCTGGCTCTGCTTAGCTCGTTTAGCTAGCTCTTGTTGGCTCGTTTAACTTGTGGCTCACAAGTCAACTCGAGTGGAAATTTTTTTGGGCTGGCTTGTTAAGCTCAGCTCGTTTAACTTAGTTTGCTCGGTGAACCAAACTTTTTCAGGTTTGGCCGACTCATTTTTCATCTCTACTTACCTCGTGGCCTTAACACAGTTTTTATAACTTAGAATGGTTATTTCTTACTTAAGGTCAACTTCTAATTTGCTTCATTTACAACACGTTATGTTTTCCTCTTGAGAATTGGAGAGAAAAATATAAGATTTTTGCGGCTCCTAATGCATGAATGATTAGTGTTTTATCCCATTCTTTCTTTTTATAAATCAGCAGTATGAAAATATATTTGCAAATCCAAAAATATATTCATAGTCTAAATATTTTGCGTAAAAACTCATCCTGTATGGGTCTAGTATAGTTGCAGCAGATGCATGTGCTTTCTACCATGGACGTGTGTGGTAGCCTTGCGGATGCGTGCGCTTTCACTGCGAATATCCGCTTACATTGTCCATTAGTCACAATCTGCCACGTTCACATGTCTCTCTACAAAAAAACCGTATTTTGGGGATTCCACATCACAATCGCTGACACCAACACTTTTTATTGTAGATACTTGCTCACATTGTCCTCCAATCACCATCCACCACGTGCACATATATTTACCCAGACAAACCTAATTCTTTGAATTTTACCTCACATATGAGGACACCAATGTTTTCGCTTTGAATATCTAATTACATTGTCGAATCAAAATCCGCAACATTCACACGTCTTCTTGCAATCAAACCTCATTTCGTGAATTGCACTTCACATATGTGTATATAAAGATTTCCATTGCGGACACAGGCTCATATTATCTACCAATCATCATCCACCACGTGCACATATCTTTCGATGAACAAATCTCATTCTACAGATTCCACCTCACATTTATGGTCATCAACGCTTCTATTGTGGATATTCGCTTACATTGTTTGCCAATCATTATCTCCCACATATACATATCTTTTTATGAACAATCCTCATTTCATGGATTCCATCTCACATTCGCAAACACCAACACTTTCGAGGATGCTAACATTTATGTTGTGGATATCTGTTCACATTGTCCATCAATCACAATGTGCCATGTTCATATATTTTCTGTAGACAAACATTATTATGAGGATTCCACCTCACATTCATGGATACCAACACTTCTACTGCGGATGTTTGCTTACTTCATAAACACTACTCATGTGTGGTCACATGTCTTTCTTAAACCAAGTATCTACAGACACTAGCATGTTTGTTGTGGATACTGACACTTCCATGGTCATCAACACTTTCGCAGATAAACCTCGTGCGTGACAAGTTTAACCTTAAATTTTCACACCAAATTTTCCTAATCTAAAATATACTTAATAAAAGATAAATTCTCTATTTTCATTAAATTATATCCTTTATTACACATAAAATTATTCATGAATATTTTCTGGGCGTTACAGACCATCCCTGCCTCCAGCCATTTAATTATCTCTTTCTTCACAACTTAAATAATCAGGTTAAGTCTTCTTTGTTGTTCAATGAAGTTTCTCTAATTATCTTTTGAAAAATTTTTATGCATGCATATTAAGGGATTCACCCCTTGATATCTATTATAGTCCAACCAACACCCTTCTTAAATTTTTGAATCATCTTTAATAATTATGTTTCCTACTCTGCATTAACTGTTGGAGCAATAATTACTTGTAAGGTATTATTCTGCCCAAGATATGCATATTTCAAATGTGTAGGTAGAGTCTTCATTTCAAACTTAGGTTGTTCTTCAATTGAAAGCGCGAATTACTATAGCTCTCTTCATGGTAATTCTAGAAGCTCACACTATTTATTCGGATTGCTATAGACTTGATTAGCTTCTTCAATGATTTCATTCAACTCATCGTATAGATCTTCATCTTTACCTAAGTAAGCTCGTAGTCATCATCTTCGTTATCAGAGTCACAATATCTATTACTAAACATTTCTCAAGTTCCTTTTCAAATTTAATTGTTTTTAGCAAAATAAATGTAACATGTTGATCATGAACACATAGTCACTTCTCTTTTTTGTACATCAGTAATTGTTCTACTTGTGGCTAAAAATGGTTGGCCCAAAATTATAAAAATGTCATGATTAAGTTCATTATCTAATACAATAAAATCACTAGGGAATATAAATTTATTTACTTTAACCAACATGTCTTCTATTTTTCCTTTTGGATATCCTAGAGATCGATCAACAAGCTAAAATATCATTACAGTTGGCCTTGCTTCACCAATACAGAGTTGTTTGAAAACTAATATAGACATTAAATTGATGCTAGCTCCCAAATTGGATAGAGCTTTTCCAAAGTAGTTGTTTCTAACTGCACACGATATTGTGAAAACTACCTGGATCCTTTAATTTTGGTGGTAATTTATTCATTAAAAGTGCACTACTTCCCCAAGTCATAGCAACAATTTCAAATTCACTTAATCTGCTCCTTTTAGATAGAATGTTCTTCATAAACTTGGCTTAACTTGGCATTTGCTCAAATGCCTCTATTAATGGGACATTGATGTGCAATTACTATCAAATAGGAAAAAAACTTTTGAATTTCTTGTCTTGCTACTGCTTTTGCAATATTTGTGGAAAAGAAGGTGGTGGTCTGATAACTTGTTATTTTGGTTACTATTTTTACAGTTTGTAGCAACTTCTTTTTATGGCAACCTCTGTGTGGGCAATTCTTCCACTGTTTCTTATATATTCTATTTCTCTGACTCTAGTGTAACTTCTTTATGTAACGACCTAGTTCTCTTAGTACAAGTATGTTTTAAGCCAAATGCTCCATAATTTAGCCTAAAACATGTTAGACTACATAGGGAGGAGAACCCTACTTATAAACCATGTGTTTTTCACTATCCCAAGTGATATGAGATTGTGTACCCCCATTGGTATGACTCAGACCCTCATGTGAGCCATCCTTGCCTTCACAGGATGAACTGCCACACTTTCTGTAACACCCCGTTATCGTTTTTCCCATTTTTGTGATATAATCAATTTGGAATAATTGACAAAGTTCATTTCGTGCCAATATGTGTTATTTTATGACATATAAATTGTGGATTATTTTATGGGACAAAATTTAAGTTAAGAAAAATTGAAGAAAAACTATCCAAGGTCCTTTTGGATGAATGCTGATGGCATGAGGACGAGATTCGGCATCCGCACCAACTCAAACCACTCACGAACGAATGTTGGGATGAATCCTCGCATCCTGAACCCTGTCTCTGAGCGGACGATCGCAGACGATCATGGACGAGGTTGTGATTTGTCCGAATTGAATCTGTACAAAATTTGGGTACATTCGAACGATGCAGATGATGTATGTGGATGAGGTTTTATGTTCAAATGTCACATTAGGACGAAGTGAGAATGATTGAGGACGAATGCAGACGAGATCGGGGTGCGTCCGCAATGAATTTGTACCAATTTTGGGTACTTTTGGACGAGTGCGGACACCATGTGTGGACGCAAAGTTGTGTCCGAAAGTCCCCAGTTCTGCGAGGAATAAATTTGAAATAACAACTTTTAGGGATAAAAACTCGAGATGACAGCCATGAATCAGCTCTGGAGATTCGATTCTCCCTAAAATGGATCACGTCGCCCCATTTTCGCTCATCCCTCTCTTCTGATTGGTACCCATTGACTTCCACAGGTAACCTCTCATCCTTTTCAAACGCTGTTGGAGCTCCCTTCGGAAGGGTGAGACTTCATTTCTCTTTGTTTTGTCTAGTTGTTCCTTTCAGTGAGAGAGAGAGAGAGAGTGAAAGGGAGAAGAGGAGATTTCTTTAGGGTTGTAACTTTCAAGGCATTAAGTCCATTCTAGAAAGAACCATGGAGGTGGATGATTGTGTACTCCATGTAGGCAGTGGAAATTTCCAAATTCTATCATTGCTATCCCTGTTAATTTTCTTCAATAGAGGTAAGATTGGGTAGAGTCTTGGCCGTCAAAGCTCTATCCTCAAGTGTGTGTGTGAGTTGGATATCGATTCTCTGAGTTTATTGGATGATTAAATTCTGTAGAAATTTCCTTGTTATGTGATTGATTGCTTGCCTTTTTGGTTCTTGAAATTTTATCTTCTGCAAATGTATTACTTAAAACTAAGATCGATGAGGTGATGAATGTTTGATATATGAATAAATTTTGTGAGATACAATAGTATGAAATGATGAACTAATGAGCATACAAGAACTCAAATTTTTCTTAACCATGTTTTGCAAGATCTAACATGTTACCTATTGAAGTTTTGCTAACTTTTGTTGTAGTTCCTTCAATTCCTATTCTCATTACAAATGAGTATATGTACTCGTTGTAGCTTGATAACCTGCTGTAGTTTTCTTTGCTGTAGTTTTCTTTAAGTTTATACTCTTACTACAATTTAATTGTTTTGTGTGACGAAGATTGAGTACATAATTGTTGTAATACAAATTGATGACTTATATGGACGAATTGAAGATGTTTAAAAGGAATGAAACACATGAATAATGATCAACTTGAGAAATGACAACTATGTTTTGTTATTCATATTAATTGTTAGATAGTAGACTTAAGTGATAATTATTGTTCACTCTTGATTTTGGTTAAGAGATATAAACATCCTTGGTTTGATTAATTCTAAATTATCTAACATGTTTCCTGAAATGACAAATTATTGATCATGTTTCCAACTATCATTCATTCTTTATAAAGGATTTATTCAGCATGATATGTTAACTAAATTACTGAACAAACCTTCAAGCATGTGTAGTTAAATAACTTGCTGTACATTTCCCTCTTAAATTACTGTTCTATATTATGAAGAATAAAGCATGTTGTTCATGGTTTCTATTTGTACAAATCTGATGAATATGTCAAGAATAGCATATAAATTATTTAACACATTTTAATTGTACTTGAAACCAAGCATGTTTTACTTTGTATTGTCTATTTGTATTGTACAGTTGAATAGCATGATAAATTGATCAGTTGTGAGATTTTATATAAGCATGTTCAGTCACTAGTTGCTTTCAATTTATTAGCATGTTTCTAATTGTATCCGATTATTAGACTCTTTGATTATCTTATTGTTCTTCAATCATCATGCATGCCCATTTAAGTAGTTATTTGTCAAGTATGTTTTAATTCGTCGTTAAATACATGTTTCCATGTAAGTATTAGATAGTAGCATGTCTAGTAGGGGCTAATGACTTATGGCTGTTAATTTCAAATGCTGTTGTTATTCTTGTGAATAGGTAATCAAGTATGTTATTTGTTGTGCTACATATTCGTTACTAGTGTCTTCTTTGCGAGATCTTCAATATAGTTGTTCGTTAGATGTGCCATATGTATAATTTATTGTTTTAATTCTTTTCAATTAATTATATTTGTTGTTCATTATCATTGCTTTTAATTCATTGTATCTGTAGGTCTCATGTATCATGATAATAGAAATAAGTAGGGAGTGCCATTATGGGTGGTACTCACATGCATGAGTGAGGAAAATGAAATAAACAAATGCAATGAACGAATGATATAATGGGAAGTTGAAGGGCGGGTGGGTAGTTCGAATCTAGTCCACAAAGGGCTAGAAGCCGATCAAACTGCATCATCTCATACGTGTTCCTTCAACTTCTGGCTCGAAATACGAGTTATGAATAAACGTAATGAAAGTTTGGTTTGGGGCGGACCCATTCCAAGTAAACTAAAGAGAGGCATGACATATGCATATTCCCTTTCATTACGAAGTCTTTAGGCTTACGTATTACTTGTGGTGTAAGTAATGAAATGATAACGCCTGGAGTGGAAGAGGATACATTTCTCGTGGAGCCTGCGGTGTATTCGGATGAATCACGACAAGAGTAGGTGAATCGCCCAAGAAGGAAATAAATGATTTGTTTAAGTTGTAAGGGTTTTAATAATGGATAGGATTTGAAATAACCTTATTTTCATGTTATTTCGTATGATTCTGCTTTGAACTATAAACTTATTTCAACATTTAAAACTATTTTCGTATACTCTAATTTTATTTCTACTCTTCAGTTTTACATCAAATTTGATATTTGAAAATTTTCTAGTTTAAAGTAGATAAAAAGAAAAAAGAAAATTTTTCTTGAAAATTGTAAAAGAAAGAAATTAAGAAAGAATGGATTTTGACGTGGGGTGTCACACTTTCTAAGGTCTTTTCCATTCTTCAATAATCTCAATAATATTTTCATTCCTCAAGGTGCTAAATTTGCAATGATTCTTATTCTGAGCTCATGGATTTTCTATGTTGATCGGGAGGCCACCTTGAGGTTAGCTTGTTGATGAACTTGCAAACTACACAAGTTGGTTTTCTAAATTCCTCAACAATACACCTTGACTTTGGATTGCAGCTTTTGCTTCCTCCATAAAATTTTTCAGTAGCTTTTCTATAGATGAGTCATCATCCCATCAAATCATTTAATGTATTTAAGCCTAATTAATAATGGGATTATGTCTTAATGACAATCAATAATGCTTTAGGCATTGAGTTTTTTTTAACAATTTTAGCTATAAATAGAAACAATAACCACTATTTTAATTAATTGAAATATACTTATCCTTAAGAACTAATCATGCTTTAGGCATCGAGTTCAAAAACTAATCATGTTAATTAATCCTGTGATTAGTTCTTAATGACCATTAACCACGCTTTAAGAATAAAGATTTTTAATAAGCATAAGCTGTAGTCAGAAATAATAATTGCATTGAAATACTTGTCATTGTCTATTACATTACTAATGTTGTTTTATTTGCGAATGAGTTGCAATCATGGATTTGTGGGCCTGAAAAAAGATTGTCTATCTTAATTGTGGAACACTCTGAATAAAAACTATTCATAGAATAGTAGGAACCTATTGACACTTTGATACACCATCGGAAGGGGTAAAGAAATAACTTGTAAATATGTTAAAGAAACATAATGAGCAACCTTTGTGATGAAGAGTTGATCAACAAGAGGTTTGAAGAACAATTGGGCAGGGCAGTCGATCAAAGATGAAAAGCATAGGCACAAATCGACAAGGAATGAAGAGATTTGATCATCTAGAAATTTGTGGTTGATTGAGGCGATCGATCGTCAACATGCAAAAACAATATAGAGTTGAGCAAATTCTCGAGCGGTCAATCATCAATGGTGAAGGTGATTGACCGGTCGAGAATTTGCTCGACTCTGTATTGTTTCAGGTCAAAAGCTTCTAAAACGTGGGAGTTATTGGCTTCTAACTTCTTTATGAAAGGTCTAACTTTGGAAGCTAATAACTCCCACGTTTTAGAAGCTTTTGTGCTGAAATTTGGGAACCGACTCCTTTGATGAATAAAGAAAGATGTCCATTAGGAATAATGGAAATATCCACCATATGTTAGAAAATATACTTATGAGAACTCGAGTAGCTAGAAATAGTAATTAGTGTAGCTTGTAACTCCCGTATAGATGTATTTGTTGATGAAATCCCTTCGAAAGTTGGACACCACTTCACACCCTATTCCTCCAAGGAGTAAGAACACGGATGCCAATAAGAGAACTTACTCAACTTAGAAGTGAGCTCAATATTGTGATGTAACACACACAAGGTAACCTTTGTTGTAACACGCCAAAGGGGTTGAAAAAGGAATCACTCTAATTTTGATAGCTTAGCAAAAAATTTTTTTATTCAATTTCAATTGTGTAAAACAATTACATAGGGTGAATTGAAATAGTCAATTATAAACTATAAAATAGTAGTAAACTAAATAAGCATAGTATCACTAAATCAGCTCATAGTATAAGATTGACTGATTCTTTACTTAGTAGTTACTAGGTTAATTAACAAAAGATTATTTAATTCAATCTTCCTTTCATCTTCTCAAACCCTTGATGCATTTGGCAACTATTCCTTTTTGGTGCTCGGCCACTTGGATGGTTTCCATGTATAGACTTCCTTGGTCTCCAAGCTTGGACACTTGGACTTTCCTTAACATTTGCTCTTGGTTTCATGGGCTTTTGATATAGCAAACAAAATCTAATTTAAAGTTCCAGCCCATTCTAGAATGCTTAGGAAGTAAACTACAATCTTCATGAAGCACTCTTTTTGATACGACGTCGTTTCAAATGCAAAAGTTGTCAAACACTCTTCAAAGGTCAAGAAGTGTGCAGATTTACAAAGTCCATAAAATATTCTACGTTTGAACTTGAACTTGCACTTGAGCTTGACTTTGAATACCTTCATGATAATGTTAGAAGTTTGATTAATGATGGAATGAACCCGTAGTCCATCATACTTATTACTAACCTTCAACATGCTCACCATTGTGCAACTAGCTGAGCTAGTCCTTTAAGTCATTGTCTTGCCACTGCATTTCTCTCGCCTATTGAATGTAGGTAGGAGTCATTAGAAAACTACAGGTGTAATACCCTGGGTATTCAGCTACATCTAAATCTTGGATTAAGTGAAAAGTAATATTTTGGTCATTATGAAACTGTCACACTTTACTATTGGTGTTATTATTATAAATGATAAAGTCTTAAATACCTTGAACTGTATTGGATTTATAGGGATCAAGTTAATTGTTATTAGGAAAATAAGATTAATATAATTTTGGCAGAATAAATTATGGATAAATTGGCAGTCAAGTGCTGCTGTCAACGTCGATTGACCGGCAAAGTGGTAGTTGAATGTGCGCCTGATCACTAGAAGCTAGCAGCTGATCGTGGACACTGAATTGATCGTTCCGTACACGCAGTGTTGATCTGGAAATATGTAACCAATGTCAGACGGTGCGACACCTTCTGAATGTTATAGAGTGTATTTAGGGGGTTTAGAGTAGAAAACTAGAAGGTTGTTTCTCCCGAGTTTTCCCTGCATCCTTTCGTGTGAGTTTTCTGGTTTTGGTGTTATGGAAGAAAAGTTTCGATGGTGAGGAAGGGTTGCTGCTCAAGAAAGGAAACCACAATGTGAGGTAAGGAATAATGCATGTTCTTTGTCCGTAAGGACCTACATCAGGGCAATAGGGTTGTTTGTTGTGTGATTCTTGATGTGATCTTTGTAATTGTTTATGTGTCTTCATTAATGGTTTCCTTGTGAATGAATCTGTTCTTTGAGCATGAACTTGTAATTGTTTTCCCTAATAAATCATTTTCTAGCAGTACAACCCTGGAGAAATGAATTTGTGATAGCCCTTAAGAGATTTCCTGCTTCTGTATGATTTCTTTGATTATTTCTCACAAATATTGTTATGTGGTAGTTTACTGCTTAGGTTATTCTCTACATGTTTAGCTGTTATTCTCTGAATGATTTCTCTGGATAGTTCTCTGTGATTTTCTTGTCTCTGTTAATAGTTGCTTTGTTCCTCACTCCTCTATTGTTTCCTTTGTTATTAATCTAGACGTTAAATAGATTATTCTTCTTTACTAATAGACTGTTATTTATTATTCTGCTTGAGTTGATATTGTTCCCCGCCTAGATAACCGCCTGGATATGCCTCCGATGAATATATTCCTTAGGAATGGAACTGTCGATTATATATTTCCTTATTGTTTTTATCTGGACGTCAAATGATGTAACCTGTTAATGCTAGTAATCAATGAAATGAGTTTTACATGATTTTCCTTAGGAAATATACTACTGATGGTGTATTCTCAGTTAGTGGGTAAATCCTTCTTATGCTCTCAATAGGTTGTAGAGTATTAAAATATATTGATAGGAACCATCTTCTATAAACATTAATTGGTAAATATAGGGGATTAGAATAAGTGTTGTAATTTTATTGTTAGGTTTACATAATAGGTTGAGTAAATATAACCTTATTAATGTGAATTAATGAAAGCTGTGAGAATTAGAGAATGATATGATGATTTCCATTTTTTCAATGATTACTGTCCTTATAGAATTTATTAATGGTTGCATCATGGTTCATGTTACATTGGTTGTTATGGTTAGTTTCTTGTTTTGTTAACATATTAGTGATAACATGCTTAGTGTTAAATTATAGTTGATGCATGATTCATGTTCATTGTTTTGTTTGATTGTAATATTGTATATGATATATGAACTGATGTGTGACATTCATATAGGCATGTTAGTAGGATTGCATACATGTATTGCATGGAATAATAATGAAGATAATAAATGGGCATCTTCTACGTGGGTTCGGAGACTGAAGAGGTTGCTCTCACTTAATGGGTGGGTGAGTTTGGAGACTGAAGAGGTTACTCTCACCCGAATGTAAATAAATGTAAATGTAAGTGAGTTTGTTTTTAAGTGAGTTCGGAGACTGAAGAGGTTGCTCTCACCCAACTTACGGATCTATCAGACTTATGCTTGTAGACTTGTCATAGGCATTACATCTGCATTTCATTATATTTTTTACTGGGCAATAGGTTCATTATTCCTCCAGTTATGTAGGTATTGATTGTGATCTAAGTGACGTGAACGTGGAAGAAGTGTGATGCAATGCAAGCTTGTATTCCGTGTAAAGTTACTTTGATATTTTCTCTTAAGTATTTTTAAATGGGTTTTAAAATGATCAAATTTTATGTTAATGTGAAATGGGTATATGGAAATGTATAAACGGAAATGTGATGTTACAATAGGTTCATAAAATCTTGTCATGATTGTTATATATAGATCATCATTGTCGATCTAAATTGATCTCTTCTATTGTTCCATGACCACATAGGCTAAGAAGTTTGTAGATGATGACTAAAAGCTTCAGCTAGAAAACTTACCTTTACTTTGGTGGTGGTATTCCAAGCAAACATCGTTGTCCTTCATGTATTCAATCTACTGCCTCTAATATAAGTTTGGGTCTTATTAAGTGAAAAGATACTTGAGGTTCTTATGATTTGAGTAGACTTTAAACCCGGTATCATATAGGTAACATTTTTAACTTTTTAGAAAAAAAACAAACCATGGCCGCCAATTCCAAGTCATGAGTAGGGTAAATTTGCTCTTCTGTTTCAGTTGTTAGGATGTGCATGCAACCAACACCAAATGCATTTGTGTGTACACTGCATAAGGTTGATTGATGTTAGGTATAATCAAAATTGAAGCAATCGTTAGTCTCCTCCTAAGCTTCTAATCTTATTAAAACCTGATATTCTTCTAGGTCATCCTTGTTAAAGGCATGTTTATCGTTAAAAAGTTCTCTATCAACAGACAATAATAGCTAACTAGATCCATGAAGCTACAAATTTCCATGACATTCACAAGTAGGTCTTGGATCCCCACCTCAATCTTGGTGGGGTCCACTCAAATGTTTTCCTAAGAAACAACATGACCCAACAACGTGGTCTCTATCATCAGGAAGTCACACTTCTCTCTCTCCTTGCATACAATTGATTGTCACGAAACATATATAGAACAATTGTTAGATGCTAGAATACCATTGATAAAGTCCCTTGTGAACAAATTTAAGTAGGACTGTAATACCATGTTCATCATATCTATTAAGAAAATTGGGGCACTTGTCAACCCAAAAGTTAAGACCAATAATTTTAAATCTCTAAATCTTTCTGTGAAGGCTGTCTTCATAATGTTCTTATGAATCTTTTGCTGATGATACCATGATCTTGAATAGAGTTTAGAAAAGTGATGAAACCACTCAACTGGTCAAATAATTTGTCAATTCTTGGCAACACATACTTATTTTTTATTGTCATTAATTTAGTTTCATAAATTCAATACAAAGCAAAAATAACTATTCACCTTCTTAGTAAATAACTTTGAGGGCTACACACAGGGATGTGCTATTCCAGTTAAAGACTTTCTCTAGTAGCTTATGTAGTTGCATCCTTAGCTTAAAAGCTCTGTGGGAGCTATATGTATAGTGTGACAAGAACTAGAGTAGTTTCTAAAATCAACTTAAAATCTTGTTGCTCAAAATTTTATCCCCCAAATGGTAAGAAACGTAGCAAATCTTCCTAAAATAGGCCACAATATTCTCTAACCACTACAAATAAGGATTCTACCTCATGATCCCATACTTAGTGCAGATAGAGTATAAACTTCTGTAATGCCTAAGGTTCTCCCTTCTACCAATACAACTTTAAAAAATAGGATTAATTGTCACCACATCCAAATTGGCTTGGTAGATAATAGGTCGTCCATTTTTAACAAGACCCTGATATTTACTTTATCAATTCATGCTTAAGTAGGACCCAAAGTTGATCGATGGACAAAAGTATCAAATTGGCCAATAGTCAGTAACCTTTTATCCTGACAATCATATATATAACACGAATGATGCTACAATATCTTCAATTTAGAGGCATAATCAACATCAACAACAACTGAAACTCCTTGATTTCCAAACCAAAAACACATGTAAAATTTTAAGAAATAAATGGATGCTTCGATCAAGTATCAAACAACACATGTGCAAGTGAAAGATGATACTCATTCCATCAACAACTTCCCTCTATGATGGGTTTTAGAACCCCTTTTCCCATCCCATCGTCTATCCCTTCTTAGAGAGCTTTTTCTCGACATGCCTACCTCAAGATGTGCCAATGTAGAGTCTCCTTGATAAGTACGTTATCTAATGTTGATAAAAGCTTGCATTGTTGAGTGGAACCCATAGCTCTGCTAATACCTGAATGGCTTCTGAAAATCAAGAATGATGCAACGGTACTAATTAAAATTGGATGGTAGGTAGCTACTTGGCTATTGAGGAAAAAAAGTTTGTAGTGCATGGTAAGTGTGATACCCCTATATGTTGAAACTACGATAAACAAACGATGTTGATCTCAATGCACTCATGTGATTGGAACATTCTATTTCCCTTAGGGATAGTGGTTTCTCACGTGACCTAGATGATCATAATTATAGTAGGTGTACGATTAGTAGTGACCACTATTAGAAGAGCTGCTCCTTCCACTAACTACTATATTCATTGTGGAAAACTTGACTAGATCAAGATTCCAAATGTGTCTTTGGCTTACAACGTCTATGGTTTGGATGACAAGATGCACACCAAAAGACTTGGGTGTCTCTCTTGACCATTGTTGAGGTCGATCATGCCTTATGTGGGTGGTCGATCCTTGTATATGGTCAATTGCATGTGGGTTGTTAGTTAGGGTTGATTGTGTTACATCACCAGTTGACCGTGTGCTATTGTTCATTTGATCCCATTCTATTGATCGATTGATTGACTATTACCACATTGTTTAGTTGATTGGTCGATCAAGTGCTTTTGTTTGGTGTATTGGTCCTTATCTCAGGTCGATCGCACTATGAGTTTTACCTTTTGGTTGTAGTATGGTGTCAATGAGATTTGCATTGACCAATTGTTGAGTCTTTTTTGGTTTGGTCCTCATTCCTAGTATAGGATCTGACCATGATCCCTAGAGCCCAAAAAGATTGTAACAACAATATTATTGTAGGTTCAGATGAGTTTGGTAACTTTAAATCGATTCTTAAGTATAGTGTTCCTAGTGGTAGAAAAAGTCATTGTTGTCGAGGTAGTGATGTGCCACCAGAATCTACGACTGACAACCAAGCATGGAGATTTTCTAACTTTAATTCTAGTGTTCTTTTTGTAGGTGATCAAAGAGAGGAGTATGCTCAAATGATTCTTTTTGTCAATCCAGCATCCATGAGTATTATGGAGTTATTCAAAGTGAAGCATAAGTGAAAGTTCAAACACAAGTTTAGAAGGTGTATGAAGCAGTCCAAAACTGTAGCTAACCATTTTTCATTTTCCTTTACAAACATATAAAAGTTTAGAAAACATACAGCGGAAGACCTGCCTTAAATAAAATCATTTAAAACAAAAGAAATGTGTCATAACAAAATTCTTTTCTTTAAATATTAATACTATACATCTTATACATATAAAACAAATTCTTTTCCTTTAACCGTTTTTGTTTAGTTTAGCCAGCACAATATCCCGTTTTGCAAACCCTCCATCAACTGCTCTTCTTCATTTTTCCATTGGTGATGTTACCTACACCACAAGACATAAATTATGAGCTTATTGCTCAGTAAGAATAAATATCTAAAAACAGTAATGGTGAGTATGATATGCATATGTTGTATAGTGTATAATCATACATTTTCATTCAATCTTTCATTTTTACACTTATTTCTTTTTAGTCAATAACAGTCCAGACAATTAGAGATTACTAGGCAAAGGGAAAAGATACATCTTATGGTTCTCTTAGGTAGAACCTTCACTCAATCCCGACGAGAGAAGAGATACGTTCTCTAGTAGTTCTCCTAAGTAGACCCATTGTTGATCCCCCTCCCTCCAATGCCTCTTTACGTTTATTCAGTCCATTTTTAAATTCATTATCATCATTCATAATTATAAATATATCATAATGTAATGCAAAAACTATGCATGAAAACATGTGTACCTATCATTCACAAGAACACATTCTCAAAGACAATATAATTCTATTTTCAATGCATCAAAGTCTACCATAGACCTAAGACTTAACTTCTAACAACCTTTATGACTACATAGCCTGAATCAAATAATTGAACATATATCTAACTACATTTATTAACATAATATCTCATAAATCCATAGTCTTAATTCTAACATACTTAACATATCCTAAAATTGTGATTCAGCCAAAAGCGCACAACTGAAATCCATTTCTTACCTCATAGCTTTGGTGTTTCTCCATTGATCTTCGATTCCTAAACAAAACACATCAATTCTCATATTATCATTCCTTTATTAAAAAAATGAAAACTCATATTATACTCATTTCTCATTAGTCTAAAGCATATTAAACCCTAAACTTAGATATCACAATGCATAATCCACAATATAGTCCACCAAACTCATTAATTCTAAAGTCCATGGTCTCCTCAAATATGCATCACCACATAACCTTCCTTCTTTGACTTACAAAGTTAATAAGGTTATCATGAATCTCCAAATATCACAACCGTGTGGCTTTATGATTTTCATGTTTTTCATCAACTTCCCTAAACAAACCTAATCATAAACCTTCCATAATATAGAGGGAAAATTATTCTTACCTTCAAGTGTATTAGGATAAGGAGCACCTTGACAAAGAATGTCCCCCTCCTTCTCATGTTGCTTCTCTTCTTCGCAATTCCTCTTCCTTCCTATCCTTTTTTCTCCACGATTCTCTCTCTCTTCAGAGGAATTTCTCCTCAAATACTGGCCAACACTAGCTGGTGGTGAAGTGTTAGGCATCTCCAGCTTCTTCGTGATGACTAACCACTTTATATTCAATGAAAACATAACACGATTCTTTATTTTAGACAAAACCTAGCCATTCTAGTTGACCACCAATTTCTTTGTAACGACCCTTATTTTTCTTTCTTTCTAAAATCGAGTGAAATTTAAAACTTTTCTTTTCTTTAACAAAACAGTGAAAACTCCCATATTTAAAACTCTTTTAAAGTGTGATCAGAGTTCTTTTCTAAAAAGTTAGACCGTTAAAATCCTTTTTCTTAAACTCATTATAATTAGCAGATCACTATAATTATAAAAAACTATTTCTCAAAACGTAGTGGAAGCATAAATAATTCATTCGACAAACTATTACGTGTTAATTACAAAACACTTTTCTGTTTTACTTTCTTTAGCCTAGCAAGTAAGAAGTCCAACCTGTGCAAATCCTTCATCAACTACTCCTTCACCTGTTCTCGCACATGTACCTACACCACAAGCAAACTGTGATCCCTAAGGCCCAGAAAGAAATAGGATATGCATTATGATGTATGCCTCTAACTCATTATGTTAGAATAGAATCCGCCCAAACTGTTCTTTTAGTTATGTTAAATACATTACTCATACATTGAGTTGGGAGATTGGAGGAATCCGTGGCAGAGAGAATAGTCTATTGTCGGCTTATAACCACCTGGGGTAGACAGTCTCTCGCAACCCGACAAGGGAAGGACATAGTTCTTTCGCAACCCAATAAGGGAAGGGCAAAGTTCTCTCACAACCCAATAAGGGAAGGGCATAATTCTTCAAGTCTACCTGGTTAGATCCGAACTACCTCTTATCCTCCAACTCCCCTTTTTCATTCATTTTCTTTATCCATTTTTCCTCACGTAAATGCACATGAATACCAGCTTCGATGGGACATTTCCTACTTGTTTCTATTATCATGATGCATGTCAATGCAAAACAATTATTACAATAACATATCAATATTGTGGGAATGAAACGAATCCAACTAAATTAAATACAAGCAAAATACCAGGAATAATGAGCTAACATGTGGTACTAAAATGTGATAGCAATTATCATGGAATAAAAGTACAATATTAGAGCAGGATATATGATAGAACAACTAACATGCTCTAAAACATGGAATCATACTTAGAGCTATCTAATACAACCTAACAATTTGTCTTGTTATTAGCTAAATGTTCAATGTGGATTGTAAAGCATTATTCTAACTATAGCAGTTAATTGTAAATGGAAAACATGCTATTTAGTCGATAACACGAATAACTTCAAAAAGTAAAACATGGTTTATTAACAATATTTCTAAACTGAACTAACAACCTATTCATATTTACGAGAGTGAGACAGTTCATTGTAAAGATTAACTAAACAAGCTCACATCAAGGAAAACATCAGTATTTAGCAAGCAGTAAGGAAATAGTGATAGGTTAAACAACAATATGTCAAGACTATCCAAGTAGTGAGTAGCAACAATGTTCAGAACATTCAAAGGAAAATAGAACCGATAATCAGCAAATAACAGAGAGTTTAAAACCATTGCATAATAGAAAAACTAGAATAACATACAACAAAAATCTCAATCGTATAAAACTCTTCAACTTCAAGACGTTATGAAACTCTTAAGATTATCCATCATAAATGGGCGGATGATCACCCGGTCAATCATCCCATGCCAAATGACCGCCACAAACAGTCGCCACGTTTTCCTTTAGAAAACTCCAAATATTGCATCGGTCAATCGATCGCTCCGATCGACCACCGATTCCAAATTCTTATTTTCATTTAATTCTCCAATTATTCATATATATTCACTCCATATGTATATATTCATTACCCTTAATGATCCATGAATCACTTTTCCAAATTACCCAAACCTCGTCATATATTAAATGTCTCACCATTGTTCCCTCACTAAATCCAATATGTCCTAAAATAATATAAATCCTATACCTTTAACTTTATTATTAACTAGCTCTCAATCTTTACAATATCCAAATACGTCCAAATATATTTTCTCTTACTATTTCCACTGACAATCAAATTAATTGATATCATTTAATCTAACTCTAACACCATCAAACAGTTCTTCAATTAACTTTAATCCTTCCCTTAATCTAACTACAAACATAACGGGGTATCATAATTCACTTATTCCAAATGCATTTCTCTTGAAAAATATCTTTACTTGTCTAACTCAGTTCTTATCATCCCTAAAATTATCACTTAAGCTATGGCTTCAGCTTAACGAAGATTTGGGATATTACAGAGTTAATGTTTACAACTACTAACAGAGAGTTATTTATACAAAAGTAACTAAGAGTTTAGCAAACAATTTATTCGTACTTAACGTGTCGTAAAGCATTTCACAGTTGAGCAATTCATATCATAGAGTTCATAGCAGAGACTATAATTTTAACAGGAATTATCATCACTTTCTCTACAAAACTAGGCATCGATTTACAAGAAAGAAAACACAGAACAATAATATTGAAGACAAATAGACACTGCTTGTGGGTAGGGCCTCCACTAGCCAACGACTCTAGCAATTCTTACCTCAATTTGCTAATCGTTGAAGAATTTCTATGCTGGAAGAAATGTAGCAGCGAGTTGTCCAACTCCAACTTAAATCGCATTCTTTAGTTCACAAACTCCTTTCCTTAATGCACAATGTATCCCTAAAATGAACACACACACATATCTCACAGCTCAGTTCTCACAGAACACTCACACACTCATGCATGCAGGAAATGAAAAATACCGGGAATGACTCAACTGGACTACATATGGCATGGAGACCTTACCTGGAGCTAGGCAAAGTGATGGCCGGTCACCTATCGAGATGGAGGAGGGTACCCAGGCGTGGAGAGCATTGTTGGTTTATCGACTAAGTAGAAAATTAATGCGTAAACGACAAAACACTCGTATATTTACAATAGTTTTTTCACAGAATCGTTTGATTTCAGTCGAGGGAAGGCGTTTCACCTCGATCGCATGTCGTCTAAATTCAACATTTTCTCTCCAAAATTTCAATTTTGGTTGAGTGAAGGCGTCTGCGCCTCGACCGTATGTCGATCAAAAAGTAAAAAAAAAATTGGATAGATTCAAACTCTCTTAGACTGCATTCGACAGCATGTCGTCCGTGACTTGACCAAAAACTCATATGTCAGACAAAGGTGCGATTTTTGACGCAAATTGTCGACCCAACATCATCCCAAAATGCAGGGGTGATCCGAGACACTTTTCAGACGGAAAACCTCAACCGTATGTCGACCGCGGCGCAATCGAAAACCCATAATGCACCTTTTCTTAAAAACTTTAATACTTTAATCACTCCATAATATTTTTTCCAATTTTATATGCCATTAATCAACAACATACTGTCTCGTAACATAACACATTAATTATTCTAAAATTCATTACATTAATTTTTTACGAGAAAATATTATCGGAGTATTACATTCCTCCCTCCTTATATAAATTTTGTCCTCGAAATTTGCTCAGGAAATTACTCCATTGACATGACAACCCAAAATAGTCATTAAATGTCTTCTCATAGAAGCATCCAAACATCTGCTTACTTCGTACATATCCCCAATCTTCTAAAGGGTTTCTTTGCTTCTGCACCCACTACGTTCCCCGACTTAACAAAATGCTAAACCACACATCCAATTCATAATTTAGTTTTTCCTGTTCTTCTAAGAGCATTCGAACCTTATTGCAAGCAAGCCACTGCATTTTTCTTGTTTCTTTCACAAAAAGCACGGTGTAGTTGATCTTTCCCTTCAAGCATCCTACTTGATGACATAGTCTCCTTGTTGTCCTTGTACTTCATTTCATCTAGGTTTTCATTAGCTACATCAATTTTATTTGAAAGTTTCTCCACAATAGTATTTCTACTTTCAGTTTCTTCTTGGACAATGTCAGTGGCGTTCATGAATCCATTCCAATCACCATTAAATTCAAGAGTCGCCGCCATAATGTGAGTCTTTTCACACCAAAATGCATTAACTTCTGAAAGCCTACATTTAGCATAACTTTTCAACCAACATCTAGAATAGCGTAATAATACCAAATCCTTTGACTGTCATCTTCATCTGTTGTAATAGAAAAGCCTGTATCCAAAATGTCCTCCATTTTTAATTGACAGCATGACCAACTTCTGCCATTTGACCAGCTTGACTGCATCCAAAGCATCCCTTTGCACCAAAAATGTTTATCCAACCATCAAACTCCATATTTGTTTGCATCTTTCCCATTAGACAACACTTCTGTCATAACCATTTTTCTATTTCTTATGTCAAAACCAGAACATCGTGAGCAGAATGGTAAGTCTCGCATATTCAAAATGTTGTTTTGAATCAGTACGTTACTTCATTGTCGCCGCTTAACTCTCGAAGTTGCAGTATTTTCTTATTAAATTGATGTGTCTCTTCAAGTACATCACTGATTTCCATGTGACTCACCACCAAGGAAGGGTCTCCCTGATCTTCTTTATCTCCATTTGACTCACCACCAAGGAAGGGTCTCCTTGTTCTTCTTTATCTCCATTTGACTCACTATCTGTTGTTGACATCACATCTCCTTTACTATTTTTCCCCATCACATCCTCCACACTTCGTGACTTGAGACCCAGTACACGTAACTTTTCTCTCTCTCTTCAACCTTAGCGTGCTCAAACATGCTCTTCACCATTCAAATCCATCATTCTGAGCTTGTTGGATCATAAACTACTTCGTAAATTGTGGCAGCAATAGTCGTTGAAGCCATTAGAAATTAAAACCTTCGGGGACCGTCAGTTGGTTTCTTCTTTCTTCTAAGTTGCTACTCCGCTCCATGGTTTGAGTCTGGTGTGTGCTATGATTGGCCACCTTGTGCACCCTCATAGTTTTGACATCTCTAACGTCTGTCAGAGAAAAGTAAAAGAAAGAAGAAGAACAAGAAAGAAGAAAGAAAGAAAATATGTGAATGGGTATTGAGGGCAGGCTGTTCTGAAGGGAAGCCAAGGGCTTAAAGATTCTCATAGTTTGTCTCCATTAGATGACTGGGCGGATCGGTAGATGTCGGTAGCTGTGCATAGATGTGCGCAGAAGCTAAAGGAGGACTTGGTAGATGCCGTGTCTATTACCCAAAGTTATGACGATGTTTTGCAATTGTTAGTTTGCCTTCGTTTGATGATGGGGCAGATATGGTAGATGTCGATCACTGTGCATAGATGTGCGCAGTAGCTAACAGAGGACTCAGTGGATGCCGTGTCTATGGCTTCAATGATTAGCCTACTCATATCTGAAAAGTGAACGACAAATAAAAGAAAAGAAAAAGGTGAAAAGTGAAAGACAAATGAAAGACATGAAAAGATGAATGGTGAAAGACAAATGAAAGAAAAGAAAAGATGTAAAGTTATGATGATCTAAAGTTATGATGAAGTTAAGTCAAGATGAAGTTAAAATCAAGATGAATGGAAATGGAAACGAAAACGAACATAAAAACAAAAATGAAAAGGAAAACGAAAACGATGATAGAAACTGTATATGGTTTGAAAAGCTGCATGACATGTGCACATTTTATTTATATCACTTACTGGGCCTTAGGCTCATAATTTAAGTCATGATGTAGGTACGTCTAAGAACAAGATGATAAACAGGTTAAGGAGCAGTTGATGATGGATTTGCATGGTGGATCTTGTGGCTGGCTAGGCTAAAAGGATTAAAGAAGGGAAAATGTTTTGTAAAGGTTTTGTAAAAGTTATTGAAATGGTAAAAGAAAAGAATTATATTTATTTCTGCTGTGATTTATAAAAGGGTTTTACGAAAGAAAAGTCTTCCACTATTCTTAGAAAAGAAAAGTTTTCAATTTTACACGTTTTTAAATGTAAGAAAAACTGGGTGGTTACAATACCAATACTAATATCATCCAATATAACTCTAATTATCATCAAACATCACCATCATCATTTTAGGGTATTACAATTTATGCACGACATTTTGAGTGGTCCGTGCTAATGGACTTCTATTGTTCAAGGGCACAATAGTATTGTATGTGTATTTGAAAATGAAGCATGGATTTTAGTTGCAACCATAAGTTGGAATTTTATACTTTTTATGAAAGTACAAAATTGTATAATGACGTCTATGTCAATGTTTGTAGACTGTTTGGAGCAAGATGTAGTAAAAATGTGGTAATATTTTGAATATTTCAGCTGTCTATATTTAGACATTTAAGACTACTATATTTTTACTATCTTTATAAGTTAAGTGAGAGAATATCAGAGAACTATTATGAGCTTATTGTTTAGATTACTGATGAACCATTGATAGATTTATTGTTTTAGTAGATTTTTAGATGATTAATTAAGTCTGCACATTTCATCATCTGTAGTTGAGTTAAGTGGGATATGTGTGGAATACATCCTTTGACTTCACAATATTTCTTCTATTAAAGTTTCTGTAATATCCAAAAAAATTATAATTATTCTATGTAAAGAATTGTGTGTGCAACTGTATTTTCTTAATGGTAATGTGTTTGGAAATGGTGCTATGTGAATTGAAATCAAGTTTTTTTATGTAAATTTGGAGATATTATCCTGTGGCTTAAGGAGGAGTGGAGATTTAAATGGATAAGGGGTAATTGAGGGATGAAGTGGTCGACCAAATTGGGTTTGATCAACCAGTATTACACATGGTAGAATTTGGGGGGCTCTTGGGTAGAATTGGTCGACCAGTGTATGAGAGGTTGACAAAAATTCTGGCAAATTGAATAGGGTGGCTCTCGAGGCTCTTTTGCAGTCGATCGGCCAGGAAATTGTGGTCGACCAATTTTATAGTGAAAATGTGAAATTTAGCCTCGGTAAGAATTGTGGTCGACCAATTGTTGAGAAGTGGTCGACCAGTATACCAAAGGTAACCTGAATTCATATAAGATGTCACGTTCTAACTAAAGGCCTTTGGGATAGATAACTCCAGGACATGCCCCGCATAGCTACACTTTCATCTTGGTGCTAGAGAAGGAAGAAAACTTTAGGATTTAAAGTGTTTGAAGACTTAAACTCTCCAAAGGAAAGAAAATATTCTTCAGAACCTCTACAGAATTCTCTTTCTCTTCTTCTTTTGAAATTTCAAGGTATGTTAAGCTCTTTCATGGTTTTGTTAAGAATTTTATAAGGTTATGGAAATTATGACAAAAAGATAAAGTGGAAATGGAGGGAAAGGATGAAAACCGATTGACTTTGATGTTGGTTATTTGTTTTCCAAAAATTTATGAGTTAAGCTAATTATAAATGTTATTAAGGATATCTTAAGGAAGAAGTAGATTTTGGAATTAATGATTTTGGTTAAGAAATGTGAAAGTTAAGAGAGGTCAATTGTAGATGAAGATTTGGGTTAAAACCGTAACAATGCATGTATAAAAGACTATATTCTTATCATGTGTTAGTGATGGATGTTTATTTATTTTGAAGATATTGAGAAGAAATTTTTTCAATTTTGAATTGGATAAAGGACCTAAGGTAAGAGATATGCATGTGTTTGACCATCGTTGTCTACATCACAAGATACTAGATTATATTATTTTGTAATGTTATTTGTTGTATTATTTTGATGGATTGTTTGTTTTGTAATTTTCATGTAATAATGCTATGATAGATTGTTAGAAATTGGTTTGATGATTGAATGAAATGCGTACATGTCATGCATCACTATTAGGAATGATATGAAATTGTTTACACACATATGCATTGTTAATTAAATGGACTAAATAAACGTAAATAATTGTTGTACGTTAGGGAGATTAACAACACTCCTGCTTGGGAGAGCTACAAGATAAGGTATCTCATCCTTGGTCGGGATTGAGTGATGGTTCTGCCTAAGATGGACCATAAAATGTATCTTTTCTCTTGGACTGATAATCTCTAATGTTTGGACGGTTATGTGGTTATAAGTAATGGACTAAAAGGAAATGCTCTTTTCTTTTAATGCATAACATGAGCATTGCATCGATTATATTCATTTTATCTCTTACTGAGCATTAGGGTCACAATTAAATCCTATAATGTGGGTGGGGAATTCGATCAAACTAAAGTACACATAGAGTGATGGCAAGGACTGTAGTGGAAGGAGCATAACCACATTGAGGCCTTACGTTATCCAACTCTTTTTGACCAATTCGTTGTGACTCACTAAACTTTAACAGTTATGTATCTTTTGAAATGTGATTTGCTTCCACTATATATTTTGCTTTCCCTCACATGTTTTAATATATATATATATATAATATAACATATGACATAGATTTAACAAATAATATTATGTTAAGAGAAACGATAAGGAAAAATAGGTCGCTACAATTTTGGAAGGAACCCAAAGTTACTTTGACATTTTGGAAAGCCTATTGAAAGTTTTGGAGACCGGGTTTTATTTGTATTCAACACATCACTTTCAGATGGATGGATAGTTTAAGCATTCAACACTTACTCTTGAGGGCATGATGATGTCATATGGTTTGAATTTTTGTAGTAGTTGAAGAATTGTCTGGATGGAATTTGTAAGTAATAATCGATTTTTTTATCAGTATTAGTGTATCACCTTGTGGGAACTTTTATAGGAGTCCATAATAAACTTCCTTGTTTTTGGCTGAGTTTTGAGAGCAAGTTTACTTTTTGATCGTATTTAACTCAAGTGATTGTTGTAAGAGTTTGAATTTGATTAAAGAGAAGTTGAGAATTGCTTTAGTTGGCAAAAAGGTTATGCAGACCTTCTGAGGAGTGAAGTTTCATTTGAAACCAATAGCTTCGTGTTTTTGAAGGTTCGACCACAATGCTAAATTAGTCGCTTTGGTGTAAAGAGTAAGTTAGCTCCCATATATATTGACTTTTTAAATTATAGAACGAGCTGTTTTAGTGGCTTAGTGGTTAGATTTACTGCTATAGTTGAGCTATGTGCATAGCATATTCCTACTTTCATATACTTAGAAATTAAACTACTGATCCGTTGCATGTTTTCTCTTGGATTGATGTACCTATCTTGGAGGATGTATCTTATGAAGAGGTGCTTGAGAGGATTTTGGGCCATGAAATAAAAGTTCTGAGTTATCGTGAAATTCCTCTTGTTTGAATTTAGCGGAAAACCATAGCAAAAGAGGAGCTACTTATGATATTGACTCTGATATAGTAACAAAGTACCCAGACTAATTTGGTGATACATTCAAGGTTGTTCTAAATTTCAGGGATGAAATTTTCTAAGTGAGGCAACATGTAACAACTTCCATTTGAAATTGTTAGGGTTTCTCTTAGTTGGAAGATTAATTATTGTAATTGAACTATAATGCCCTATTTTTTTAAATTCATTTTTCAATATTTTAAAATTCAGGGTCGTAAACATTTTCGCTTAATTTATTTGAAACGCATAAATCATAATGAATAAATTCAATTTAAAACATGTCAGAGTAAATTGAGCGGAAGTAGATAATGATTCTTCTAAAACGTAGTTCAGGTCTTTCCAACAAAAGTTCCTGCTTACAAAACATATACCATGTTCAAAATATGAAGTCAATTATTCAAATAACAAATACTGGTTTTAGTGAGCGACATCCATCAGATCGAACCCGGTTGATAACTCAAGGGATCATCCTAAAATGCCTCCTCTAGAACCAGTACATCACAAGCATCATAAGGATCACCTACATCACGGGGAAAACAATGAGCCCAAGATCCAGCAAGAATTAGAATAGAATGCAATGTAGGTGCTATGCATGATCATGCGATGTATTATAGAAAAAAACCTTATCTTTCTTGTTAAACCAAGAGTCAGACATGTCCTATGGTCATGTGGCTTAACCATAACACCGACGAGGAGATACACCATTAGGGGTGTCACTATATGTCGTCACCACACTCTTTTGTTGAAGACATTGGGGATTTCCGTACAAGAGAAGGATGAACCTGAGGGAGAATGTGGCTTACCCGTAACTCCGCTCCCTACGTGGGAGTAGTTACCCCATTCGGGGTGTCGCCACTGATGGACCATCACCAATTCTATCGAACTCCCACATGTCTATTTACATATATTAGGCATGTTATGCAATATGCTCACAATTTCAGAAGTCCTAAGTATAATGCATGAATGTCTACGTAAATTTACAATAATATATATAAAGTAAACATAACATCTAGCAACAAATTATAGGGAGCAGTCAAAATTTATAGAACTAACATATATAATTTATCCACTAATTATTGAATTAATTACGTGCTTTTGAACATGGGTTAACTTATTTGTTTTGGCAGAGAAGACAAGAGAAAATATTTACCCAAATCCCACTATTATTAACAAGGAGGCGACTTGTGAATTCATGAGGGGTTCAAAAACAATAATGGGCTTGCTACGCATTATCTAATAATTTACTGATTCAAATTCATGCTAAATCTAGAAAGTTATAGGTTCACTTCATGAGTTACGAGTTCAGCTCATGCTAATTCCGACCATCCTCAAAATCATTTTATAATGCCCAAACAAGGAGATATTTAAACATGAATCAGAGACAAAATTCCATTTCCAAAAGTCATTCAATATCAGCAGTATAATTCCATCATTCTATCTATCAACTCAGACTTTCATGCTTAAAACAATTCAACACTACTACAATAGTTTAGGCCACAAAAACATTTCACAATGAATAACCCAGCGAATGTCCAATATCATTCAACAAAAAATTCCAACCTCACATGGATTGAACCAATTCGGTGCTCAATATTAAACAACAACGAACCCGCGATGTAGGGCCTCCATTGGCTAACTTACATCCCAATTCTTACCTCTAGTAGAATTTCACTCCTCAACCATTCTTCACAGCCACAAAATTTTCACCAGTGCAGCTACACGCCTAGGAGATCTTTCCAACAATAGGGCTCACTTCACTTTTTCTCAGCTCACAAACAACACACACCACTCTACCTCACTCAGTATCAACATACACAGTGGAAGGAGGAAGAGTTCAAAACACTTACCTTCACTTGTAGACGAGAGAGAGAGAGCAGGGAATAGACTTCTGCAGATGCCAAGATGGAAGTGACAATCACCCAAACCAATGGAGGGTGGTCCATTATGAGGAAGCCACGTGGAAAGCTTCCCAATGTTCTTGGGGAAGGGAGGCGTGTCACAGGGGAGAGAGAAAACCGAAGAATGGAGAGAGAGAAATGACTAATAGGAAAGGGTTTCTCGCTTTAAAATGGTTTTTCGGTCGAGGGAATGCGTCCGAGCCTCGACCACGTATTGTCTGAATTCTCAAAATTTCCTCCAAAATTGCATTTTCGGTCGAGGAAATGCGTCCGAGCCTTAACCGCATGTCGACTGAAATGATCAAATAATTCTACAGATTCAAATCCTTCTCGACTGCACTCAACCTCTAGTCAACCGCATATCGATCGAAAGGTCAAATAAATTTGACAGATTCAAACACTTCTCGATCACACTAGACCGCCAGTCGACCGCTGTGCGACTGAAAACCCCAAGTGTGACCTAGAACACGTTTTATGTCGAGACACCATGTCAACATCTCAACCTCGGCCTTACTAGAAATGTAGGGAGTATCCAGAATGCGTTTTCGGTCTAAGCATTCGACCCAGCCACAACTGCTAGTCGACCGAAAACCCACAAATGTACAATATGTGACAAATTTTTAACTTATAATTTGCCAAAATATTTCTTCCTTTAATTACATTGCATCTAGGCCCAAATTAACGATTACGGAACATATCCACATTCATAAAATATTCGTTCATTAATAAAAATCTTTACATAATACAAGGAGAATTTATCTAAGCATTACATAAACCCTAATCATAATTTTCTAATTTGGCCACCCCTTTACTCTACCATTTTAAGACATCGAATAGGGAGTTAACCATTCTATAAAACTTGAAGATCTTTCACATTGAGTGAGCACATCGAAGGAGAGATTTTTTAAGAGATGTTGAAGTTTTATATAAAGATAGTTTGGTAAGTAAAAATCTCTCCTTGTTCTTTTGGATATTTTCTATAAAAACCAAGTTTTAACAAAAGTTTTGTTTTAGATTCTATAAGTTAGGTTGAGCTATTGTGCTTTGGAACTCAGAGAATGGTGATGAATCGAACATTTCCAGAAGGTAAAAACCCAAATACTTTTGGCCATTTTCATTGAAAATTTTGGATGTTGATTTTAAGAAAAAAAATGGTTTATATTATGGTACATTTTGGTTTTTTAAAGATTTTTCGAGAAGTTGGAAAATGTTTTAGGAAAGTTGGAGTTTTTTAATTTACTTGGAAAAATTCAGTGTTGCAAGTGAGTTTTTGTGGAATTGTAGGCTTTTACAGCAGAAACGTAGGCTTTCACAGCAGAAAATGCATATTTGCAAGAACAAAGGATTTCGCCATATAAACATGCATATTCGCGGGAACAAATGCATCTGCAATGGAAGTGATGGCTTCCGTAGGAGCAAAGGTTTCTATGGGAGCAAGCGGATTACACTTTTCTGTGGGAGCGAGGGTTTCCACGAAAATGGGCTAAACGGACAACACTTGGGAGAAAACTTCTGGACTTAATCCGCTGTCAACTAAAATTTAAAAAATGTGAAAGACAGTTGATGGAGGGACTTCTAGACTAGATTCTAAAAAGTTTCATTTTTTGGGGATTGTTACATGAGTTGGTTTATATTCCAGCTATAGGTTCCAACGAATTTTATCTTCTTTTTTTTTTAAACAAGTGAATTGATTGGATATATATGTTTTGATAGTCAAACAGATTGACGAGGGATTTGAACTCTTTGGATTTTGATTTGCTTGGTCTTGGACTTTGGTAGGCACAATTTGAGGTAGAAGTTTATTTTATGTCCAACATTTCATGATTTTAGAAACATTATTATAAGATGTGTTCTCATACAAAAATGGTAAGTCCATTTTTATGGCTTATCAATTTTTATACTAAATATATGTATTTGTCACTAGACACGTTTTAATTGAGCATGTATGTTTTCATTCATTAATCATCTTGGTCGAGTGAACCAAATTTGACCAACCCATGAAGGAGTCTTGTTCTCTTTATGCATATTCGATCATTGAAGAATATGTTTGTTTGTGTTAAATAGAGTAATTGGCAGATGACTGTGTCGTGTCCTTGGACGCAAAACTCTAAACTTGATCAAGGTCTTACTTTCCTAGCTTTAGGGATCACTGAGTATCACCATTACTATTTATGCCAATGACACTGTGTGCCCGAAGTCTGTGAGTGACTCTATTTTCACTAGGCTTTTCAATGGTACAGTAGGGCCTATTTACTGCACGTACCATTTTATAGTAGATTGTTTTATGATGTTTGCTTTATTTTTTTTTTTATAACCATATTTTTATACTAATGTTTTAGTATATGACATGGTTCTTACTTTTCTCATAATTTTAAATGTTAAATCTAAAACCATACTGCTATTGAGTTTAATCGACTCACCCCAATGACATTTATTCAGATATTAGTTTGAAAGATTCTCAGTTGTCGACACTTGAGTGAGTTCAACAGTTTATCTATTTAGTTTTTTTTTATTATGAGTTGTTCTCTTTGTGAGATTTCTATTTCTATTTGTATTTTTTGCACAATTGTTGTTATTTGGACTTTTATATTGTTATTTTATCATGATGTTACTAATGGACCTTTGTATTAGCCTAGTTGAATAAGCCCTGACAATTTAAGTTTCACTTAATATTTTCACTGTTTATTTAATTTAAAAATTAAAGGGTCGGATGATTTAGTTTCGTTTCAGGCTGGATCATTTTTTATTCTTTGTTGGGTCTCCTTTGGAACATGACAACACAAATAAAAGGTGATTTATCTTGGATACATAAGAGAAATGAAGTGTCATTTAATGAGTTGTGCCAAAGAAGTAAACAATCAGTATATACTACAAAGTCAATAATAGAAGACAGACAAAAAATAAGAACACGGAGATTCTGAAAGAATAAAAATGTAAGGAAATTATTCTATGCATAGTTGGTTCGTATGAAATTATTCTCATACAAAAATGGTAAGTCCATTAATGTATGTGTTTATTAGATGTAGGTTCTTTACATTAAGAAGTATGATTTTGAGCACGTTTCGAGGATCATACTGTTGCTTGATGCATGTTTATTAGATTTAAGTTCTTTTAATGATGTGTTTATAGATTTAAGTTAAGGATTATGATATTAAGCATGTTTTGATGCCCGTGTACAGGATGTAGATACTGTATGCATATACGAGCATGATACGCATCATGATTTTCAAATGATATGAAAATGATTTTAAGCATGTTTTGAAAAGGAAATGGAAACGGAAAGTAAATGTAAGAGAAACGTAAATAGACATTTGGAGGTGTGAACTCTTGAGTCGGTTGCCTGGGTGGGTGCTATGCGATGGCCGCTTGAGGTGTGTGCTACAAGATGGCTGCCTTTGGTGTGTACTATGATTGCTCCTTGACATATACCATGTTGATGAAACTAGTGAACTATCAATGAAACCAATGTAGTTTACCTCTGCAAATTTCTCTACATAGGGCCACACCTCAAACCTCGAGATCCATTTTCACAGAACACCCTTATCTGATCGAAAAGGAACTCGTAAAATATGTGAATACAAAGTTCCACTTATTTGTTCCAATCGCTGATTGAATGTAGTTCCCTTGGAATCGGGTATTAATATGGTAATCTATGATAGAAATCCTTAATTTGTTGGACATAATAGCTTCACGTTTAGTACATGCATAAACTAACGCCATAAAATTGACATACAATCAGAATTCTCGGTTCGATGTCCGACCCTTGCTTCTTAATTCGAAGAAGCATTTCATTCTCCATTGCTCGCACTTGATCCAAAACGTAAACGACCTACAAAAAAGAAGAAAAAAACGAAAGAAGGGTTTTCCTCCAATGTCTTAACGATAGCAAAAAAAAAATCAACTAATTCTCATCCGAGAATTATGCAGTCTACCTGTCCTCCGGTGTTCGGCAGGCCTAAAACGCTGTCCTGACCAAAGTATCCATGGATAGAGAAAATAACAAAATTGAACACCATTGGTAATCTTCCTAGAAATGCTTATAACGACGAAGGGTCAGGGGCTTGAAGGATGTCGAAAAGAAGATGCATGGTCTCCAAGACCATTTTCGCCGTGTCACCCCAACCCTTTTCAAAACCCATTTCTTGTAATCTTCAACGAAGTGTGAAAGTAAAAGAGAAAGAATGAGAAATCAAAAAGGTAATGTTTTCAACACATAAATTATTATACAAGGTAACTCACTTGTATTCAAATTCAGAATGGGGTGCACCAGATTGGAGTTTGGAAAGATAATCATCAGCCTTCGACAACACAGACTGAATTTGAGACATGCTACAAATTCGATCATTTACCATTAATGTATGTGTTTATTAGATATATGTTCTTTACATTAAGAAGTATGATTTTGAGCACGTTTTGAGGATCATACTGTTGCTTGATGCATGTTTATTAGATTAAAGTTCTTTTAATAATGTGTTTATAGATTTAAGTTAAGGATTATGATATTAAGCATGTTTTGATGCCCGTGTATAGGATGTAGATACTGTATGCATATACGAGCATGATACGCATCATGATTTTCAAATGATATGAAAATGATTTTAAGCATGCTTTGAAAAGGAAATAAAAACGGAAAGTAAATGTAAGAGAAACGTAAATAGACGTTTGGAGGTATGAACTCTTGAGTCGGTTGCCTGAGTGGGTGCTATGCGATGGCCACTTGAAGTGTGTGCTACGAGATGGCTGCCTTTGGTGTGTGCTATGATTGGCCACCTTGTGCAGCCTCGTCTAGTTTTGACATCTCCAACGTCTGTCAGAGAAAAGTAAAAGAAAGATGAAGAACAAGAAAGAAGAAAGAAAGAAAGTATGTGAATGGGTATTGAGGGCAGACTGTTCTGAAGGGAAGCCAAGGGGTGAAAGATTTTCGTTGTTTGTCTCTATTTGATGACGGGGCAGATCGGTAGATGTCGGTAGTTGTGCATAGATGTACGCAGCAGCTGGCGAAGGACTCGGTAGATGCCATGTCCATTCCCTAAAGTTATGACGATGTTTTGCACCTGTTAGTTTGTCTCCGTTTGATGATGGGGCAGATACGTAGATGTCGATCGTTGTGCATAGATGTGCGTAGTAGTTAACAGAGGACTCAGTGGATGCCGTGTCTATGGCTTCAATGATTAGCCTACTCATATCTAAAAAGTGAAAGACGAATGAAAGAAAAGAAAAGGTGAAAAGTGAAAGACAAATTAAAGAAAAGAAAAGATAAATAGTTAAAGACAAATGAAAGAAAAGAAAAGATGTAAAGTTATGATAATGTAAAGTTATGATGAAGTTAACTTAAGATGAAGTTAAAATCAAGATAAACGAAAACAAAAACAAAAACAAAAGGAAAAGGATAAGGAAAACGATGATAGAAACTGTATATGGTTTGAAAAGCTACATGACATGTGCACGTTTTATTTTATATCACTTACTGAGCCTTAGGCTCATAGTTTAAGTCATGATGATGTAGGTACGTACAAGAACAGGATGATGAAAAGGTTAAGAACCAGTTGATGAAGGATTTGCACGGGTGGATCTTGTGGTTGGCTAGGCTAAAAGGATTAAAGAAGGGAAAATGTTTTGTAAAGGTTTTGTAAAAGTTATTTAAATTGTAAAAGAAAAGAATTATATTTATTTCCGCTGTGATTTGTAAAAGGGTTTTACGAAAGAAAAGTCTTCTGTTGTTCTTAGAAAAGAAAAGTTTTAAATTTTACATGTTTTTAAATGTAAGAAAAACTGGGTCGCTACAATACCAATACTAATATCATCCAATATAACTCTAATTATCATCAAACATCACCATCATCATTCTAGGGTATTACAATTTATGCACGGCATTTTGAGTGGTCTGTGCTGATGGACTTCTATCGTTCAAGGGAACAATAGTATTGTATGTGGATTGAAATTGAAGCATGAGAATTTAGTTGCAACCATAAGTTGGAATTTTATATTTTTTTATGAAAGTACAAAATTGTATAAGGACGTCTATGTCAATGTTAGTAGACTATTTCAAGCAAGATGTAGTATAAATGTGGCTATATTTTGAATCTATCAGCTGTCTATGTTTAGACATTTAAGACTACTATATTTTTACTATATTTTTACTATCTTTATAATGGACTGAAAGGAAATGCTCTTTTCTTTTAATGCATAACATGAGCATTGCATCGATTATATTCATTTTATCTCTTACTGTGCGTTAAGGTCACAATTAAATCTTGTAATGTAGGTGGGGAATTCGATCAAACTGAAGTACACATAGAATGATAGAAAGGACTGTAGTAGAAGGAGCATAACTACATTGAGGCCTTACGTTATCCAACTCTTTTTAACCGATTGGTTGTGACTCACTAAACTTTAACAGTTCTATATCTTTTGAAATGTGATTTGCTTCCACTATTTATTTTGCTTTCCCTCACATGTTTTAATATATATATATATATATATTATAACATATGACATAGATTTAACGAATAATATTATGTTATGAGAAATGATAAGGAAGAATGGGTCGCTACAATTTTTGCGGGAACCCAAAGTTACTTTCACATTTTGGAGAGCCTATTGAAAGTTTTGCACACTGGGTTTTATTTGTATTCGACACATCACTTTCAGATGGATGGATAGTTTGAGCATTCGACACTTATTATTGAGGGCATAATGATGTCATGTGCTTTGAATTTTTGTAGGAGTTGAAGAATTGCCTGGATGGAATTTGTAAGTAGTAATGAATTTTATATCAGTATTAGTGTATCACCTTGTGGGAACCTTTATAGGAGTCCATACTAAACTTCTTTTTTTTTGGCTGAGTTTTGAGAGCAAGTTTACCTCTTTGATCGTATTTAACTCAAGTGATTATTGGAAGAGTTTGAATTTGATTAAAGACAAGTTAAGAATTGTTTTAGTTGGCAAAAAGGTTATGCGGACCTTTTGAGGAGTGAAGTTTCGTTTTAAACTGATAGCTTCATGTTTTTGAAGGTTCGACCACATTGCTAAATTAGTTGCTTTGGTGTAAAGGATAAGTTAGCTCCCATATATATTGACCTTTTCAAATGATAGAACGAGTTGTTTCAGTGGCTTAATGGTTAGATTTACTGCTATAGTTGAGCTATGTGCATAGCATATTCCTACTTTTCTATACTAAGAAGTTATACTACTGATCTGTCGCATGTTATCCTTGGATTGATGTACTTATCTAGGAGGATGTATCTTATGAGGAGGTACTTGAGAGGATTTTGGGCCATGAAATAAAAGTTCTGAGTTATCATGAGATTCCTCTTGTTTGAGTTTAGCGGAAAACCATAACGAAAGAGGAGCTACTTAGGAGATTGACTCTGATATGGTAAATATGTATCCTCACTGGTTTGGTGATATATTCAAGGTTGTTCTAAATTTCAGGGATGAAATTTTCTAAGTGAGGCAACATGTAACAACTACTATTTGAAATTGTTAGGGTTTCTCTTAGTTGGAAATTTAATTATTGTAATTAAACTATAACGCCTCGTTTATTTAAAAATATTTTTCAATATTTTAAAATTCAGGGTCGTAAAAATTTTTGCTTAATTTATTTGAAACGCATAAATCAAAATGAATAAATTCAATTTAAAACATGTTAGAGCAAATTGAGCGAAAATAGATAATGATTCTTCCCAAACATAGTTCAGGTCCTTCCAATAAAAGTTCCTGCTTACAAAACGTTTACCATGTTCAAAATATGAAGTCAGTTATTCAAATAACAAATATTGGTTTTAGTGAGCCACATCCATTAAGTCGAACCCGACTGGTAACCCAAGGGATCATCCTAAAATGCCTCCTCCACAACTAGTACATCACAAGCATAATAAGGATAACTTACATCACGGGAAAAACAATGAGCCTAATGCCCAGCAAGAATTAGAATAGAATGCAATGCATGTCCTATGCATGATTATGCGATGTATTGTAGAAAAGAACCTCATCTTTCTTGTTAAACCGAGAGTCGGATATGTCCTATGATCATGTGGCTTAACCGTAACTCCGACGAGGAGATACACCATTAGGGGTGTCACCACATGCCCTCACCACACTCTTTTGTCAAAGACATTAGGGATTTTCGTACAAGAGAATGATGAACCCGAGGGACCATGTGGCTTAACCGTAACTCTGCTCCCTACGTGGGAGTAGTTACCCCATTCGGGTTGTCACCACTGATGGACCATCGCCAATTCTATCGAACCTCCACATGCCTATTTACATATATTAGGCATGTTATGCAATATGCTCACAATTTCATAAGTCGTCAGTATGATACATGAATGTCACGTACAATTTACAATAATATATATAAAGTAAGCACAACATCTAGCAACGAATTATAGGGAGCAGTCAAAATTTATAGAACTAACATATATAATTTATCCACTAATTATTGAATTAATTACGTGCTTCTTAACATGGGTTAACTTATGTGTTTTGGCAGAGAAGACAAGAGAAAATATTGACCCAAATCCCACTATTATTAACAAGGAGGCAACTTCTGAATTCGTGAGGGGTTCAAAAACAATAATGAACGTGCTATGCATTGTCCAATAATTTACAGATTCGAATTCATGCTAAATCTAGAAAGTTATAGGTTCACTTCATGAGTTATGGGTTCAGTTCATGCTAATTCTGACCATCCTCAAAATCAATTTATAATGCCCAAACAAGGAGATATTTAAACATGAATCAGAGACAGAATTTCATTTCCAAAAGCCGGTCAATATCAATAGTATAATTCCATCATTCTATCTATCAACTCAGTCTTTCATGCTTAAAACAATTCAACACTACTACAATAGTTTAAGCCACAAAAACATTTCACAATAAATAACCCAACGAATGTCCAATATCATTCAACAGATAATTCCAACCTCACTAGGATTAAACCAATTCGATGCTCAATATTAAACAACAACAAACGCGCGATGTAGGGCCTCCACTGGCCAACTTACATCCCAATTCTTACCTCTAGCAGAATCACTCCTCAGCAATTATTCACAGCTGCAAAATTTTCACCAGTACAGCTACACGCCTAGGAGATCTTTCCAACAACAGAGCTCCCTTCACTTTTTCTCAGCTCACAAACAACACACACCACTCTACCTCACTCAGTTGCAACATACACAGTGGAAGGAGGAATAGTTCAGAACACTTACCTTCACTTGTAGACGCGAGAGAGAGAGAGAGAGAGAGCAAGGAACAAACTTCTGCAGAAGCCAAGATGGAGGTGACGATCACCCAAACCAATGGAGGGTGGTTCATCGTGAGGAAGCCACGTGGAAAGCTTCCCAATCTTCTTGGGGAAGGAAGGCGTGTCGCAGGGGAGAGAGAAATCCGAAGGAGGGAGAGAGAGAAATGAATGATAGGAATGGGTTTCTTGCTTTGAAATGGTTTTTCGGTTGAAAGAAGGCATTTGAGCCTCGACCGCGTATCGTCAAAATTCCCAAAATTTCCTCAAAAATTGCATTTTTGGTCAAGGAAATGCGTCCGAGCCTTGACCGTATGTTGACTGAAATGATCAAATAATTCTACAGATTCAAATCCTTCTCGATCTTACTCAACCTCCAATCAACCGCATATCGACCAAAAGGTCAAATAAATTTGACAGATTCAAACACTTCTAGACTGCACTCGACCGCTAGTCGACCGCAGTGAGACTGAAAACCCCAAGTGTGACCTGGAACACGTTTTAGGTCAAGACACCATGTCAACATCTCGACCTCGACCTTACTAGAAATGCAGGGAGTCACCAAAATGCATTTTCGGTCAAAACATTCGACTCAGCCACAACCGCTAGTCAACCGAAAACCCATAAATGTACAATCTGTGACAAATTTTTAACTTATAATTTCCCAAAATATTTCTTCCTTTAATTACACTACATCCAAGCCCAAATTAACGATCACGAAACATATCCACATTCATAAAATATTCGTTTATTAATAAAAATATTTACATAATACAGGGAGAATTTATCTAGGCATTACATAAACCGTAATCATAATTTCCTATTTCGTCCACCCCTTTACTCTGCCATTTTAAGACATCGAGTAGGGAGTTAACCATTCTATAAAATTTGAAGATCTTTCATAGTGAGCGAGTACATCGAAGGAGAGATTTTTGAAGAGGTGTTGAAGTTTTATATAAAGATAGTTTGGTAAGTAAAAATCTGTCCTAGTTCTTTTATATATTTTCTATAAAAACCAAGTTTTAACAAAAGTTTTGTCATAGGTTCTATAAGTTAGGTTAAGTTATTGTGCTTTGGAACTCAGAGAATGGTGATGAATCGAATATTTCCAGAAGGTAAAAACCCAAATACTTTTGGCCATTTTCATTGAAAAATTTGGATGTTGATTTTAAGAAAAAAATTTGGTTATATTATGGTACATTTTGGTTCTTTAAAGATTTTTTGAGAAGTTGGAAAATGTTTCAAGAAAGTTGGAGTTTTTTAATTTACTTGGAAAAATTCAGTGTTGCTGGCGAGTTTCTGTGGAAGTGTAGACTTTTACAACTGAAACGTAGGCTTTCGCGGCAGAAAATGCGTATTTGCAAGAACGAAGGTTTTTGCCATATAAACATGCATATCCACGGGAATGAATGCATCCGCAATGGAAGTGATGGCTTCCGTAGGAGCGAAGGTTTCTACAGGAGCAAGCGGATAACACTTGTTTGTGGGAGCGAGGGTTTCCATGAAAATGGGCTGAAAGGACAACACTTGGGAGCAAACTTCTGGACCTAATCCGCGGTCAACTGAAATTTTAAAAATGTGAAAGACATTTGATGGAGGGACTTCTGGACTAGATTCTAAAAAGTTTGATTTTTTTGGGGATTGTTACGTGAGTTCTCTTGAGTTGGTTCATATTCTAGCTATAGGTTCCAACGAGTTTTAACTTTTTTTTTTTTAAAAAAAAAAACAAGTGAATTAATTGGATATATATGTTTTGATAGTCAAATAGATTGACGAGGAATTTGGACTCTTTGGCTTTAGATTTGCTTGGTCTTGGATTTTGGTAGACTCAATTTGAGGTAGAGATTTATTTTATGTCCAACATTTTATGATTTTAGAAACATTATTATAAGATGTGTTCTCATACAAAAATGGTAAGTCCATTTTTATGGCTTATCGATTTTTATACTATATATATGTATTTGTCACTAGACACGTTTTAATTGAGCATGCATGTTTTCATTCATTAATCATCTTGGTCTAGTGAATAAAATTTGACCGACCCATGAAGGAGTCTTGTTCTCTTTATGCACATTCGATCATAAAAGGATATGTTCGTTTATGTTAAATAGAGTAATTGGCAGATGACTGTGTCATGTCCTTAGGCGCAAAACTCTAAACTTGATCAGGGTCTTAATTTCCTAACTTTAGGGATCGCCGAGTATCACCATTACTATTTATGCTAATAACATTGTGTGCCCAAAGTCCGTGAGTGACTTTATTTTCACTAGGCTTTTCATATGGTACAGTTGGTTCTATTTACTGCACGTACCATTTTATAGTAGCTTGTTTTATGATGTTTGCTTTACTTTCTTTTTTATAACCATATTTTTATGCTGATGTTTTAGTATATGGCATGGTTCTTACTTTTCTCATAATTTTAAATGTTAAATCAAAAACTATACTGCTATTGAGTTTAGTCGACTCACCCCAACGACATTTATGCAAATATTAGTTTGAAAGATTCTTAGTTGTCGACACTAGAGTCAGTTCAACAGTTTATCTATTTAGTTTCTTTTTTTATTATGAGTTGTTATCTTTGTGAGATTTCTATTTCTATTTGTATTTTTTGCACAATTATTGTTATTTGGACTTTTATATTGCTATTTTATCATAATGTTACTAGTGGACTTTTGTATTAGCCTAGTTGGATAGGCCCTGACAATTTAAGTTTCACTTAAGATTTTCACTGTTTATTTAATTTAAAAATTAAAGGGTCGGACGATTTAGTTTGGTTTCAGACCGGATCATTTTTCGTTCTTTGTTGGGTCTCCTTTGGAATCGTGACAATACAAATAAAATGTGATAGTTTATCTTGGATACATAAGAGAAATGAAGTGTCATTTAATGAGTTGTGCTAAAGAAGTAAACAATCAGTACATACTACAAAGTCAATAATAGAAGACAGACAAAAAATAACAACACGGAGATTCTGAAAGAGTAAAAATGTGAGGAAATTATTCTATGCATAGTTGGCTGTAATGAGAATATAATTTATCTTTTTATACCATGATTCTTATCAATTAAATGAAGGATGAACGGAGTCAATTTATTCAATAATAAAGACAAAACAGTTGATCAGTAGGTACCTACTAGAAAAGGGTTAACTTATGAAGAGTATCACGGTTTGGCAGCAGGCAGAGGGAGGGAGCGAGGGAAGAAGGGAGAGAGAGAGAAAGAGAAAGACAGATGTAGAAGAGGAACTAAAAAGGAGCAAGGTGGAGAAAGTCACATGATTTTTGACAGTCGATTAGAGTTTGTAATTGCCATGAAAAAGATTAAAAAATAATCAAAGACATCAAGTGGAGACCGACCACTGTCTTCCGGAGGTACTTCATCAATGCATATAATAATACAATACAAGAATATTTGTTTCGCAACGCTGATATTTCCCCATATTAACCATTGATTGCTCTCTCTCTCTCTCTCTCTCTCTCTCTCCTTCTTTTCTCTCTCTCTCTCTACTTCCCTCCCTCCTTCTCTTCCCCCTCCGGCCCCCTTGCGTGTTCATAAATTCAGTTGAGTTGTTGGGCTTTCATGATATAAAGTGAACAATGATCTATTGATCTGAGAGTTTAGACCTAGCCTATCAGAGACCAATATAGCCTTCCTGTGGTGGTCAAATGGGTGTTTGTTCAGAATCTGGTATAGGCCCCCATGATTGAAATCTGATGTTGCATCCATCACATCTGATCTTTGACGAAACGGTGGAAGAGCTTCTCCATCAACCCATCATTGGTTTGTATACACTTTACTTAATTATCATCTTTGTTTCAGTGCAGTTTGTTTTCCAGTATGTGTTTACTTTGTAATCACTGAAGCTATAGCAGCAAATTTAAGATTGATTACTGTCTGAATAAACTAATTAAATCCTTGTTAATTTCCTTTTATCTCTTTGTTTTTTTGAAACGGTAGCATATAAAAAATTGATCTCATTTATTAAGATTTTTTCTCGCCTTTTCTTTTCCAAATTTATTTCCTTTGCCTTTAACTGCATAAATCTATAGACCCAACAGCCCTAACTTTCAAATATACATTCACATATTAGTCATTCTTCCCCATAGAGATCCAGTTCGATTTTCTTACCACTTGGTTATATGATGTTGTTATTATTCCAACTCTTTCTCGAGCTTCGATTCAATTTTTAGGACCATTTTGTATGTTCATACGCATTTGAATCAAGTACTTAGCTTCCTCCTATCAATTATGTTTAGTGTGTCGAAGTTTATGGGACCTGATATTAGAAAATTTTTTGTTTAAATGAAAGAGATGAAATCAATAAGAGCAAATTCCAAGATTTGCGAGAAAGAACTTGCTCAAGTATCAGAGGAAGTTTCAAGTCATTTAACCTGGGTTTCGTTGATGTCAAAACAACTAATTTGTTTAGAGTCATATAAATACAATTAATTTTTTTTAATATGATTTTATGAATAAAATATTATTTTTTTAAGTGTATCCCTTTGAATTTGATAAATATGGTTACAATCAGCTATATATGATTGCCAGTTTTTTTCAATGTTCATATTTAGATAGTTTTGGGTTTATAAATAGCTTTTCTGACTTTCATTTCAGTGGATGGAAGTTGAAGACCGAAACCATTAGCGAAGATTAAGCAATTATTTCCATAAATGTGGGAAATGTCTAGGGTTGAGAAATTAGAAATCATGACATCTGACGAAGATAACCTTGATAATGGAAGTCCAAAAAGCTCTTTAATTACTTCACCAAAATGTTCTTCCTTTGACTTGAACGAAGAAGTTCAGGATTGTGAGAATGAAAGCTCCATAGTCGAACAGTACAGACATTACTCAGTTGCAGACGGGACTTCTCCTGAGGGTGGGGACTCAAGCTGTAACGATGCTTCAACGGAGGAAAAAGGTCAAAGAAAGTCAACCGTCAGACAGTACGTTCGATCGAAATTGCCTAGGCTTCGATGGACTCCAGATCTTCATGTAGCTTTTGTAAATGCTGTAGAGAGGCTAGGCGGGCAAGAAAGTACTAAGTTTTGTCTGATCATTACACTTGACAATTAATTATTAAAAGTAATTAAAAGACCTAATTGGGTGTAATTTGATTATAATGAAACAGGAGCAACGCCTAAGTTGGTTCTTCAGATGATGAATGTGAGAGGAGTAAGCATTGCCCACGTAAAGAGTCACTTACAGGTATTTATTTAGCTAATCAGATAATAATTTTGTGACAAGCTTGTTTTCTTTCTTTTGTGCAATAATCCTGTTTTCTATGTCGGGTAATTTAGATGTATCGGAGCAAGAAATTGGATGAATCCGGCCAAGGTAAGAGAATTCTACCTACCTTCACTAGGGTCTTGTATTTGCGTTAAAAGTTCTTTACGTTAATTCTTCCTTCATTCGTAAATATTGAAAAACCCGAGAGGATTTGATTGTTTTTGCTAGTTCTGTCGCCATCGATGCTCGGAAGAAATCATATTTTCCAACTGTATCAAAGCTTCAATCCTTATGGAAACTCTAGATTGGACGACAGAAGACATCTGCGGTTTTCATTTTTCGGAAATTCTAATGATCGCAAACTTAGTCCATCCAGGTATAATGATCATTTCCTTGATTTTCTTCTATTATCTCCATCAAACCAACATTTCATCATCAACCACTCATTTTTACTTATTACCTAATTCAATTTAAATTATTTGATTGAAATAAATATTTTTTTTTCATCTTATATTTAAGAAATGATATTTCATCGTTTCCCTCTACCTTTTGTATAAAACCTGTGTAGTTAAATAAATGTGAGTTTTGCTCTAAAGTTTTCAGTAATTTTTTTTTTCTCAATTTTGATTTGAGGTTTTAGGGTAGGGTTCCTAATAAATATATAATTTTTTAATAGTTTCCTAATAAATAATATATAATTTGCTCTCTCTGTCTCTCTCTCTCTCCGTAGGTGCCAACCATGGGCGTCAAGTTCTGTATGGGACATAGATTCAAAGATCAACATGAGCTCTGCTGACCCAGTTATCATTAGTAATGGAAACAAGCTGAAGGATTCAGATATATATAACTCCGTTGATGAAATATCAAGAAAGTTCCTCAAAGAAAACAGCTGGTCTCCTCATGAAATATTAATGGGAAACTCCATGAAAGTTGAAGCACCTGCAGAAACTTCAGTCTGGAGCATGACAGCCACCGGCAACCCATTTTCGCCCCATACTTCGCCATTCCTCATCTTCAATAATAGTTTCCAACCCAAACCTCAGCCCTATTCTACTCTTGAGGTAAATGCTTTTCCTTTTCAAGTCATGTTCTTTCAACCCACTCTACATCTACAAAGTTAGATTTCTAAGTAAAATTAATATTATATTTTCATTTTTTTTTTTTCAGTTAGCCTTTTCTTAATTTCAAACAAAAATAAAAGTGAGATTTGTTAGGTTAGTCTAGATAACCGGTGGCCACGAGATAATGATGGGACATATACTTAGGGAGAGAATTGTCAGTTTGAAAATTCCTATTTAATCAGAGGGAAAATTACAAATCAACTATCATATTTTATTATTGATGATAAGTCAATCATTAAATTATTTTTACTAATAAATTAATCATTGAATTATGAGAAAAAGTCATCGTAAATATTACTGTCATATTTGCTATTAAATGTATTGATTTCATTCTGCGGCAGATCGAACATATATTGATTTCAATAACATTATAATATCAATATTCCGTTACGGATTTGGACATTTTTCACAGCGGATTGATAATAATCCACCACAGATCAACATGCCTCGTTTTAGGAAAATTTCTTTCTTCTTTCCGAAGAGGGAAAAAAGGAAAATTTCCTTCTTTTCTCCTGGAGAAAATTTTTTTTTTTTTCCTTCTTTTCTCAAGATTTTCCTTCTTTCCCCGGAAGAAAAGAAAGAAATTTTCATTCCTTTTTTCCTCAAGGGGAAAGAAAGAAAATTTCATTTTTCTTCTTTTCTCCTAAACAAAAGAATTTTGGAGAAAATAAGGAAACAATCATTTTCTCCAGGAGAAAAGAAGGAATCCAAGAGAAAAAAATGAAAATTTTCTTCTTTTCTCTCGAAGAAAAGAAGGAGATTTCTTCCTTTCACTTATAGAAAAGAAAGAAATTTTCATTCATTCTTTTCTCTCCTATTTCCTATATGGCATTCTGCGTCAGAAAGATGTCTTTCTATAGCGGATATTGTCACGTTTCGCTGCGAAACAACAAACTATATTATTTTACTTCGAAATATAACATTCTGTGGCAGAAAGTGTAACGTTCCGCCGCAGAACAAAATTTAATTGTTTAATGGCAAACGTGACAGCAATGTTTGCGGTGACTTTTTATCATAGTTTAGTGATTAATTTGTTAGCAAAAATAGTTTAGTGGATGATTTGTCATTGATCACAAAGTACAATGGTTGATTTGTCATTTTCCCTTGATTTTTATTATCTTTATCTTGAATTTAGCAGACTACAAAATATTATATTTGATATTAGGGAAATTAGCACCACTGACCCTATAGTTTGGAATCAAGAATAAGTCAAACCTTGAAGAAAATTTAAGGATAACTAAAACTTTGAACTATGGAGAAAAAATGACGCCGACCTCGCAGTCACGTTTCCCGTCAAACGGAGACGTCTAAGGTAGCAACAACATGCGAGAGACATCTGTCCTACCTGTTGGATCGAGGGACGGACGTCCCTCAATTGGAATGGACGCTGAGGATGGATTTAGGGCATCCCCCAAAGAATGGATTTGATGCATCCCCCAAATACGGATGTCCCTTGACCAAAGATGCACGTTCGTTTCAGCCTGAACGATGTAGTCTTAAGTAGAGGGACATCCATTGTGAAAATAGGGACATCCGTTATGGGCAGAATGACATAGTCTCAAGTCGAGGGACATCTGTTTTGGGACGAGAGACGTCTGATCTAGGAAGAGGGACATTTGTTTTGGATGATGGTCGTCCAAATTTCAACGAGGGACGTCCGTTGTGGACAGAGGGACGTCCGTTGTTAGTTGAGGGACGTTCGTTGTTGCTGCCTTGATGGGAAACGTGACTGCGAGGTCAACATCGTTCTTTGTTCATAGCTTAGGGTTTTAATTGTCTATAAATTTTCTATAGGGTTTGCTGTGTTGTTGATTCCAAACTATAGGGTCTGTAATGTTAATTTCCCTTGATATTATTACCATATTGCAATAGCATTTATAAATTTTTCTTTTTAATTATTTAATAGGAAAATTTACAAAACAACCACTGAATTATAAGATCCATGACTAGTTAACCCCTAATCAATTTTTGCTAACAAATAAAACACTCAACTATGAGAAATGACGAAGCATATATCACCGTTAACATGTCAAAAGAAACATTACAGCGAAGACTGATGCACTACGAGACCGTGCTATTATTAATCAAGCTTCCAAAATTATCAAGGAGAAATTTAAGGTTAAACATAAGTGGAAGGTCAATAGAATAATTGAAGATCTTTCCAAAACTGTCTTCATTATGACCTTTGCCAATGGTTTGACTATTTTGGAAATCAAGAGAATGTCTTTTCAAGAAGCATTCTTCATGAAGATTGTAACCAACTTCCTAGACTTTCTAATGCATGTTAGATCATTTAATTCAGAGTCTATTTGCTATGGTAAAAGCCCAAAGAACAGAGAGCAAAAGTTTAAGAGAAGTCCGAGTTTCCAAACTTTGGAGATCAAGAAACTCAAGATATGGAAGTCATCCAAGTGACGATTTCAACATGAAAAGAAGCCAAAGAGCAAGCCCATGAAGACAAGCTTGGAGAACAAGAGAGAGAAAGCTATTATCTCTTTAGATATTATCTCTAAAAAGATCCACTTATCTAAGATATCTAGACTCACTTATCTAGGATATCTAGATTCACTTATCTAGGTTATCTTTCGTTTAGTTTTCTAATTTATGTTTTCAATTGGCTATATAAAGCCATCACCACTTATGTTTTAGAAGTTGAAAATTGAGTACAAATTAAACTTTTGCTTTGATTCGAGAATTAGAGTCATACTTTTTATTTCTTTCGTGAGTTATATCCAAAGGTCTGTGGTGAGTCATATCCAAATATCCTCTTGTATGAGTTATATCACGAGAGAACCTTGCATCCGCATCCTTATCCAATTAGGTGAGAAGTGGTGCATTCATCCACAGTTCATCCATCGGCAGCTTAAAGTTGCCAACTTTCATATTCCAAGATTCCATTCTGGGATTCGAGACGATAAAGGACATCTGTTGCTTCACAAATAAAGTTGATGCCTTTATTCGGAGGATGACCGCACCTATATTTTTCACCCAATTTATAGGTTAGATCTAAACCCCTTTCGTGCGCCCATCAAAGATGATGTCGAAACATTACTGATCTGCAATTCTAATTATAATTCAGTTTTATGCTAAAATCGCAATAATTAAATCAATCTTATCGTAAAAATGATACCAAAAAGTTTTGGCATGGTCTTCTCGTTGTCGAAAACAATTGTCACGTTTTCAATTTTTCAAACATCTTCTAGTAGCTCACTCCTCTCAATTTCACATGTCCAATTCTCATCTTCATCTTCTCTTTCCTCTTCCTAGTTTGTCATCGTTGTCGAGTTCTCATCACAATGTCTCACTCTTCGTAGAGGAAAGTAATTGTTCCGTAACAAAAAGTAATGTTTTAAACATGTTAAGCGGAAATACAATATTCCACTACGAAAAGAAAACATTTTTTAGCAGAAAACGTAACAGCGATGTTTGTTCCGTTCATTTTTCATAGTTGAGTGTTTTATTTATTAACAAAAATTATGTAGTGATTGATTTGTCATTGATTTCATAGTTCAGTAGTTATGTTGTTAATTTTCTAATTTATTATTTCTTCTATATTGGTATCATGATAAATTAAAAAAATTTAAATGATTAGATTGAAGTTAATTTAATCATTTGTATTGTTAACACTGTGTATTAGAAAACATCCCTCATGCCAGACCTAGACCATGAATCCTTCTGGGACATGATGGTGGGAATGATGCACCGAGTCCTTTTCTTGATATATCTTTTCGTTGGTAATAGTTCATTTTTCTGCAGCAAGTAGACTCATATCTCAGCTAATGTTTGAATATGTTATTGCAGGTTCTTCACAGCGCTCAAGGACCACCATCGTTAAGAAATGAAGTAAAGCTGGAAGCAAGAAAAGACATCGTTCCAGAGGAATCATACGGAGGAAAAGCATTAACCGATTTGCCGCTCAGTTTACGACGTCATATTGTTAAAAAGGGCAGAGAGACAGTGAGAAATCTTGAAGAAAGTAAGAGGGAGATTAACACCATGCTCTCTCTTTCTCTACCAGTTACCACTTCGATAAAACAAGGACAAACCAGAGAAGAGGAAAGGGAGAGTGGTCGAGTAATGAGTTGGGGCTTAAGTTTACAAATAAATGGCAACGAATCTCAGTCGTTTGGGCTGAGTACTTAGGATTCTGACCATGCAAATTATCAAATGATTAGGAGTGAGATTCTTAAGTACTCGTGTCCATCAGCTACATGACAGACAATATCAATTTTTTTTTGGCGAGACAATGAGTCTTGAACTATTGTCAGCAATTTAAATGATAAAAATAAAAATTTGATTTATGTTGTCAAAGTATCATTGTTAATTAAATCTTTAAATTTAACTCTCATTCTATTTGTAGTATTGTTTTAGAATTACTCTTGTAATAAAGCTTTCTAACCCTTTTCATACATGCAAATATGGAAAATTTATCAATTTTAATAACACTAAAGAGGATTCATACAATTGAGTGTGGTTTCTTTTTTTTTTTTTTTTTAAATTTATAATTTAACATTTTAGCCTCCACAAAATTTCGCCAAGATTGATTAGGTAACCTTCAAAACCTGGTGATTTAAATTAAAGCATGTTACAATCTTTAAAATTTTACCTAAATTGTAAATGGTCCATACCATATTTATGGCATGAGTTACAATCCAAAATAATTGACGAGCTTCTTTGTCCCTTAACCTAATTCTCATTTGGCAATTTGTCATGACCCAGAAACAAGTCAAAATAGAAATGTCAAATTAAATGACTTGATTCTTGAAAAAGACCTTGCCGTCTAGCCCAAGACATAGTCTATGGTTCGCAGTGAAAGATTTAAACCAATTTTTAAAACCATAACTCACAGGAGATAGACCAAATCCTCATAATTATCACAAAATATAGAATTGTGTAATAAAATACATATAAAGAAGTTGTGTAGGAAAAGTAAAATATCTAACATCCAATATAAGTATATAAACCAAAACTAGAAGAGAGAAAAATAAATAAGTTATCACCAAAAGAAAGGATCAAGTACTTCTAATCACCACGTTTCTTGCCTTGAAAAAATGAGTAGTCTTTTTGGGGTGAGCGACTAAACTCAAGAAAGATCCTAAACTATATCCAATGCATAAAAAAAACTGATCTTATAGTTCTATAAGTTTAAAACCATGAGATTGTGAAGAAAAGTGCAAATATAAATTTACTTTCAAAACTATTTTATCATTTTAAAAAGAACTACTCTATAAGTCATCGGTGGGGTGAGTTTCAAAAACCATTGCTACATACTATGTTGTAGCTATTTAGAAATTAATACTCGTTTTTCGTAAAAAAAACAATCACAATGAAAATAATGTCACTCATAAACTTTTGTACAATGAATACCTGAAGGCACGCAAGAAAAAAGAAAAGTGACAGTCTTGCCAGATTTAAGGATTTGAACATATGGACACAACATCAGAGTTGTGTCCATATGAGGCCCCTGTTATAGCGACCCATGTTTATTTTTAAAACTTTTTCCTTTTTAGTAACCGTATAAATTTTTTTTATTTATTTATTTAAGCATATAAGAATGAATAGTTAGCGTTAGCGAAACAATTTAAAGGGCAAAATTAAATCAGAGTAAAAGAGAAAACATAATTAAATCCAAAATAAGGTTTGACAATCAAAACGTGAGTTAATAGTTTTACAAAACGTTTATAAATTATCAACCCATTTCAAAATAACGTTTTCATCTTATACGAGCCATAAACCACTCAGGTCAATTCAGCTTGATAATCCAAGCGCTCAACTGGTAATGTCTCCTCATCCACTCTAGGAGTAACCATATCCAAACACTCACCTACACCATAAGCAAACTGTGAGCCTAAGGTCCAACAAGAAACGAGATATGCAATATGATATATGCCTCTAACTCATTATATCATAATGGGATCCGCCCAAGCTGTTCTTTACTCCCGTGTATATATATATATATATATATCAACTCATATATTGAGCTTGGACATTGTAGGATCTATCGCAGGGAGGGTGGCCGCTAGTCGGCATCTAACCTTTTGGTAGACAGGCTCTCGTGAACCGACAAGGAAATGGTATAATCTCAAGTCTCTCATTAGGTCAAACAGGCTCTTGTATCCTGTCGAGGGAAGAGTATAATCTCGAGTCTACCTGGTTTCGATTCGAACCATCTCCCCACCTCCAATTCCCCTTACTTTTATTTTCTTTATCTTTTTCCTCACACAAATGAATACCAACCTCGCGTGGTATTTTCTAGGGTTTTCTATTATTATGATGCATGTTAATGCAATACTAGAATCACAACAATAAACAATTAAATTTACTCATCAAGAATTCACAAGTCTATATCACTAAGAGATTTCCAAATTTAATACAAAAATAACAGCGAATAATTAGTGAGATAAAACATGTTATCATGCTTCAGGTTTAACGAAAAAATAACAGTGAATAATTAGTGAAATAAAACGGGCTATCATGCTTTGGGTTTAACAAGAAAATAACAATGAATAATTAGTGAAATAAAACATACTATCATGCTTCGGGTTTAATGGGAAAAAAATAGCGAATAATTAGTGAAATAAAACGGGCTATCATGCTTCTGTTCTAACGAGAAAATAACAGCGAATAATTATTGAAATAAAATGTGCTATCATGTTTCGACTTTAATGGAAAAATAACATCGAATAATTAGTGAAATAAAACGTGCTATCATGCTTCGATTTTAACAGGAAAATTACAGCGTTTAATATCCTAAACGTGCTTGGTAAATCACAAGAAAACAACAACATACAAATTGGGAGTACGACTATGATGCATGAGATACTAAGCATGTTTGACGGTGAATTAAAAGTGCGTAATGAATGGGAGCATAACGACCATTAGCGACCTATTATCTAGTAGCAAAATAGTAAAAACAGAATATAATCGGGCTCTATAATTGACAATAGAAAATCGAACAACGAAGTTGTCATTCAACTCGAAAACCAAGCTGAAATCAACCATGAATCTGCCATTTTTAGAGCAACAGATAATCTATTAATATAATTCCTTCCAGTGACCTGTTATCAAGAACTAGCAGGCAATTCATAGTGCAATGTAAATGAGTGTACTCGTCAATTAAGAAAACATGGTAATCACTATTATTACAAGAAGAAAACAGAACTAAGATGAGCAGAATGTCCTGGACAGATTAGAGGAACAATGCCATGCAGCAGATTATTTCAACACAATTCAGCAGGAAGTTAAACTAGCAGTGAGTAACTGATGCAAAAGAGTAGACAAAGTCCAAGTAGTCAATGTAATTCAGCAAAGAATAAGGGTCCAGAAAATAGATTATCCAAGGAATAACCCAAGGACACAATGCATCAATTAGAAGTCCATAGCAGAGCAATCCGTCACCACCATCTTAAATTCAACGAGGGTCAATATGATCAATTCATACCTATTTGCATCAGTAAACCATTAGGGAATTCCAACAGAGATATTATCAAACAATCTAAGAAATCAACAAGAAAAGACTCTACTTGTGGTGTAGGGCCCCCACTGGCCAACAACTCAATTTCTTACCTCCAACAGAATGTCACTCCACCATAGCAGCAATTCAGAGCAGCAACACCCAGGGGATTTCTAAACAGAAGTTCACTTCCTCTTCCACTCAGCTCACAAAATATAGGGAAACCTCTAAAAGAAATGGTCACATGCCTTCATCTTATAGACAGAGGGAGAGAGAGAGAGAGTTAGAGATAGACCCACATGAAGACCTGAGTTGATGGAACAACCACCAAAACCAATGGAGGGTGGTCCATTGGGGGAAGGACACGTGGAAATTTCCTATCTTCTCGGGGAGGAAGAAAAGACATTTTGTAGGGAGAAAAGCATTTCACAAGAGGAGAAGGAAGAAATGTCTGATGGAAAATAAATTTCTCGCTTTACGTTGGTTTTTTGGTTGAGGGAGGAGTCTGAAATCCTCGATCGCATATCAACCGAATTCCCAATTTTTCTTAAGAATTGCATTTTCGGTCGAGGAAGGCGTTTGAAATCCTCGACTGCCAGTCGACCGCAGTGCAACAAAAAAATCAATGAGTTTGATAGATTCAAATTCTTCACGTCCGCAACTCGACCTAGAACATAAGGAGTCACCTGAAATGAAATTCAGTCAAGACACTCGACCTAACCTCGATCGTGGGTCGACCGAAAACCCGAATTGTACAATTTCCATTAAAATTTATATTTTAAATCACTCCATAATATTTTTCATATATTTAAACGGTATTGTTCGATAAAACACTGCCCCGCAATATAATATATTATTTTTCTCAAAATTTATTACATTATATAAACAAGAGAAAATATCGGGGTATTACATTCTACCCACCTTACAAAAATGTTGTCCTCAAAATTTAGCTAACTTAATAGCTCTGAATACTTGGACCTCATATCATCTTCTTTCTCCAACGTGGCTTCTTTGGTTGTATGATTCTGCCATAAAACTTTGACTAGCGGGATCTGCTTACGTCGAAGTTATTTTACTATGGAGTCTAGAATCTGAACAGGCCCTTCCTCATAACTTAGGTTTGTCTAGACGTTGATGGTTTCTTGAGGATCCAGTAGATTTGTATCTCCCAAGCATTTCTTTAACATTGATACATGGAATACGTTGTGCAACCCATCCATAGACACTGGTATTTGCAATGGTATGCCATAACTCCGATCCTCTTTGTAATTAGAAAGAGGCCAACATACCTCGGGTTCAACTTTCCCCTCTTACCAAAGCGTACAACACCCTTGAGTGGAGATACTTTCAGGAAGACACGGTCACCTTCATTGAATTCTAAATTTTGTCGACAATTATTAGCATAACTCTTATGACGACTCTGAGCAGCTAGCATCCTCTGCTTGATAATAGTGACAGACTCGGTAGTTTTATGTACCAGTTCAGGGTCGTAGAACATTGCTTCGCTAGTCTCACTCCAATATAGGGGTGATCTGCACTTTCTTCTGTATAATGCTATGTATGGTGCCATACCAATTGTGGCCTGAAAACTATTATTATAATCAAACTCGACAAATGGTAGATTTTTTCCCCATCCAAAATGGAACTCGAGCACGCAAGCACGTAACATATCCTCGAGTGTTTGGATCATTCTTTCACTTTGGCCATCAGTTTGAGGATGAAATGCAGTACTGAACTTCAGTTCCATGCCCATAGCCTTATTCAAGCTTTTCCAGAATGCAGAAGTGAATTGCTAGTCCTGATTAGATACGATAGAGACTAGAACATCGTGCAATCGTACAATCTCCTTGACATACAAATCTGTAAATTGGTTTATCTTGTACGTCATCATCACTGGCAAGAAGTGAGAAACTTTCGTTAATCTATCAACAATCATCCAGATCGCATCATGCTCCTTAGCAGTTCTAGGTAAACTTGTGACAAAGTCCACAGTGATATGTTCCCATTTCCATTTAGGAATTGGCAATGGCTGAAGTATCCCACTAAGTCATTGATGTTCGGCTTTCACCTGCTGACACACCTAGCACAGTGCCACGTTCTCGGCAATATCGTATTTCATATTTGGCAAGTAGTAATGCGTCTTGAGATCTCTATACATCTTATTACATCCATGGGGGATAGAGAAGCCAGAAGAGTGAACTTCTTGCAAGATCTTTGTTCACAATGTCGAGTCACTGGGCACATATCACTGGTTTTTATACTTTATCATACCATCAGCAGACATAGAAAAATCCTGATATTCAGACAGAGTTGGGTCCAACTTGAAATCTTCACATATGGCATTCCCCTATTGGGCTTCTTTGATCTGTTCAAGTATGGAAGACATTAAGGTCAATTTCGATAACAGCACATCCAACTGAGTCGGAACCATTTGCATGTCAAGCTCTCTATGTCTTTCTAGAGTCCTGCATGCATCTCTTCACATAATATGCTCATCACGGCCACCTTTCGGCTGAGGGCATCTATTACAACGTTAGTTTTTCCCGGATGGTACTTAATCTCACAGTCATATTCCTTTACGAACTCTAGCCATCGCCGATATCGCATGTTAAGCTCCTTTTGTGTGAAGATGTATTTGAGACTCTTATTGATGTGCCCCAAGTTCCCGTCACTTGAGCCCGAGCCAAGGGCTCCTTTATTTTCTAACCTTTTTATTTATTTTGTAGGTTTTTGATCGATTTAGCAAAGAAGAGTTGGTGCATTTTGGCTGGTGGAGGTCATGCAATCATAGGAGAAAATTGTGAGCTGTCCTTTCCGCTTAGAATATGACCCTCGGCTGTTCAAGAGCATTTTTGACAATCAGGACGACTTCTTTTCGACTTTAGTCCTTCATATCAAATATAGCCAACTTCTAGAGCTTTCGAACGAGCAATTGAGTGTTTTATTTTGTTTTCGTTTGCTATGTCATGTGTCCCTTTTACAGAGTCTGAAATCTAACTCGGGATTATTGATATTGTGTTAATCATGTCTAATTTTTTTTAAGTCAGATTTATTTTAGTCTTTATTCTTTATTGTAAGACTCTTAGGGTTTTTAAGCCCTCTTGTTGGAATAGAAACTCACTTTTGGAAGAAAAATCAAAAACCCTTTTG